>JANBXA010000651.1:110330000-111530000 GCA_030556225.1 Cricetiscus sungorus | reverse complement strand
TTTTCAAACCATCAGATGGAATTGATATCTAGTATGATTATTGAGCTAGTTTATTTTTTAAATATAAAACTCTACTTCTTTTATTGTGTGAACTCTCATAAAGCAGCTTACCATGTGTAATCAGACACAATGAAATGTTAAATACCCTCTCACGACTATAAGGGGAGATGATGTTTACCACCAGAGGGAAAAAGACAGCCATTACAAGAAAACAGGCATACCTCCCTCTCCCTGCATTTAATTTCTGAGTGTACCCATCCCCAAGCACATTTCAATAATGGAAGGGAAGCTCCTCAGAGCAGTGTGACACCAGTTCTCAGGATATTTTAAAGAAGCACTTTTTTTTTCTCAAAGATTGAATGAAGTGAACAGGGAGGGGAGACTGTGCTTGGAGTTTATTGTATGGCCGCAGAATCTGCTTTCAAACAGAAGAAGAACAGTAAAGAAAGAAAAAGAAAATCAAAAGCAAACAGTCATTGCAATTTTGGGCTAATGAAAATGAACAAAAAAAATCCAATACAATCACTTTCCACATTAAAATTAGTTATCATAGGGAAAAATAAAATAGAATAAAGATTAAAGCTAAATGAGCTGTTTTAAATGTGGTGAGTTGGATTTTAAGAAATGCTCAGTGCCAAACTGGCATTTTAATTTAAATTGGGTTTGTAAGTTCCATACCCATCTTTTATGTGAGTGGTTGTCAGGGTTTTCTAGTAAATTGCATTTAACTGAGCTTCAGAACCATCTAGATCATTATAATTTAATTCTCAACTCCATAAGACTGCCACAGTTTAAAGACGAAGAACCTGGTGAAGAGTTCAACCTTTTGCCAGTCTCCAGTTAAGCACCAAGCTTGATCGCTACAATTTTTCTTCTATGCCCAGAATCTGAAACCACTTTGACTTTTATTTGTAAATCTGGTCCAATCCAGGTTATATAGGAACTGATTTCCCTCTTCTCATTTCTTCAAGCACATCTAACCCAGTCATAGTGGAACATTACAGAGTGGCCTGGAGGAAAAGTTTGGGGCATACAACTGCTTTTCCCCATTGCTCTGGCTTACACAATTCTCTAACTTACGTTCTGTTTTCTCACTGTTTTCATAAGTAAAAGCCAGGGAAACACGAAGAAAGAAAGGAAAGCCACATATGTCCTTTGACTTTCTGTCTTTCTTCCCCATTCTTACTCTCATTATCACAAAATGCTGCAGAATGCTGGCTACTGCACCGTGTGAATTTTTTTTTTTTTTTTTTTTTTTTTTTTAGTTGAAGCTCTTCATGAAAGCTGGTACCAAGCAAGAACTCCTCCAGGTAGTGTTTGACCCCAACACATTCAGCTGTTTGAGAATGTTAAAAGGCTAAACAATTTTTAAAATCCAAGTGCTATTTAATTAAGTCAGAATTTCCAACAGTATAGTAAGCTGCAAAGTAGTGACTCTAGCACGCTCACACCCTGCACTGCGGGTAAGCATTCTGAACAAAAACACATTTCTCTCAGGTCAAAGCAAAACCACCTCCACATCATGCCAGGAAATTGAGTAGGACTCTGTGCTCATTAGACACGTGACTAGGAAGCTTCTCAACAGGCTGAGGCTTCCCTCAATCCTTCTTCTTTCTTTATGAGTTATGACTAGTGTTTACTGTTGCGAAAAGAAATAAAACAGTATACATGAATGTAAACTAAGATGTGCTGTGAGCATGTTCTAATACAAAATGAAATGCATTGTTTCTTCCCCTAATAAAAGTTAACTACATAACAAAATTACAATACAGTGAAAGTCAAAAAAATCTCAATCTAGTTTAGGTTATCTAATTTCATCTTTTTATAAAAAATTGTTTATTTTTATGTATGTAGGTATTTTGCTATCATGCATGTATGTGCAGAATAAAAGCAGAATCAGGGGTCAGTCCTTTAGAACTATAGTGATGAAGAGTTGTCAGCTGCCATGTGGGATCTAGAAACCAAACCCAGATTCTCTGCAAGAGCTGAAGAGTTTTTAAATACTGAGCCATCTCTATCTCTCCCACCATCCCGATTTTATCTTTACTCAATAATCATCCAAATCTTTCTACCTCAATTATTGTTTCTTTCTTTCCTTTATTTTTTTAACTATTGTTTCTTATACTAGCCTATATAATTTAGTGACTCACTCACCTTTGAGGACTAATAGGATGTTGCCCATACTTCAGTGGATGGCTGCATTTCCAGATACATATGGGAGGTACTAAATTGGCTAAAAGTGTTAACAGCAATAACAACAAAAATTGAAAGACATGCTGTTAGGTGAATTGATATGTATGTGGCAGCAAGCATTGGGTAAAACTGGGTAGAGAATATTATATATTATATAAATTATAAAAATTTCATATAATCAATAAAATATTGCTTTAAAAGTGGTAGTTTACACTTTCTGCTTTTTTATATTTGAATGTCAGTTTTATTTCAAATATTAAGATATTAATAAGTCTGAATTTGCAGTATACATTAGAGATAGTAGCATGAAACTCCAATCATTTAGTCAAATATATGTCATAAAATACACTATGTTTGTACTCTCTGCTGTTATAGAATTTATGTATTCATAGACATCTTTTTTCTTCATGATTTTTTTCATTTCAAATAAACTCAGGAATATACATGTCATTGATTCAGTACAATTTTAATCGCATAACTGTAACTATGTATTTAGAAGAATTTGTGCCATGTGCTGGTTCAATTAAATATAGTCAATCTCTCTTCAATATCATTTTTAAAATATTTTTAGCAAAAATATAATCATTTTACCTATTAATTTTAGTAGTAAATAAGAATGTCTCTCCCTACCATGAGAGTTAGTCATCCAGTCCTGTAATAATGTCTTCAGGACAGAATTCTTTGAAACAGTACTGAGTTATATAATTATGTTCAACAACGTGTCACATCTCCATGTACTACATTTAACACTGTGTCAGTAAAAATATTGAACTAGTTTCTGTGTGTTTGTTGATATTCACATAACTATAAATTAATCATTACACTTAGGTTAATAAAAAAGTAACATAAAAGCACTTGTGGAAATGATCCCTCTAATAAATCAGAAACTTTGTCAGAGATGAGAGCTTACCCTTAAACAATGGTACACTGGGAAAGAGTGCTTAAGAAATACTAAACTAATTACACAAAAGTTTCAAAATGTTTGGAGCAGATTAAGTCATTTTATTTTACAGTTAACATTAATTGGAGTTCTTACATACTTTATGGCAGTGAAAGTAGAAATTTAAATATCTAAAAAGTGGTAAGTATAAAATAATGTTCCAGTTTGTCTTGTTGACTGTGTCCTTTGGGTACAGAAGTTTTTCAATTTCAGAAGGTCCTCTTTATTAATTGTTGATCTCGGTTTCTGTGCTACTGATGTTTTGCTCAGGAAGCTGTCTCCCATAGCAATTAGTTCCAATGTACTTCCCATTTTCTCTTCTAAGAGGTTCAATATGGCTTGATTTATGTTGAGGTATTTGATCCATTTGGGCTTAAGTTTTGTGTATGGCGATAGATATGGATCTATCTACAGCCTTCTACACACCAGGATTCAGTTATGCCAGCACCATTTGATGAAGATTCTTTCTTTTTTCCATTGTACAATTTTAGCTTCTTTGTCAAAAATCAGGTGTTTGTAGGTGTGTGGGTTAATATCAGGGCTATCAATTAGATTCCATTGGTCTACCAGTCTATTTTTCCGACAATACCAAGCTGTTTTCAGGACTATAGCTCTATAATAGACATGAAATGAAGTATGGTGATGTCTCTGCAAGTTCCTTTATTGTACAGGGTTGGTTTGACTATCCTAAGTCTTTTATTTTTCCATATATAGTTGAGGATTGTTTTTTCAAGGTCTGTAAAGAATTGCTCTGGTATTTTGATGCGGATTGCATTGAATCTGTAGATAGCTTTTGGCAAGATTGCCATTTTTACTATGTTTATCCTACCTATCCAATAGCATGCAAGATCTTTCCATTTTCATGTATCTTCTTTAATTTCTGTAAAGACTAAAAGTTCTTGTTATATAGGTTTTTCACTTGTTTGGTTAGAATCACCCCAAGATTTATGTTGTTTGTGTCTATTTTAAAGGGTAATGTTTCTCTGATTTCTTACTCAGCCCCTTTATTGTCTGTATATAGTAGGGCTACTGATTTTTCTGAGTATATTTGTATTCTACCACGTTGCTGAAGGTGTTCATCGGCTGCTAGAGTACTCTGGTAGAGTTTTTTGGGTCACTTATATAAACTATCATATCATCTGTAAATAGTGACAGTTTGACTTTCCAATTTATATCCCCTTGATCATAGAATGGGAAAAGATTCACCAACCCCACATCTGACAGAGGGCTGATCTCCAGAATATACAAAGAACTCAAGAAGCTAGTCACTAAAACACCAAACTTTACATTAAAAAGTGGGGTACAGAACTAAATAGAGAATTCTCAATAGAGAAATCCAAAATGGCAGAAAGACACTTAAGAAAGTGCTCAACATCCTTAGCCATCAGGGAAATGCATTTCAAAACAACTCTGAGATACCACCTTATTCCTTTAAGAATGGCTAAAATAAAAACAAAGACAGTGTATGATGGAGAGGATGTAAAGAAAGTGTTACACTCCTCCACTGCTGGTGGGAGTACAAACTCGTACAGCCATTTTGAACATTAGTATGGCAGTTCCTCAGGAAAATGGGAATCAGTCTACCTCAAATTCCAGCAATTCCACTCTTAAGCATATACCCAAAAGATGCACATTCATACAAAAACATATCTGTTCACTGTCTTCATAGCAGCATTATTTGTAATAGCCAGAACCTGTAAGCAACATATATGCCCATCAACAGAACAATGGATGAAGGAAATATAGTACATTTACACAATGAAGTACTACTCATTGGAAAAAATCTAAACAAACAAAAAACAATGGAATCTTGAAATCCACAGGCAAATAAATGGAACTAGAAGAAACCGTCCAGAGTGAGGTAACCCAGTCACAAAAAGACAAACATGGTGTATACTCACTTATATATAGATTTTACACATAGAGGAAATGATTACTAGCCTATGATCCATACTGCCAGAAAAGTTAGGAAACAAGGAGGACCCTAAGAGAGACGTACATGGCACTGGAGAAGGGGAAAGGGACAAGATATCCCAAGCAAATTGTGAGCATGGGGGGAGGGGATAGGGAGTTAGGAGGAAGAAGAAGGGCAAGGTGGGCGTGAAGGAGCAGGAAGATTGAGTCAGGGAAAGAATAGCGGAGAGCACAAAAAGAGATACCATAATAGAGGGAGCCATTATAGGATTTAAGAGAAATCTGGCACTAGGTAAATGTCCAGAGATATACAAGGAATACCCCAACTAAAAGTTAAGCAATAGTAGAAAGGCTACCTTAAATGCCCTTCCCCGACAATGAGATTGGTGACTATGTTATATGCCATCTTAGAGCCCTTACCCAGTGGGAGATGAAAACAAAAGCAGATACCCATGATAAACACTGAGCTGAACTCCTGGAATCCAGTTGCAGAGAGGGAGGAGTGATGAACAAAGGAGTTAATACCAGGCTGGAGAAACCCATAGAAACTGTTGACATGAATGTGAATGTTCGTTAGGAGCACTGGGCAGTGTATAGTGCCTCTGGTTATGGATCAATATTTGTCCCTAGTATAAGAATGGACTTTGGGAGTCCATTCCACACAGAGGGATATTTTCTCAGCCTAGACACACAGGGGAGGCATAGGCTCTGCTCCAAATGATATAACAGACTTTGAAGATGCCCCAAGGAATGCATCATGCTCCCTGGGGAGCAGAAAGGGGATGGAATGGGGATTGGTGGGGGGAACAGGGGAGGAAGGGAGGGTGTAGGAATTGGGATTGACATGTAAAACAAGCTTGTTTCAAATTTAAATTTAAAACATTATCCAAAAAAGAGTTCTAGCTAGACAGTGGTGATTCATGCATTTAATCCTTTAATCCCAACACTTGGGAGGCAGAGACAGTGGGGTCTCTGTGAGTTAAGGCCAGCCTGGTTTACAAAGCAATTTTCAGGACAGCCAGGCTACATAGAGAAATCCTGTCTCAAAATATCAAACAAACAAACAAAATGTTTGCTACTCAATATAACCAGGAATAACACAAGTTGAATGGCTTCACAATGAACAACCATGCCTGTACCTACAAGAAAACTGAAGAATAAGTGGCTATTTAGGTCATATTAATTAAATATAAATAATTACAACAATATATAAAGTATAGTTTTTGTAGATGTCAGACTTTGTTAAATGTCTAAATACATATGCAGAGATGAAGATATATTATGGGAAAAGAAAGTTATTTTGGTGAACTGGAATCATACTATAATTGTTTAACTAATAAAATGTGGTAGGATCTAATTATTCAGCAACAATGAAAATAGAATGAATCTAACAGAGTCTATTGAATGTCAAGCATTTATTAAAGGTAAGTTTATTATTACTTGAAATGCTGTCACTGAGAATAAAGATTTATTACATTGAGATTAGTATAATTTGGAGTTTCATTTTTAAGTAGCAACAATTAAATCCTGACATTAAAGGTGTGAAGAAGTTTATATATTTAATGCATTTTCTCTGTATCTCCTACTTTCTGGATCTATTTCCACTTTATAAAAAGTTTTTATTTTTTTATTTTTATTTATTTTTCTTATTTTACATATCAATCCCAGTTCCCTCTTCCTCCCTCCCTCCCTCTACCCCACCCTCTCCTGCCCCACCTATCACCCTCCTCTCCCATCACCCCCCCCCACTCCACATGTAGGGTGATGCCTTCCAGGGGGGTCATCTAAATCTGTCAAGTCATTTGGAGTAGGGCCTAGGCACTCCCTCCTGCCTGTAAGTTAATTGAGTATCCCTTCATGAGGAATGTGCTCCCAAAGTCTTTTTGTGCACAAGGAATACATCCTGATTCCACTGTCTGAGGTCCCTTAGACTGCCCAGGCCTTCTAACTGTGACTCACATTCAGCCGGTCTGAGTTGGTCCAATGCTGGATTCCCTGCTATCAGTCTGGGGGGCTCATTAGCTCCTCCTTGTTCAGGTCAGCTGTTCAAGAACTACAACTCCCAGCATTCCAGGAAGTCACCTTGTCCTTGGGCAGGTGTGTTCACAGATTAACCTTGACTCTTACAGGATGAAGTCTGCATTTACTTTATGCAATTGTCTGGCAGGAGTGGCCTGTGGGTTCACAGGGAATGCCTATTGGAGTTGGCAGTTAGGGTAAAGCAATGAGTTGGGGGAAGGAAGTTTGAAGGGGAGATCTGAGAACCACTGGAGATGGGGGAACAGAGGATGAAAGGCTGCAGCAGGTGGTCTGATGGGGAAGAAGATGAGACTGGGACACTGGATTCCCAAGAGATGAAGGGATATATAAGGATCTGCAGGAAGCCTACATACTTCCCTGTCTCTATGTGTTTCTTTAGCCTGGTCTTGTCCTCCTTCTCTGCATATGGATTCCAGTTCGGCTCAGTGTTTAGCTGTGGGTGTCTGCTTCTGTTTCCATCAGCTGCTAGATGAGGGCTCTATGGTGATGGATAAGGGAAGGGCATTTATGGTAGCCTTTTCACTGTTGCTCAAATTGTTAGTTGGGGTCAGTCTAATAGTTCTCTGTACATTTCTCCAGAGTTAGTTTTCTCTTCAAACCTATAATGGCTCCCTCTTTTAAGGTCTCTCTCTCTCTCTCTCTCTCTCTCTCTCTCTCTCTCTCTCTCTCTCTCTCTCTCTCTCTCTCTCTCTCTCTCTCTCTCTCTCTCTCTCTCTCTGTCTCTCTCTCTCTCTTCCTCTCTCTCCCTCTCTCTCCCTCTTCCTCTCCCTCCCTCCCTCTTCCTCTCCTCTGCTCTCCTCTCCTTTATTCCTCCCCTGACTCAATTTTCCTAGTCCCACGTGCTTTCCTCTCTGCCCCTTCTCTTTCTCCTAGCTACCTCTCCACTCACTGCTCCCAATATGCTTAGGAGATCTTGTTCATTTCCCCTTCTGTAGGGACCTTGTATGAATCTCTTAGAATCCTCCTTGTGTCCTAGTTAGTTTCTCTGGCGGTGTGAATTATAGGCTGGGGATCCTTTGCTCTATGTCTAAAATCTATATAATAGTGAGTACATACCCTGTTCCTCTGTTTGTGATTGGGTTACCTCATACAGGATGGTTTCTTCAAGTTCCATACATTTTCCTGCGAAATTCAAGATTTCATTTTCCCCCCCACAGTGTAGTTAGTATTCCATTGTGTAAATGTGCCACATCTTCTTTATCCATTCTTCAGTTGAGGAGCATCTTAGGTTTGTCAACTATGTTTGAAACAGCATTATTTGTAATAGCAAGAACCTGGAAGCAACCTAGATAAAAAGTTTTTAAATGCACGTTTTGTGATATGCACATTGTACATGTGGGTGCACAGTGGAGTTTGTTCAGCGTGAGGTATGGAACTGTATCATTTGAATGAACATATTTTAACTGGTATCTTTGGAATAAGCTAAATAAAACAGATTTAAATTTAAATATATATGTATCCTCTGTGTGTGTGTGTTTGTCAGAGAGAGACAGAGGCAGAGATAAAGACAGAGAGAATGGGGAATATTGGAGGAAAGTTGCCCTGTTAATCTTTTTAGTCAGTTATAGTGTATACAGGGGTCATCTGGGAAGATAAGCCTCCATAAAGAAAATGCCCTCATTAGATTGCCTAAGTCAAGGATGTGGGAGGCATTTCCTTGATAAGTGATTAATATGATAAATGATTGATATGCCTAGCTGACAATGATTGAAGTATCCTGGACCACCACGGGCAGGATTTCCTGGCTGGTATAGAAATCAGGCTGAGCAAACCAGCACACCTGCATGGCCTCTGCTTCAGTTCCTGCCTCCAGTTCCTGTTTGACTTCCCTAGGTGATGGATTGTAATCAAGATAGGTGAGCCGACAAACCCATTTCTACCAAGCTGCTTTTGGTTCCAGTGTTTAATAATAGCACTGAAAGCAAACCAATATAGAGGATGATGAGTAGGAGGAAAGACAAGGGAGAGTCATGAAGGATAAATGTCAGCAAAAGTGTAATGATACACATGTATGAGAGTGCCACAAAAGACCATTCTGTACACTTACAAAAATATAATAAAGTAAATCAAAATTAGCTATTCTCCCTATCGCAATTTTCATACTTACTTGTGTAATTTGGATTTTTTGCATTACTCCTCTCTTCTTTTGCTGTAAAGACTTATTTATTTATCCATATACCTATCTATATATTTATTATTTTGAGGCATTGATCTGCTATGTTTTCCATTTTCTTAGTGAGCTCCGTGATCATTCTACCTTCACGTCTTAGTTTTTGAGACTATGAGTGTGTGCCATTAAAGACTTTTGAAAACCATTTCTTGGTTTACTGAAACTAATATTTAAGGTGTAATATTAAATAAAGCTGACAGCTACTATATTATGGACAATTTTGTTCAGTTTTTTAAATTTCCTGACTATCCATGTATGGCCCTTCCATTTTTGAAAGAGATCACTTGGCATCTTATACCATGCTAGACCCGTTTTTTTAAAGACGTGTACTTCAAAATCTCTGACCTATAAAACTTTAAGTTATATAATCAATATTTCCAGGTATTAAATGCAAGAAACACCGAGTCCCAGAAGTACAGTGTGTTTAAAGACTGTGCAGAAGTGTGAGGTGTCATGGTGAGAATGAAAAGCCAGCCTCAGTGCAGTCCCTAGTGAGATGGGCAGAGGGAAGAAGGACAGGGCTACCACTTCGAGGCTATGCATTAATGCCCTGCAGGCAGAATTTTATTCTTAGGAAATCATAGAATCGGATCAGCTGCTTCCAACCTCTTCACAATTTTACCCCAGATATTTGGTCTTCATTTTCAGCTGTCTGACACTGAAGATTCCCAGATCTTTTCACATGAGGTCCCCACTCACATTTGAGGTAGAGAGTTAATTGGCTTTTATCAAGACGGGACTTGTAACATGTATTTCCATATACATACATAAAACATACATACATACATACATACATAACAAAAATTATATGACAGATTTAAAAATGTCTGCCAGTTGTGTTTTCATTTGAATAAGAACTTGGCTCCAAATAAGATTCCAGAATAACAACTTACTTTTAGCACCTATGAATAAGATTCTGTCAGTTTTCACCAATAAATGGTACTTTGTGTAAGCCTAAGCACAGCTTAGTCTTTATCATGTGTAAGTTACTTGCTATTTTTCTTGTGTACCTGAAGAATTTTAGAATATCTTTGGAAATCAAGGTATTAACCAAAGCTTATGATGTCTATACACTGTCCTTCATCAATTTGCTTAAATAACTGTGAACCTTTTCTACCACTGCTGTCAACCCTTCCCTGGCTGCTTTTCTTATGGCTTGTCAGGCTTGTTGTTGTCCCTTTACTTCAGAACAGTAACTACAGCTTTGTTACATCATTTGCCCTTTCTTTTTAAAAGTTCATCATTTTTAAACTTATTGTATGTTTACCACACTTGAGCTGATTTCTATATACCAATAGCCAAGTTGTAAGCTTTATTATGTGTCTTTCTGATTTGTTTATTCTGTATTAACTTGGCTAGCAGTTCCATTGCCATAACTCTCAAATCTATGTTTTATGTATATGCAAACCAAGTTGTCATCTTGGTTTGGAGTTCTCATTTTCTGAGTCTATCTGCCTAGATTTTACAGAAGGAAACACTACTGGGTAGTTGTCCTTCTAGGTAATGTTCAGTTTCAAACTGAGGCTTCTGTTTGTTTTACTTTGTGTCGTTAGATGTGTTTACAAACAGTTATATCATTTTTTTTCTTCTTCAGATTTTACTCAATTTTTAGATTTTATTTTCCTTCTCTTGTACTTAATATAGTGAACTCTTACACTTTTTTACTTTATCTCATCTAAAACCAGTGTTGAAAACATGCTCTAAGTGTGTGTATATATGTGCGTGTGCATGTGTGTAGACCTACTGTTTCCTTAAAAAGGGTGATATATTATTTTTCATGACAAGAAAGACCCTTAGAGACAGGATTAAGTCAAAGTTTTGGGAGGGAATAATATTGTGAACAGGTGTGGCCAATGTACTTATGGCTTTCATGAGAGGCAACTACAAGGAAGGCAAGACAGAACCCAGTCAAGGCAGGCGAACAGATATTGCTACAGGGATGCCTTTTGAACATGCCAAATGTAAACGATAACTGAGGTGTCAGAATGTTCCCAGTAGCTGGTGATTTTCTGTAGGAGCACAGGAAACTAACACAGAAAGAGAAAAATATTTCTCAGATTTAGTCTAATTTATTTTTACTTTGAGAAGACTTCATTTTATTTTGCACTATTTAAAAAATTATAAACTTGGCATTCCAGCCAGGGAAGTATGTAGGCTTCCTGCAGATCCTTATATATCCCTTCATCTCTTGGGAATCCAGTGTCCCAGTCTCATCTTCTTCCCCATCAGACCACCTGCTGCAGCCTTTCATCCTCTGTTCCCCCATCTCCAGTGGTTCTCAGATCTCCCCTTCAAACTTCCTTCCCCCAACTCATTGCTTTACCCTAACTGCCAACTCCAATAGGCATTCCCTGTGAACCCACAGGCCACTCCTGCCAGACAATTGCATAAAGTAAATGCAGACTTCATCCTGTAAGAGTCAAGGTTAATCTGTGAACACACCTGCCCAAGGACAAGGTGACTTCCTGGAATGCTGGGAGTTGTAGTTCTTGAACAATAACAAAGCCACATAGGAAATGTGGTGACCTTATGGTTTTGTCCACACATGTTTCTTGCTGGGATTCCAGAGCGTGGTCCTGACCAGAGTCCATGCAGGTCAGTATTTAACTAATGAAAGCTTTCTTCAAATTAGGCTCAAAATTATGGCACTGGGTTTTTCTTTCACAAATCTCAGGATTAGCAACTGCTCTCTTCATTCCTCCAAATCCAATCCCCTTGTTTCATCCACAGCCCTGGAGCAGTTACTTCTCTGTTGTGATTGAGTTGCTTTACGGGGCTCCATCCCCTATAGCTCTTAACATCTTTCTGCTTCCATTCCAACTGGATTCTCGGAGCCCAGGCAGGAGAGTTTGGTGGAGACATTTAGGCCTGAGTGTCCCAGTTCTCTCACTCTGTATAATGTCTGTGTGTCTTTGTATTTGTTCCCATCTGTTGCAAGAGGAAGCTTCTCTGATGATGGCTGAGCAAGGCATCATTGATCTGCTTCTCTGACTGGAATAAACGCTCTTTACTTGTGCATTGTTCCCTGTGGCTTTATCTACTGAAGATGGAAACAATACGGTGTGAATACCAGTATCAGATCAATTCTACTAATAATGAGCCAGGAAGGATGAACTGGCATAAGGAAGGCTGAAGAGTTCTCACTTTCAGAGAATCATCGTCTTTCCCACTAATCAAGAATGGAGAAATAAAGCCAAAAGCTGCCAATGGTAGCACTTATCTTTCTAAAGCCATCTTGAAAATGTTAAAAACAAACTATGCTTACTTATGACCAGAATGTTTAAATCTTGAATTTAGTGTACCAGTGTTCATCTCTTTGTACTTCAAAAACCACCCTACAAAGTAACTTACAGAAAGAAATTCTTTATAATAAATAATAAGCTCACAGATTTTAACTTAATCTTAAAACTACTTAAAATTTAAGGTTTGCTTAATCGTTACAACTATTCATAAATTAGAGTCTCTTAGTAATGTAATTATCAACCATAAGAACACATAATCATAGTCGTTATGAAGACACTCAAAAGTAAGTCTTTTGAGACACCCATATCCATGTTTTACTATTATGTACTTATAAAGTCTTTAGCTTCTTGTCTCTATTTCCTAGAATTGGGCTAAACAGAGAGCCTATAGCTCTCTAGCTGGTAAAAATATTTAATTAGACAGTGTGCCATGCTTTGGCCTCACAGTCCTTCTTCTTTTCATATGTGAGGCACATTTGTGGTCCTATCTGGGGGTATAGGTCCCTCTTGGCTGATACTCTAGTCAAGGTCAGACCATGTGATATAGAGTACAGCATCTATAGCCTCTTAAAATTTGCAACAGTCAGAACTCCCCACCCAAACAAACACTTGTTCTTTGGAAATAGAGCTATTTCTTGTTATGTTCTCTTTCACATCATATATGATGACTATCACTTCTAATATACTCCCCACTTCAGTCATTATCATTCTTGCTTATTCTGAAGGGTGATTTTATATTAACCTCTTTCTATAAACCTTCATATTTTTTCTTTCCTTTTAGGAGTTTCATTCTTTTCCTATATGATTCTCTGTCTTTATTCCTAATAAACTCCATAGCAGTGTTTCAGTCTGGCTTATTTTATATTTTTTTTCCTGTGGCATAGTCAAGAATCTGAAAATACCTGAGTCAAGGTTCCTAAAAGAAATGGACCTTCTCAGGCTTCTGGTACATAATGGACTTCACCATTCTTTGTACTTTCTGGTAATAAAGACTCCATACAGAGATGGCAAAAGTGAACTCACAACCTACAGAACCTATGCATCTCATGGCAAAACTGGCCTTGGGTGGGTGATGGAACTATGGGACACTAAAGTATATGCTGAATTATTGGCTATTAATATATCCCAAGAAAGGGGATTCATCGTGTATAGTTCTGTACCCACTGCCCTGAGTTCCAACAGATAGTTCCAAACAGCACAGGTTAACCTCAGTGCAATGTAAATAAACATGAGTGTGAGAAAGGTCTGCAGGGAAAAGGAAGGTAGAAAGGGTGTATAGCAGTATAGGGATGAGAGTGGTCAATATTTATTGTGTGCATCTGCAAAGCTATTAACAAGTTCAACATTTTAACAGAAGAGAAGCTTAATTTATGTGACTAGGTGTCACAAGTAGCATTGTCAAATTGATAGCCTGGAGTCGTGTGAGAAAGGAATCTCAATTTGAGATCTTTCACAGATCATGATGGCCTGTTTACACATGGGCCCTTTATTGTTTGATAGTCAATGTAGGAGTGCTTGGTCCAGTACTGTAGATGGCCTCATTCTCAGCAAATGGTCCAGGCTTGAATAAGAAAACTACATAAGCATGAATATACAAGTAATATAACAAGTGACATAATGTCTACTTCAGGTTCCTATCTCAAGTTCTTGCCTTACCTCAGTAATGTGACCTGCAAACGTAAGCCAAACAAATCCTTCCTTCCTTCCTTGAGTAGTTTTTGGTCAGGATGTTTGATCATAGCATTAGAACAGAAACTATAACCTACATTTCCCTGAACAGTAAATGCACATTCTTTATGCTAGGAAAATAATATATATGTAAGAAAAATGAATCACCCAGAAATGTAAATGTTAACTTTTACCATAACAAGTAGTGTGTTGCACAAGCAGCCAGAACAATGAAATAGAATCTCTTATAGGATCATACCAGGAAGTCTGTCACCAGGAATTCCATCTATTCACCAATCTTTTAACATTTGCTAAGTCCCTTCTTAAATATCTAAAGAACTAAACACAAAGAATTTGTAAGATTCTACCTATTCTTATAAAAGGTGTTAATATCTGATCATTAAAAGAAGCAGTTTTATTCTTTTACAGCGATGGCCATTATCAAAATAGATCTGTTGTCTAATGCATTAACTGTATTTGATATACTATACATTTCACAAGAAAGATATTCAAATGAAATTGTGAGCAATAACTTCCTCCACATTTATAGGAAAGAAAGTTCTTTAAGAACAGAAGCAGTTCTATTGTTCTTGAGAAAGAGTTACCATGGAAACTTTCCTAGTACTTAAAAGTCATAGGCCATTACCTTAGCAATCAAGGATTGATTACTCATCCTGAAAGATGGGGAAAGACAACAATAGGCCCTAACCTGGTTCCTGCCTCTATCTTGTCAGTTTTGCCATTCTTATGCTAAGTAATCACAGTGCTCTGTCCCCACTTGATGTTAGCAATTACTATTAATAATACAAAGCTTCTCAAAATGAGCACAATGCAAGTAACAATTGAAAAACAAATAGTACAGTCCAACTCAGCCTCACCTCCAGCAATAGCTATGTCATCTGTGGAAGAGGAGAGACTGGGTACCACTAAGACAGAAAGAAAATGCAATCTAAGGGCTATTCCTGTTATAACACAGGAGGCACAAATATTCAGCCTGGTAAATGGTAGAATGAAATAATGGGAAGAGGAGGGCCAGGAAGATAAAACTGTTAGATACTATACTAACTGTTAGATACTATATATATATATATATATATATATATATATATATATATATATATGCATATATATATGTGTGTGTGTGTGTGTGTGTGTGTGTGTGTGTGTGTGTGTGTGTCTACCTCATGTTCTCTGAAGATCAACATGGGTCAGTCTCTTAATTGTTCACCAGTACATGGAAGCAACCAGTAATATATAATATGCTTATCCCCTCACTTGGGGATAAACAAGCCTAAGGTTTGGGGTTATAAGTAGGGGCTCAAATTTTTTCCAGATTTCAGGTACTTCTGTGCTCTAATCAATAGAATAAGTAAATTCTTAAATTTATCAGAGAGGTATGTAGGCCAGTTACCAATGGTGGTTCAAGTGTTTATTGATATCACATGTAAGGCTCTAACGTTTCACAGGATTCAACAAACTTGTAATATGTTATCACATATTTGTGCAATGATATTTTCAGATTCAATATTAGCATATCTATAATTTTATTAGATAATACCAATTTATCATCTTCAGAATTTGTGCTACTGTGACTATTCACTCATATTTGAAAGACCATTCCTAAAGTTACCAATATAATTCAGTGTTATGTTTTTACATTTTCTTAATCACATAGGAAAGAATGACACATCTAGTTTTAACTTGTTTCATTAGCAGTGTAGTAGGCTAAACTGTCATGCTTCAAGGCCACTTGTATTTGACCCTTTGTGACTATATATATTACCTTGTCCAATTTTCCTGGTTACTTAACAAATTGTTTCTATGCTAATTGACATTGATTGCTGTTATTTTGCTCTGAATAGAAATGTTGCAGCATATACATGGCTTATTTCATTCATTATTTCTGTCTTAGTTATTTTTTGTTGCTGTGATAAAAATGCCTTGACTGAAAGCAATTTGTGTAGAAAGAAAGTGTGTCTTTTGGTTTATGGTTTCAGATGGAAAGCCCATGCATGGCAGCTGGCAGGCATGGTGGCCAGAGCAGAACAGTGAGAGATCATAGCTCAACCACATAGGAAGCAGAGAGAGAGAGAGAGAGAGAGAGAGAGAGAGAGAGAGAGAGAGAGAGAGAGAGAGAGAGAGAGAGAGAGAGAAAGAGAGAGAGAGAGAGTTGAAAGTACATGAGGGTATAAGATTCCCAAGTCCACTCCAATAACATATAACATACTTCATTCAGTAAAGTTGTCTTCTAAAGGGTTCATAACCTTCTCAAACAATGCCACCGCTTGTGATTCTGGCTGTGTTCCACCATGCACAGCTTTTACATGGACCAGATATCTAGACTCTTGTTCCTATACTTGGATGCCAAGTACTTTACCCACTGAGCCATGTCCCCAGCCTACTCTTTTACTTTTAAATGACTAGGTTCTTTTTAAATACTTGACATAATGACACATGTGTGCGAAAATGTGGTCTGACTGGATAGCTTAATTACATAACTTACATTTCCTCCCTTTCTAAATGTTCACCTTGGATAAGGAGACCGTTTCTCTTAAGGAATCCTTGCATTTTGATTGGACATCATGACCATAATATATTATTACAGCACAGAAAATATTCTTCTTCTACAACCACTGCAAATGCTCAATGTAAACTGATATTTATGAAAATGCTTTGTGTTTGAAAGGGAAAATAACTCATAAGTGAAGTATTCATTTATGAGTCTTTTACTGTTTTTCTTCAGGAATCTTCCCAACAGTGCGATTCTTTGCTACTGAAGACAGGTGGATCTTCTGGAAATCAGCTTTGATTGGAATCTTATAAGTAACATGCTGAGACTTGCTTGTCTTCGCACTTCAGGGTCTGGTGTTCAATTTCACTGTTTTCCTGGAAGAATGGTTCACACCAAATCATTCACCATGAGTGTTATACCTCTTCATGCCAAAGAGGACGACACTAACAACTTTTCCTCTCAGTATTTTGATTACCATTTCATTGTCTTTCACTTCACTCTGTGGCAGACAATAAAAATGATTCCCTGTTCATCCTGATTTCTCTCTGCCTCTTATTGGTTATGTTTTCTCTATTCATCACTAGCAGTAAGCATTTTGATTATTACATTCATTGATGTTATCATGGTATTTCTTCTCAATGGAGCTTTTTTGTTATTATTTTCATAAAATCAACTGAATGGTTTCTTGAAATATATTTTTTCTCTTTTGGCCTTGTGTTAGTTTGCTATTCATCATTATGAATACATTCCTTTGAAAACAAACTTGAAATAATAGTAATTTGTTTAAGCCTATATTTTCAGAGGTCATTTGATTCTGTTATATTTTTCTTAGTTGAATGGCTTCAGGAACATATGGTAGTGGTGTAAGCAGAGAACCATGAGGAAGAGTCTGCGGACAAGATATACCATTTAAAGACAAACTGTCAATGACCCATTTCCTCCTCTTGGGCCTAACAGTCAATCCAACTATGAACTCAACTGATGATTCTCAATATCTATCATCTTTTAACAGTGCCAAAAGTAGTGATTAAGCCTTTAACCACCTGAGCCCTTCTGATGAATACTTCATAAAAAAAATCATAGCAACCCACCTGAAAGTCTCAAATGGTCACGTCCATCTTATGGTAGAACATGCATTTAATCTACTACCAAGAAATTCCTGTACTGCTAATAGATATAACATTATTAATTAGTAAAAGTGAAAATCTCAGGTTTCTTCTGAGAAGGTGGTAACCCTTAGTTGTGATCTCTTGAAAAGGTAAGAAGTACTTTATGCAATTCCAAAATGTCATGACGTGGGTAAAGATTTCAATTCTTAAATGAGGAATCAATGAACCAAAGCAGGCTCTAACCTCAACTGGATGAATTATTAGTTTCTATATAACTGTATGACAAGAATCCTAGTTTACAAAGTGGTTGCATATGAACATCAAAATGATCAGATTGTCTGGCCACTATGGCCTTCCTGGATGAAGGACACATAGCTTCTCAGATTGCATTCTTATCAACATCCTGGTCTCTTGAACTTCTCAAAATTCTCATCAGGCTTGACTTATACCATTTCATATTTTCTTTGGCTTGCTTCTCTAAATGTTTCCAAATGAATGCTATAAACCATTTTTAAATGCTTTTATATCACATTATCGGGGACAGTGACCCAACTTCTCTTGTCAATATTTTGGATGAGTTAGGTTTTCATTGCTGTAAGAAAACACCCAAGAGCAATCAACCAGAAAGAGGAAGGGGTTTTGTGTTAAGCCAGTAGGTTCTTTAAATATGAGGCAAGCAGCATGTCACTCAAGAAAGAAGATAAAGGAGACAGTTCTTCTTACCTCACAGCAGCTGAAAGGAATGATCTGTAGGTGACATATCCTACATAGTCATTCCTTCCAGTGAACTACTTTTCCCAAGTAGGCTCTACTTACTAATAGCTAATAGCTATTTACCTAGGTAAGGCTAGATGAATGTACAGGTTTATCCACCTTAGAGATTTGTATCCTCAAGGTCAAATATCCAGTCAAAATAGCAAACAACTGAAAAACAAGTTTGTAATCCTTTATATTTTAGGAATGTTTTATTTCTGAAACATATATTTTCATTTGGTACTACTACTACTGCTGCTGCTGCTGCTGCTGCTGCTGCTACTACTACTACTACTACTACTACTACTACTACTACTACTACTACTACACTCTCTCATTCTCTCTCTGTCTCTCTCTCTCTCTCTCTCTCTCTCTCTCTCTCTCACACACACACACACACACACACACACACACATATTTAACTACGACATGTTTAACTTTTAGTCTTTTTGTCTTTTATTTGAGATTGTGGTGTATATTTATAACATCAAGTTTATTAATCTTTTCTTCTATGTTCCATATTCTCTAAACTTTACACCTTGTTTTTGGTGTTTTTTTTCTCCTATAGAGGTATAATATTTGCTTTTAAGAACTCTTGCTTGTTTCTCCCTAGCAAAATCCACATTTAACTCGGTTTTTTTGTTTGTTTTCTGTTTTTGTTTTTTGGACACATGGAATATAACCATGATAAATATTTTATTAACCCTGTCTACAATTCTATTATCTGTATAGTTTATTCCTAGATCTGTATTAGTTAATGCAAGTTATAAATTCCCCTCCCTTGTATGCTATCATTCCTTTATTCAGTATTAAGAATTTCTCATTTTATTTTATTGGATACTTGATTTTTTATGAATATAAATATTGTAGACTTTTCCTTTCCTCCTTTGATATAATTAGGCATTCATTTTTATTGTTTTGGTTTGGACTTTGAATTTGGTAGATGGGAAAAATGCTGCAGCTGTTCTAGGGCACTATTTAAAATTTTCATTCCTACTTTTATCGAAAATGATTTTTGATACTTCAATTTATATCCAGTGTCTTATAAATTATCCTCTGAGGCAATCAGGTACATCCACTTTTCATAGCCCTTAAACGCTAAAGACCTGGATGCTGTCTGTTCCTCTGGGGTCTTATCTTTTAAATCTGATTAATGTCCTCATATATGTTAGCATACATTGTTCAACTTCATTTTAACATGTGATCTGGAGCTCTCCAGAGTGCTTTTGATTTGTAGCTCTCTGTTACTTATGCCACATTTTCTAAACCCTAGGTTTGCTCATCTGCCTCTCAACACTATCACCTCTTCATGGGAGTCCAATCAGACTTATTGAGTTGTCTTTACCTAATCCTTGTCATTGAAGCTCTCTCCAGAATGTAGGGTAGAATGGTTTTAGAGTTCAACTCTTGTCTGAACATGTTTTCTTGTGTGATGTTTTGAATATTCTAATTTCTTCTTATTTTTGTTGATCCTTCAGTATTTTAAGATAAAGGATAAACTGGCTCCTATTCCCTTCCAAAATTGCTAAAGTATTATTTTACTGAAAGTAAATTGTACCAGTACAATTATTTCTATAAAGCTGTGGGCACATTTCCATTAGTTTTATAATTATTCAATATTTATTTAGTTTTTGTTATTGATTAGACTTTCAACTTTCCTGATAATTGTGTATATTAGGATACTATATACTTAACTCTTCATTCATGTTTAATTATCTCTTTATTTCAAATTGAGAAAGAATTTACGACTGTCCTCCCACTCTACTTTCATATTTTTACATATAAATTATGGTTCCTTTGCATAACAAATCTATAGATACCCTCACCTTTCATCCTATATACTTGTATTTTCTAATCTTAAAAAGCATTGATTTGGCTTAAGGTTCTTTGATTAATTTGTAATCATCATTTTCTTCTCTGAAAAAATACATGTAAGAGGTTTGGAGAGACAGCTTAGGAGTTGAGAGCACTGGCTGCTCTTCAAGGATACCCAGGTTAAATTCCTGGCACCACACTTACAAGTGTCTGTTACTCCAGTTCCTGAAGATATGATTACTTTTGACCCAAGGCACATAAAATAAAGTAATAAAAAATCTAAAACTCTTTGTATGATCTGTGGGTCTGTTTCTCCCATTTAAGGATATTTTTCTGAAGTCCTTTACCACTTACCAGTTTTGTGTTTCTCAAGTGATTGTTTAATATTACTCAGTAGTAGTTACTTTTCTTACCACTAATAAACATATATACCTTAAAGGAGCAGAAGTTCATTTTGCCTTTCAAATTAGAAGAGGAGGCTTGATCACTGAAGAAGCTTGGTCAGTGGCAGTAGAAACTTGTATTATGGTTTGTTTACTCTTCAGAATCCAGAGTCAGAAAATGGGAATGAAAATTATGATTCTCAAAGGACACCAACAACTAGTCTCCATAAGCAAGTATCCACTTCCTAAAACTTCTATAATCTCCCAAAGCAGTAACACCTGAGGACCGAGCATTAAAGAGGTATATCTGTGAAAGATACTTCCCAATCAACTGATAGTATGTTATCAAAATCATTACCAACCCCATATCTGAAAAGAGATCTGATTTCCAAAACATACAAAGAACTCAACAAGCTAGTCATCAAAACACCAAAAAGTCCAATTAAAAAGTAGGGTACAGAACTAAACTGAAATTCTCTATTTAATGGCTGAAAGACACTTAAATTGTTCAACATCCTTAGCCATCAGGAAATTCAAATTAGAACAACTCTGAGTTACCATATTACTCCTGTCATAATAGCTAAAATCAAAAACACCAATTACAGTTTTTGCTGGAGAAGATGTGGAGAAAGGCAAACACTCCTCCACTGCTGGTGGGAATGGAAACTTGTAAGGCCACTATGAAAATCAGTTTGGTGGTTCCTCAAGATCCTGTAATTCTATTCTTGGGCATATACCCAAAGGATGCACATTCAAACAACAAGGACATCTCCTCAACTAAATTCATAGCAGCATTATTTGTAATAGTCAGAACCTGGAAACAAAACAGATGCCCCTCAACTGAAGAATGGATAAAGAAAATGTGATACATTTAAACAATGGATTACTACTCAGTGAAAAAACCATGAAATCTTGAAATTCATAGGCAAATAGATAGAACTAGAAGAAACCATCCTTAGTAAGGTAACCCAGTCACAAAAAGATAAACATGGTGTGTACTCATTCATATATGGGTATTAGATATAGGGCAAAGGATTGCCAGCCTACAATCCATACCTCCAGAGAAGCTAGGAAATAAGATGGACCCTAAGAGAGCTCCTGGGCTCCTGGGCTCCTGGAGAAAGAGAAAGGACAAGGTTGTCTCAGTAAATTTAGAGCATGGGGGAGGGGAGAGGGAGATAGGAGAAAGAGAAGGGGAGGAGGGGGAAGGAGGACATCAGGGAGCAGGAAGGAGAGCAAGAAAAAAAATACCATAATAGAGGGAGCCATTGTAGGTTTAAAGAGAAATCTGGCACTAGGGAAATATCCAGAGATATACAATGATGACCCCAACTAGTAATCTGAGCAATAGTGGAAGCTACCTTAAATGCTCTTCCTTGGTAATGAGATTGAGATTTCTTTAAGTGACATCCTAGATCCTTCATATAGGAGCTAATGGAAGTAGAAGCAAACACCCAGAGCTAATCAATGAGCCTCCATCCTTCTCCAGTTGTAGAGAGGGAAGAGTGATGAGCAAAGGGATCAATACCAGGCAGGTTAAACCCAAAGACACAGCTTACCTGAACAAGGGGAACTCATGAACCCCAGACTGACAGCTGAGAAAACAGTGTAGGACTGTACCAGGATCCCTGCTTGTGGATGTCACTTAGGAAGCCTGGGCAGTCTATGGGACTTCTGGTAGTGAAACAGCATTTATCCCTAGTTTATGAATTGACTTTGGGAGCCCATTCCCCCTAGAGGAATGCTCCCTCAACCTAGACACATGGGGGTGAGGCCTAAGCTCTTCCCCAAATGATGTGACAGACTTTGATGATTCCCCATGGAATGTCACCCTCCCTGAGGAGAAAAGGCAAGGTGGCATGTGGGGGGTTGGTAGGGGGTATGGAAAGATGAGAGGGAGAGGGACCTGGGATTGATATGTAAAATAAGATTGTTTCTAATTCAAATTTTAAAAAAAAGTGAAAAGAAATATTCTCAAGAAGACTCTCTCTATTCATTCCATTGTACCAATAACTTGACAACCTAGTTCTTCCATTATCTCTTGTTGAGATATTTCACCTGCAATCTCCTGATTTTGTAAATCACCTGGAATACTGGGTCTCTATGCAAAACTACATATAGACTATCATGGCAAATCTACCTGGACAGATGTTAAGTCTTTCTTGAGATACCCACCCCTTTCTTAGTAGGTGGCCTTTTGAACAGGTTTCTGTAAAAGATGGTGTTTGAGATCTCAGCAATCCTTTATTACTCATAGGTCACTTATAGCTTGTCTTAGTTTACATTCTGGAATGATGTTTACAAGACTGAGTAGAGCCTCTGTGACTATTGGAAGAATATGCTCATGGATCTTGCTGTGGTGTGGTTATATAATATAGCCTCATACTTGTAGAAACTCCTTTAAAATTTAAATGTTCAAATCAGCTTGGATATATATGTTTTTTACTAAGGTGTTTTTATTGTCAATTGCTTGGATTTGAACTAAAATTTTGATATTTTTAATGAAACATTTCAGCCAATTCCTGTATTTTTGCAATAGATGTTGTCCTTCCTCATCTTTCTAAATCCATGGTTTGGAAGTCAAGGAAAGTTTTCTCAGCTGAGTGTTTCTCATACATTATCATACATCACAATGATTCCAGAGATCAGATACCATACTGATGGGAGATGTCATTGTGTAAATATATTTCCCTTATTGGTGAATGAATAAAGCCCTGTTGTCCAATAGGAAAGCAAGATAGACCGGAGTAGGAGACAACGAGGTTTCTGGGAAATGTAGTAGAGAGGAATCGAAATGTAGGACTTGACAGAAGAGTTCCATACTCTCTGGTAAGATAAGACCACATGGGAACACTTTGATAGAAATGAGTTAATATTTAAGACAGTGCTAGCCAACAAGAAAACCTAGTAACAGGCCAACAGTTTCATAATTAATAGTGTCTCTGTGTGTTATTCTGGGACTGACTCAGCTCTGGGACCAGGCTGATGGGAAACTGCACATAACATCATAAATCTCAAATAGGGGTTGAGGCGTCTGACATTTAATTTCTTTAAGACTTATTTTATTTATGTGTTTGTGCATATATTGGAGTATATGCTACATGTTTTGGGTGCCTGGGAAGACCAGAAGAGAGGGATGGATAACTAGGAACTGGAGTTATAAGAAGTTGTATGCAGTCTATTATGTCTACTGACTTCACCAGAGCTGGAAAAACAGCAAGAAATAGTAAGCACTGAGGCATCTGCCTAGTCCTCAAAATTTGCATTTCTAGTAAGTGATTTTAGTTAGTTAGGCTTCCCATCCAGGAATAGCAATTTGAGAACAACTGTCCTACCTGATTTTTGCAAGCACCACTTGTTCTTGTGTTACCCTGTGTAGAATTTATTTTTCACACACTTTCAGCATAATTTACAGGAATAAAATAGCAGGACTTCCTAATGTTATGAGCTTTAAATGAAAAAAGATACCCTTATAATCTGTTCTCACTACAATAAAAATACCTTAGCCTAGGTAATTTACAAATAATGGAATATTTTTCCCCGTAGTAATGGAGGTTGGAAAGTGAAAAACTGTATATCAACAGATTTGCTCCCTGAGGAGGAAATTTTTTGAAGCAGAACCTCAGTCTCTTTGTTCTCCTAAAATGGAAATTTCTGTCCTTGCATGGGAGGATATTGAAGCTCATGGGGTGGGGGCAGTGTTGTGAGATTCCTCCTTTATTGTACGATACTCTTTCATTCAAGGACAGCATACATAGCTCAAAACAAAAGTTGTCAATACAATCAAATTGATCCATTTTATATATACATAATATGTATATTATATATCATATAGATACATTCTATGCATATATATATATATAGTGTAGTCTATAAATAATTAACAAATATGTCTTCTTTTGTAGGGGAATGAACACACTGTAATTCAATTCTGTTTGGATATTTTACTTTGCTTTTAAAACTAGCACCCATTTATTTACAGTTACATTATTTTGCGCTAGTCTGGTTTTCCACTAATGTTCAGGATCAGATTATTCTTACACATTATTGTAAATCTGGCATCAACAGCCTTAAAAGAGTAAAACTGAATTAATAGCATGTGTGTTTGGTAAATTATTCTAAGTAGTTTATAGTTTTAGAGCAAGATAATGTATTTTATCATGTATTTTGCTCTGGTGTTTATTATAGTCTATCAACATTCATTTGGAAGGTTAGTGTTCTTCCTCCCTCCTTCTTCTGTCTGCTCCTTCCCATAATGTTGAGAATTGAATGCAGAACCTTCCTTGAACATGCTAGGTGAGTAAGTGCTATACTGATGAGCTACATGCCTATGCTACAATGATTAGTAAAACAGGGCCCTCTCATGTACCTTAGAATAATGTAAAACTCACTATGTAGCTGATCTGGCCTCAAACAAATAGCTCTCATGCTATAAACTGTGAGTACTTGCACTATGTTCAGGCAACAACAGGACCAGCCCCGAAGGTTAGTATTTGAAGCAAGCTTTGACACTAAGCTTTAGAAATTAAGCTTAGGGAGAGGGAATTGGGATTGATATGTAAAATAAGATGATTTATAATAAAATATAAAAAAAGAAAAAAATTAAGCTTTCAGTACATCTGATGTACACCAGACATATCATAATTTCCAATATCCCACAATAAATCTTTAACCTCCAAAAACTCTTGCTGAATGGTCTATTATTGAAATCTTTGGTAGGTGAAGAGGCATGAGTTCTAAAAGTTTCTTATTTTTGACATGTACTATATACAATAATTTGATATTTTTCTTACTTTGATAAAAATTAATATAGTGAATACAAATTTATGAAAAAGCCAGAACACAACATAGTGGCTACAAAAGACAAATATGTTTTTCCTGAATTGTATATTTTATGTTGACTCTTTGCAAAAAATTAGAGGTCACGAATATTTTTAAGTCCTAATACAGAGTCAAAACCTTCATTATTTCTTCCTCAGTATCAATCATTGAAAGTAAAGAGATAAACTTCTATGCTAATTAAAAACAGTAGAAATAAGTTTTGAAGGTTCAGAAATACAAAGAACACTAATCTGAAGAGCTATAAACCAGAATTGACTTCACATAACAAGGTTCAGATAAGTGGTGTGATGTCAGGTGTAGAAAATCCCACTCTTTAAAAGCCAGTTTCCCACTTCATTATGATACCCAGCAAGACCGCTAATCTCACCAAAGTCTATCTTGCTGTGGTTTCATCAACAGTTCCTCCCTACAACTCTCACCCCCCTCTGTAGTAGCTTGCTTTCCTTTCCTCTTCTAGCAATGCTATAGATACATACACAGAAAGTATGAATCTCTAGGTATAGTATCCCAGGATTTTAATTCTAGCCCTAAGGTGCTAGAGGTGAGGATCTCTGAGTTCAAGGCCAACCTGTTGTATATAGTGAGACCCTGCCTCAAAAATGGAAAAAAAAAATAAAAAAGGTAGACATTCCTTCATCAATTTTGAGGGCTTTTTTGTTAGGTTTATTGTTGTCTTTTAGTTGTCTTTATTTTTAAATGTTTTCTATATGTATGAGTATTTGTCTGAGTGTCTGTCTGCTTACCACAAGCATGCCTGATGTTCTTAGGGCTCAGAAGCAGTTATTGGATGCTCTAGAACTAGGAATCACAATAGCCATGAGCTACCACTTAGTATGGGGAACTGAACCCCAGTCCTCAACAAGAGCAACAAGTGTTTTACTCACAAAGCCATCTCTATAGCACATCCTTAAACTTTTTAAAATGTTTGTGTGTGCGCATCTATGTATGTGATTGTGTGTGCCATCATTGCTATGTATATTCATGTGGTGGTCAGAGGATACCTGAGGCATCAGTCTTTAGCTTTGGCTTTGTTTGAAATAGGATTGCTTCTTGGCTATGACCGCACACACCAGGCTAGGTGGCCCACAACAGCTGTTTATTCTCCTTTATTGGTCTTATCATCTTATAGGAGTTCTAGAATTGTATGTAGACTGCTGTGTCTACCATTGTGAGCATCTGAAATCAGGTCCTCATGCTTGTATCATAAACGTTTACCCACTTAATCCTATATCTAGGCCTGTTTTTTAACTCCTGTAAGAAAAATTCCTTTATGGATGAATTCAGGTTACACCTAATAATCTGTCATTTGTATCTAATGAAGTAGAGACATTTGAAAAAATTTAAAGAAGGTAGAATGTGGAAAAAATATCTCCAAACATCCTCTTTGCTCTTCCTTTATTCTAAGTAAATTTAAAGTTTTCTGTATTTAGCATCATATATTATATTATTATACTGAATCGTAGGAGTTTTCATTATTGATTAGAATTTCTATTTAACTGCCTTGGATATGATAAAGAAGTAATTATCTAAGTGAATACCTGGGTACAGAATCACCTTCCGGCATTCAGTGAGTACTGAAATATCTTACCAGTGACCAGGCATGTGGGAAGAAGAAAGGGTGCCTAATTGTTAGTGACTATGCTACAAGAAAAAGATTCAATTAGTCTTGACATTTAGAAAATTGTCTTCCTATTTTATCTCCCTTCCCTGAAGAATGTGTTTGATAATGACATTGCTTCCAAAGCCAGGTTTTGAATATTCCCACCAAAGTGCTATCCCTTAGGTGCTATCATAAACTCTATGAAGAAAAGAGAAATATATCAAAATGAATGACCCACTAAAAACTTACTTTCTAGTAAAAGTATATATGATCTTCTGAGAAGTTCTGGCTTCTAGCCATGTTGGTTAGATAGAAAAAGTTAAAAAAAAAATAAAAATTTTTCACTCAATGGATATCAATGATACTAATTTAAACATAAAATTATCACAGAGACTCGAGTTCATTGGATTAGTATACATTAAGTATATACATTAGTATACAATATATTTTCATAGAAATTTGAAAGATTGGAAAGGTATTTAGAATATAGGAAGACATAGTGACCAAGATAACCATTTTTCTTTGGAAAAAATACATTATAATAGAATGTTTGATTTTGTCATAGTGCATATGTTTTACTAAGCATGAATTTAAGAACACATATTGATATATAATATTCAAGCAAATAATCCAAGATAATATTGTCTCATAGATATCTTTGATTTCTCATGGGCAAATAAATGTTTTCTAGATAGATACTGAGACAATAAGCAATAAATAAAAATGAATTATTTATTACTAAATAAATCAGAGAAAAACAAATTAAAAGGCAATACTGTGACTCAAAGATTAAAAACACATTAACATAGAAAAATTTCAATTTTATAAAATGAAAGGCAAATAATATAAAGAAGATCATTCTATGAGAACCATTCTTGACTGCAACTAGAACTAACTTAAATACCAGAACATGTGATGACTTTTTCTTGACTGAATTATTCAAAATGAAAAGACCACCCTAAATCAGACATTCTGAGGTGCAAAGATTCATCTTAAATCCAGTTCATTTTGGTGTATGACCTATAGAAAGAACATAGAAGAAGGAAGAACTAGCTCTTTGACTGCTTGTCCCCACCAAAACGGGCAAATTCATTCCTTCGCTAGTATTAGAGCCTATTTCTTCAAGAGTCAAGCATATATTGAAGAAAAACTAAGAAATTCAGCTTTGTGCAGCCCACAGAGTGGGAAAAGATCTTCAACAACCACGCATTTGACAGAGGGCTGATCTCTAAAATATACAAATAACGCAAGAAGCCAGTCACCAAAATACCAAGTAATTCAATTAAAAAGCAGAATACAGAACTGAATAGAGAATTCTCAATAGAGGAATTCAAAATGGCTGAAAGAAACTTAAGAAGGTGCTCAACATGCTAGAGGGGATGTGGAGAAAGAGGCACATTCCTACACTGCTGTAGGGAGTGCAAACTTGTACAGCCACTTTGGAGATCAATACGTGGTTCCTCAGGAAAGTGGGAATCAGTCTACCATAGGATCCAGCAATTCCACACTTAGGCTTATACCCAAATGATGCATATCAATGCAACAATGATATCCATTCAACTATGTTCATATCAGCATTATTTGTAATAGCTAGAACATGGAAACAACCTAGATGCCCCTCAACTGAAGAATGGATAAAAATGTGGTACTAATAAACAATGTATAAGGGGAAAAATCATTAGAATCTTGAAATTCAAAAGCAAGTGAATGAAACTAGAAGAAACCATCCTGAGTGAGGTAACCCTGTCACAAAAAGACTAACATGGTACTCACTCATATATGGATTTTAGATGTAGAGCAAAGGATCACCAGCCTACAATTTATGCCGCTAGAGAAACTACGAAACAAGTAGTGCAATAAGAGAGACATACAAGGTCCCCCACAGAGGGGAAAGGGACAATATCTCCTGAGCATATTGGAAGTGGGAAGGGCAGTGAGTGGAGAGTAAGTTAGGAGAAAGAGAAGGGGAAAAGAGGAGGGGAGAGGAAAACATGGGGGACCAGGAAGATTGAGTTGGGGGACAAATAGAGGAGAGCAAGAAAAGAGATACCACAATAGAAGGCACCATTATAAGTTTGAAGAGAAAACTGGCACTAGGGAAATGTCAAGAGACTTACAAGGATAACCCAAACTAACAATCTGAGGAATAGTAGAGAGGCTACCTTAAATGCCCTTCCTTGATAATGAGATTGATAAATACCTTATATACCACCATAGAGCCCTCATCTAGTAGATGATGGAAAGAGAAGCAGACACTCACAGCTAAACACTGAGCCAAACTGCTAGAATCCCATTGCAGAGAGGGAGAAGTGATGAGCAAAGGGGTCACGGCCTGGCTACAGCTGACCTGAACAAGGGGGAGCTCATGGACTCCAGTCTGGTAGCTGGGAAACCAGCATAGCACTGACCCAAAACCCCTGAACTTGGACACATTTATAAGAAGAACAGTGATAAGAAGAAAAGAACAGTGAACAACCTCTTCAGAAGCAAAAATAACTAAATAAGTAAATAAGTAAGTAAATAAATAAATAAATAAAAGTAGTTGGACCATAATCTGTAAGCCCCTCTAATAATCCCTAATTTTAATACATTTTATCAGTAAGTTTTTCTAGAGAATACTGATGATACAGGTTCCAATGCAGTACAAAAGTCAGAACAGTCACCTGAGAAGGCAGATAGACCTTTCTTGGTTGGAATCATATAGAGATGCTTCTTAAAAGGGTAGATATGTTCAGTACACATTAGTCTTTATTTCCCTCAGTGTTGACCAGCCATGAGCAGCAGAAGTGGGCAGGGAAAGAAGTGGCAAACACCATGTTCTCTCCATATGGTCCCCATGTAAGACTTAGAAAGGAGATCCTTAGCCATTGGCAGTAACCAGCATCACACTTCTCAGCCTACAGTCAGAGCCCTAGTTCTAAAGAATGGTCCTGTAGTTGTTTCCCTTCTCTGGCCCCTTAGAGTTTTTCTCAGCTCTCTTCTTTCTCATTATTACTATACTGTAGTTTCCCTTCTTCTTCCTGGCCTGAATTCTCTGCAGCTGTTCAGCTAGTTCTTCAACCATCAAACAAACCTCTTCCACAACATAGTGGTCATTGCCAGGAAGATCTGGGTAACTGATTCCAGAGTAAATTTTGAAACTCGGGAGTGGATGCAGGATGGGGATCGCTTAGCTAAGGAAATGTTCACTGGGTTTTCAGCTGCCTAGAAAATTGCCAACCCTCTGTTCTTGGAAACTAGAGCCTTCGGTTTGGAAACTGGGCACAAGATGAAAGTTAGGCTTTTCTGGAGCTCAGCACCAGATATCAAGAGCTAGTGGTATTAGAACCACTTGCATGCATTTTGGGGAAAGGCCAGGACAGCAAATTTGGATGGGCCCAACAGTTGATGTCCCTACTTCTTCAGTTATCATGCTCCCTCCAAGTTCGTAGTGTCTTAGATGCCAAGCCACTTCCAAGGTAGATGATTTGGCAGCTGACAAGGATTTCATATATTTGTCACAGTTGATGGCAGCCTCTGTTGTCTCCTACTTCTATAGTCCAAGAAGGGCTGTTTGCCCCAGTCAAAGCTATTTCTTTGGACAGGGTAATCTATGGTTGAGTATCCTTATTACAAAGATATGAGAGACTTTGAAGACTCTCCATGGAAGGCCTCACCTTCCCTGTGGAGCAGAAAGTGGATGGGATGGGGGTTGGTAGAGGCAACAGGGAAGGATGGGAGGGTGCAGGAAATAAAATTTACATATAAAACAAGCTTGTTTCAAATTTACATTTTAAAATTATAAAAAAACAAATTGTATCTATTACTCATAATTTACCTCATCCCAGACAAAATTCAGGACACAATAATTTCAATTTTTTTTCTTAAAACACTAAGGAGAGAGTTTCAAATTGATGTTATTTATCACAAACAACTTTATAAGGCCTATGCTGCAGAGAAAGAAAAAGGCCAGTATAGCAGACTGAGACAGGTTTGCTGCAAATGATGTTACATGATAAAACAAATATGATAAAAAAGAAACAAAAATCTATGATGATAATTAAGATAATAAAACATAGAAAATACACAACACAAAAATAAAAGGAAAACATATTATGCAGCTCAATATTTAAGTTTATTTTTACTTTTAATAATTCAAGCATATCTTATAAAACCATGAGAAAATGAAGCATGAAAGTCATTACACATACACACTCACATACACAAATGAACAATAATACACACTTACACAGCCACACACCACTCATACACTTATGCTTACAGAGTCACACACATACACATCCACACCCACAACCACATACATGTGCATGCACACACACATGCATGAAAAAGCACATGCACACATAAGCATACACATTCACACATGCACATATACACACAAGTACATACCCTCACACAAAGCTGATAATTATTTATATGTTACAAATGGTTTCATTTCTAGATTGGTGTGATTTTTTATTATTTTTCCATGGTTATGTCAATTAGTAATATAGGAAAATATTATTTCATGTAATATTTTTATGTTTTTCTACATTTTCTCTGGTCTAATTACAAAAAGGTATTGCAGTTAGGTGAGGCCCTAATGTTTACTGTCTTTTCTTATTGTCTGGTGATAAGTAAGTATAAATAAATAACTATGTATATGCTTTCCTCAAAACATAAAACATATTACTACTTTATTTACCTGAAGGGAAATTTCTGTTATTTTCCTTGTTTAAGAGTTTTTCACTTGGGTGTTAATTATTTCCATATTCTAAGAGGCATGAGCTCAAAATAAACTTGTACCCCACAAAAGGCTAATGAAGCTCATGTTTAGGAGAAAGCCAAGAAGAAATTTACAAACTACAGGTTTTTGGCCGCCTGTTGAGAAATTCCAAGGCATTAGTGTATGGACATGAAAGTCAATAATAAACACTACAAGTGGTAATTGATAATTTCAATAACATTAATTTAATAATGAATTATATGATTTCCTGGAAAATAAAGTCTTCAAGTTTATATTTTCCATGAATTTTAACCAAATTAAAACCAAAAAGGTAAACCAAAAGAAAAATAAAATCGCCATAGAAGTGCATTGAACTACTTCAAACATTGAGAGCAAAATAATGATGGCTTTGGAACTATGTGAAAATACCAAACATAAATCTTACCTGGAAACAGAGATGGACAATAGTGTTTGTCTACATGATTTTTCTTCCAGGGAAGAATGGTTATCCTCAAATTGTAGTCTTGGCAATAAATGTGTTCTTAGACTTCCTTGGTTTGTGCCAGAATAAAATCAAATGTTTTCATTTCATTTTCCTTATAGGCATGCATAACATCAAAGCCCTTTCTTTCTCCCTACCTCTTGTTCTTCACATCTGGTATGTATTAAGTCACACTAGACTTCTGTTTTTAAACTCTGACTTTCAAAATAGACATTTGATAGCCCATTCTATATTTATGGAAACAAAAGGAGAATATGCAACTTCCCTCAATGTTTTGGCAGCCTTTTCTTTCCCCTAAATGTCACATTTTCCTCCACTTAAGTTAACTATTGCCTCCTTCCTCACAGCACTAGAGTGCTGATGTAATATCCCTTTCTATTATATGAAGAAAGTGCCAGCAAGGCACAAACAGTCTTCTACAGAAACATGAAAATCAGGGACAAAAGTAATGAACTACATAAAGTTCATATTTGCAAAGTAAAACATATTGTGATTTTAAACCTTGCTTTAGCAAGTCAGTGATTAGCTTATACTAGTGGTGGAAATAGTGCTGTGTACAACATTTATTTTTATAGAAAAAATGAATGGAAGCACAACTTGCTACCATAAAAGGAATGGACAGAGTGATGAAGTGGCAATTTTTCTTCACAGGTTTCATTTACTACTAATACTCTGTTGTTAACAAATTTGGGAGAAGATTTAGTTAAGACCTAATCCAGTTGCTGCACAAATGCTCATTGTTTAACTTGGAGCAGTGATGAGGGGATGTTATGGCATTCCGTGTGTTCCTGATAGATTTTGTAGATCACAGAAAATCTGATTCTGGGTGCTTTGGTTTCACTTATTTTATATATATCACAACTTCCCAGACCCTCCACCTTTTAATGACAGTGTGAGAATGGAAGTTTGTGTTTATCTTGACTTATCTGTGATGTGTTCTAATGAAAGAGGCTGATTCTAAACATTTACAGTGATCAAGTAGACTGAGCTTTTCATTCTTTGGTCCTCTCTATGGCTTTCCTCCTTGTCAGCCATTAAAGCTAGATACAGTTTTGATTTTACATTGTACTGAAATGTTATCTATGCTTCTGGAGCTCCACACAGAGTTGCACAGAATAACTGTAGAAGGAATTTCCCAATCCCTGTGTCCCTAAAGCCCTGCAGCAACTAGTGGGGTACAAATAATGAAACAATATATAATGACTGTCACTCATGTTTTTGCCTAAGGTGAAGACTAACCAATGCTGGTAGTATTATTTTTGTTTTAATTTCTAGATAGACTTTTTTCTTGCTTGCTTGCTTGATGTTTTTTTGTGATAACTAGTGATATAGTTTCTTAAGTTTGGTTTAGCTTAGCATTTGATGAAATGGAACAAGGAGGAATACTGCTGCTTTTATCATATACTGGACACATTGAATTTAATTTTAATAAAGTATTAAAAGTAGTACTTCCTAGAACTACCAGAACCACACTTGCTTTCACAAGACCACAGGGAAATAGTAAAATACTCAGAGTTGAATTAAACTTTCTTTGCTTCTTTTGTATTTTCTTTTAATTTATTCTATTTTCCATACAATATATCCCAACCACAGCCTCCCCTATCTCCACTCCTCCCCATGAACCACTTTCATCTTTTGGGGATTTAATTTTTTCTGTTAGACTGCTGTTTCCCAACAGAAAACAATGCATTCAAAGGGGACAGTTTTGAAGGCTTTGGTGAGACAGTTTTTAAAATGAAGTTCAGATGGGAGGTGTAGATGAGGCAAGGGCTAATTTCAGTGAAACTTCTGTCCTTTCCAAGGGCCTATCAGGGCTGTCAGGGAGAAATGTCTGCTATCTGCATAGTATATATGACCTTTCATTTGATAGCATTTCACTGGCTTCCCCTGCAAAATAGGAGCTAAAGAAAGATACAATCCAGTAGTCTTCACCAATTCTGCATCTAAAACACATGTTTGTTCATGGACAACAAGTGTGGTGACCAATAAAAAAAATAAAGAAAGAAAAAGTGAGTGATGTAAACCTACTTGGTCTGTTATCTTGATGTTATGTTTTTATATATTTTACTTATATAGTACTTCTACAAAACAAACAGATGTCACATGACTTTACAATCATCCTTCCAGTTTTAATGTATGTCTGTTAATATTTTTATAATATTCTTGTCATCCAAAGACATTGCTTTACAATATGATTAGAATAAAAGAGATATACAGATTAGAAGAAATAAAATATGTTTATCTTTCCACAAAGTCAGCATAATCCTCTCTACAAAAATCCAAAACAATCATTTAAAGAAAAATGTACAGCTAAGAGATTACAACAGGCTTGTGGGGTCAAGTTTCACATATGACATTTCATTTTCAGTTTATCAGTAATGAACAGGAAAATTTCAAATTAGAAACAAAGCCATTTATATCTGCCATTCCCAGAAAGCTAATACTTATGAGGTAGTTGTCAATTTGACTCCATATAGACTCTATTGATACTCAAGCTGATGGGTATTCCTATGAAGGATTTTCCTGATTATCTGAAACCTAATGACCCACATAGAATGTTTATCAATCTTCTGGCCAGCCAATAAAACATACAAAAAAGAAACTTTCTTCTTCTTCTTCTTCTTCTTCTTCTTCTTCTTCTTCTTCTTCTTCTTCTTCTTCTTCTTCTTCTTCTTCTCCTGCTTGCCCTCATTCTTGCTGGCAAGTTTATTTATCCTTTCCTGGTGAATTCCTTCCTTCACAGATACTAGAATTGATATCTGTACTTCCAAAATACACTGAAGACCAGCAGCTCTCCTGAAAACCTTGTGCCTTTGGTACAGTCATCAACAGATTGGGACTGTTAAGATATCTAACCTGGTGGAATAAACAACTACTAGATCCTTGTCTTCTTCAGTGTGAGACCGTTATTGTTGAGTGACTAGACAATACCATGTAAGCCAAACTAGTAACACACACACACACACACACACACACACACACACACACACACACACACACACATTCACTCATTTTTGTTCTTCAGAAAACCCTCACTGATAATGGATGTATAAGTTTATACAATATCGACATGGAGAAAAGTGCAAAACTGAATATTCTCCATGGTCATAGAAAGGAAGGCTAATATAGTCAAAATTACCAATACATTCCCAGTTGGTCTATTATTCCTAGAATAACTACTGATGGTGAAAGACAAAAGCAAAAGACTGACACTCTTTGACTTCAAAACTTGCTGAACACACAGAAAGCAAACTGTTCTGTTGGCATTGGAGCAGCACAACAGATGAATGCAAATTGAGGAGGCCCCAGAAAAAACCCACAAGCTGCCAATCAATCTTCAACAAGAAAGAGAGGAAATGGTATGGAAGCTACTTGAAGTCTACAGCACAAAAATTGTTATCTGGTCATTGTATTTTAATTGCAACATCATTTCCACACATTTTACCGCCCACCACATACACACATAAAAATAGGTGGACACACACTCACATTGTCTTTTCTGCAGTCGAACATCTCACATTAAAAATGTCACTGTGCCCATTTCTTAAGTCTGCTCTCTTTCTGCTGATTTTATTGATTATCTGGAGATGATATTTTTATTGTTAGTTAAATTATTTCCTTTGTCACTCAAATCTTCAGTGACATTTTCCATTAATTTAACATGTTCAGTTTCTCCCTTTTTCATTGAAGGAGATAGGATAATAAACCTTTTAAAAATTAATTTTAATTACCAAATGAATAAGTCTTAGGATAATGATCAAAGTGTGTCTTTTGAAAGATATTTTTAATCTTTTTCTTTTTGTCCCCTTTCTAGAAAATAATTGCATAATTCTACTTATTTTATTTCTCTTGTTTCCACAGTTTATTCCATTTGTCTTTATTTCTTACATTAATAGAATATATTTTAATCCTATACACCTCTTCCTTCCTATTCACCCAGCTTATCCCCTTCCATTTTCTCTGGAACTCTTTTTTTCTCCAACTGTTGCCCTCCTATTTTCATGACTTTTTTCCCTTCCTCATCCTTCTAAAACTCTGCCTTCTTCCTCCTCATCCTCCTTTCTTTCTCATGCTCTTTTTCATCTATAATTCACTGAGTTGAATTCAGTTTGCTTACATGTGCACATGCATTGGTATGGGGTAATTCATTGACTCATGGACAACTTAACAGTGGTTGTATCACAGAAGAAAAATGATTACTGATTCTCCAGAAGCCATTAACTAGCAATAGATCCTCACTTAAGTGAGAATTTATGCCTTCCCATCAGTGCTGGGTTGTTGATGAACAAAAACGTCTGTAGTTGTTGTGCAGGCAACTTTAGATGCTATGAGTTCATGAATATGATTGGCTTATAATGTTTAGATGACAGAATTTTCCCACACTTCTTCCTATTGTGTGACCCTTACATTCTCATTGCCCTATCTTCCATAGTGTTCTTTGGGTTGGGGTGATGAATAGACACATATCTATGAAGGCAGAACACTCAATAATCATTTATTCTCAGATCTCTGAACAGTTTTCCATCTACTGTGGCTGCTCACTATGCAAAATGTCACCTTTTGTCAAAGTAAAGAGTAGCACATGGTACTTCTTTGGGAGTCAGATAGAAGCAGAATTCTCCAAACCAATATAGAATAATGCCCTTGTTCTTAGTTATCCAATACAATTAAGTGATAGGTTACCTAATTGCAGAAGATGCACACATTTTTCTTGCAGGACACAGATAAATCAATCTTAAATCAATCTGGAAACTTCCTGATGTCTAGCTTTAATAGCACCAGAAGATATTCTGTCAGCCTATATATATGCCCACTGATCTAATAAGGGTATGTAGATAATTGGCATAAATAGCCACTTTCAAATTGGATTTGTGGTCTGTTTTACAGGGGAGAATCCATGTCTGGTACTGTGAGTTCAGTAAAAAGTATATGGATGGAAATGTCATAGATCATAAGTTGACATCTACAATTTTATTTTTAAAAGAGCAGTTTTATCCAACTATTGTGTAAATGCTTATGTTACCTCTAGACATAGATTGCTGTAGATTTTGATCACAAAAGAGTATTTTTATAGTGAGCAATAATATAAAGAACTGGTCAAAAGAAGCTAAGATTATACAATGGAAAAAATGAAGGCATCTTCAACAAATGGTGCTGGCATAACTGGATGATGGCATGAAGAAGACTGCAGTTATATCCATATCTATAGCCATGCACAAAACTTATTTCCAAAATATACAAAGAACTCAAGAAACTAGTCACCAAAACACCAAACAATTCAATAAAAAAGTGGGGTATAGAACTAAATAGAGAAGTCTCAATAGATGAATCTAAAGTGGCTGAAAGACACTTAAAGTGCTCAACGTCCTTAGCCATCAGAGAAATGCAATTCAAAATAACTCTGAGATACCATCTTGCATTTGTCAGAATGGCTAAAATAAAAAACACCAAAGAGAGTTTATGCTGGAGGGAATGTGAAGAGAGGGGACCACTCCTCCACTGCTGGTGGGAGTATGAACTCCTACAGCGACTTTGCAAATCAGTATGGTGGTTCTTCAGGAGAATGGGAATCAGTCTACCTCAAGATCCAGTAATTACACTCTTAGTCATACACCCAAAGGACATTTGTTCAACCATGTTCACAGCAGCATTCTTTGTAATAGCCAGAACCTGGAAGCAACCTAGATGTCCCTCAACTGAAGAATGGATAAAGAAAATACAGTATATTTATCCAATGGAATACTACTCAGTGGAAAACAATAACGGCATCTTGTAATTCGAAGGCAAATTGATAGAACTAGAAGAAACCCTCCTGAGTGAGGCAACCCAGTCACAAAAAGACAAACATAGTGTGTACTCACTTATATATGGATATTAGACATAGAGCAAAAAATTACCAGCCTACAATCCACACCTCCAGAGAATCTAGGAAACAAGAAGGACCCTAAGAGACATAATTGGCCCCAGGAGAAGGAAAGGGACAAGATCACCTGAGCAAATTGGGAGCATTGGGGGAGGAAAGGGAGAGTAAGGAGAAAGACAAGGGGAGAAGAGGAGGGAGGAGGAAGACATGAGGGACCAGGATGATTGAGTTGGGGGAAGAATAGAGGAGAGCAAGAAAAGAGATACCTTAATAGAAGGAGCCATTATAGGTTTAAAGAGAAATCTAATCAGACACTAGGGAAATATAGAGAGGGAGGAGTGGTGAGCAAACATGTCAAGACCATGCTGGGGAAACCCATAGAAACAGATGACATGAACAAGAGATAGCGCATGGACCCCAGACTGTCAGCTTGGAAACCAGCATAGAGCAGATAATAGGCCCTCTGCAGGTGAGGGTCAGGAGTCTTGGAAAGTCTGTGCCATCCTTGGTAATGGAACAGCATTTATACCTAGTATATGAATGGGCATTGGGAGCCTACTCCCCATAGAGGGATACTCTCTCAGCCTAGACACATGGGGAGGGCCTAGGCCCTGCCCCAAATGATATTACAGACTCTGATAATTCTTCATTGAAGACCTCACCCTTTATATGGAGTAGAAGGGGGATGTGATGGGGGTCGGTTATGGTCATGGGGAATGTGAAGGAGAGGAAACTGGGATTGATATATAAAATAAGATTGTTTCTAATATAAATTTTAAAAAGGGGGGAAGTACTGGTCAAATTGCTGAGAATAATTGACTGTGAATGCTTAGTTTTAAATGAGACATCGTCAACAACTCTTTTCTGACAAAACAGGGGCTCTTAAAGAACTCAGAAGAGAGCGTCAAATGTTTGTAAGAGCTAGATTATGGTGTAGAGTGCTATGAAATGTTGTGTTTTAAACATTGCATGGCTATCACAGCCATGAGCTCACAACAGCTGCAGTTACCTGTAGATCAATCCAATCACAATTCCTTCAGGCAATGAGGATAACTCATGAAGCACGCCTTTAACTATGGTGCTGCTGGCAACAGATTGAAACTAGAGAGAGACAGTGTTTTGGGGGCAAGATAACCATTGGTAGGGTGCCCATGCCCCAAAGAATGAGCCCATACTCATGGACATACAGACAGCACCAATTAGACCATGTAATTTAATAAAGCATAATGAATTGACAGAGAGAGTTATTTGGGGTGTCCAGGGAAAATTAAATGGGGAAAATGGTTGGTAATTACATAGCAATACATTAGATACAAGTACAAAATTCTCCACAAAATAATTTTTGAAAGATAATATGGTTGTTGATAGTAGAAGTGGATAATAGAAGTTACTGATAACCAACTATATAGAGTGGTCTTCAGGTCACTGTGATGAGTAACTCTTTCAAATGTAGTTAATGTCCCCACTGCTATTATTTCCAAGTCACAAACCATCAGAATCACATTTCCTGGAAGACATAGAGGGAGTCCTCCCTGAAATATGCTGATGTTCCTATTGGATGTCTGAATATGTGGCTCTCTTAAATACCCTTGGACACCTACCTTATACTGTCTCGATTTTTTGTTTGTTTGTTTTGTTTTGTTTACTTTTTTAATGTGTAGTCTTTTTTGGGGGGGAGTTGGTTGGGTTTTTTAACATTTTTATTTAAATTAAAAACAATTTTATTTTACATACCAACCCCAGTTCCTTCTCTCTCCCATCCTTACTCCCTCACCCAAAATCCCATCTACTCCTTAGTGAGGGTGAGGCCTCCCATGGGGCATCATCAAAGTCTGACACATCTTTGGGGCAGGACCTGTCCCTCCCTTATGTATATAAGCTGAGAGAGTATCCATCCATAGGGAATGGGTTCCTTGAAGCCCATTCATGCACTAGGGATAAATAAATACTTGTTCTACTGCCAAAGGTCCCATAGACTGCCTAGTCCCCCCAACTGACACCCACATTCTGGGGACCTGGTTCCTTATTATGCTGTTTCTCCAGCTGTAAGACTGGGGTCTCTGAGCTCCCGGTTGCTTAGGTCAGCTGTTTCTGTGGGTTTCTCCAACACAGTCTTCACCATTTTACTCATCACTCCTTCCTCTCTATAGTTGGATTCCAGGTTTGGCTCAGTGCTTAGCAGTGAATCTCTGCTTCTGCTCCTAACAGCTACTGGATGAAGGTTCTATTATGGCATCTAAAGTAATCATCAATCTCATTATACGGGAATGGCATTTAAGGTAGCCCATTTTAAATGTCATATTCAGAAGATCTCTGACAAGTTTGAGGACCATTATCTACTAAGTATATTTGTTCATCACTCCTCCCTTTCTACAGCTGGATCCCAGGAGTTTGTCTTAGTACTTAGCTGTGAATCTCTGCTTCTACTTGATATTAAACATGAGCTAACACCATTGCTTTTTGTTTTTTAAATTTAGAAACAATCTTATTTTATATTCAATCCTCACGTCCCCTATCCCTCCCATCCTCCTATACTCCCCCCAACTTATCCCCTACCCACTCCCCAAGTATAGTGTAGCCTCTGGTAGGTAAACCACACTCCAGTAGAAGGCTGCATGCCCAAGAATGTATGGCCAGTACAAACTATTTTTGATGAATACCAAAACATAAAATGAGGGCAGTATGTTGGGTGGGCAGGGAAAGGAGAGTGAATTTGTGCAGTTTGGGGAGGAGTAAATATGATGAAAATATATTATATGAAATTCTCAAAGAATTAATAATTTTAAAAGATAGCAGCTGTTATGATTTATTCCCATAACATCCAAAATATCAAGTGTAAGTAGCATGTACTAGAAATTTTAATGTCTGTAATACAAGATAAAGCAGGAACCATAACAAAGACATTCATGAGTGTGGGAATGACAATGGTAGTAGTTCTCATTTATTTAGGGATCCTCTTCTTTTTAAATATTAAAATAGTTATTTTTGATAAATATGAGATTTTCAGTAAGCTCAATACTGACAAAAATATAATCTATCTAGTCTATAGTTACCTAGAATTTATTTGGTTTGTGCTATATATGTAGAGAGAACTACATATTCTTTAAACTATTGGCCTGGTATTTTTAAATAAAGAGAAAAAAACTCAAAAAAAGAAAGAAAGAAAAGAAAAAATTCCACCTTTAAAGGGAAAACAAGGCTAGGTTCATTAGCCTTAAATAGGTTTTAATGTCTGGGGACATTGAGACAATTACTACTTGGAGAAAATGATTTAGCTAGCTGGGAAAACTATTCGGGAACAGTTAAACACTTACAAATGTTCTCAGATTTGGTCTGTGAGTTTAATGACCATCTCTGTACATTTAATCAACCTTGATGGTAGAATTTCACTGCCTGGTGTGGAAAAAGTCCTAGAAAAACAAGCAAATCTTTGGCTATTTTTACCAAATATAGAAATGCTTAGCAATTTGTACAGCCAACTCCACAGAATCACAGTTTCAAATGAGTTGTTCAACAAAATTCTAAATCTTTGAAAATAAAATTTCACTTCTCTGGTGGTGTGTCTTTCTGAGTTACAGAAGTAGTTGTGACATTTTGTGGAAAATACTTCTTTAAAAACTATTGACTTTTGTATGGTTTTATATGAGCACATTACTTTGACAAAAGCAGAGTATGTTTCTGTAAAAGCTAAGCCAATTCACAACACAATGGTGAAAAATTTCTAACTACAAGTTAAAATGCATAAAAGTAAATCTGTTATGTAACCGGTTTCAAGGTGCATCACAGGAAGTTAATCTCAGAAGTTCCTTTATAACATAATGCATTGACTGAGATGTGATGTTTTTCTGTTAGTTTAGTGGCTGTACATGAATCTAGTGCTATTTTAATTATCATCTGATAAATCCTTTTTCCTGAATGTTGCAAGTATCTTTGTTGTATTGTTGCCCATAAAATCCCAGTGTATGGCAAAGCCTTACTCAAACTCTTCTTACTCAACCTATCAACCTCTTTTAATTTCTTAAACCAAAATTATCCAAAGTATGTTCCAGTTTATATGACCTCATTTCTTACCTCTTCACTTTAGTGGAGTGTAGACTAGCTTTTGTTCAGAGAGTTTTGAATCTGTGATTGGTGAGCTATTTGCCTAATATTCTGGCAATTACTAATTCTTGCAGTATTTAATTTAGGGTCGCAGGTGAAGTCCTGGGAGAATGTCAATGAATGGCATAAGCTTGACCATGTAGGACCGTGATGCCTCAGATCTGTGAGATTGGCAAAGCCTCCCCTACAGGCAGGCTCAGAGGAATCTATCACCCCAGTGGGGTCAGTGTCAAATCTATCCAGGTTGTGGTAAATTTGCTCCCTGATTTTTTTGCTTTTCTTCCCCAGTAATGTCTGACCCCATCAGAACGGCCACCATGTGATAAAACCTAAACAGAAAGCATGTATTGGGGCTGACAGTTTTATAAGTTATTTATTGCATAGTTTTTGGCTCTGTGAAAACTTGGTGAGTAGGTCAATCATGGAGGCAGGAACATGTGACAGAACCTATGTAGGTCACGGTGGACAAGAAATAGAGCCAGCTTAGAGGAACAGGAACTGGGCAGAACCCTGAAATCCATGTCCTTGTGACCTCCTTCCTCTTCTCCCTAGGCCCCACCTCAGAGAAACACCACCCCTGTAATCATCAACACCAAATGGAAACATCATTAGTAAATCAGCCGTTCATTAGTTCTCATCAAATTGGACTCAAACCCATCCAATATTATATTTCAGTCCTTATCCTGTTTTATTTTCCCTTCCATCTTAATTGCTTAACCTCATTCTTCAAGTCTACTGAAGAGTTCTTTCTTTTCTGACAGTAAATCTGCTTCAATCCATTCTGCACCACAAAATCTCAGAGTACATTTCCATTTCCATACTGAGAGTCTTCACTCTTGCATTTTCACATCTCTGTCTATTATCATTACATTATTATATTCTGTTTGTATCAGCTGTTAAATGGTTTAGGAGTATAGGAAATATTCCTATTTTTAGTCAACATGTGTTTCCCCAAATTCCTGGTAACATGCTCAGTGACCAAAGGAAGAATGATTGAATGTATATGGCATTCACATTTGAGTCTGCTGTCTCTGTATCATCAATGAGGGTAAGTGTACTTCTCAATACCATGGACTGATTAGACCCATATCTGTTTAGTACTTAGTACCTTATATCAGTCTCTCAGAAAACACACAAGGATTCTCGGTTAAAGCAAAATGATTACAGGTGAAGGCCAGTTTAGGTACCCTCTCCATTCTTGCTAGGGTTTTTAGTTGAGGTCAACCTTGTGGATTCCTGGAAAATTCCCTAGCGTTAGGATTCCATAATGATTCCCCCTATCAATATATCTCTTTCCTTGTCCTCTCACATCATTCTTCCCAAAGCTTAACCATCTAGTTCCCTCATGTTCTCTTTCTCCAACCCCCTTTTACACTCCTCCATGCCCCATTTATGCAAGCAATCTCAACTATTTCCCCTTCCTAGGGTGATCCATGTGTCCCTTTTAGGGTCCTCCTTGTTACCTAGCTTTACTGGTGCTGTGGATTATAGTCTGGTTATATTTTGCTTTACATCTAGTATCCACTTATGAGTAAGTATATACCATGTTTGTCTTTCTGGGTTACCTCACTCAGAATGATTTTTTTTCTAATTTTATCCATTTGACTGAAAACTTCCTCATAGCATTGTTTTTTGTTTTGTTTTATTTTACAGCTGGGAAATACCCCATTTTGTAAGTGTACCTGGTTTTCTTTATCCATTCTTTGGCTGAGGAGCATCTATTTTGTTTCCTGAATCCAGCTATTATGAATAATGCTGTTATGAACATAGTTGAGAAAGTGCCTAAACTGGCCTTCCCCTGTAATCAGATTGGTGACTACTCTAACTGACTGTCATCGTAGAAACTTCATCCAGTAAATGATGGAAACAGATGCAGAGATCCACATCCAAGTACCAAGCCAAACCATGGGAATCTAATTGAAGAGAGGAAGGAGGGGTTATATGAGCAAAGGAGAGGGGGGGTCAAGATCATGAAGGGAAAACCCACAGAGACAATTGACCAGAACTTGCTAGAGCTCAGGGACTCTATATGGACAGCTGGGGATCCTGCAAAGGACCAAAACAGGCCATCTATATGTGGGCCACACTTTTGTAGCCTGGTCTGTTTGTGGGACTACTGGCAGTGGGATCAAGATCTCTCCTTAATCCATCAGCTGGCACTTTCCCAAGGTAAAGAAAACATAACTATGAAAGTTCAAGAAGCTTACAGAACACTGAACACCAAATAGATTGGACCACAAAAAAGTCTCCTCTCCACTTAATAATCAAATCACAAAAGAAAGAATTTTAAGAGCAGCAAAGAAAGAGGTCAAGTATCATTTCAGAATTAAATCTGGCTACTTAGTGGAAACACATAAAGCCAAACACTAAGAGACCACAGATTCCAACCCTGACTACTATACCCAGTAAAGCTTTCAATCACTATAGATGGAGAAAACAAGATATTCTGTGACAAAATCAGATTTAAACAATACATATCCACAAATACAGCTTTTCAGCACGTACTGGAAGGAAAACTCCAACCTAAGGAAATTAATTACACTCACAAAAACATAAGTAATTGATTACACCATTTTACCAAAAGCTAAACAGTGTATGTGGGGAGATCTACACACAATACCAACAACAACAACAAATTCAAAATAAACAAAAATCAAGAATCAATGGTTATTAATATCCCTCAATATCAATGGTCTTAACTTGCCTATAAAAAGACACAGGCTAACAGAATGGTCTGTAGAATGAGTTCCAGGAAAGTCATAGGTACACAGAGAAACTCTGTCTTGAAAAACACAATATATATAGAAAACAGACACAAGCCAAGAAAACGGTGGTGTACACCTGGAGTTATGACACTTTGGATATGAAGACAGGAACATCAATGAGTTCTAGCCAGACTTACCTAAGGAACAAATTTGAGGATACTTGGGCTACTTGAGACATGGTTTCAAAACAAAACAAAAATACAAATGAAATCTCATCAAAACAAACAAATATAGTATGTAATATTAAGCTAGAAGAGACATATACAAACTTCATAGGTAGGGTGCCTAACCTATGCATGCATACTTTATCATGTAAATATTTTAGATATTTTAATCAATTTTAGCAGGAAAAAAGAAGAAACAACTGGTTTAGGTTTTGCTCTGCTCATTTTGCTGAATAGGGTCTCATGTAGCTTAGACTAGTTTTAAGCTGACAATGATATTGAGGATGACCTTTAATTCCTGATCCCCTGCCTCTGTTTTACAAGAGCTGGGATTGTAGACATACACTACCAGGTCCATACTTTAATTTTTCTTTATTATTCATAGCTAATTATCAGTTTGCTTTATTAAGTTGTGTGACTATGTTTTTCTAGCAGTCAAATCCATAGTCCCTTTCCATAAGTAGCTCAAAACAAATGAAGTGATTTGTGCATGTTCCACTTTTTAATGAGCAAGCATCTGTGTTCTTATTACCAGGCATTTGAAATAAAAATTGATCGTTTTGAAGTAGCAGACTTACATAGGTTTTTTTTTTTAACAGTTTTATGATGCTCCATTGCATAAAATGTACTCTCAGAATGCATATGCTATCTGTGTTGGTCTACTTATATATGCGCACTTATGTTTAAACATACACTAGGAAATTAGGGCTTCTTGGTCTGTATACAAGGCTTTGATTCACTATATTTTTTATAGTATACATTACTCAGCTGTCCTGAGATTTTCATATTGCGAATTTAGAGTGTAGTGTGGGCAGAGTACATATTATTGAATCTAAGTAAACTATTTTGTAGGCAAAGAGCAGTTTTATATCTACTGAGTTTCAGAGATAAAAACAAAGAAATCTTTCTTTAGTTATAATTTTTATTTTCATCCAAATTACTCTAGAAACAAAATAATTGTACATCTCAAAAATGTTAAAAGCAAAAAAAGGGGGGACATCATAAATTTCTAGCATCATTATTAAAAACATAGTTATGGAATTTACTCTTGAATGACATTTAATAAAGGGCAGACTGAAATTACTTTATTTAAATGAATTTAAACTTTGGTTTTCTGTATTTAAAAGTACAACATTGAATACACATTAAAATGTAGGAAATTAAAAGAAGTATCTTGTCTTCAAATTTAACTCACGTAACATCAAATTAAATTTTAACGATCTTTGAAAACACAAAAAGGGCTCATACTAAAAAGGCACACTGTCATTTAAAACCATAATTAAGTTTTCCTTTGATAGCATTTCAGACACAGTGACATTCACATTTATACTTCACTTAACAAGTAGACACCATTTTTATGTATAAAATCATCAAGTACCCTAGGAACTATAGCTTTTTATTTCCTTATGTAGGCTATACCTCCCTTGAATCACTATCTATGAATTTTGCAAACTATCAGAAGCATTTTCTCTAAGGTAATCACAGTTTTAAAAGTTATGGTGCTGCAATAGAGGTTCGGAAAATTTGTAACTGTTCCAAGTTCCATTGGGACCTAAGACAAAACAACACAAACTGGTAGCCATATCATGATATAGTGAAAGGTACAACCAGCTTTATGTTCTGTGTGTGATTACTACTGCTGACTTTAAATGCCATAAACATGGTGCAGATTTATTATCTTACAGGTCTGGAAGCTAAAATACTGACATCTTCACTATCTAGTATGTTCTGTTAACCCCATTCTTTTGCTTTCCTTTTACAGAAATCTGAATATACTGTACCCAAAGAGCATTCTTGGATAAGAACTCAATCTTGAAAGTCTCCATTTATTCATAGCTGCAAAATCTTCTTCATCTATGAGGTTCCCTATGCACTGGTTTCAGTGATGTAGGCATCTTAAAATTGGGCATCAGATGGCAAAGACAATTTCAATTTCACATTCACAAATGCTTAGATCTAACTGTTTTCCATAGTACAGTGGTTATCATGTTTGCCTCACAAATGCTTAGATCTTTGGAGGAGACACATTTACAATCCAGAAGTACGGTGAGCTACAGTAGAAAGAAAGCAGTTTGGGGAAGACTAGTTTTTGTGTGTTCTGATACCAGAGCTCTTTCTTGCCAGCTTTACAATCTATAAAAATGCAGAGTCTCTATCCATAGGTAAGTTTCATCATTTCTTAAGCGAGGTCTAAATAATATATGAAGAATATAAATCGTTTATCTAACATATTTTAAGTGTCTGTTGTTGATATTATTATTGTAACTTATAGATTACTTTCTATGAGTTACTGTGATGTAAAGATTTGACAAGATACTATTTGAATGTACTCTGAAAATTGTCATTCTCATTATCAGGTCATAAATGCATTCCCGTTGAATACCTCAGTATGGAAAATGAGCCTTTATTATGGCACATGGTTTGTTTTAAGGTGTCTTTTCTGTCATTCAATTTTTCAAGTCTGAATAAATAATGAAATGAATAACAATTGACTTCATCAAAATAGCATTCAATGGCCTTTGTAGAGAGAAGTGGCTGAAATATGAATACTTTCCAGTATTTTTGATAATAGAGCATTAAAAATTATATTTATACTTATAAAGATATTTGTACAAGAATGACCTATTCATGTCTCAGGATATTTTACCTATTCTTGATAATCTTCATGAGTTGATAAAGTCTCTAACCATTGTTGGAGAAGCATATTGTAAAATAATAGGGCATAATAATTTCCTTGAAAATAAATGTACTTAGCTAGTGCACATGTATATATTATTCTTATATGAATATGTTTGTAATTAGACAGGCACAAAATTGCATGAAAGTTTTCCAATAATAAGCATCTCTGAGTAGACATGTGAGATCTGAGCATGGTGAAATGACTATTTACTGTTTCACTCATTAAATATCTTTTCATTACATTTTAAATTAAGAAATTAAGATTAATATATTGCTTTAAATTGAAAGTTTTAAACAGTAAAGCATTGTTATTTAATTCAAGTGAATGTCATGGAGAGATACACATTTTAAATCTTTAGGCCAAGGACTCCAGTGTAAATTATCAGTAGGGTTCATTCAGGTAGAAGCGTCTGGAAAAACCATTTCTGAAGTGCAGAGTATCATAAAAACAGGCACACATTGATGCATGTGCACGCACATAATTGCTTCATTTGAGATTATACAGCCTAAGATGAGAATATCTTCAGTTTTTCTGCTGACATTCAGGACATAAATGCCTGCAATTAAGAACTTAACAGCTCTCTTTATGATGGGAATGGTAGCTGTATCAGTGGAACTGGCTCAGATTTTATGCAAGTTCTAAGTAAAACACAATCGGCTTTACAAAGGGTAGCATGATTGTTTTGAGAATCATTTGATTATCTCTTGTTTATAACCACATGCGTTTAATTTGAGAATAGCCACACTGAAGAAAGATAATTTCAATTTAGCTGTTAAGACTTACTTGAGGCTTAATCCATTGACAGAGAAAAGACTCTCTATATAAGCACTATATATTCATTCAGCTGTCCATTGACATCCTAAGATCAGGAGTAAAAAAATTCTTGACACTCAAAGATTTCTGTTGAATAGAAAGATATCTACAAGTGAGTTTGCAGGTCAGTTTAATGAACTGTATAATAAAGTTAAATAAACTGAAAAAGTTTTTGCTAGAATGTAGAGAATTTCTTGTCCGTACTACATTTGACCGAAAAGAGCTTCATAGACAAATTTGTGATTTAATAGAATTGAGATAAAACAAACAAACAAGCGAACAAAATAAAACTTCAGCTGAGAGAACAGATAGGAAAGGATTGCTGCTTAAATACAGTCATGTCAGAAAAAAATAGAGTAAGGGAGTATCCTGTTGTGTCAGACACATTTGTCATTGAGCAGAAGTAAAGGCAGATTCAGTACAGATAGAGCTGAGGAGAAGGAATCCATGATACAGAGACTCCCAGTCATTTTAATTTCTGTATTCTCCTCTCCCTCTCCCTCTCTCCCTCTCCCTCTCTCCCTCTCCCTCTCCCTCTCCCTCTCCCTCTCCCTCTCCCTCTCCCTGTCCCTGTCCCTGTCCCTGTCCCTGTCCCTGTCCCTCTCCCTCTCCCTCTCCCTCTCCCTCTCCCTCTCCCTCTCCCTCTCCCTCTCCCTCTCCCTCTCATACTCCCTCTCCCTCTCATACTCCCTCTCCTTCTCTCTCTCTCACACTCCCTCTCACACTCCCTCCATGCTTTCCCCTTCCACCTCTCTCCCTCTCTCTCTGATAATTGTCCCTAGATGACTTTTCCTTGTTCTACTCCAAAGGATCTCCTTTTGCTTATTTCTCTCATCCAGACTCACCACCAGAATGCATCCTAGTGTCTTGTCCTTTATGCTTGCAAAGCAATGACCTTCATAAGTTTCCAGCTTTGGATAATAAAGCATTAGATATTAACAACTTTCTATATGTGTGTAATAAAAATAAAAATAAACAGGTATTGAACACTGAGGAAATTTGGGACACTATAAAAAAGGCTAACTCTACATATGCATCACAGGTAGCCGAACAAAATCCAGATCAAAGGCAGAAAATACTTTAACAAAGTCATAGAAAACCAATTAATGAAACCAAACAGATGCCTATCAAGGCTATAAATATAACATCCTGAGTATTATCTGACCACAAAAGACTAACACTTGATATCAACAACAAAATTAATAACAAAAAAATAAAACAACTTATGAAAGGTAAACAGCATACTAGTTAATAAAAATTGAATCAAAGGTGACAGAAAGAAATTTAAAAATCACCTGAATTGATGGATATGAAAATACAACATACCAAAGTCTATGGAACACAATAAAGGTAGGATGTTTATAGGACTGCACCTACGTGAGTAAACTGGAGAGAGTGCATGATAACTAACATTATTTCAAGGGGAGGAGGCAAACACAGAACTGGTGATACAGGAGAGAATAAGAGGAGAGATGATACTGCAAACATTGAGGGTGTCCTTGATAAGTATGTTTTTGGGGAATTGGAATCCCAAAGAACACAAAAACTACAAAAGTCACTCTATGCCAATGGCTTTCAGATTCTTATCTTGCAAAATTTAAGAACAAAATTAATGAACCACTGAAGAAGAGTTTCAAAGGGAAGATTAACATAGATTTATAGATGGAAAATTAAGAGAAGAGAGAGAAAAAATAGGGGGAGAGAGAGAAAGAGAGAGGATAAAAGTGAGGGAGTAAGAGGAAGAGGGAGATGGAGAAGAGGCGGGCACACAGGAAGATAGAGGAAAGGAGGGAGGGAGAGAGAGAGAACAGATCTCAGTATAGAAAGAGGTTCTAGAAAATAGAATGCCATCTAACTACTTGTAACTTGGGCACTTTAAAGCATTTAGAGAGAAACACTGGTGAGGTATGGGGTAAGTTCTGAGTTGGCCAGTCAAGTCCAAATGTCCATTTCTTAGGTGTCTAAGTTTGTTTTCTCAGTTTCAGTCATGTCCTCATATGTAGCCTCTGGGTAAAGATGATCATCTGGGAAACAAAAAATCATGAACAAGAACTCTCAGTGACCATTCCTGATGTAACCACAGTAAAGATTAGTGATACTTATTTGACCAAGTTTACTTGCTATTGTCATCACAAGGATGGACTTCTACATAGGCAAATCAAACAGATCTTGTAATTGTGAGCAATTATCTTATCATCTACTACCATTTAGTTATAACTACACAATATGATAAAGTATATGGCCTATAGCAAAGCTATAGTCAAGGTTGTGAGACTAATTAGCATACTTTTGTGTCAGAATATTTAAGAAATGTGGTGAATGGACTTTCACAGAACCTTTATTTCGTCAACATTATTTTGTTTTCAAGATTTCACAAAACATAATGTCGATGCTGATCTATCAACTGCAACAATTTATTGCCTCCAGAAATGGTAATATGATGTTTTCTTTCTCTTCCAAGCTCTTTTTGAAGTGTGTTAGGATTTTAAACTGACTGCAACCAATTATATCAAAGGCATTAGCTGTTTAATGCAGTGATTCTGTGTGTGCCAACTTCTAAATGCATAAAAATCCATGGCTTTGAAATAAGGAGTATTCACATAAGATACCTACTTTGTATGGAAATGAATTCACTTCAGGGCTAGACAAACAACTAATTTTTCCCTTCCCATACATGAAAGGATGCCAGCAAGTGTCAGCACACTCAGCATATTCAATACATCACTGTATTTACTATTTTTAATGTATTTCATAACAAACATCAAATGGCAAAAAAACTTGGGACATTAGATTTGATATTGTCTAAATATTTTCTCGTTAATAAAACTGAGGAGCCAACTGTATCAAATACACAAGGTAAGCCAAATTGACACAGCAGTTTTGTTCCTTATTTAATTTACTCAAAGCCTCTCGCTACCTTGAATCCTCTGGTGCTGTCCTCCATGTATTTACCAGTCATACCTTACTCTTTTCCCAGTACCACAACATTAAATGCTATTTAAATAACTAGGTTATGTGTTTTCCAATAGCATAAAATAATGGCTGTCCAGCTAAGAAAATACTGAATTAAACCAATAAAAGTTCAGTGTTCATGTTTGTCAAAGTTCAATAGCAAAGGCACAGATCTTGAAAATATGCAGATCTTTAGAGAATTCTTTTAAATTGAATCCTGATAATCCAAATATTCTGGAGCACCACTGAGACTGAGAGTGTCTAACACTATATTCATTCATTTTTAGGAGATTAAAGAATACTAAGTAGATTTGTTTCTCTGATACGATTGGCTTATTTTCTCAAGTTAAATAGATAAGCAATTAGCACAATGGAAGCCAAAATAACATGTTCAGTGAAACAATTACATAATGTCATTTAATACTGGTTGATAAGAGTTTTTTTTTTTAACTTTATTTTTTTGACACACAACTAAACTGAGGTGCTGAGAGTGAGTGCGGTCTACTAGATATGAAGAAAATGAAGCCCAGAATCATTAAGTGAATAGTCCACAGCTTACCAGGAATATTGGCAGAATTAGGTTCAAAGCCACTGGGGCTTATCACAAGTGAATGTCTGAAGTAATATGTCTGTGTTTCATTCAATCTTGGAAATTCTCTGTATTTATTTATTTTATTAGTTTATGTGTATAAGTATTTTTTCTCCATAAGTCTATGTGTACAACATGCATACCTGGTGCTCACAGAATTCTCTTTTTAAACAGACATAGAAAACAATTATTATTAAAAGTTAGCAGAAATTCCAGCATGATTCTATCTACAAAATTTCTAAAAAACAACAACAAAAATAAAACAAGTAGAATTTCTATGTATTTCAAGAAAAAAAAAGAAATCCCTAAAATAATTGATATGAAAACAAGAACCTATCAAAAATTTGCTAGACAGACTGCAAGAAAATTAAAATTATAGAAATGAGAGATCCAGAGGAACTCTAAAGAAAGATAAAAAAAAAGTCATATTTTATGAGACTGTTCCAGGGCAGAATGTTCCAGCATTAAGAGCACAAAGACCCAAGGCTTGCAGAACCATACAGTGGCTCATAAGAGCCTGTAACTATAGTCCCAAGCAATGCCCTCTTCCATGGGTACCAGGTCCACATGTATTGCACATACAAAAATTGGAAGGGAGAACATTTATACCCATAATATTATAAATACCCATAATAAGACAAATAAATCTAACAAACATTTAAGAAAATTTTCCAGAATTATGAAACACAAACTTATATCAGAAAATACAATGGACACAATTTCTTAAGTAGATCTACTACAATCAAATAGAAGTCACCAACAAAAAATATTTTATTTCTTACAAAGTAAATGCATTTAAATTGAGAGATGATTTTTTTGGCATTGGCTTGATATTTTAGTTTTTATTTTTAATATTTTAATTTTTGCAATCAAAATATTTCCATTCCCTCCTTCCATCCAATCCTATGTGTACCTTCTTACTCTCTCTAATTCATGACCACTATAGTTCTAATTGTTGTCCCCACATACACACACACTCATATGTAGAGAGATGATCTTTTAATAAAAATTATAAAAATAAAATTTATTATATTTTTTTCTACAAAGTTCTGAAAAATTGTGTTATTGGTGTGCAACACGAGATAATATTAGCATCCAATTTTGGAAGACTGGTTCTGTAACTCTTTACATCTTGTCTAAAACACATGGACTCCGAAGTGCATTAATCATAACTGCCTCAGGCCCCTTAAGCTTGACTCAACTTTTCATTTCACTTGTCTTAAAGATTACAGACTAGTAAGTTTAAATTACACCTCTGGAAGATACAGTGATGGGCCTGAAGTTAAAAGTGCTTGCCCTTTTTTGTAAGAAAGTGAGTTCAGGTCGCAGCATCTACTTGGGCAGAAACCTTCACCTCTGACTAGTTCCAAGGGATACAACATTCTGGCTTCTGCACCAATGTGCTCATACATACACATGGATTTATAGGTAAATAATAAATTTATACTAAGATAATTATTTCAATTACTTCCCTGATAATTTTCATTAATCAATTATTGATTTTATTATTTTATTGTACAATATATCCTGATTACAATTTCCCCTACCTCTACCCCTCCATGTTTTCCCCACATCACCTCTCATCAGGAAGCATACTGTCTCTGAATAGAAAAGAACATGTTCCTAAGAGGTAACAACAAAAAATAAAATAGAATATAATAAGATTTAATGAAAACCATCATGTCAAAGTTGGACAAGGCAACACAATAGAATGAAAAGAGCCCCAAGAGAAGGCACTAAAATCAGAGATTATTCATAATTCCTATACTCAGAAGAACCATAAAAACACTAAACTGGATGTCACAATACATACACTACTACAGACCCAGAAGGCCCTGGGCATACTGGTTCAGACACTCTGAGTTCATTCTGATGGAAGATGTCATTCTGTAAATATGTTTCTCTTATTGGGTAATGAATAAAGCACTGTTAGCAAATAGGAAGGCAAGACAGGTGGGACTAGGAGACAAGAAAAATTCTAGGAGATGTAATAAGAAGATTCAAAATGTAGAGAGTTGAGAGAATTTCCGGACCCTCTCTTTGGTAAGATGAGACTACATGGAAACACTTAGATTAATAGAAATGGGTTAATATTTAAGACAGAACTAGCCAATAAGAAACACTAGTAACAGGCCGACAGCATTATATCTAATACAGAGTCTCTATGTGTTATTTGGAGCCCATGTGGCAGTGGGATTAGGCTAGAAGGAAAATTGATCATAACATCATATGAGCTTTGCTCATGTTAATTTAGAGGGCCTTGTTTCCTTGATGTTCTCCATTCCTTCTAGCTCTTATACTTTTTCCTCCTCTTGTTTCACTGGGTTCCATAAGGTCTGAAGGGAGGGATTGAATGTAAACATTCCATTTAGGGCTGAGTGTTCCAAGGTCTCTCAGTCTCTACATAATGTCTGTCTGTACGTGTTTTATTCTGTTGCAGGAGGAAGCTCCTCTGATTATGCTGAACAAGGCACTAACCCATGAGTATAGCATAAGGTCATTAGAAATTATTTTATTATAATTTTTAAGGACCTTTGCATATGGTTTTACCATATGTCTCTGAGCTATCTAATCTCAGTAGATAAAACAGTATCTGTCATGGTTTTCATCTTCTGGAATGGTCCTTAAGTCAAATATGACATTGGTTGATTACTTTCACAAGCTTTGTGCCACTATTGTCCTAGAATACCTTGTAGAACACTGTCATAGATCAAAAGGTTTGTGACTTGCTTAGCGTTTATATTTCTCTTTTGGTATCATCCATAGTATATTCCTGTAGCAGAGACACTAGGATGTAGGGGTGAAGATTCTGTATAAGCACCAGCTCAATTTCTGCATGTTCAATGATTGGTGTAAATGTCATCTTCAGCCTTGCTGTCTGTTTGTCCAGAGCTACCCATTGTCTTGGCAACAGACTGGGTTGTTTAGAGATCCCCATGAGGCCCCTCAGCCAATAACCCAATTATATGTAACCCAATCCTGCCACTAGAAGCTTTGTTTGGTGACAAGAGGTAGACAGCTGGGATTCTGTCTCCCCTAATATTTGGCAATTTCATTTAGATTGCCTTCATATATGCACACATTTTAGGATGTTTCTACTGTTTCAGATTTTCATACTATGTCCCTTAATTTTAGCTCTCTCTTCCTATATTCTTCTCTTAGCTCCTCTTTCATCCCAATCCCTGCATGATGTTCCAAACAACTCCATCTATCTTCACTGCCTAGTTCAGTGGTTCTCAACATTCCTAATTCTGTAACCCTTTAATATACTTCTTCATGCTGTGGTGACCCCAACAATAAAATTATTTTCATTGCTACTTCATAACTGTAGTTTTGATACTGTCATGAATGATAATGTAATTATCTGATATTCAGGATATTTGATATGCCATCTTGGTGAAAGCATCATTTGATCTCTAATGTGGTGATACCCCTCAGTTTGTGAACCACTACTTAGTTTCCTTAGTCACTCCATGCTTACCTTCTGTGAATTGTAGCTTGGCTATCATTGCCTTAATATTTAATTTCCACATATAAACCCATATTAGTCTGGGTCTGGTATAACTCACTCAGGATGATTTATTCCAGATCCATCCATGTGCCTGCAAATTTCATGATGTTATTTTTTTAAAGGCTGAATAACACACAATTGTATAAATGTACCACATTTTCTTTATCCATTCTTCTGTTGAGGGACATCTCGTTTTTCCAATTTCTGGATCTTATGAACAGAGCGGCAATGAACATGGTTGAGCAAGTGTCTCTGTAATAGGATGGAGCATCCTTTTGGTATATGCTCAAGAGTTGTGTAGTTGTATTTTGAGGTAGATAGATTCCTACCTTCCATAGGAACCACCATACTTATTTCCATAGTGCCTGGGTCCTTTTTACTCTACATCATTGCCAGCATGAACTGTCACTTGTTTGATTGATATTAATCAGCCTTGAAAAGTGTAAAATAAAATCTCAAGGTCGTTTTGAATACATTTCCCTAATAGTTAAGAACTTGGAACATCTTTCATTATTTCTTAATTTTATTATTTTTATAGTGTACAAAGAAAGCTACCACTGAGCTTCATCACCAGCCATGACCATTTAAATTTATTTTTTTTTTTAATTTTTAAGCATGTTTACAATATAGTCAAGTGGTATTCACTGTTGAATTTCTATGCATGAATACATTATATATTACACAAATATTCACTTATTTTCCCCTAAGGCCTTCTTTCTCTGCCATTTTTGCCTTTCTATGTACAAATTATGAACTTACTAAAGACATTGCCAAGAATTATTTCATAAATTCTTACCACAATAACATTTCAAAGGGCAAGTTATTCTAGTTTCACATTGTCTTTGAAATTGTTAAATGTTTTTATCATAAAACATTTACTGGACAAATGTTGAAGATGACTTTTGAATAGACAGTGTTTATATCAAGAATTCTACTTTTTCCTCTCACAGCTTCTCTTTTTCAAGATGATCTATATGATCCCAATTATATGGCTATATAAGTAGTCACACAAATTATTTACTCAAAAAATCATACATTTACTTAGCACACTTTTGACATGTGTATTAATTTACTCTTTATTAAAGTTAAAAGCAATTTTTTATACTCATGAGTTAGATATATTTATAAACCTTTATATAAAGAATTAATACTTCAACATTTGTTACTACCACTGTATAAAGTTAATGATTTCTAAGCTTTAGGTGTTTTATCTGTAAATTAGAGGTGATAATGGTTTCAAAACTTAGAGTTATTGATTTAAATGAGTTAATTTGTAGGATGTATTTCAAAGTACAGTCAGTGTATTATTATTATTGATAATTCATATTTATATTCAATTTTAAGACATTTCAATTTTTAGTTATCTTTTCCCTTTACATTATTCCAACTAAAATTAAAATTATAGTTCTAAATTCTCTAGCACAGAGAAGCCAAGTAACATCTAATGTAACTTGTCTTCCATATCCTACTTTCCCTCCTAAACACTACTTATCCTATAACTGGAATTCATTTAAATGTGCATTAAGTTATTGAAAAAATGAAAAAGCCCAAAATGATGCCAGGTCATTGGACTGACTGGCTAGAGGTATTTCTCTTTCTTGGTAGAAAAGGACTCTTTTTCAGTAAATAAGAGAAATTAATGGCAGTGATTTATGGCAATGGAAGATTAACTAACCACTAGAATTTGTATTTCCAAGAAAACTGATAAAGGCCAGAGTAAAATTAAGTTCTAAGTAACATTCATCCTACTCTAGGCTGATACACTCAGGGATTGACCAACATGTCATCATTCATTCTCACAGCAAAAACGATAATTTTTTAAATTTTCCTTCAGCATTCATTTTTATTTCCCTAGGAAGAAAGTCAACATAAGTGAAAAAATAGTTACTTCTCTCCAGAAACCTATATTCCAGAAGGCCAAGGAAACAAAAAGTCAAATGTATTGTTTATTTTTTAAACCCCACACTGTGAAGATTTGTCACTTGATTGGTTTAATAAAAAGTTGACTGGCTGGTAGCTAAACAGAAAGTATTGGTGGGGCACCCAGACCCAGAGGAGGCTGGGAAGAAGGAGGGTGAAGTCAGCAAGTTCTTATACATTAATGCACATATACATATATATTAAAAAAATAACTAAAGAGAAAGTTCCTTGCTTACTCTCTTTCGTTATTTTTTTAATATATGTGTATATGTGCATTAATGTATAAGAACTTGCTGAGTATATTTTTATTATTTGTGTATATTCAATTTCAGGGCTGACTCATTTGTATTAGATAACTGCTTAGGGATTCATCCCTGGAAGAGGCCAGTCCTTCCTTTCTCTACCGTCATTAGTTTCTGTAATTCTTTGTCTAAGGGTAGGACCCTGTCATAGCCATTGTTCTATTGCTGTGGAAAAACACCATGATCAAGGCAACTCTTCTAAAAGAAAGAATTATTTGGGGCTTGCTTACAGTTTTAGAGGTTTAGTCCACTTTCATCATGATGGGGAGCGGGCATTTAGGCAATAGCTAAGAGCTACATCTTAATCCACAAGATGTAGAGACATTGGGCTTGGCATAAGCTTATGAAAACTCAAAGCCCACCTGGAGTGACAAATTTCCTCCAACAAGGCTACACTTTCTAATCCTTTCTAATAGTGTCACTCCCTGTTGATTAAGTATTCAAATATATGAGCATTTGGGTGTCATTACTATTCAAACCACTACAAACTCCATGAGATTATCCCTTCTATGTTAGCATTGTCTATTGATAATTCCAATATTGGTATTCCAAAGAAGTGGGTTTTCTAGTGAAGGATTGGACTTATTTGTCACCAGATAGTATGGTACAGATTTAGAATGGGTCTTCAGGCTACAATAATCCAGATTTAAAATGGACAACCCCACATCAAATTATCTAGTTAAAAATAGTCCCTACAGATGTGTTCAGTGGTTTAGATTTCAGTTGATTCTAGATTTAATCAAGTTGACAACCAAAATTATTTTTAAAAGGTGCTTTGCTAAACCAGCATGATTTCTAACTATATACTTGATTTTATCCTTATACGATAGAGAAGTATATTCCTCACCCTTAATCAAAGAAGCTTCTTCTTATAGCAAACAGAAAGTAGCACAGAAAAATCACATGTGGACAATGCAGAGATAAACATAATGTAGGGAGTCCAGCACCAATGACTACATCACATCATAGCTCCTGGCATCAATGGCTTGGGAAACATTGCAGAAGATGGGGGCAGAAAGATTGCAAGAACCAGAATACCAAAACGTCTGCAGTGAAATTCTCTCACAGAAATGCCTCTTTCCTTTCAAATGAATTGAATTTCCCTAGTTGAAGCTATCAATAGGTTAAGAATATAAATTAAAAGTTATATGTTTGGGTCTCTAGTTGACAAAGGATGGAACTGTGATAGCTATTGGTTGACAAGTTAACAAGATCTAGAAGTTCCTAGAAAAGAAATCTCAGCACATCTGCAACAATTCTTCTATTGGGCTGAGAATGAAGACCCATTTTAAAGGTGGGTAGTACCAATACAGGAGGTAGAGCCCTAGTTTGAATATAAAAATGAAAGTGCTCTGAGAATTACTACTCATCTCTCTTTCCTGACTACAGACACGATGTCACCAGTTGCCTCATGCTCCTTCTGTCATTTTTTGCTCTCCATGATAAATTGTACCCTCAAACTATGTGATGAAATAAGTTCTTTCTGCACACATCTTCCCAGAAATGAGAAAGGAAGCTAACTCGAAGCAACTGATAAGAAGATAAACAAAACAAACAATTTCTATTTAATTTGATAACAAATAAATGGAAAACAAAATATTGATACAATGCAAGTACACTGTAAATGAACCTTGAACTTAAGTGAAACAGTTTAACTAATAAAGATTAGTACAATGTGAGGGTGATCTGGCTGGGACATCTGTCACCCCATTGATCTACAGGGTTGATTCAGCTGATCTGGCTGGCTAGGAAGGTGTCCTCTTCCTTCCTCATTGCTCCTTGTGCATCCCTCCTGAAGCTGAGACTTTCCCTGAAAAGTAAAGGACAGGACTCGTCTTTGGTCAAGGATATAGAAGTAGCTATCCTACTAGAATCTCCAAACAAGCTCTCAAGATTAGTATACACTGTGACGCCACTTTTATAGCAGCAATCTGGAAAAAGCAAAAAAATTAAAAAATTAAAAAAAATGATAAATAGCAAATAGAGGTTGGTTGGTAATAAATTTAGAAGAAGGAGCAACATGGGCTCTATTTTTAGTAATTAAAATGCTCAAAAATTAGATTTCGTTTATGATTTGCCGATCTACAAATTTGCTAAAAATCTTTCATTTGGAGCTAGACAGTTGTCTCAGGGATTAGCGAAGCTTGCTGTATTATGGATTTATAGGCTCAGTTCCCAGAACACCCATCACTTTCAGGTAGCTCACAACCAACTGCCAACACACTCTAAGCAAGCTGTCAACTTCTTTTGGACTTTGGTGGCACCCAACAATTTCATATAAAACTAAGAGCTAGGGCATATATTTAAAGTTTCACTTGTATTTGCTAATTTTGTATAATTGGCCTTTCACATTGTTTCTATTTTATATTTTATAGTATATAATTTAATAGGTGCAATTATAAATTTACTGTTCAAACATGGAAGGGTGAAATCAGTTCCAGAAGACACAAATAATATTTGCAGGCAAAATTATTAATTTTCCATTCAGTTAGTCTATACTAATCTCAAAATCTTCGTGACAACTTGCATAAGATTTTTTTTCTAGATTGAACATAAGTAAAAACCAATGTTACTGAATTCATGAGAAGTGAGCTACTATTGCATTATAAAGAATGAAAGGGACCAAACTTCACTGGAAGTAAGTCTGTTATAGAGACAAATTTAAAACTCATAAAAGTATCATCAAAAGGAAATAATTCAGAAATTGCTCTAATAAAATAGTCATTCAAATCTGTTTAATTCAGTGTCCTACAGGATAGCAGAAACTTAGGTCAAAATAAATACTGCACTCTCTACTGAGTGAGTAAAATAAGGCCAAAACTGTGATTCTGGTTGAGGAATTTTTACATACTTCTATTTGTTTTGTTTTTAGTGTGGAGAATCATTTGTGACAACAAACCTACTTTAAGGTGATGGAATTTTCAAATGTCATATGGAAGAAATTATTCGTGATATTTTCTTAGAGGTAAATTTCATCTGTAATACATATTTAATTCCATATGAAGCAAAACTTACATGATTACACAGTCCACACATCCATGTGTGAGAGTTCACACTATGTTAAGTTTCAACAAAAATGCCACAATGCATGCAGTTCTAGGGTAGATATTTTTGGGAAAAAGTCTTAACTGTTCACTTTTGATTTTGATACAAGATAGTGTATTCTTTGCACAAATATTTTCCCTTGTCTTCTTGAAAATACTTTAAGAAGGGATGGGCACAGCTAAGAATCTAAGCAATAGTGGAGAGGATACCTTAACTACCTTGATTGTCATCGTAGAATCTTCGTCCAGTAATGCAGAGCTCCACAGCTAACTACTAGGCCAAAATCCTGGAGTTCAGTTGTAGAGGGGGAGGAAGGATAATATGAGCAAAGGGGTCAAGACTATGGTGGGGAAACCCACACAGATAGCTGACCTGAGCAAGTGGGAGCTCAATGACTCTGGACAGACAGCTAGGGAATCTGCATAAGAGCAAACTAGGACCTCTGAATATGGATGACAGTTGGTGGCTTGGGTAGTTTGTGGGGACACTAGTAGTGGAACCAGGATTTATCCCTAGTGCATGAACAGGGTTTTGGAGCCCATTCCCTAAGGAGGGTTACCTTGTTCAGTCTACATACAGTGGGGAGTGCCGTGGTCCTACCTCAAGTGATGTGACAGATTCTGTTGAGTCCCATGGAAGACCTCACTCTCTCAGAGGAGTGGATGGTGGTGTAGTAGGGAAAAGGTAGGGCAGGAAGAGGGAGGACAGGAGGGAGAAGGAACTGGAATTAGTATATAGAATAAGAATGTTTTAAAAATGAAAAAAAAATAGAAGAAGACCTTTTATGAAAGTGTTTCTGTGCCTGCAAAAGTTGTACTTCTACTAGTTAAGTAGTTAGGGTAGAGTGACACCACTTTTTTTTAAGTTGTATATTATGTGTGTGTGAGAGAGGGCTGCCTATACACAGATGTAGAGATCAGAGTACATCTTATTGACATTGGTTCTTTCCTTCCATGCCCATGAAAGCTCCAGGACAAGAAAATATCATTAATTCACATTTTTTGGGGGTTAAGTGGCTTAACATATTTCAAATTAATATTTAACTGAAAGAACAGAAAATCTTGGTCAACAGAATTATGCTGTATGTGTGAGTGCACACCAGTGTGAGAGAAAAGATTCAATATGTGTTTGTTAGTGAGGAATGTGTGTGAATGTGTGTGTGTGTGTGTCTGTGTGTGTGTGTGTGTGTGTGTGTGTTCTAGATTACTGTAGAAGCAAATCACATGGATGGAAAATTGGGCCTCAACTATCAGGAAAAGTTAGTGAATTCCCTTTTATCAGTTTTTTTTTTCCTAAGAAGATAAAATGTAGATAATATAAAACTATTAAAATACTAAATGAGATAATATAGAAATATTTCTTAGTTCAGTGCATGGTGAATAGTAAAATTTGAATATAATTTAACTATTAATAATTTTAAATTATTATATTAATAAATGTTAGACAAGTTACCATGGTTTGAAATCACTGTTGTTATTCCAAGAGTAGTTGAGACCCTATTTTTTAACGATATGTATTTATAATGACCTTACTTAGGTTAGGTTTATATACCTAACATATTATTATATAACAAAACAAAACCAAGCCCTTCCCCCAAAAGAAGGATTGGAAATGTGTTCAAATGGGTTCTACTTTACCTAATGTGCCTGATGCTTAGTTTTGTTTTCTTTCTTTACATTTCTTGAGGCATAAACTCTTTTGTTTTCGTTTTTCAAGATAGGGTTTCTCTGTGTAGCTTTGGATCCTGTCCTGAGATCTCTCTGAAGAGCAGGCTGGCCTCAAACTGACATAGATCCACCTGCCTCTGCCTCCATTGTGTTGGGGTTAAAGGCATGGGCCACAACTGCCCAGAAATTTGAGGCATATGCTTCATCCTGAAGTATATTGTTTGGTTTTTTAAATTTTGTCTTTAATAAATGGGATAATAATATACATATTTAAATGTTCATTTTATGATAAATCAAAAATTAACCATTAGTTCATACATTTTTACTTTCAATGGTAGAATGTAACTGAACAAATAAGCACATGAAAGATAATATATCAACAACTTTAAAAAGCATACATAATTTTTAAAATGATGGAAAAGAAATCTGACATCTCTTAATAGAAGATACCTACAAAAGGTTACTTTCTACTTCTGTGAAATGCTGAAAGCTTTTCTCCAAGCATCAGTTTGATAACATGATGCTGTCCACAAACACCTTTATTTGGTATTACTGCAGGGTATAATTGATGCAATAGAATATAAAAAATAAATAAACTGGATAAAACAGAAAGAGAAGAATATTGTCATTATTAGTATTTTCATTTAAAATTAGTGTGTTAACAGGTTCATTGTAATTTCTAGCTACTGTTTGTTTTCATTACTTAAGATGTAAGAGTCAATTTCAATATATTTTCTAACCCCAGCTTTCCCTTACTTTGTTTATTCTTTGTCAGAGGCCTCACCCTTTTAGAAGAGTAGATGAGGGTAGAAGGAGAGATGGTAGTAGGGAGTGGAAGGACAGGAGGGATAGGGAACTGGTATTGGTATGTAAAACAAGATTGTTTCAAAATAAAAAAATAAGAAGGCCTGTTGTACACTCCATCATCATTTTATATAATATTGTTGGACATCAAGCATCCATCTTGATTTAATATTTGAAATCTAATACCTATCCATATTTAAGTTGGTTTATTATATTATATAAATTTAACTAAAAATATATGAGTCAATGGTCAGGCCTCTACTCATAGTAATAGTTTTTATTTTTTCATGGATGAGCTCTGTCTATTAATTTCTATATTTTATAGACATTCTTATGACTCCCTTGTTTTTTCATATCATATAATTTCTGTTTTGGATATAATCCTGTGTTTACTTGCTTATTTGTTCATATTTACCATTTTCACTTGGAAGCTCTTCATCAAATAAATTTTGTACATCCTGAAGTATGATTAGGACACCATCACAGCCCATATCTGCTGTCACTAAATCAATAAACTCCCTAAAATATAGCTTGTCTGATATTACAGTAAAAACTAATTTTCAAATGGTGTCTTTTTGACATGAACACACTTTTGAACAGAAAGTTATGATTAACACAATGATTCTATTTTTTTTTTACTGATTTTGATTTTAGAAACTCTCTTATCAGACTAACTGCTATTCTGCATGTTATCTGTCCTTTATCGCTAAAGGCATTGACAGAATTTCCTTGAATTTTCTAAGATTTTAATTCTCATTATGTTACTGAATACTTTATCTGACTTATCACATTGAAGTTTGGGTGTCTCTCAGCAATTCAAAGCTTTTTCAGATATTATTGTTATGGGAGTCATTTCTTTTATAGCCCCCTTACTCTCCTTCCTTCCTTCCTTCCTTCCTTCCTTCCTTGGAGATTTATTCATTTTTATTTTATGTGATAGGTGTCTTGTTTGCTAGTATGTCTGTGTCTCAAGTACATATAATTCCCGCAGATGCCACAAGAAAGCATCTCATCTCTCAGAACTGGAGCCCCACATGCTTGTTAGCTGCTAAGTGGGTGCTGAGAATCCAACTCAGGTCCTCAGAAAAGCAATCAGAGCTCTTAACTACAAAGTCATTTCTCCAGCCCCATTGTATCTCACACCCTAACTCTCTAAGATTTAGTCTTCTCTCTTTGGTTCTTTCTGGATAATTCCTTCAGATTTGTCCACTGGTTTAAGAAATCTTGTTTCAGTTATATGATTTCCTAATTCACTTATTGCCTAAATCAATTAACCTCTAAAACATCTAATGTTTTTCCTCATATTGTGTGTGTGTGTGTGGTTTTTATATATTTTCATTCATTTAGTACTTCAAATATTCCTTGTAACACCATGAAAGTCATATTTGATAATCCATTTTTCTAATTTCCTTTTTTGTTGCTATGATACAATTTTCCAAAAACTTTCCTGAGTGTGGAAAGGGTTTAGTTGTTTTAAATGTTGCAGTACAACATCAAGAGACAATTAGACAAAAACGCAAGTGTAGAGCTTGAAGGAGAAACCACAGAGGGATGCTGCTCCTGGTTTGATTTCTCTCACTGCTCAGCTACCTTCCTTAAACATCCCTGGATCACTTACCCAAATGTAGCCCAGACCACAGTAGGCCCGGCCTTCCTCTATCACTTAGAGGGTGTTACACAGACATGGCCATAGGCCAATCCAGTGGAAGCAATCCATCAATTAAGGTAGCCTCTACTCAGGTTTATCGCATTGGGAACTGAACTATGACATCCATCATTAGATATCTGCAACTTCCTATATAGAAATCTAATCTCTAATTTTTCTATTATTGTATTTTTGAACTTCTGAAGAGCTGGGGTGGCAGGAGCAGATGCAGCCTCCTGGGTGAAACCTAATTCCCCAGATCCCGTGAAACTCTAGATTCCACTTCTGACACCAGCTCTCATGGATAAATAAGAATCTGGGAAAATGAATAGGCTGATGGAGAGAATTTATTTTATTTGAGGAGAAATCACTTACACCAGAAACAGATAACCTCCAGGAGGTACCTATCCTAAGGATGCCTATGTTTGTTCTCTGTCTCCAACCAGGAAGCAAGAGAGAGTCCTGAGTTCCTGGACGCCATACCTAGTTCCCCCAGGTCACAACTGCACAAGTTTCTATGCCCCAATAGGCATGGTCAATGCAAGAGGTGCGGGCGGGGTGGATATCTCACTACATCTCCCTTCTAACTATGCTTTGTAAAATTATGCATTTTAATTGAGTTACAGGTGGTTTCCATATGGCGTTTTTCACATAGCCTTAATTTAGGTTTTTCTGTTCACCTATCATCCCTTGAGTCTCTTTTTTTTTTTCAGGGATTAGAAAAAGGGGAAGAATTAAATATTTAATATATAAAACTTGGTTCACATTCCCATTACTGTAATTAAGGTATTAAGTGTATCTAACTACTTTCAAACTATGAATCCTTGAGTGTGGGTGTTTGTGTCTTTTGGAGTAATAGAACATTTCACATAAATTCTAGCATACAAGTAAACTTTTAAGTGTCCAACTACTATGTATTGCTAATATGAGAACTACATTGAACAGATCTCTGGAAAATAGTTTTGCGATATAGTTGTTATTTTATACAATTTCAATAACTATATTTTTCCCAATCCCAACTCATAGAACCCATTTTTCTAATTTGTGCATGTATAATTCTATTTTTAATATCTCATGTGAATAGAGAGAGTCATGCAAATATTTCCTTCCATGAATGGCTTTTCTTATTTAACATGATATCAACTAGAATCACATATATTCTTTAAAGTAAAAGAATTTTGCCACATTTGTAATTCCAGAGATCAGGAGATTTAAATCAGAGTGTCATTAAGAAAAAAAAATAGGATTTTCTTCTTTTTTTTAACACACACACACACACAAACACACACACACACACCATCACTACCACCACCACCAACAACAACACCAACACCAGTGTCTGTATTCATTCCTCCGTTGAGACATAACAGTTTTGTTTTCATATACTGCCTATGATGTGTGAGAGGGCTGCTATGAACATAAGCATACAGGGCCACCTTTAAGTTCTTTAGTTCTTTTGAATATAAACACAGCAGTGCGATTTGGGATTGTTTGGTAATTTTGTTGTTGTTTGGCAGTTTCCCTGCTTTTCTCTATGGCTTCCTTCCCAGTTCATTTCTGACCAACAGTGTAAACAGGTCCAAATTTCTCCACAACTTTCCTGACTGTTGATTATGTAAGATCCATTCTAAGAAATATAAAGTAAAATTTCGTTACAGCTTCAATTTGAAGTTATCTGTTAGCATCTTTTTTTTTTTGTATCTTGGCCATTGGCATGTTTTATTTTTAAAGTGTCTGTTTAAATCCTTTGAATTTTTTCCTTTTAGGTTATGCATGGTTTTTATTCTTTGTCATTGTTGTTCTGCAACTGTGCTAGATTCCTCACACATTAAAGAAAGTACTTTCCTATAAATATTAGGTCTGTAAGCATTTTCTCTCATTCTTTTAGCTATCATTTCATTCTGTTGAGTGAGCCCATGATTGTTGTCGTTATGACTTACATTTTTTTATATGAGTTTTCTTAGTGATGGACAAGAATTGAACATTCTGTGTAGACTAGAGTGGCTGTAAAATTCTGAAACTTCTATCTTTGCTTTCCAAAGTGCTGGAGTAACAGGCATCACCTTTGTCCAATTTATGTGACTTTAGGAAATCAACCTAAGGCTACCTACATGCTAGAGAAATACTCTGATGAAGCTCTTTTCCTTGTGTTTGGATATTTAGTGTCATCAAAAAGAAATTGTTAAGAAGATCAGTATCTTCAAGGATTTCTTGGTGGGAGCCATGTGCCTTCTTCATGTTACAAACCTTGAGAATAGTATGAATGGCTTTCTTGTGGCAAAGTCCTAGAGATCCTGACCCACTTGGCAATGCCTGTGAAGTCCTAGAGATCCTGACCCACTTGGCAATGCCTGTGGATTATTTGCTGCATAAATCAAGGCATGACCCAAGGGAGCCTATGTGCTACATGTTCTCCTTACTTTCACTATGCAAGCCATACTGCTGGCCTGAATAAGTCACAGTAGGTCATGAAGCTTAATATTACATTATTTGCATAACTGTTCTGGAAAGAATGATTTCAACCATCTGAGTCTTTGAGTGATGTTATTAAATAGATGCTATCAGAAGTTAATGGGAACTGTATAGGATCAGGGGATGAAGCCGAATCATAGAAACCCACAGTTCCCTTATTTCTAATAGCTGTGCCAATACCCCCAAGAAGTTAAGGGAGAAGGACATGAGAATAAGGAATAAACAGTGCCAATTATTGAAAGCAAATTTCCAAGTTATGTTGCTTATAGCATAAAAGGAAAAACCTAGTCTATCCATAGAGGAGATGGAGTAGTGCAGAATGTAGAATGAATTGATCCGTCTTCAGACACTGAGTGGATTTTGAGAACCCAGACCCTGTCAGACATAAATAATACCCACTAGAGAAAAATATGTCTCTCAATATTCATGATGTTGTATCCACAAATGCTACCAACTGGTATGCCAAGTTAGAAAACTTCCTTTTTGGTTTGCAACACTGTCTATGCTTCTAAGAGTAGAGATATAGATCAAATAAGTAACGGTCACAAGTAGGAAGGCTGGAGTATAAAAGAGAAATGCAAAGGAAGAAACTGGTGATTATTGTAACCATTTTCAGAAACTTAGGAAGTAAACACTGATTGTAAAACTGTTGATGCAAACCATTGAAACAGTATAAACAAAGACAGCCTAGGATATCTGAAGCCACTTGTTTGAACAACAGGTGGTCAGTCTCTTATTAACATTGACTTCACACATCCATCCAGAGCCCATCTGGAGCAAGGCTTCCAGCAGTTTCTCATATGTTTTATTCGAAAAGACTTAATTCAAACAGTTTGTACAAGTCTTCCTGTAAGTGATCTCCTTAAATGATGTACTTGGAAAATTTTGTTTTGTTTCTTCAGATATCTACTTTTACTACTACCACTGCTGAAAAATTCTTCTTTTGTTGACTTCATATATTCACCTAGCTTCTTTTCTTCGGTATTTTTCCTAGTTATCAGCAACTCAATCCAGAATTATAGTCATGCTTTTTGGTAACACATTCAGTATTTTTTGTTAGTCTATTTTTGTAGTCATTCAAGAACTACTCGTACACATTTATAAAAAAATAACTCCTTATGAAAATCCATACTGAAACCATAATGAGGAATTGGAGAAGAAATGCATAAATGCAAGAATGAGCACAAATGTTTTTATAAAAATAATTTCTTGTCTAGGTCTTTTTCTGTCCTCCTTTGACTAGTGCTTCTACAGTTTGAGGCTTTATCTGTATCTGGATCATTCATGCCATTAGTGAATGATAATGTGCTTAGAGATCATACTTGAATTTGTACTCTATGATACAGTTATAAACCAATGACTTTCTTCTAAACACATACTGCTAATCCAATGATTCTATCACCTCAATTCTAAGGTGACCTTTGTAATTGACTCCACCATAAATTAATACCAGCTCCATGGTTGTAAGGAAAAGTGATTATTTTTCCATTCAGAATGCAAAGAAACATTAGGCTCTATGTTGAATTCTGCTATAGAGAAACACCTGCATATTAGAATTAGGATTCTACTCAATAAACTGAACACTAAGCTGGCCTTGAACTTCATTTATTTTCCAAAAACCTTATGCTGTCCTTATTATTGTACCTGACTTAAGTGAGCCTTGAATATAGCAGTTTTTTCAGTCCATTAGATAGGTTTATTAAGTTATCTTCTTTGAATGCCTGAAGCTTATGAGTTTAATTTTCGGAACAAGAAGACAGCAAGATCAATGGTCCCTTCCCCCTCAACTACACAATTCTCATTGGTACAGGCTCCCAAAAACAGATTCCATTTGATGTTTTCTAAAGACTTAACAGTAACTATCTTCATTGGAAAAAAACAATGATGCACATATATATACAATCTGGAAAAGAGAAAAATGTACATCGTAATGCAACCTTTACTTTATAGGATATAGTTTCTTGAAATAGTGAGAATTGAACATTACTTTCTGTTTTGAATAAGTATCCAAATATGCTGGCTTAAATGGATTCTATTTTAATTCCTGTTGACAAAGCTTATGCCCCAGAGTAAGTGTAAAATCCAGAAAAACTCACGAGTTGCCCCAAAATGTGATATTTCAAAACAGGAAATATGAAAAAACATTTCCACGGCAGTATATGCCATGCAGTATATGTAGCAGTATAGACAGAATATTTTAAACATTATAAAATTTGTATGTACAAATAAGCATATGCCTTTAATATATGTAGGCAACATTGACGATTTGAAAAAGGCTTAGTTTTAAATACCAATTTGTATATAGATAATTATTCCTAACAGGATTCTGTCACTTTAATTATTAGATCATTCTGTATTGAAACAATTAATGAAGTCACAAAAAAACCTTTTGTTAATTTTACTAAAGTCTGTATTTATGAGTAAAAATAAAATTAGTAGTATGATTCTAAAAGAATTAATGATGATTGTCTTGAGGAGAAATTGATGATTGTGATGTGCAATTTAATTTTTTTTTCTTTTACGTATTTTATGCATCTAGTAAAAAAATATGCAAATCTTTTGTCAAACAAATACCATTTAAATGTAGAATATATAGTGGATCACTGTAGGCAGAATAGAGCTAGAAAACAATTTAGGGAAACAGAAGTCACACATAATGGGCTTCTGCCAGTTGTAGTCTTTGCACCAAGCCTGTTAGGACGTTTTGCTCACATTCATTTAAACTTTAGTGAGTTTCAAGGATGTTTGGCTTAAGGATGCATGAGCTATGTACACAAAGCTACCTGTAGTCTAAACTTTTAAATACCTGTTTCATTTTGAACAAATGGTCTCTACTATAGAAACAAACCCCATTCTTTTAAATGGCTACTGTTGAAATGTACATTTTGCCACTTTTCTATGTGAGCAATGTATTCAAATAAAAATAAAAACAACACTGTCGTATCTTGGCTGAGTGTGATGTGGGTGGAATTAATCAAAACTGACTACTGAAAAGACTTATCTAGGATATGCTCATAAGTATATGTGCCATGGATACTTGGGGATACATGTGTTTTGTTAAAAACACAAGCAAAACTTTTTGTTTCTTGTTTATAGAGGGAAAGAGAGCCTTTAAAATCATCCATAGAAGTCGGCGTGTCTGAGGACTCTATCTACCAGCATTAAGATTATGTTCAGAGTTATGTCAGGAATTTGTGTGAACAAAGTGATTTCCCTGCTTTGATATGGTTCCCTTCACTGAAAAGAATTTGAAAATATAATTTACAGCACATGTTGACACGTTTTATTAAATTTGTGGAGACTTTTAAATCCAGCATCTTGAGAGTGTTTAAGTGATTCTGGGGCATCTGTATGGAGATACACAATTTAGCACAAAAGACAGACTAATGACATAGAGAACATGATGCTATTTTAGAGAGAAACTGTACAAAAATTAAAGAATGATTAAATGTAAATTGTTATGATTATGCCACACTACCAACAGAGAATACATATCTTAAACACATTCTAAGGAAACTGCTAGCTCATGGGAGTCTTTCGTGCTTGTCAAACTTTACCTTCCAGCTGTCCAGGACCACTCACCATAAACCATCCTCAGAGGACTCTAAAGACATGGATTAGAGTGCTCCTTCAGCATCAGGTAAATAACAGGTGGTGATCTGACAGATTAAGTATCAGTCTCCCAACCATTCACTCCTGTTATTACTGACAATGCTGGTGGAGTTTATAATTCTGCCTCTGGGAGATAGGATCCTGATGTCTGGGCCAAGGATGCTGCTGCCACTAACTGGCATGGCAAATTAGTATGCATTCTCCACAGCTAAACACTGGGCTCTTCTTATCTGGTTCGGTGTTAATGTTTCCTGTACTCTTCAGTTTGGCATTGATAGGAAGGTCAGGCTCTACAAATACCCAGAGGCATTGCTGGGTTATCTGATGGACACCATCAAATTACTCTAGTCTGAATTTATCAGATGGATGAATAGAAGGGAAGTAATGGGGATCTGTGTTTTTTCTTTTTTTTCTTTTTATTTAAAAACAAGTAGTTTTCAATTTACACACGAATCTCAATTCACCCCTCCCTTTCTTCTGCCTCAAGTTCCCACCCCCCCAATCAACTCCTCAGAGGGTGTAAGGCCTTCTTTGGGAAGTCACCTAAGTCTGGCATATCAAGCTGAGGAAGGACCAAGCCCCTCTCCCCTGTATCAAGGCTGAATAATGTATCCATCCCACCACAGGGAATGGGCTCTGAAAATCCAGTTCATCCACCTGGATAGGTCCTGGTACCACTGCCACATTGCTAACAGGATCTGTCTATTTTCATAGCTGTTAGAGGAATGCCAGTATTCAGAAACAAGCACACACACACACACACACACACACACACACACACACAACACATACTCACTCAGGATGAGGGGGTGGATTTTCTCACTTTTCCTTTTCTCGGGTCATATATACTCTTCATCTCTTTATTTGGGTCATGTCAACCCATTTTAATATAAGGCCTAGGATAATCTCTTGTCACATTTGAAATCATAACAGTTTCAGATTGCATTGTCATAAGCTTCTCTCCCCATCACATTACCATGGTCTCTAGACAACCTTCCCAATTAAGTGAACATGTGTGATTTCTGCTTAAATATGAATAGTAAAACATACTTTCTGCCAACACACAATTAATTATTCAAACAGGACAATGACAACCTTCTGTAACAGTCACAATGTGGCACTGACTTCTTGATAGTAGAAAGGCTACTTCCCATATATTCTTATTTATTCTTTTTTAATATAACCGTATTCATCCCCATGAAGTGCTGTTTCCTTGTTCCCTGGGCTATGAATAGATTTTTAAAATGTTGCTGTGCGGGTGACAATTAGCAGTCCTGGGCAGTCTATGGGGCCCCTGTTAATGGAACAACATTTATACCTAGTGTACAAATTGGAAGCCCACTAGCCATAAAGGGATATTCTCTCAGCCTAGACACATGGGGGAGGCCCTATACCCTTTTCAAAATGATGAGACAGACTTTGATGATACCTCATAGAAGACCTCACCCTTTCTATAGACCAGAAGAGGGATAAGATGGGGGTCAGTGGGGAGTATGGGAGAATGGGAGGAAGAAGGAAATGGGATGGATATATAAAATAAGATTGTTACTAATTTAAATTTCAAAAGGAAAACAACAGTGTGAACAGGGGAGTACAAGATACTATATATTTACTGGACATGTACTTTCCGCACACTTCTAGTCCTTCACTGTAAAGAATTCTCATATAGTTCACAACACTTCCATTTGCTTTATGCAAACCCAGGAAAGCTGTTGCCCTCAATGTCAGCTCTTCCAATACTCTCCATCGTATTGTAAGACCAGCGTGCCCTGGGTGTTCTTACCATTTTAAGATTGAATGCCCTTGGGAAAAGTTACTTGGCCTCTTTCCATTTTTTTTTGTTCTGCATAACTTTTAATTTGTAAGTAATTGTTGAACTAAATTATTTTGGTGACAATGAAGTCTGAGGGTTAATTTATTACTCTGTACTTTACTTTTCCTGCTTTATATACTTTTCTTCTTTATGAGAAGGAAATGTAAGTACTCATTGCTCATCATTATCAGGATTTAAGATGCAAGATGCTTAAAAGTATATATGCTACATAAATAATAAATAGGTTGCTTTATTTTTAATAACAAAGAAAATAATTTGTTTTTCTATGCTAATATTTGTTTCATTGGGTGTTTTTTTTTCTATCTCTCGTTAGTCCTAGGCCTCACATTATTAGAAATTACATATATATCTTACCTATTCACACAAACACACACACACACACACACACACACACACACACACACACACACACATTAGTGATTAGTAGGGATGTGAGGGCCCATTGTGCCCAGCCCAGAAGTGGGGACCCAATATTGGGAGCCAGAGTTACAAGTGGTGTGAGTCACACATCATGGGTAATTGAAACTTAAGTCATGTTCTCTGCAACAGAGCTGTGCATGTTCTTAAGAGCTGAGCCTCCTCTCTGGTCTCAAGATCTCACATCTCACTTTTTAATATAGCCAGGCCTCACTGTGGTTTGACTTATAGATGTGGACTCATGTATATATTTATTCTTCCGAGGGAGCATGTCATGTGCCACAAATTGGCCCCTGTTTTACATTGAGATTTCCAGCCTGAATCTAATCTGGAACCACAGTGAGACACCTGTGCTATTTAAGATTTATATATCATGAATTCTAGTTCTTCATTTCTTTCATTTAACTTTGATTTCACTCGCTGCATTTTAAACATTAGCATAATCAATCTTTTTGGCACAACAGCAAATTTCTTTTTCTTTGATTTTTAAATAATTAAGTAGTTCTTGGAAGAACAGATATAAACAAAAAACTGGAAGATGCATTTTATAAAAACAAAAGAGAGAGAATCCTTTACAAAAAAAAAGTGATTACTATCATGCAGAGAAAATATTGACATGTTTGAGTGTCACTCACTTTGGTGGTTATTGTGAATAAAAAAAAATAAAACAAATAAGAATTACTGGTGTTGCTTTAGTTTCTCCTCTCAAAATATCTTGCTCAATAAAACTTATAAAGAAATTTGATTGAGAAAAATACTCAAATGCTCATTCTTATTAGCCACTTCCCTAATTATGTTTCTTCTTTAAAAAATGGAAATTCTGCACATAAATTATTTACAACAAAATGAAAATGAAAGCTAAAATAATATTTAGTTAATTATATTAAGGCTTTGACATTTTTTTTAAAAAATCATTATGCATTTATTTTGTAGTTTCTCAATCTTCATGAGAAAATCCCTTTATAATGTTAGCATCTAGGTATTGTTTCCATCTCATGCAGTGGACCTTAAATCCAATTTTAAAAAGTGCTTGGCTATTCCCATAGCATGTGTACCATTACTGAAGACAAGAAGAACACTATTTAAGGTCATAGGTTCATAGATGCTGCTATTTATGACTTCTTTTCTCCTCTGGTAGAGTTCAGAGTGAATTTCAGAACCATGATTACTAGTCGACAGGGTGAAGTTTCTACCTGAGGATCAACTTAATTACTATATGTCTATTAATATGTGTAACTTTTGTCTTCAACAACAGTATTTTACCATCATATGATGAAGACCCATTCATAGTCTTTACCATTTTTGTGATGTCTAATGGAGCAGGGTATCCATGGAACTCCTCTAGCCTGATACTGCAAAATGGCTAAGAACCTGAGACTATATACATCATGTGTTGATGGGAAAACATACTACTATATTCTAAAGGAATGCAGAAGTAAAATGACTCCTAATGACATATTGTCATACTCATAGATCAGTGTGTCACTCAGTCATCATTAGAGACACTGCTTCTGTGGTTAATAGAAATTAACACTAAAGTCCATGACTGGACAATGAGAGTCAGTGCAGACTTAGGAGTACTCAGTTCTAAATTAGATGTCTTCATCAAACCACTCTCTCATGAAGCTCAGGCTTTTATATACAGCAGAGACTGTAAGATTGCAAGTGCCAAAGATGGTGGATGACTCCGCAGAAACATTGTCTTCTATATTACAGGACTGATGCATATATGAGCTCACAGAGACTGACTCAGAACTCATAATACTTACATAGGTTCAAGCTGGACAGTTTCCCAGGACTGAGAAGGGGAAGTGAAATACAGAGTTCCACATATAACCAATTGCTGTTGGTAATTAATACCTGTTGACAAAGGGTAAATCAGTTTTATCCAATGGAATGATACTGGGTATACCAACCACATTATATGGAAAGCCCCATGCTTAGGAGTAGCCAGTCACCACAAAATAAACTTTATGTTTTGCTTTGTTTTTTCTTCCCTTTTGTTTTATTTTGGCTTATTTTTCTAATATTCACTTTTTTGTTTGTTTTGATTTAGGGTTTTCATTTTCATTTTTTTTTTCCAGAAAGAGACATAGAAAGAGAAAACATGAACTTGTATGGAGATATGGGAAAGATCTAGGAGAAGATGAATGAGGGGGAAAATGTGATCAAAACATAAAATTTTGAATAAAAATTACTAAATTCTGAGAAACAATCTTTTTTTAACATTTTAAAGATATGTTGTTCTTTAAAGACAGAAAGGAAGCTGGAATGAACAAGGGCCGAGACTCCAGCCAGATTCAGAGGAACAGGACATCAAAAAGGCTGAAAGACACTTAAGAAAACGCTCAACATCCTTAGTTATCAGAGAAATGCAAATAAAAACAATTCTGAGATCCCATCTAACTCCTGGCAGAATGGCTATAATTAGAAACACCAATGACAACTTATGGTGGAGAGGATGTGGAGAAAGGGGAACACTCCTCCAATGATGGTGGGAGTGCAAACTTTTACAGCCATTTTGGAAATCAGTATGGAGGTTCCTCAGGAAAATGGGAATCAGTCCACCACAGTACCCAGCAATCCCATTCTTGGGCATATACCCAAAAGATCTACATCCATGCAACAAAGACATCTCTTCAACTATGTTTGTAGCAGCATTTTTTCCAACAAGAACCTGGAAGCAACCTAGATGCCCCTCAATTGAAGAATGAATAAAGAAGATGTGGCACATATACACAACGGAATACTACTCTGCAGAAAAAATAATGGAATCATGAAATCAACAAGCAAATGGATGGTACTTGAAAAAATCATCATGAGTGAGGTTACCCAGTCACAAAAGAAGAAGGTGGTATGTACTCACTCCTATACAGATTTTGACTTAGAGCAAAGGATCACCAGTCTATAATTCACACCACCAGAAAAAGTAGGATACAATGTGGATTCTAAGAGATTCATATAATATCCCTCACAGAGGGGGGGAAAAGACCAAGATCTCCTGAGCATATGGGAAGTGGGGTGGCAATGAGTAGAGAGGGTGCTAGGAGAAAGAGAATGGGAGGACAGGAAAGCACATGGGACTAGGAAGATTGAGTCAGGGGAGGAATAGACAAGAAAAAGAAAAAAGAGAGAGAGGGATACCATAAAAGTGGGAGCCCTTATAGGTTTGAAGAGAAAACTGACTCTAGAGAAATGTACAGACACCTACAAGACTGACCCCAACTAACAATTTGAGCAACAGTGGAAAGGCTACCATAAATGCCTTTCCCTGATAATGAGATTGATGACTAACTTATCCACCATCATAGAGCCCTCTTCTAGTAACTTATGGATACAGAGGTAGACACCCACAGAGCAGAACTGAATACTGAGCAGAACTGGAATACAGATGCAGAGAAGGAGGACAAGACCAGGTAACAGAAACCCACAGAGACAGCTGACCTGAACAAGGAGGAGGCAATGGGCCCCCAGACTCATAGATGGGAAACCAACATTGGATGGACTCAGAATCCCTGAACATGGGTCTCAGTTAGAAGGCCTAGGCACTCTAAGGGATCTCTGACAGTGGAACCTGGATGCATCCCTGGTGCACAAAAGGACTTTGGGAGCACATTTGTCATGGAAGGATACTCCCTTAACATAGACACAACAGGGAGGGCATAGTCCCCACTCCAAATGACTTGGCAGATTTTGTTGACCCCTCCTGGAAGGCACTACCCTCCCTGTGGAGTGCGCATTGGGGAATGGGATGGGAGGGTGTTCGCTGGGCATGGGAGAGAGGAAAGGAGGAAGGAAGAAGGGACTGGGATTGATATGTAAAATAAGAAAAAAAATAAAACATTAAAAAACCCACAAAAACCAACAAACAAAAAAAAAAAAAAAGAGGAAGCAGGAAATGAGCATAACACACTGAGGAAAGGCATGAGTGTAGATAAAAAATGTGGGTTAATTAAAGATGTAAGAGCTAGTAAGTAACAAGCCTAAGCTATCAGCCAAGCATTTATAATTAATAATAAGCCTCTGAATCCACTTTTGGGGAGCCAGTAGTCCCAATGAAAAACTGTTCATACAACTAAACATATTATAAATTGGCCTTTGGGCAAGTCTGTGGGAGTTTTGTCTTGATTAATGATTGATATAGGAGAGGCAACTTTGATGTGAGTGTTGCCATACCTGGGCAGGTGGTACAATTTTGTACTAAAAAACAGGCTGAGCAAGCCATGGGAAAGAAGTCAAAAATCAATGTTCCTCCATGGTTTCTGCTTCAGTTTCTGCCTCCAGGTTCCTACCTTGAGTTCCTGCCCTATTTTCCCTTAGTAATGGAGAATGACACAAAATGTGAAATGAAATAAACCCTTTCCTACCAAAGTTAATTTTTGTCATGCTGTTTTATTACAGTAATAGAAATTCTAACTAAGATAGATGTCTTTGTCTTTTAATTGGCAGTCAGAGAACTAGCAGTCAATTTGAAAACATAAATAGGCTGAAAAAAATTAAAACAAAACAAGGTAATGTCTGTGAAATTCAATTTAAACTGTGAAATTGTTTTATCAACTTGTCTGCTTAGAAACAAGCACAAAAGTAGAGCCAAATTTGTTGAGAGGAATAGTCTGTATGAGATCATTTCAATCTTATCTACACCTCTCTGATGTATTTCACAAAGAAGATTAGTGATCAACATCAATATTTAGGTTTGTTTTTGGATCATATATATCTTTAGTCTTCATTGTCTTACATTGATTAAAATAGAGCAGTATTTCTAAACAAAGACTGAATTACATTCTCTAATATAATGCTGAATATAATATAATCTGCAAAATATATTCTTTTATCAATAATGTACATTCTATTGAATTGAAACATTTGAATGTAAGAAGCTAGCTCAATCAATTTTTTAAGGAATATGTGAAGTATGGCTGGCTGTAAGCATAAATCATCAAACATACTTATTTGCTATATTTACTTTGAAATAATAACAAGACAAAGATACCATTCCTCAGTATTCTTTTTATGCCTTACTAACTATATTTACAGGCCTTGTGAAAAGATTTCAAAGAAAATGTAGAGAAACTCTGCCTCTCAAGGCTATATATAAAGTAAATTAAATGGAAAAGAGAACCTTCCATCCTCAACTTCTCATATGATTAGTATGAATTTTCCTTCCCGTATATGATTGTATCTACCTAGAACAGTTCTATCCCAGAATGTGGGGTCTCACACCTTCAATCCCAGCAGCAGGGAGGTGGAGATGAGACTAGATATGGTGAGCTATTGAAGTGAGACTGGTGAATAATACTAGGTTTCTAAGGGGCGCTGAAAAGAGGAACATGCATAGGAATGGGAATAGTAGAAGCAAAGGAATATTGCTGTGAGGTGTGGATGGAATGGGTTAATTATATAACACAAAAGGGGAAGGCTTAAATGTTTATCCAGATATCTTCAAATGAGCCAGCCTCTGGTCTTCGGAAGATCCAATAAAAAGAGAAATGGATATAGGATAAATAAAGGGAAGGGGAAGGGATAAAAATAAAAAGAAGAGAGGAAGAAGGAGCATAGAGCGAGAGCTGTTTGAAGATAATCAGAAAATGGGCTCAGTGGATGAATGTTGTTTTTATCCCCTCAGTGGATATGTGAGTTTTTTCCCAGGTCATTGTCTACTCTCTTGATTTTGGCCAGTTCTATTCTTGTTTCCTATGTTTCTACCTGGCCTTGTATACAGAATTTTCTTGTCTGTTCTGTGAGATGTGGATGGTAGAGATGAACACTCAGCTGTGTTTGCTTCAATATCACAACTTGTACTTAGTTCCCAAACTTTGAGTGCTGATGATGGCCCTCGGGGCTGTAGCTGGGCACTTCTGTAAATGCTCTACTAGTATAGATTTGGTATATTTCCAGATGAGGATCCTCTAGTGTAATTTGTAAGAGGATTGTGGAATCTGCATCTATGGAGTTGCCTGTATTGTTTGAAATCCCATCAGTACAGCTAGGCCTAGTAAAGAAAGTTTATGCGTCTGGTGTCTCTGTCATTTCTAGAGTTAATATATTATTCTTCTGTGGTCTTTGAAGGAGTTGAAGCCAGGTAGTTATGATTATAGTTTTCCTTAGTTAGGATTAAAGATAAGTTACATATAGGACTTTAGACTCACAAAGATAGGATAGATGATATTTTCTTAAAGTCTTACAAAATGTTAATGGACTAAATATTGTTAACTGTGATTCTTATTTGATAACTGTTGTATGTTATATTTTGCTATGTTAAGGTTAAACCCCTTCTTTTATTTTAGACAGAAAAGAGGAGATGATGGGAGATGTTATTCTGTAAATATGTTTCTCATACTGGTTAATTAATAAAGCACCGTTGGGCCAATGAGAAAGCACGATAGGCGGGGCTAGGAGACAAGGAGGAAAGAGGAAGTGGTAAAGAGGAGTCAAGATGTAGATCAGAGAGGAGGGAAGACACTGGCCGTGGCTTCCCTATAAGATGACCACAGTGAAGTACTTAGATAAGTAGAAATGGGTTAATAATTAAGACAGAGCTAGCCCATAAACAATAATGGTAACTGGCCAACAGGATTGTATCAAATACAGAGTCTCAGAGTGTTATTTGGGGCTGGTGCAGCTGTGGGCCAGACTGGCAGCAGGCGGGCTGGGGGGCTGGCGGACTGGTGAAAAATATACAAGTTACAAGGGGTAGCAAATATTAACTATGGGCTAAATTATATTTTGGAAAAATAAAATCTTTGGATTAATAGTTTGCACTGTTTCTGAGCCATTCATATAAATATGTTATTGTTATTCCCTGGGATGATTTGAACACTCTCTACAGGGCTATTGTAACTGAAGACTGATCACAATGGGCTATGTCTTGGGTCGTTTGATTCACAATTTTGTCAGCTCACTTTGGGAATATTCTCACATGGGATTATTTAATCTTCCATTCTCTCTTGTTTTACTTTTTTTAAATGTGATATATATATTTACTGTTTTGGAATTAGGAAGTGATTCAATACAAAACATTTTAAAATTAGGCCCAGAAAACAAAATAGTGTTTAAAAGTTAGTTTAGTATAAAAAAAATTATAAGACTTTTTCTTCAATATAGATACCTCACTTTAAAATAAAGCACAGCACACTTAATTCTCATGAAAACACCTGTCCCTGACTCTATTGGCCAGTCTCCCCTTCCATCTTTCCCATTCACTTTCCCCCAATTAATAAAAACACCTTCCACCCAAGCTCTGTCTCATAGCATCTTTCTCTTGCATGCCGTTTTTTAAAAATTGACATCCATAAATAATAAGTGCAATTATAAGGTAATATATATCTGCTTTCCTGTACATAGGCTGAGTTGATTCACCTACCGATTGACCATAACAATATATATAAAAGACAAAAATACAATGCAATTTGTATATATTCTGATACCATGAGTATTTCTTCTTATTGTCTTTGCCTTCTTTTTTTCATTTACTTCAGTGTGCAAGAACGTTGCACATGAATGATGTGAGAAGACAGCTACATTCACAGAACACATGGTCTCAATAGTCCTTGAATTTTAGGCTTATTTAAATGTTTTGGATATGATCATGCATATTAGTCTTATATCTCAAAAATAATTTAGAGGAAAGGTAGTTTTGTTTTGTGAGAGAAAATAAGCTCAACAAGAAAGGAAGAAAAATTGGGACTATACTGATACCTGAGGACATTTTTAATAAATATGTCATGAACATTGAATTTTAGATTCTCTTTTTTGGGGGGGGTGTTTATTTATTTTTTACATTTTTACATTTTTTACATCCCACTGAAGTTTCTCCTCCATCCTCTTCTTCTAGTTTCTCCTCCAACCTCCTTCTTCTTTTGCTTGTGCACCCCATCAACTTCACCTCCTCCTTTTCTTTTCAGAAAGTAGCAAGCCTCCCATGAATGTCAACCAGCCATGGCATATCAGATTGCAATGAGACTGGGACCTCATTTCTTATTAAGGCTCGAGAAGGCAACCCAGCAGCACGAAAGGGTCCCAAAAGTAGGCAACAGATTAAGATGCAGCCCCTGCTCCCACTGTTAGGAGTCCCACAGGGAAGCCAAGCTACATAGCTGTAACATATATGCAGAAGGCTCAGGTCAGTCCCATGCAGTCACCCTAGCTATTGATTCAACATTTATGAGCTTCTATGAGCACAGGTTAGCTTGTTCCATGAGTTTTCTTGTGTCCTAGATTCCTCTGGCTGCTACAATCCTATACACACACACAACACACACACACACACACACACACACACACACACACACCTTATAGTAGATTTCCCAAGCTCTGTCTAATGTTTTGCTGTGGGTCTCTACATCTGTTTCCATCAGTTGCTAGATGGAACCATTGCTGATGACAATTAGGCTAGGCACCAATCTATGAGTATAGAAGAATATCACTAGGAAATATTTTATTGACTTTTTTTGTTTGTTTGTTATTTCAAGATATGTTTTCCATGTAAAACAGTCCTGGCTGTCTTAGAACTCAATTTGTAGACCATCTGTTTGCCTCTGCCTCCCAAGTTCTGGGTTTAAAGCTATGAGATAATACAACGCAGACATTTTATTGACTTTTTATTTTATTTATTTACTTTTATTTATTCACTTTACTAATTTATCTATTTACCTATTTATCTATCTGTCATTTGTCTATGTATTTATTTGTTTTGCTAATCACATTTGGTTCTATCTTAGGTCTCTGGGCTATCCAGCCTTTGGGTCCTGGCCCTCCTGGCTAGGTCAGGTGTGGGCTCCCTCTCATGGTATGGATCACAAGCTACACCATACATGGGTTGGCTATTCCCACATTTTTTGTACCATTTTTAGCCCAGCATATCATATAGGCAGAACAATTGTAGGTCAAAGGTTTTGTGGCTGGGTTTTATCCCAATACTTCCATTGGAAATTTTTCCTAGCTACAGAAGATGGCCAGTTGAGGGTCCCTATCCCTAGTAGCTTAGAAAGAACAATGCCCAAATTCCCAAATATTGTTTATAAATGTTTGTTTTCATTTAAATGAACTTGGTTATAAATGACTATAACCACAAATAATCTTTATAAAGGTAAAAAGGGAATTATAGTAAAGATATGAATACTTTGCTTTGGAATGGATTTTCTTTTATTGATACAATTTAAGGTCAATTTTGTGATATGTATATTTCTCCTCTTGCTTAGGTATTGTGTTTATATAGCTCACTGGAAAATGTAATGTATAATTTAGTACAGATTATAGAGAGTTACCTATGGGAGTTAAGTCAGTTATGATTTCTAGGTATGCAGAGATGTATTTAAAATGAATAGACATTCTTCAAACCTTTCAAAGACCTACAGAATATGGTATTTAAAATGGTTTAGGGTTTTTCTTGACAGTGAGGCACAACTGCTCCTGGTAACACCACCTACAGAAGAAAGGAAGATGGACATTGAAGAAACTCGTTATGAAGTTTGCTTCTTATATGACAAGACTAGCCATTTGGACAAGGTACTGCTTTTCTGAACTGTTTAACTTTATGCTATAGAAACTGGACAAGCAGGACCCACCAAAAGGTGACTGCTGATACAAGATGGACATTGCTACAGGATTCCTGCTTCATGGAAGAGGCTGCCAGACAGCCAGATAGTCTACAAAACACAGAAAAAAGTGACTGACAAACTGCCAATACAGGTAGACAGTTTAAAGTTTCCTGCCTTGTTGAGGAGTCTGGAGACACACTATGGCCTATGGGCTGAAGATGGAACATTACAGAAGAACTTCGGGTGACTGACCAGGCAATGAGTTGTCTCTGTCATTTCTAGAATTTATACATTATCCTTCTATGGTCTTTGAAGGAGTTGAAGACAGATAGTTATGATTATAGTTTTCCTTAGTTAGGATTAAAGATAAGTTACATATAGGACTTTAGACTGACAAAGATAGGATAGATAATATTTTCTTTAAGTCTTACAAAATGTTAATGGACTAAATGTTGTTTACTGTGATTCTTATTTGATAACTGTTGAATGGTATATTTTGCTATGTTAAGGTTAAACCCCTTCTTTTACTTTAGACAGAAAAGAGGAGATGATGGGAGATGTTATTCTGTATATATGTTTCTCATACTGGTTAATAAAGCCCTGTTGCCAATAGGAAACAAGATAGGCGGGGCTAGGAGACCAGGAGGAGGAGAGAGGAAGTGGTTGGAGTCGAGACGTAGCCCGGGGAAGAAGCAGGACGCCAGCTGCGGCTCCCCAATAAGACGACCACGTGAAAATACTTAGATAAGTAGAAATGGGTTAATAATTAAGACAGAGCTAGCCCATAAACAGTAATGGTAATTGGCCAACAGGATTGTATCAAATACAGAGTCTCTGAGTATTATTTGGGGCTGGTGTGGCTGTGGGCCCACGTGGCGGCAGGACCGGGAGGCCGGCGGGGAAAAACCTGCCGTAACAGATCACCCTTACAGATTGTTGGCAATTTAAATTGAACTCTATTTCCAGCTCATCACAGAGATGTCCCTGGTTCATTGTCTCTCCCAATACTCTCTTCCTCCATTTTCCTCAAGCCAATCTGTCCTGTTACCATACCCACTCCAACCCCACCAAGCCCTCCCCATCCACTAGTGAAACCCATTCTATTTCCCCTTTACAATGAGATCCATGCATCCCTCCTAGAGCCCTCTTTGTTCTTAGCTTCCATGGGTCTATGGATTATAGCATGGTTATTCTTTAGGAATAATATCCAATTGCAAGTGAGTACATATCATGTTTGTCCTATTGGGTCTGAGTTACCTCATTCATGATAATCTTTTCTGGTTCTGTTTATTTGCCAGCAAATACCATGATGTCATTGTAATACTCCATTATGGAAATGTAACACATTTTCTTTATCCATTCTTTGGTTGAGGAGCATCTTGGTTGTGTAAATTTTCTGGACATTATGACTAAAGCTGCTATGAACATAGTTGAGCAAGTGTACTTGTGGTATGGAGGAGTATCCTTTGAGTATGTGCCCAAAAATGGTATAGCTGGATCTTGAAGCAGATTGGTCACTATTTTCTGAGAATTGCCAAATTGATTCACAAAGTGTCTATACTAGTTTGTACTCCCACCAACAATGAAGAAGTGTTCCCCTTGCTAAACATCCTCTTCAACATGAGCTGTCTCTTGTGTTTTTTTTTAATCTCAGCCATTCTGATAGGTATAAAATGGTGTCTCTGAGTCATTTTGATTTGTATTTCCCTGATTGCTAAGGATGTTGTACATTCCTTTAAGTGTTTCTTGTCCACTTGAGATTCATCTGTTGAGAATTCTCTGTTTAGATCTGAACCTCATATTTAATGGGATTAGTTAGTTTCTTTATATCTATTTTATTGAATTATTTATAAAATTTGAATATTAGCCCCTTGTCAAATGTGGGGTTAGTGAAAATCCTTTTGGAGCTGTACTTAAATTCACAAACTTCTCAAAGAAGATTATAGAAACTAATGAATACAGATTTGATAGAAACAATTTATTCAGAAATTTTATTTATTTTTTTATTAATAATATAATTTAAAATATTTACATGTTGACCCCAGTTTCCTCTCCCTCCCTCCCTTCCTCCCTCTCTCCCTATTACCCTCTTTCCCCTGTGAAATGCACCCTGGCCACCCTCTCCTTCCATCCTCCTACCCCCATTCCACTTGTAGGGCTCTGCTATCCAGGTTGGGTCATGTCATTTGAAGTAGGGACTAGGACTTCTCTCCTGTCTCTAGGTTAAGGAGGTATCCCTCCATGGGGGAACGTGTCTGCAAGGTCCTTTTGTGTATCAGGAATACATCCTGTTTCTACTGTCTGAGGTCCCCCAGACTGCTCAGTCCTTCTAGCTGAGACCCATATTCAGGGGGTCTGAGTCAGTCCCAAGCTGGATTCCCAGCTATCAGTATGGGGCTCATTAGCTCCTCCTTGTTCAGGTCAACTGTCTTTGTGTGTTTCTTCAACCTGGCCTTGTCCCCTCTCTCTTTGCATCTGGATTCTGGTTTGACTCAGTGTTTAGTTATGGGTGTTTGCTTCTGTTTCCAACAGGTACTGGATGAGGGTTCCATGATGGTGATAATTTAGTTGATGATCTCACTATCAGGGAAGGGCATTTATGGGAGCCTTTCTACTGCTGCTCGAATTGTTAGTTGGAGTCAATCTTGTAGGTCTCTATACCTTTCTTTAGGTTCAGATTTCTCTTCAAACCAATTATGGCTCCCTCTTTTATGCTGTCTCTCTCTCTCTCTCTCTCTCTCTCTCTCTATCTATCTTATGTCTTCTATTCATACCCTAACTCAGTCTACCACACATTTTAAGATGAATACAGAAGTACACATGAAGAACCTAAATCAGAGGCAAGAACATCATTATTCATGTCCCAAGAAGACTTGTATTCACCCTAAATCTGAAAGAATGTGCTAAGTTTTTGTAAAGTTGGAGAACCTTCAGCTTATGGTACTTGATTTTTTTTTAAATGGAGTACAAGTAAATTCATTCCATGTTACCTCTCAGAATAATACCATGTTTACTGTACTAGAAAACAAGCAAACATGAAGTCTTATTCACATAGCAAATTTGTCACTGTCATCTGAAGCTGTTCATTGCCAACTTCATGAAAATATAGTATGGTTAAAACTGTCATTATCTTTTATCCCAGAATGTGTTAAAATGTGACAGACATAGAATGTTAACTTCCAATTTGCATAAATATGGATATTTGAGTTACTATGTAAAATTCATATTGAATATTTTTATTTATAAAGATAGAAAATGGAAAATATCTCTGAAGACAATTAGCATTATACTTGAATTAAAATTTTAAAAGTAATTAAGTAATTATAATAATTATTTCAATAGTGTGTGACCTGAAACTTTTAAAATAACAAATGTTGGTGAATATAACAACATTTATTAAAAGTAATTTCTGAGTTTTAAAACTATCCCCATTACTGTTAATTGCTTTTATAGATTTTTATTATTTTAAGAATATTATTATTGTTTAGTTTTATTTTTTAGTTGTATGTACATATGTATGGAAGGAAGGTTATATTGCTGGGTTTAGGGCTCATGTCGTCCAACATAGACTATCCTGGCTCTGGAGTTTCAGGTGATTGTGAGTTGCCTAACTTAGGTGCTTGTAACTGAACTTGGGTTCCTCCAAGAGCAATACATGCTCTTACCCACAGTACCATCTATCCAGACCCATTTTTTTTTGTTGTTGTTATTTTCATAAAATTATTGAAATTAATGTTGGTGGCTTGCAGGTTCTGGCTATTACAAATAATGCTGCTATAAAAATAGTGGAAGGAGGAAAGCAGCTTCGACAAATGGTGCTGGCACAACTGGGTGATCATGTACAGAAGACTGCAGATAAATCCATGTGTATTGCCATGCACAAAACTCAGGTGCAAATGGCTCAAAGACCTCAACATAAATCCAGCCACACTGAACCTCTTAGAAGAGAATGTAGGAGGTACCTTTGAACAAATTGGTACAAGACACTGATTCCTGAATATAATACCATTAGCACAAACACTGAGATCAACAAATATTAAATGGGACCTCCTCAAACTGAGAAGCTTCTGTAAGGCAAAGGACACAGTTAACAAGACCAAATGGCAACCCATAGACTGGGAAAGATCTTCACCTGTCCTGTATCTGACAGAGGGCTGATCTTCAAAACATATAAAGAACTCAAAAAACTAGTCCCCAAAACACCAAATAACCCTATTAAAAAGAACTGAATAAAGAATTCTCTATAGAGGAATTCAAAATGGCTGAAAGACACTTAAGAAAGTGCTCAACATCCTTAGCCATCAAAGAAATTCAAATAAAAGCAATTCAGAGATGCCATCTTACCCCTGTCAGAATTGCTAAAATTATAAACACTAATAATAGCTTATGCTGGAGAAGATGTGGAGAAATGGGAACATTCCTCCACTGCTGGTGTGAGTGCAAACTTATACAGCCAGTATGGATTTCAGTATGGAGGTTTCTCAGGAAAATGAGAATCAGTCTACCACAGGACCGAACAATTCCACTCTTAGGCATATACCCAAATGATCCACAGCCATGCAACAAAGATTATGTTTGTAGTAGCATTATTTGTAATAGCAAGAATCTGGAAGCAACCTAAATGCCCCTCAATTGAAGAATGGATAAAGATGTGGCACATTTGCACAGTGGAATACTACTCTAAGGAAATCTTGAAATCCACAAGCAAATGGATGGAACTTGAAGAAACCATCCTGAGTGAGGTGATCCAGTCACAAAGAGAGGAGCATGGTATGTACTCACTCATATATGGATTTTAAAAATAGAGCAAAGAATCATCAATCTACAACCACATACCTCCAGAAAAGAAGGAAATATGGAGGACCCTAAGAGGGGCAGCCATGTTGCCCTGGGAGAAGTGCAAAGGGACAAGATCTTCAGAGCCGATTGGGAGCACAGGCTGAGGGAAGAGGGAGCTAGAAGAAAGAAAAGGGGAGAAGAGGAATGGGGCAGAAAACTTGAGGGACCACAAAGATTGAGTAAGGGGAAAAATACAGGAGAGCAAGAAAAGAGATACCTTAATAGATGGAGTCCCTATAGGTTTAAAGAGAAATCTTGCATTAGGGAAATGTCCAAAGATACACTAGGCTGAAGCCAACTAATGATATAAGCAATAGGGGAAAGGCTATCTTAAATGCCCTTCTCCAATAATGTGGTTGATGACTACCTTATATGCCATCTTAGAGCCTTCATCTTGTGGCTGATAGAAGCAGAAGCTGATGCCCACAGCTAAGCACTGAGCCAAACTCCTGGAATCCAGTTGTAGAGAGGAAGGAGTGATGAGCAAAGGAGTCAAGACAAGGCTGGGGAAACCCACAGAAACAGCTGACCTGAACAAGGGGGGGTCATAGACCCCAGACTGACAGCTTGGAAAACAGCATAGGATGGCACTAGGATGCCTGCAGATGATTGTCAGTTAGGAGTTGTAGGAGCCCTGCCAATGGAACAGTGTTCTTACCTAGTGTTTGAATGGACACTGGGAGACAATTACCCATAGAGGGATAGGATACTGTCCCAGCCTAGACATAGGGGGAGGGCCCAGGCCCCACACCAAAGATTGTAATAGACTCTGATAATCCCCCACAGAAGGCCTCACCCTTTCTATGGAGTAGAAAAGGAATGGGATGGAGATTGGTGAGGGACATAGGAGAATTGGAGGGAGAGGGACCTGAGATTGATACATAAATAAAATTGTTTCTAATTTAAATACAAAAGGAAAAGAAGATTAATGTAAGAGTGTTGTGATTGGATCAAATCTGGCCTACCACTAGTTTCTAAAGCAAAATATGATTGGAAGGCAGAACTAAAAACAAAGCCATTGTAGCTGTATACTAATAAAAGCATACTCTTCAGTACAGTTCTTACTGGACTTACTGAGCCCAGTCACTTTCAGATCTTTGTATCTTGCTTTCATGACTGCTTTTGGGCTAGAATCACAAGGTATATATAACCTACAAAGGGTGTTATCATCTATCAGTTTATTAAAGTTTTGTGACTCCATGTCTAGATTACACAGAGGTTCTCTGATGCTTTATATCAGATATTTGGTCAAGGTATTGTTTTCATCAACATTGTGTTGTAACACAACCTTACACAAGAGTATTGTTTCCTTAGCCAACCCTCAGAGCTTCCCATTGCAGCTTTCTAAGGAATTTGTGTCATTTTCTTTCAGCCAGTACTAATGATTCTATTTTTATGAAGTAAGTACATATTTTAAAACTATAGATACCTTTGTAATATTATGCAATCAATCTAAACCTTTTCCAATAAACTTGTTTGATTAAGTTTAGGAAGTTCCTTTCTCATTAATCCCTCCCCCAACTTGACCATCCCATGAGCCACTATATGTTTAGGGAGAAACTTCGTGCTAGGGAAATTCTCAGGTATTTTCTAAAATGACCCCAGATAAGACTCCTAGAAATAGAGGAGAGGTTATTTGGACTATCCTTCACCTGCAATAAGATTGGTGAATATCCAAATTGTCATCATAAAATCTTCATCCAGCAACTGATGGAATTAGATGCAGAGATCCACAATCAAGCACTAGGCTGAGCTCCTGGAATCTAGTTGAAGAGAAGGAGCAATGGAGGCCAACATTATAAAGAGGAAATCTGCAGAGACAGCTACACCAAAATCATGGGAACTGATGAATAGACTGATAGCCCTGGAGCCTCCATGGGACCTAAATAGGCACTCTGCATGTGGGACACAAATGTGTAGCTGGTCTATCTGAGGGACCCCTGACAGTAAGACCAAGATATTCCTGGTGCATGAGCTAGCTTGTTGGAGCTCATTCTCTAGGGTGGGATACCATTGTCAGCCTTAATGCAGGAAGAGGGGCTTGATGCAGCCTCATTTTAATGGGCCAGGCCTTGATGATCTCCCTTGGGAGTTCTTTCCCTGTGGCAGGAGTGCATGGATGGGCAGAAGGGGTAGGCAAGAGGGTCAGGAAGAGGGGTGAAAGGAAGAACTGTGTTTAGAATGCAAATGAAATTTAAAAGTATAAACTAAAAATAGATAATTTAAAAAAGTTTATCAAGTTCCCTATGAATCAGAGAGAGAGAGAGAGAGAGAGAGAGAGAGAGAGAGAGAGAGAGAGAGAGAGAGAGAGAGATGCTTTTAGCAATATAAAAGCTCTGAAGGTTACTTTCCAATCCTTTATTTCAAAATCTCTATGCCTTGAGCAAATAGGGGAAGTGAGAGATTCAGAACTATATGAAATCACCTGTAAAATAGGTTACAGGCAGAATTCCAAGAAACCTTCAGGAAGAGTATCCAGTTTGTGGGACATATCTCTAACTCAAACTAAGAGTCAAGGTGACATTACTGGCACATTACAGTGGAATTTTAAAATGCATCACTGTGTGTCATGTTTGAGAGACTGGATAAATTTGGTAGAGACTTTCTTCAGAACCTGTGAATGAATCCGTGGGATTCTTCATGACATTTCCCCACCCCCAATCCAGTTTTTCCATCCTAGTCCCTTGACATCGAACACACCCATAGCCCATTTTGACTTGTTTCCAGTTTGACTCTTTCAATTTGGCTAGTTTGAAGCTAAGTAATGCAAGGATGTACAAAGCCTTCCTAGATTTCAGTCAAATCTTGTGTCCTGTCTCAACAACTTAAAGATGGCCTGCTGGTGATAGAGGTCCTGGAGCTCTGTTAATTGCTTTTAATAACACCAATATTAAAAAATGAATATTATTAATTGAACTTAATGTCATCATTTTAGATAGTATATAAGTCCTCACTTGGTTCTTGTTGAGATTCTGTGTTACCTGTGAGTGTGAATCAAGTTTTCCTACCTGTAATGAGTCCTGAATCTAAAGCCAGAATTATTCCTTCTTGGACTTTGAAGTTAAGTAATTCTAATGCAATTCAGGAACAATATCTTTTTATATTTAAAAATCTAAGGAAGAAAATGGTCTATATTAGTAGAATGAAAGACCCCAGGAATATGGAAGAAACAAGTTTAAAATGTATAATATGTAAAGCCGAGTCTCTGAAAACATAAATATGCATGAGTATAGTCTATTGCAAAGACCAAAGTCAGACAAGCATTGGCAAAATTCTGAAAAAATGAGAGGGTCCAGACAGTTCTTCTGTTGTGAATTTTTAGGTTATAATTTTGAGAATCATAGATTCACAGACTGATTCCATTCTAACAATGGAAGTCTAGGATATTTATGGCAAAGTCTATTGCTAAAAAGAACTAGCCAGACAAAGCATACAAAAATAATAATTTTGAAGCAACTGGAACACTAGAAATGGATAGGGAATAAGACACCAGATGACAAGAATGAGATAGATAGCCAGGAAAATGAATCCATAGACGTTATTATAGCATTCAACATAGATTTTGCCCAAGAACAATTGGTTATTCAAAAAGTATAATTCAAAACAGAGACTTCTAGAAGCGTATAGAGTGTTTAGTGAATATAACACCTCCCAAGAAAAACATGAGATTACATCTAATAAAAAAATATTAATGACCCTAGATTTTGGTTGGGTTTGCCAATTTGCTAAAATATAAAAGTAAAGGTATCCTAAGTATTTGGTAAATGATACCTTTTTAAAACTTTTTCATTTTTGGGATTACAAAGTAGTTACAATTCTCCCTTCTCTTCCCTTACTCCAAACCCTTCCATATACCTTTCCTCACTCTCCAAATTAATGGTTTCTTTTTGTAATCATTGTTTTTGCATGTATGTGTGTGTGTGTGTGTGTGTGTGTGTGTGTGTGTGTGTGTATGCACATGGATCATATGTGTGTATGTATATGCACATGTATATTATACATGTATATGTATATGCATATGATGGATATGCACATTGTGTGTATGTATATATAAATGCACACGTACTTGTTCAGTGCACATATTGTTCTTTGTATGTATGTTTTCACTACTGATTATCTGGCAATGGACAACCAATTGGTGTACTCTTACACAGGGAACACCTCTCTAGTCCCCAGCTTCCCTCAGGTGCCTATAATTTTCTTTTTGTAGAACTGAGGCATAATGTGCTTTTTGGTCATATCCATTGGTGTCAATCTTATTCAGTTCATACTTGGATAGTCACATTGGTGTTATTTTATGAGCGTAGCTTTTGATATAACTAGGAGATGGAGTCTCACAGCAAGCACTCTGTTCCTCTGGCTCTTACAATGTTTTTTTGTATTTCCTCTTCTGCAACAATCCCCAAGCCTTTAGTGAGGGAATGGTAAAAGATGCTTTTAAAAGTATTGTTGGTTGGATTTCTGGATGACAGAAAATACAGTATACTTCTTCACACATAGCATATAATATAAATATTCATTTCAAGTAAGTAACATAAAATGTAAAAGACAAAACAATAAAACTTCCCATAAGTAGTATAGAAAGGCTTACCTTTTAGATTTCAAAATTTCTAAAGAAACAGCAGAATAACACTCCTTCCTCATATTATCTATTGGTTATGTGAGTTCTACAACATTGGCAATTTTCATGTTTTATGAGATTGGAGTAAACATTGTCAGTTGCTTTTAAGAGAACTGTTTAGTAGAAACTCTTATGTTGCAATGCTCTGTAGGCATTTCATTTGGTAAACTGGCTACTTGTGACGGTTAAACAGGTATAATGCATCCAGCAAAACTGAAGACATGAATTATAGATTTTCTTTAAATAAACAATGGTTAATTCTTTAAAAAAAAGAATTTAAAATTTCATTAAGTCTCAGCTTAATACAAATGTTTAACTTTCATTACAAAGCGTTTTAAACTATACTACTCGGTTCTCCTGTCTTAGTCATTCTAAATGACTAATTAATGATCATTGTTACTCATACTATTCCATTTAGACAGTTCACTCTGTATTTTGTTGTCACTAGGAACTGTTACCTCCTGTCACAGAGGAGTAATGAGAAAGATGTCCTTTCTTATACTTCATAGTATTGAAAATCATCTCTCTGAATGTTGGGGATATATCTTTGTTGACATATATTAAGATATCCTTACATAAGGCAAATAGATGCCTGACCAATGGGTTCTTAAATGTAATATAAGAAATGTACCATTCAAGAGTTGTTAAATTGATGTAGGTAAAAATGATTGAATTTGCTTGGTGTGTAATGTTTTAAAACAGTAATTCTGACTGTAGCAGAAAAGAGTGCAGCCATTATTCTTCCAAGCACTTATTACGTGTTTTTATGTTCATTGTTTTTCCATTTAATGAAAGCAAATGTTAGCTTGTATTTCCAGCTTGAACATGGTTAACTATAATTTGATAAGAATGACATGTTTACATTTACTGAGATACAGAAAAAATCTGCAGGACAATTATGGGTACTATGGTGATTAAAAAAAAAAAAGATGTTATTACAGAGAGGTGAAATGGAGTATGAGGCCAACAGTAAAATCTGGCAGCATGTGCCTAGACAAACATAAATTGTGATTATTCTCTAAGGCATGGATTACACAAAATGTTTTGGTCTTATTTTCTATCACAGATACTATGCCTCAAACATCATATTTGGTAAAAATTTTTGTGTTAATTGAGGCTTTCTTAGTAATGGGCATTAATTATTGTTCAGGGAAAAAGGAGCAATTAGGTTCCAGAGAAAAGTTAATGGAGGAAAGATTGTTTGATTACAAGGAAATACCCATGACCAAAGAGACTGACAATCCAAAATCCTCTGGGTGAGACAGCATCTGCCCAGGAAGGAGATGGAGTTGAGTTAAAGGTTGCAGAATTCCTCCTTGCTTGGCAATAGCTATTCTTTGTTCAGCAGATAGAATGAGAGCCATTCATATTATGAAAGACAGTCTTCTTTACTTAAATTTCAGTAATTTATTTATGCTATTCAAAATCATATTAAAAACTCCACACTAATATTTTTTTCAAATATCTGGCCAAAATGGGTTACCCTTATAGACACAAAAGCTTTTCCATAATAGTAAACAACAGGTGGGTACTCTTTCAAGAACTTTTCCAGCCTGCTCAACATTGAAACTTTATTCTTCTGAACCCTATCTCCCACTGGTTTTTAGAGATGATATAGGTGGCTGGGCCTTTTAAATCCCATGCTCCTATATTTTCCTTTTTTTAACAATGTTTTTATCCTTTGTGAAGAAGTTGTTCCTCTAAGACAGATTTATATTTTCCTGAGGGATAATTTTGATGATATAAAAAAGAGAAAATTTTGTTCTTAATTTTTATACAAAATTCTTCATATGATATTAAAATAGGTATTTCAGATATGACTTGTCAGGTGATATTAAGCAAAGAATATTAATTAGAAATATATAGAGTATATTTGCCTATATAATAGGACTTCATACACAGAAACAAATTTTCTTAGATCATATAATAGGTATCACTGTATGCCTGTCTGTATTACCAGCTGTATTTAGGACATAAAATAAATATCTAACATTTTAAATGACTAGTAAAATTTCAAATCTCATGGTTTCCAAGAAACTTCATGCTTCAAGAAATTTTAGGTCTAAAATATTAAGCAGTGAGGATGCTTTATTTACAGAGGCATTTCATGTTTAAGATCCACACATGTTCAATAATGTCAGGTATAATGTTTTAGAAAAATGCCATGGCACAAATAAAACTCATCATTTGCAAACTCAGAGAGTAAATAATGTTGAGAAAGGGTAAGGCTGCAGCTTGAGCACTTCAGTTCATGGCAGAGATTCTGTCCTGGTTTTTGTTTTCAATTCAAGAATTCAATTCCATGAAATATTTTGTGTTTTTGGTTTTGTGAAATTGTAGTAATATGTGGAAGTGAACATATGCTTGTAGCTACACCTATTTCTATACCCCAACTGTGTGTGTATGTGTGTGTGTGTGTGTGTGTGTGTGTGTGTGTGTGTGTGTGTGTGTGTGCCAGAGATCAACTCAAGATGTTGTTGTCCCTTAGGTATCATACACTTGTTTGTAGATTAAAAAAAATCTCTCAGTTGTCTGAGACTTACTAATTAATCTTGGTTGGTTAGAGGAATACCCAAGAGACTTGTCTTCTGCCTCTCCAGTCCTGGAATTCTTAGCATATGCCACTCTATCCAGCTTTCTATTTGTATTCTTGTAATGAAATGTATGTCCTACGCTTTTAGGGAAAACTGTAACAGAGTTATCTCTCCTGCCCTCCTGAAGTATCTTGATTAATTTCCTTTCTCACTTAATTTACACTACTGCAACTTCTGGCTTAGTTGGACCATTTTAGTGTAAATAAGTGCATATGTTACACTACTGCATGCTTCATTGGTTTTATTTACTCATTTTGAAAGGTAGCATTGACTAGGCATTACAAATAAAATAGAAGACTAATTTGAATTTGAAATAAATGACTAGATATTTATTGAATATTTTGAGATATTCATATTGAAATCTAATTTAATACTCTAATATGCAATGTATTTTATCATATTTCTCCATCACCCAAATCTTCCAAATTCTTTCCCTCAATACATCTTCATGCTTTTTCCTTTCTCAAAGAAACAAAAGCAAAACAAAGGAGGTATAATGGCTCAATCCTTTAATCCTAGTACTTGGAAGGGAAAGGCAGGCAGACTTTTGTCAGTTTAAGGTCAACCTGGTATAAGCAGTGAATTCTAGGACAGCCAATGAGATTGCCTCAAAACAAACAAACAAACAAAAAACAAACAAAATGAAGAAACCAAAAAATTAAATAAATAAAAAGAAATATAGAAAACCATGGAGTGCATTAGTTGTCTAATTAATCCTGAACACAGGACCTGCTCTGGAGTATGGCTGAGGTATGCAGCATCACTCCATTAAAAGGGACAAGTGTGCCCCCCCAGGCTGTAAGAGCTTTTTGTCTAACAGTAGGACTTTGCATAAGTGAGAATTTTTAATATGGTTACAAGGTCAGTAGAAAATCAACCTTCACAAGGTGTCAGATCTGGAAAGCTAAAGAGTTAGATACTTCATTCTTCATAGAATTTCCCAAGTCATTGGCTTGGATGTCTTAGCTCACAGTCAATAGAATGGTGTCAATCAAGTCAGCTTGTACCCTGAATGATCACTGCTCTAAATTCAAGACAAGCATTCTGCTGTCTTTTTAACACTAGTTTTCTTAATGGTGAGAAACTTATGCCACTCAGATTTTGTATATGTACCTAAAAACACTTTAATGCTAATTTTAAAAGTGTATTCCCTTCTTAAGGTTGTCACAGAATTATTTATAAGGGAATGTTTTCTACAACTTGAAAATAATTACTACTGAAATAATCCTTCTACTTAACTCTGTCTCCCAAACACAGGAATGAAAGGTATTTTTCCTTTAGAAAAAGACCATCTGTTCTCTCTAGCATCACACATATTGAGACTATATATCTTAAATCCTAGATCCTCACTCCTACCTCTCAACACCTTGTCTGTTCTGAGACACAGAAAACTTAACATATTCAATTACCAGCTTTCCCCAAGTTTTGTTGGGATCAAAACGAATAGGAGATCATTGCTTTGCATTATATTTGAGAACTTGTGATTTCACATTAGGCTTATTTAATGACAACAGAACCCTACAAATCTCTAACGATGTCTTCTGAAATGAATGATACATAAGAACTTTAAATTAAAATAGAATAAACACGCACACGTGCACACGCAATTCTGTTTTAAAAATTAAAGTCAGGAGCTGCTCAGATAGCTGAGTAGGTAAAGATACTTATTGTGAAGTATGAAGTCCTGTATTTGGTCTTTGTAACTCACTTGGTAGAATGAAAGAACTAACTCTTGGGATTGTGCTTTGCCCTCCACACCTATGCACTGGCATATGCATATGTAAAAATGTATGCATCTATAAGCAAATAAACAAATAAATGGAAATAAGTTAAAGGCTTTTACTAAGAAACATGGATAATGATTCCATAATTAGGAAGAAAAATTATTAGGTATTTGGTTAAATTTGCATGGAGTTAAAAGCTTATTCATCTTATTCTGTACACATTCTGAATAAGAATGAAAATAATAACCATCAAGAATGTTTCTTTAAACTTTCCCTAGAAACATTCAGCAAAGGATTACCAGCCTACAATCCACACTGCCAGAAAAGCTAGAAAACAAGGAGGACCCTAAGAGAGACATACATGGTCCCCAAGAATAGGAGAAAGGGACAAGATCTCCCAAGCAAATTGGAAGCACTGGGGGAGGGGAAAGGGAGTTAAGGGAAAGGGGAAGGGAGAGGTGAGCATGAAGGAGCAGGAATATTGAGTCAAGGAAAGAATAGAGGGGAGCAAAAACGGAGATACCATAATAAACAGAGCCATTATAAGTTTTAGGAGAAATCTGGAACTAGGGAAATGTTCAGAGATCCAAAAGGATGACCACAACTAACAATCTAAGCAATAGTAAAGAAGCTGCCTTAAATGCCCTTCCCCAATATTGAGGTTGATGACTACCTTATATGCCACCCTAGAACCTTCATCTAGTAGCTGATGGAAGCAGAAGCAGAAACTCACAGCTAAGTAAGCACTGAGCCGAACTCTTGGAATCCAGTTGCAGACAGGGAGGAGTGATGAGCAAAGAGGTCAAGACCAGGGTGGCAAAACCCATAGAAATTGCTGACCTGAAAAAAAGAGAGCTCATAGACCCCTCATAAGAAAACAAAGCAAAATGAGTTGTGATTACTAGGCAGGCATCCTTTCTCAGCATTCTAAAGTTTACTGATTTTACACATCTAAATCTATGATCTTATTGATATAGTCTCCCTAGAAAATATCTGTAGTCTACGTACTTTAAAGACAAGCTAAATTGCAGAGGACAGTCACTTTTCAGCCTCACTACCTCAACTGAAAAGGATGCTGTCCTTTGTAAAATTCCTACATGCTAACTCACAGATTATTTATGTTTTATTTTCTGTGCATATATATGTGTGAATGAGTATATATACTACATACATAGAATCTCATCACTTTCAAACTATTTTCCACTTCAAATCAACTTTCATATTAATTCAGAGTATGTGTTACTAGTACATATTGTTCAGATCTTTCCAATTATGATTATTAAAATTATATGCATGAAAAATAACCAAATTAATCAAATATTCATGACAAAGAAGGCCATTCTTAAAACCTTCGTATTTTTCAACAATTGACATCCAAATAATGTCATAATTTATTTGGCAAGTTCTGGGTAAATACACAAGACATTCAAAATCCAACAGGTTTCTGGACAAAGTTAAGATTCTAAAAATGAGATCTAGTGATATCCATCTATTTGTTTCAAGGTCAAACATAATAGTCCTACATAATTTAATATGTTCAAAAATAACATCTCAAATCCCTCTGTCTGCCTCAAGTAATTATTATTCTTTGTCTACTAAGTGATTTCCAAATATAGTCAAGACTAATATTTTGCCATCATGTGAAATTCATGGGGTATGCTTTAGAATGAACGAAATTTGGTTAAAAGCTCTCTGTAACATAAGCTCTTGGATCATCATAATTCTCATAAAAATTTCAATACTACAGAGTAGTTGATTTTCAGTCTTTGCTGCAAAATTGCAAAGGTTAAAATAACTACTGAATTATTGAATCTATGTGTGGCTACACAAGTGGAAATATTTTAAGCTTTTCATGTTTGGCTGCGCAATTTGAATCCAAGTGCTATTTTCAAAATGTTCTAGGTTTTATTTTAAAAACACAAGCTGTCTTTTGAAGTATTTATATTCATTTTAAACTAAAATTCATAAACTGACAAGCTGTTTGCTTTGGCCTGCATGGAATTTTAATTTTTCAAAAGTTTTTTCAAAGTATTTGGTATCATTTCAAATTATGAATATATATGGCAGGAATATAAGACAGCCAGAGCCTTCACCTCATGATTGAACACTTTCCTTAGAGAAAGAGAACTTTCATATTCTCCAATTGACTATAGCCATACTTACCACACAGTCATTTATTCATCTTGCTGACTGCAGTAGGCATCTCTTCCAATGGCCCATTTTCTACTTCTGTTTTTTTTTAAAAAGGGAAGATACTATTTGGATATCTGTTGTCTCCATATTTTGTTTTAAGGTTATATTACCATAATAATATTCTATTCTGGAATAATTTGCAATTTAAAAAAGCAGAGTTAATTTGAACTCATTGTCATGATATCCTCAGTCTGGTGATGAGTACCCTGGACACCAGTAACCACTCTGAAGAGCTTTGTGTCTGTGTTCAATTCATACATATACACATTTTTTATCTTACAATGTTGTTAACTGGCCAAGATATTTTAGAAGAAATTCTTTTCTGAGTGCAGGAGGCAAGATTTCGTTCCTTTTCTGGTCTCTTCTCCCAGTATTAACAGCTGTATATGGAATTAATCTCCAATTTGTAGATGACCTCTGCTGATTGACTATTGCCTTTCCAGAGAACACTGTGGGAACCCGTTGAGATGCCTTGCACAGCTATTGAAGAAGTTAGATAGATGGATTGCTGAAAGCCTTTAGTTAAATCATTTGGTGGAGTGTCAATAAGACTATTATCGGCACTTGGCTTTATTAATAGCCCATGTACAGTTTCCAGGAATATGTCATTTAAAAGAATGAATAAACTACAATATTGCCTAAATTCAAGCTATCTAAAAAATTTGATGCTGAAATAAATGATATCCAGAGTAATGTATAAGATCATGATGTAATGACAGAACCCTTTCATTAGGGAGCTAAAATTGGGGCTCCTACATTCTCACAGGCAGGCAAATGAGTAAAGGAGCAACCTGTACACAGATGTGACCCATTGTAGCTAATATTTTTTATACTCTTTGTGGGACTACTACCCAGCTCCTAAATAAATACATGGGTTCTTATTCGTACTTATGAAAGCCGGGCATTAGCTTGGCTTGTTTCTAGCCAGCTCTTCTAACTTAAACTAGTGTCTTTCTTCTACATTTTGCCTCTGGGCATTTAGCCTTTCTCTATTCTGTATCTCTTTCTTTTCCTTTCTCTGTGGCTGTCAGTGTGGTTGGGTGGCTGGTCTCTGGCGTCCTCCTCCCTTTCTCCTTTTCTCACTCTTCCCCCTTTTCTCTTTTCTCCTTGAATTTGTTCTTTCTTCCTTACAACTCCACCTGTTTCTCTCTCCTGTCTAGCTATTGACCACTCAGCTCTTTATTTGACCAATCAGGTGTCTAACAACAGGCAAAGTATTTACAGAGTTAAACAAACACAACATAAAAAATGCAACACATCTTTGCATTATTAAACAAATATTCCAAAGCATAAATGAATGCAACACTTTTTAAACTAATATTCCAAAACAACCCATAATGTCTACAAGATATAATCAAATTTATTCAAAAATATTCTTTTCTAGTCCAGTAATCAAGGGAATTCATCCTAGAACTTTTTATAAGTAAAATGTTTACCAAATCAAGGAACCTAATTTCATGGGGATATTCCTTCTGATCTCTAGCAGGACTAGAAATATACTCAAAGTGAATGTAGTAAAGAGATGCTTTAAGTGGCCAGGAATGTCAGCCTTGCCCTTGCCCTGAATAAGTGAAGAGGGAAATATTACAAGACTTCCACTCTCCTAACTGAGCCTGGCACAAGAAGCAGTAACTGGATGTGGGGAAGCATTTCCTGAACACCAGACACTAACATACCTCAATAATGGGTTGGTCAGCATTGTGATGGGTGATCTTTTGTGAAACTGAAATCCAGATGGGGTTTTTGCTGAATCAAATACCACATCTATTTAACCAAAGGTAGGTTTGATATTCGTCATAGGGAATTATTTTGAATCTTCTTCCATAAGCATGTGAAGTGAGAATAAAAGATATGAAGCTCATGAAGCTTATACAATATGATATGCCCTTGAGTATTTTCCACCTGGAAAATTTTTAAGATGGTTGTCCTCATACATATGCCTTAACTAAGTCCACATGAGTCCTATGAACTGTTAATCATGTTGTATCTAGCATATCTGTTATATTCAAATTATACAATGTGATAAAATTACAACAAAGTTCCTTGAAATATTATACTTAGAAATGATTACATGTTGAAATTGTTCTTCTGCATGCTATTTTAAAAAAAAAATGATTACCTGGCAGGATTGTCAACTGAAGGAAATAATATAATACAACCAGTTAGGAAATAAATACTTTGGATTGTCTGTTTTGGTGATGGTGGGTTGGTAGCAGTAGAAGTCTTATGCCCATTTGGTCTAAAGTAACCTGTTATTACAGAGAGACAAATGGAAAAAGAAGCCACAATAAGTAAGTCTAAAAGAATCAAAGTCATTCAAAATCACCTTTAAAACTTGACTTTAACCTCCCTTGCTCATGTAGTGCCTCACCCCTTGTCGTGACTGCCTCGACCAGCAAGGAAGACGCAACGCTTGGACTCTTCTTTAAGCAATTTTATTCAGGAACCTTGAACAATCTTCTGACCCCAGGGAAAGCCAGCCCACAGCTTATAAGGCCATGGGGTAGCCAACACCAGCACACCATGTGGTGAATGCAGATGGGTCCACATATGTGGAAGCAAGGCTAAATCTCAGCCTTAGCCAAATAAGGACTTGTTTACTCCAGAGAGCACTCACCATCAGGAAGGTGGAAGGTGGAAGCCAGCTCCATCTTTAAGGCGCGGTACTTCGCAGCTCTCTACAGCCCCTCTCTTCAACTCGATTCCTGGAGCTCAGACTGGTTGTAGATCTCTGCATCTGGTTCCATCAGATGGATAAAGGTTGTATGAAGACAGCTGAAATATTTACCAATCTGATTACTGGGGAAGGCCAGTTCAGGCATCCTCTCCACTATTGCTAGGAGTCTTACTGGGGTCATCCTTATAGATTCCAGGGAATTTCCCTGGTGCCAGTTTCCTCCCTAACCCCATAATAGATCCCTCCATCAAGACACCTCTTTCATTGCTTTCCCACTCTGTCTCTTCTCCAAGTCACTCATCCATGTTGGCATGTCACTTTGCCTTGCTTAGCCACCAATATTGTAGAGATTTCATAAGTATGACTTCCCTGCAATATCTGGATGATATGATCTTGCAGCATACTTCCTGGTCTTTTGGTCCTGACAATCTTTATACCCCTCTCCCAGGATGTTCTATGAGCTGTGGGTGCGGGAGTTGTGTTATAAGATGTATCAGTTGAGGCTGGGCCCTCTATTGTCTGAGGTTCTTTACATTTGACTAGTTATGGCTTTCTGCAATGCTCTCCTTCTACTAAAAAGAAAAGGAAAAAAGCATCTTTGATGAGAGGTCAAATGTGAACTTATGTGTAGACAATAGGATAACTATTTATAATTCAGTTAGGAATTACATTGGTTTTGAAAATGACAATAGTAGTCTCTGTTCTAAGATCCATGACCTAACTAGCCACATAGAATTGGCTAGACTACCACATAAGTATAAACAGACATTATTTCTCTCCTGTTAAGTGGGCCTTACGTGTAATCAGACATATACTGGTGACCACCAAAATATAAGAACCACTATTTCAGCTTTTCATTACCCTGTCTTTTGGCCATTATTGAGGTTATTAGCTATCATAACAAAGTTGCTTTCCTATCTAATCCTATTCTACTCCTGTAAGCTTGGTGTCTAAAAGGTATGTCTTCCGTCATAGAAATTTTCACTCAATTTCTGCAAGACAAAAGAAACTTTCAACAATACTTTGAGTTCTTCTTTGTACTCAGAGGCTGCTAAAAATGCTAAATTTCCATGTTCATAAAGTATCTTCATTTACAAATAAAAGACTTTCACTATATCCTCTCCAAAAGCATTTTTCATGGATTCCTCATAACAAATAAAATGTTATTTTTATGGATGTCCTTGCTTTTACTGATTCTTTTATATTTCCATATTTTGATAATTACAATGTAGATTCGCAGAATACCTAGGTATATAAGTTATGTAATAAAAAACACCCTATCATGGGTTTGTGTTATTGAAAATAAATCAATGACAAATGGAACATTAAGCAAAGAAAATTAAAACAATTACAGGACTTGAACCTCCACAAATTATTTGGAAATGTAAGGCTCACTTACATGCTTGTATTTGAAAAGAGTCAGTTCTTCTTAACTATACAATATGGCATATGGAAAGCATCTAAAAGAAAATAAAGTTTTTCTTGTTGAAATCTGTAGTGTTAATAGGTGCAAGTGACACACAAAGTAGAGTAAAAATTCACCTTTGGAGTTGAAAGTTACTTTCATCTCAGTAACCATTTTAAACTGAAACATCTTACCATATTTATTCAGGAACAACAACAGAATAATCCTGAGAATGAAATAAAACGATTCCACAAGTCTCATCCTATAAACCTTATCTGACATTCAGTTCTTTTAAGGTGATTTTTTTTATCATTCAACTGAGAAAAATGGAAAGAAATCAATTCTGAACAGAGAGAGGAAGAATGAAAAAGAAAGGGAAGAAGACAAATGGAAGTTGGGGTCGCATGCTGCTTATTGATATCAAACTCTCCTAGTGGTGTCTTTAACTCCTGATCATCCTGTCTCCGTTTTTCCAAAGTACTTTGGTTACAATTATTTATTAGCATAATAAAGTTTGTTATTATTATGTAATAATATATCAATACTAAGGGATTTGTGGTTTGGAGAACATTGCTAATATAGACATTTTATATAAATATTTTGTTTTTTATATTTCTTTAAATATGATATATAATCAACTAACATAATAAGAAATAATAATTACTGCATTCTTGGAAAAAAATTCTGGTATTTGGGCCTGATGCCTCGTTAGAGTCTTGGCTATGCTATTGTCTATATGTCTATCTGCCCATAAAATTAATAATTCTTCCATCAAGTCTTTATACAAAACCAAAAAATAAAAAGAAAGAAAAGATAAAGCACCCAGCTAATAAAAAAATCATCAGAAAAATATAAGGGATGTAACAAAGTGATTCAGGAAATAAAGTAGCTTTCATAATTGAAGGTGCGCTTGAACTGGTAGCAAGTCGTTAGCTGAGGATAGATGTATGAAGTATCAGTGTGACGGATGAGCAATGAAAAGTCACATGCAGTTATATTCACTAAGGGAGTTGAGAATCTAAGTAACGGGAAGACCAGCAAAATAGTGGGTCTGCCTGGATTCAGAATACCTTTTCTGACAGATCATAGCAGCAAAACACATCATCTATCTTTCTGCTGATTGTACAAGCACATCCCTGTAGTTTATGTGTGTAGAGACGTAGTCAGCCCAAGGAAAGTGTTGTGCAAACACTCACAGTATTGTGCCAGGTTCTAAGAGATGGATGTAAACTGTGTTCTTGAAGCAGAGGAGACTGCAGTAAAGATAAATTGGTCCTCAGTGTCTTCACAGTAGAGTTAATATTTGAGTTAACTCAAATTAAACCCTAAAGGGTTTTGACCCTTCTGGTTAAAAACTAGTTTGTCTTATCAGTGAGAGATAGTGGCACTCACTATAATCTCAGTGTCATCAGGCCATGCTGCAAATAGAAGCTATTTCATGTACAATGATGTAACAAATAAAGGAAATGCGTTTTGGCTTGAATAAATGACAGAATCTCAGTAGATAGTAACTCATAATGCTTCTTCTCAGTAATTTGTGAAACTCAGGTGCCCGTTTCACAATGTATACACTGGCCCTAATGTTTATATTCATTAGTTTTTTTTAAATTGTAGCTCTCTGACCTTGAGAGAAGAAAAGTAAATTCAAAGTGTCAATCTCTTTGTTATGAGTAAAATGCCTCATCACTTTCTGAAATGGTTAAATCTCCAGTAAATGAAGGTTTGCTTTTTCATTTCTGATTGGTCATTCTAAAATTGCAATTAATATCAATACTTTAGTCTATCACTTACACTTTAAATGTGTTTTATTCATCCATTGATAAATTCTATAACATTGTATATGTTTAAAGGAAGGAAAGAATGTGAATATATTTTCATCCATGTTCACACCTGATATTTAATGCTATGGTTGTGTGAATTCTTCATATTTCTTTAGTTTTTGAGATTGTGTTATAGTATAATTACATCATTCCCCATTTCCTTTCATCACTCCAGACCATTTCATATAGCCTAATTGTACTCTGTCAAATTCAAGGCCTATTTTTCTCTAATTCATTTTTATTTATTTACTGATTCATTCTTTTATTTGGCATTCTGTCAATTAACCTTGAATATGCTGGGCAAGGGTATAAAAGCCTAGCCTCTTATTAGTCTTCCTTATAGAGGGGGCTGTAGAATCATATAAATTAAGTATCACAGCATTAAATTCATCCCTTCTGATTTCTATAGTTTTTTTGTTTGTTTGTTTGCTTTTACTTGCTGTTATGTCCTTTAAGAAAAGAAGTCTGGTTGCACCCGCCACCTATGTATTCATGTAGTCAGAGTGTTTTTCTCCACATTATCATTAACATATTTAAGTGGAATTTGTTTAACTTTAAAGAATTAGGTGCTAAAAATAAAATGCCAAATGTGAATATGTTATTCAGGTTTAAATATCACATTAGATTTTTTTCCAGTTATGTAAATTTCACATTAATCACAGGGTTACAGATGTTTTTATCAAATTGGAGGCTATGCCTTAAACCACAAGTGTTCACTAGCCCAAATAACACTAAAGTATAATTGTGCTTCCTAATAATGGTATTGCTTCTAAGGTTATTTTGTATCTTTGATTATCTTAATATATGCAACTATATTTTTAATTCATTAATATATTATTCACCAGCACTTTTTTATTCATTTTTCTGGATAAAATACATAGCTCTCTTTTAAACCTCACTTCATAATTATTCCCTTATACTTTTGATATTTTATTATAATTTCTGAATTGCTAGTTAAGTGTCATTTATATTATATAGTATATCTATATATGTATATACATGCCAAATTAAAGCTACTTTTTTTTTTGGTTTTATGAAACTGGGATTTCTCTTTGGACTCTGTGCTAGAACTCATTCTGTACACCATGCTGTACTCAAATTCACAGATAGCTGCCTATCTCTGCCTCCCAAGTGCTGTAATTAAAGCCATGCATGTGCCACTATCACCAACCAAAGCTACTTTTAAAATAATATGTCAATATATATTAATACTTCAAAAATAACTATGGGTCTATTGAGTAATACATCAGCTATAAAGTTCTAATTTAAGAGTATAATTTGCGTTTTTACTAAAACCCTTTCTACATGTTACAGTATCTCTGAATCCACTAGACCGAAGCTGCAAGTTTCCACCACAGTTTTCTCAGTTTCAGGTTTTTTGTTTGTTTGTTTTTCTCAAAATAGATATGCTTAAGAGTGGATGTTTGTAGGGTGCTTTGTTTCTCTCACACCCTTCTGCTTCTCATAGGGTGTTACTCTTTTATTATTTAGTCCTAGCCCTTTAAAGTGCTTTTGCAGTTCTCTCTCCATTGCTGTTCTGGGAGATGAATTCATTTCCTACATTTTTCAGTAGGTCTGCAGCATCTGAATTCTCATTTTTTTTATTTTTGACCATTGCCTTGCTTTTGTTTTCCCTTACAAAGCTTCCTTATCTAAATAATAGATACATATGTAAGCTATGATCCAAGAATATACACACATATATATGTGTGTATATCAAAGGGGTTGTGAGATATCCTAGGCCTACGGGATTTAAGAGAGCAAAGAGACAGCTCTGTGACTGCTTTGCTTGGTTGCTTGCTTTAAGGACAACCTTAATAAACTGCATAGTCATAACATCCCTCCATATAAAACCTCAAGCTTTTGTCATCTTCTTGTGCTAATTATGTTTTAAAAAATAGATGCTATGTTTCCAAATATCCCTCTTCAGATTTTAACAGAAGGCACATGAAATGTATATGATGTGATAGTAAAATTTTACATAAAACCAAGCCAGGATTTTGCATCATTAGAGAATGACAGTAGAAACAGAATGGCCATTATCCTTGTGCTATAAAGCTCCAATTTCTTCAGTTTAAGATGGTTGGAGACTGAGGATGCTGTTGCTTTGTATTAGCTTTGGTTTTACTTTCCAATGGCTTTATCTAAGAGCATTGTCATGCTATTCTCTTAGCAGCCGATTTATTCTGCACCGCCTTTCCCCTCTCCAGTCTATGTATTTATGTGACCTTCACCTGCTGAGACACTTCACTATATTGATTATCAAAACCCCCATTCTGTGTCAGTTAGTGAATGTTCTGTTAAGCCTGAGTGGCCAAGCTGGAGCAATTTAAGGCAATCTGACAGCCCCTGTGTTTTAGTGATAGAGAATGTCATTCTGAAGGGAAATGGGAACAATAACCAACAGGGTTAATTAATGACAGGTCTAACATGTGCAGATTCTAACTTGAGAAATAGTCTTCTTGACTGCTCTTAAGAAAGTGGGGCATATTATATTTTCCAAGATCTGTGAAAACACCAATTTTACATAGCATATATAAAGACATTCTTTCAAAAGAACTATTCCTTCAGAATTACCTCATAGTTTGTGCTGTGCTTTGTTACTTCATCAATATGCCTGTTTCTTAAATATAACTTTTTGGCTAATCCATGATATATAATAAGACATATAACAGAATGGGATATACAGTATAATGATCTTTCATATATTTATTCCCTAAGAAAACGTCTATGGTGTACCCCACAAAAGTTACTAGAAATCATTGATTCACTTCTAGAAAGAGATTTCCCTACATTCTCAATTTGATTTTGAATGTATGGCTTAATTTTTCATATTTTCCTTTACTGTAATTATGTTTTTCATACAATATATGCTGATTAATGTTTCATCTCAACCATATTCTCCCAGTTCCCCCTCTCCTTTCCTTACATCTTTACTGTCTCTGCTTAGAAAACAGACATCTAAATATTAATAAAATAAAATAAAGCAAACAATGCCAAACCATGAAAAGGCCAAATAAACAGAAGAAAAAGAGAGAGAAATAAAAAAGCAGCACAAGAAACACATATAGACACAAAGACATGCACAGGGATCCCACAAGTAAACACAACAGGAAGCCATAATTTTATGGGAGATGTCATTCTGTAAATATGTTTCTCTTAACAAAGCATTGTTGGCAAATAGGAAGGCAAAATAGGCATGGCTAGGGACAAGGAGGATTTTGGGAGATGTAGTAGAGAGGAGTCAAGATGTAGGCCATGGGAGAAGAGTTTGGGACCCTGCTCAGGTAAGATGAGACCAAGTGGATTATTTAAATTGATAGAAATGAGTTAATATTTAAGACAGAGCCAGTCAATAAGAAATGCTAGTAACATGCCAACAGTTTCATAATTAATACAGTGTCTCTGCATGTTATTGTGGCTTATGAAGCTGTGAGATCAGGCTGGTAGAAACTTCTCATAACAATAATTTACATGAAAAGAACCTGTAAGATTTTTAAAAAAATGCCCTGACAAAACTTTGTGATATAAATAATCTCCAGAGATGCCATTGAGTTTGTTTTGTGTTGGCCATCTAATGCTGGGCATGGGGCTTGCCCTTAAGAGTGGTTTACATTCCCAGTGAGACTCCATTGGAGAGACCTAATTTTTATTTCTGAGATAGCTTCTGGGTTAGAGATAGGGATTTGTGTCCCTGAGGTAGCATCTGGCACAGACCCAGAAGGCCTAATACACACTCCTGAATTCTCTGTAAGTTCAGATGTTCATCTATATTGCTTTTTTTTCGTGGACCTTGTGCCCTTGATCTTTACCATCCACTCTGGCTCTTACGATCTTCCTGCCTCCACTTCCTCAGGGTTCCATGTTCCACGAAGAGAGGGTTTTGATGAAGAACATACCATTCAGTAGTGTTTCAAGGTTTCTCACACTCTGCCTAGCTGTAGATCTCTGTGTGTGTTCCCATTTATTGTAAGTTAATAGTTTTTTGATGATGTCTGAACAAGGCATTGATCTATGAGCATAGCAGAATGCCATTAGGAGTCATTTAATAATTACTTTCCTTTAGTATTTAGTTTTTCCCTAGGTTTCTGGCTTATCTGTCTTATCCAGGTAGTGCTGCTGATGAATTCCAGCTCATGGTGGAGCTTAAATCCAATCCCATGTTGGTTCATTACTCATACAAGCTTTGACCATTATTTGTCTGAAAGACTGTGTCTTTTGCCACACAGAAGCTATTCAGTTTCAAGAGTTTCCATTTATTAATTGTTGATCTTATCACTTGTGCTATTGGTGTTCTGTCCAGATGCCATAACCTGAGCTAGTGAGTTCAAGACCAACCCTAATTTTCCTATTATCAAGGTCAGTGTTTCTGGTTTTATGTTGAAGTCTATAATTCATCTGAAATTGAGATTTTTTTTGAAGTGTGATAGCACTTCAATGGAGTCTCCACTTCCAATGGAGTCTCACTGGGAATGTAAACTTGTACAGGTAGCATTCGAATTAAAATTTCAAAAGCACTGGGACAACAATTTATTAAACATGGAAGACAAACTTGTGAACCAATCACACTCTTGTTTAGAAATTACTTCTTTTTATCCAGTTTCCAAATGTTAGTACTGAATGTACTTGGGTAATATAGTGATAAGTGGTTCACATATAGTTTACATAAGTGGCTTATGTATAGCTCAGGGACCACACAGCTAGAAGAAACCTTTGTTGGTGGGATGGGAACTTACTAAATATGTTGCTTTGCATGAGACCACGGGGCACTCACTGCCTTAATGTATCTATTGAAAAATAAAAATATAAAACCCAGAAATTCGACATTCAAAATTGATTACCTGTGGCACCATGAAGTTCTGAAAGCCTCACCATAATATCACCTTTTAAGTTAATGTGGTAACAAAAATTATAATGGACCTTCCTTCCCTCACTAGTTAACCCATTAATTTTCTATATTAAGTCATGCTTGTGTATGTTGTTTATTTAATTAAATTTCCTACAAATGATTCACTCATGATTATAGAATTAGGAAAATCATGCAACTTAGTTAATGCTCATTGCTAACCCAAATTTGCTGTATTTTACTACATATTTTACAAAGCTATTACACTTACTCCATACAAGGGAAATACTAGAGGATCACTCACTCTGCATCTAACATGTACAGTGCTGTCTGCCTCATAAGCCTGCTTTCTCTTACTTTATGGGATTGTTTCTCTAATTCTTCTGTCTACCATTCTCATTACTTCATATTCCCAAATGTTCTGTTATTCAAATATTTCAAATGATAGTGATTTTATTTTATGAAAGACCTCATGATTTATACCATAGAGGGGATGTAATTTTGGCAACAAATGTTATTATGCTATCATATATGCGTATTATCAGTTTATTCACCATCTCATGACAATATAAAAAAAACAGCACAATCTATTTATATCTTCCATATTATGGATTTGGATTGTTTGCATTGTTTTTTTTTAATGAGAATAATCCTCTTTGACATCATTTTAATGCATTCTTTCACACAAGAGTGGGAATTTTCCTAGCATATAAATTTGAGATAATTGCTCCCTTGTAAAATATGAACTGTGTGACATTTGATCACAATGCATGAGTATTTCTATTTACACTCTTATGTACAAAAGTTTCAGTGGAGCCACATGTTCTCTAACAATTGGTACTATCCTGTAGTTTTTTGGCAAAATGGTTTTAAACTGGTCCTGTAATTTAATTCTTGTTTATCATTAATAAATAAATAAAATACTTCATGAGTACCTAGTCATTGTCAATACCTTAAAAATCTTCTGGTGTTATTTTATGCTACTGAGATTGTGAATATCTCCTCATGCTTGCAATTCTATAAAAACACTGTTTTGGAAACAGTGTTTCTAATTTTAACATGGTTACAAAATTTTTAGACAGCACTTAATGAATCTGGTTAAGAGAAGATGGCCTGTAACATGAAAAATAAATGAGCCCAGAGACTGATATTGGAGTTCAAGCTTCAAGCAGAATATAAGAACAGCAAAGCAGCCAGTCCCTAGCTCTCACCTCTAGCTCATGCTGAAAGGGCTGATCCACACACAAGCTCTTCTCCAAATCTCAAACTACTTACTGCCTCTCCTCAGTGTGGCTGGAGAGACATTGGTTCGGTCTTATATACTTCCCTAATGTTGGGATTAAAGGTGTGAACTATAATTCTATTTTAAACTGATTTACTCTTGTGTAGATCTGGGCGGCCTTGAACTCACATAGGTTCACTTACCTCTTAATTCTGAGTCCTAGGATTAAAGGTGTGTACCACCACTTCCTAGCTTCTGGCTGCTAGGATTAAATGTTCCTGCCTGGCTTCTATGGCTTGTGGCTGACTTTGCTTTCTGAATCTTGGGCAAGCTTTAATAAAACATAAATAATATATCATCATAACGGCCCAGTATATAACTAAGCACCAACTCTAAGAATGTAAGATTTCTTATAAGAATTTTTATTTTATTTTATTTTATATTTTGTGAATGTCAAAATCCTCAATTTATTTAGATTTAATTATATAAGTCCTAGTATGTGATCTTGTTGTGATTTGCCATCTGAATGATCTGTTTTTAAAGCTTGGCTTATTCACGAGTCCACATCTTTTCTTTGAAATATTATGCTGTTTCTGCTGTTTCTTCTAGAAATACCTCCTTCTAACTCTGAACATTATTGATCCATCAGTAAACAGCTCATTGCTGATGCCACAGCATTTAAATATTAGTGCATCCAAAACCCTTGTTATGTACATCTCTTCTTAAGACCTTTTCTGAATTGCACTTGGTTTTGACTATTACTGCTATTGTTAAGAATTACAACATTCTATGCAAATCCTTATTGAAATTATAATTGAAATAGTTTTTACTATGTAAGTTTGTGTTGTGTCTGTTGCCAGACTTGCTGTACATTACTAAGAGCATACCATACATTTGATAAACTCTCTACTATCACACAAAGTGAGAGACGTGTGGCCAGTGGTTGCCAACATTGAAAATGTTGTCTTTCATATTATGAAGAGGAAATGGCTGTAAAATTCGCCAGATCTATCTCGTGAGCAAACTGACAACACAGAATTTGTTTGCTGATGAGACAGATACATCTTTAACTTAAATCCTAGACTATAGCAAGCATAACAAAAACCCAGAGACAGATCAATATCTGTTCAAGTAGAAAATCACAGAAGCAAAGCAGCCAAGTCACCAAAAACTTAATTTTTTTGATATCATTCTTTTGTTTATTAATAATATAATTTAAAATTTTTACCTGTTGATCCCAGTTTCCTCTCCCTCCCTCCCTCTCATTCTCCCTCCCTATTTTCTTTCCCCTGTGACATGCACCCTGGCCACCTTCCCTTCTCATCCCCCCCATCCCCATTCCACTTGCAGGGCTATGCAAACAGAGGTTGGGTCATATAAATCTGTCAAGTCATTTGAAGTAGGGACTAAGACTTCTCTCCTGTCTCTAGGTTAAGGGGGTATCCCTCCATGGGGGATGTGTCCACAAGGTCCTTTTGTGTACCAGGATTAGATCCTGTTTCTACTGTCTGACGTCCCCCAGGCTGCTCAGTCCTTCTAGCTGAGACCCATATTCAGGGGGTCTGAGTCACTCGCATGCTGGATTCCCAGCTATCAGTCTGCGGGGGCCCATTACCTCCTCCTTGTTCAGGTCAGCTGTCTGTGTGTTTTTGCAACCTGGTCTTGTACTCCGCATCTGGATTCTGGTTCGACTCAGTGTTTAGTTATGGTTATTTGCTTCTGTTTACAACAGGTACTAGATGAGGACCCCATGATTGTGGATAATTTATCTGATGATCTCACTATCATGGAAGGGCATTTATGGGAGCCTTTCCACGGTTGCTTGAAATGTTACTTGGAGTCAGTCTTGTAGGTCTCTAGACCTTTCTTTAGGTTCAGTTTTCTCATCAAACCAATAATGGCTCTCTCTTTTATGTTCTCTCCCTCTCTCCCCCCCCTTTCTCTCTCTCTCTCTCTCTCTCTCTCTCTCTCTTCCTTTTCTGTCTTCTATTCTTACCCTGACTCAATCACTCAATGTACCTAGTCTCACGTGCTTTCCTCTCCTCCCCTTCTCTTTCTCCTAACTCTTATCTTAACCAAGTCTAGAGAGATCCTGTCCTCACTGTGGTTGGAGTCTAATTGCCTAAGACTGAATACTGAATGCCCTGCTACATTCTTATATACCTCTGTAGTGCTAAGATTAAAGGTGTGAATCTGTTTCCCTTTTAGACTGATTCACTCTCATGTTGGCATGTATGGACTTGAACTCATAGAGATGTGTCTACCTCTGTCTCCTGAGTGCTGGGTTTAATGGTGTGTGCCACCACTGTCTGACTTGCATGGTTGTGCTCGTTTTGCATTCTGATCCTTTAGACAATCTTTATTAAATCATAAACCATATATCAGGATGCAGGACTCTGTAGCAGAAAGTACCAGACCATGAATTATTTTGACCAACTACATCCATAATTATAAAGGAAATACAAAATTATATTAATTATCTGTGTTCTTATCATGAATAAATTTAAGGCCCAAGATGGTCAGAACTCATATGATCTAACAGAGAATTAAGGAGTATGCACAGAGCTTGTATGGGTCTTTGCTAGGTCCCCTGTTTATATGCTATGATCTCCAGTTTAATGTTTTTATGATGTTCCTGAGTGTGCAAACAAGTGTCTCTCTGATTCTTGTGCCTTCTCTTGGGCTCTTTCTTTCTATTTCTTTGTCTTGTTCAACTCCATTGTGATAGTATTTGTTATATTTCATATTTCAGTTGGTTTTATTTCCTTGTTATCCCTTAGAAACCTGTTCTTTCTAATGAAAAACAAAACTGGAGTTGACCCATATGAGAGAGAAAATGAGGAGAAACTGGGAGTAGTAGGAGGGAGAAATCCATAATCGGTATATATTATATGCGTAACAAAATCTATTTTCAATAAAAGAAAAATAGACTTAAAAATAATTTCTGTGTCAGTGTCTGTGCCTATGTGTCTGTGTATGCATCAATACCCTGAAATTTTTCCTTTCGACAGTGGCTGATCCTTAAAACAATGTGGCCTAACTTCCTTTGGTAAAGTTTAGAGCGGGCCTTCTCATTGCAATGTTAGTAACCACAAGGCTCCTTCTATTTACTGTCATTAAGGCCGAAATACTCCCTTCCCTACTCAGGTCAGGTAAATACTCCAAATCTACTTCAGTTAAATTTAAATTCTTAACTTAAAAAAAATTAAGTATGTAAAATACATAATCATTTTCAAAAGAACTGGCAAAGAACCAAGAGATAAATGTGGATATGGGTAGAAAGTGGTAAGGACATCAGGTCCTTTGCTAGCTATGGTATATATTTAATTGTTTCGTCAAAGTCCCATGCAGCTACATACTACAATAGTAGTACTATGAAGTATTGAGACGTGTGAGCAGTGAGATAACATTATTTACCATTTATTTATTTATTTATTTATTTATTTAGAGACAAGGATTCTCTGTGTAGTTCTTGCTGTCCTGGAACTCACTCTGTGGATCAGATCTTGACCTCAGAGGCTGAACTTCCTCTGCCTCCCAAGTAATGGAATTAAAAGTTTGCACCACCATTGCCTAGCTTGTTTTTATCTTTAACATCAACATTTTCATTATTTTAAACTGGGAATATATTCAAAGTTTATAGATTTGTTTTCTGATCAACACTGCATACGTATTTGGTCATATTACAATATACAACATAAATTGTGATAAATATTGAAGCTAAATTACAGAAAATAACTAGAATTTGATATACTTTATTGTCATTGTCACTGTTAATGATTTGTGGTGCTTTTCAGTCAGACATTGCATTGTTTAAATGTTAAACTTTTATTTGTTATTGAATCAAAACATACGATCCAAACATACTGTCTGATGAACTTTGAATGTTGGTAGGGGATCAATACTCCCAACTAAGGCATACTAAATTGTCGAATGAGCCTTTTCCACTAAATAAAGAGATATGATAAATAATTGCTCTGTAACCCAGGTGTCTGCTCTTATACCACTTAACATTGGAATAAAATGGGTGGAGCACTTTGGCTCCAAATATTAGAAAATACAGCAAGCACATCTGAGAGTGTTCTGAAATGTTCACTTGCCAAGTCTGAGGTATTCCTTTGAAACATAAAAGATATGCTTCACTGTAAAAGAAATAGAAAGCCAGACTTGAACACTTTTGTTTACCTTTAATCTTGTCCTATAAATCAACCTGCTTTTGAACAAGAATTTCATTGTGAGGGCCTTCTGGTAGTAAAGCCTTAAAACAGAACAGAAAAAAATGCACACACATTGTTTTCATAAAACCCTGCTGTTTTTATTCAGAATTCCAAATGATTTTGAAAAGAAAATACATTTATAAAATCACTATCTTTACAAACCATCATAGAAACCATCATAGAATACTAATCAGAAGGTCCAGATAGTTTGCCAAGCTATTCCAATTCATGTCTGTTGGACTTAAGCTGTGTGTGTGTGTGTGTGTGTGTGTGTGTGTGTGTGTGTGTGTATGTGTGTCTTCTAGACATGTAGTATTGAGATGTGGTTCTCAAGAATAATTCAAAGCAGGCAAAATTAATAGCACTTAGAAACTGATTTTTTAAACCATTTAATAAAAATTAAGAAGGGATACAATCTCATAAAAAATCCTCATTCCTCTGGGTCCTGCAGTCTTCCTGTTCCCTCTTCAGCAATGATTCCTGAGTCTTAGGTGCAGATGTGTGGACAAGAAGACTAGGATTTTGAAAGCGAGCAGGGATACATAATTGCATTGTTTCACTCCCTCCTCCAAATGATCCCATTCACATTCATGTAATCAAATCACAACTCACATCAACACAAATACTAAGAAAAATAAAATGTTTTCTTACTAGATTGGAAGGACACCCATAAATGCTAGTGCAGCCCAGAATTCCAATCTGATGCAGGAACATAAGAGCCAATAGGATGTAAACACTCTGCTCCCAGGGGTCATCTTAAGTCTGCCATTTTTTACTGAACATAATTTTGTGAATTAAGCTTCCTAATATGCAAGAAAAGATGACTAATGAAATTTCTACCATATAAACTTATGATCCACAATGATGACACACTTTGCTTCCATGTCAATTTAAAAATTTTAGAAGCAGTGTGTGATAGTTTGAATGGAATTAGCCCCCATAGACTCTAGTGGAACTGTGGCCTTACTGGAGGAAATGTGTTGTGTCTGGGGGTAGGCTTTGATATTTCAGAAGCTCAAGCCAAGCCTAGTGGTACACCACTACTTCTTGTTGCTTGCCAATCAAGATGTAGAATTCTTTGCTACCTATCAAGTGCCTTAATGGACTAAACCTCTGAAATGTAAGCCAGCTCCAATAAGAGTTGTTGTGATCATGGTATTTCTTCAAAGCAACAGAAATCCGAAGATAGACTGCAACTGAAAAAAATTTTTTTTCACACGTCTCTATAGTATGTTTCCAAAAAAAATTTATGGAACATGCTTGTAGTACATGAAATTGGAAATAGGTTTCTAAGGTAGATGCTCACAAGAAGGGATATCTAAAAAGGCCTTGGGCACTTGCATATATGAATACCAAATTGCATCAAACATACAACAAATACCATAGTCTATTTCCAGAGCTCATACATAAAACTATTTCCAGTCTAGAGAGGCACTTTTGTACAAGATGCTGAACTGCTAAGAGAATTGTGTTGCCTAGTGCTTATAGCAATTTGTTTTCCTTTTGCGGATTGACAGAAGCAACAAAATGTGCCCCTCCCAGTGAGAAAGAGAAAATTTAATTAGCAGGACAGTAGTGATATGTATGAGTTGATTTTATTTATTTCAGTTATCAAAGAAGGCTATGTGTATGCTAGGTCTAGATGTTAATGTTTCATAGTTGTATGTTTGTGTGTGTGTGTGTGTGTGTGTGTGTGTGTGTGTGTGTGTGTTGGACAACTTCCTTGATCTAATAGTGGATTTGATGATTTGTGCGATCCCTGTGTGGATGAGTATCTTATTATAATGGATTTTATTATCTCCCCAAAATAGCCCGTTTTGACCTCTTGTGCTGCCTAGACTGTCTACAGTGCTTTATACATATTAAGCAAGTGCTCTACCACTAAGCCAGGAAGAGATATTCTGTGTTTAAAAAACAGTAGAGTTTGGACCTTAACAATCACACCTGAGAATTATAAGGCTTTATTAGATTTTTATACTATATAAGTCAATCTAATCTATATTTTAACATGGTATTAGCTGTGTTGTTCCTTTAATTATTTTCAGTTTATACAGATTTCAAGTTACTTTTGATGATAGGTTTATAAATTCCTCTAATTGAGGTCTGACAAAGGGCTAGAAAATTGGTTTCACCTCTGTCCTGTCTTTCTGCTAACATGTCCTGTGTACATCTTCTGAAGAACATTCACTATGTTCTTGTCCTTCTAATGGGAATGAGGGTGGTATTCCAATGAAAGTTACTAATGCTACCACAAGCCCTTTTTCCCCTATGAATTTACCACATGGCTGAACTTTAGGACCTAGCATACACCAAACATAAGCAGTAGAAATATTTCAGCATTTGTGCTAGAGAAGACTCACAGGAGTGAATTAAGATCATTTTGCAGGCCAGAGTTTTGTTATGTTAGAATTATGGGGGGAGGGGAAGAGCATTACAGAAGTTTACTTATTAGGTTAAACTTATATATCAATACTAAGTATTGAAATTACAGTTGGGTCTTAGGCATACTGTTGTTACCTAAGGGCTGGTTAAGCCCTTCTCATTACAGATGACGAGTGCCATATGCATAGTGCATATCCTGAAACCTGATTTCTTACATATTTTCTTGCTCTACCCTCAAATGATGGGCAGAAAATTCTACTTGCCTGTTTCTCAGAGGAGCCTTTTCCGAGTTCTTCATCTACACTCTTTGTAATGACTTATTTTAATTGTCACCTTGCCTACATCTGGAATCAACTAAAACCCAAGCAGCTGAGCACACCTGTGAGTGATTTTCTTGACTGAATAATTTGAGGCATAAAGACTCAATCTAAATCTGGTCCACATCTTCTGGTGACAGCCAGCCTAAAAGGACATGGAAGAAGAAAGTTTTTGCTTTTTGGAAGCTTACCCTCACTCTCACAGGCAAATTTGTTTGTCCTGTTGCATTGGCCAGTGTTATTTCTGTCTTATGCAGGCTTTCAATGTAAACTGAAATCAATCAGCTCTCCAGGAATCCTCCTTGATGCTGCACTAGACTGGTATTTATGAAGCATCCAGTCATGTGGACTGAACAACTACTCTATTCTTATCCTTTCCTTTGGAACACAGCATTCTTTGGACTTCCTTATCTACATCCTGTAGGTGAATCTAATAAATCCTCCTTTTGGCAAGTGCACATGTGCTCATATACACACATATGTGTTCATGTACATGTGAATGTTCATTCTACCACTTCTGTTTCTGAAACGGGAATAATTCTCTTTTCCATTTTTTGTTGCATCCACTAATCACATTATACATTTTTACACCTGTGCCCCATTGGGATTCTTTCTCTGATTTTTTTCCCTTCCCAACCTTTCAAGCTTCAGTGAAGTCCATAAAAATGAGTTTCAGGAGGGCTCAGATTTCCTTTGTTTATATGACATGCAGGAGCAATTTAACACCCAAGGGAGTTCACATTTAGTTGTTTCCAATACATGGAAACATCATCTCTTGTCATATTTTCTGCACTGGGGTGGCCTTCTCTCTTCACTGCTCCACCAAAGAGAAAAGCAGCTGTTTGCAGTATAACCATAAGGGATGTGTCCTGCTCACATCTACCTCACCACTGTGCAATCTCTGCTCTCCAATGCATGTTAAATAATAAGGACTTTGAGAAACTGAAATTGATTTCATTGCTACATTATAGTGGCTTTTATGGTAACACTGTTTTCTTTATAAACTTTCATTAAAATTTGAAAAGTTAAATAGCATATTATGGCAATTCTAGGTTCAAATTTTTTGAATTTTAGTGCATTCAATTTTAATGTGTTTCTTGAACCTCTATGCAATGAGGTTGCTTTACTTTTCTTTAGCATATAACTGATCATATGTATGATTTTTAGCTTAAATTTTTAGTGTTATTTTTTCTTTCTTTGTCAGTAATTGTCTTCCAGCTTTCATGTTGTGGAAGACAATCACTTGAACATATGCTGTAGTTGCACCTTGAACACACGAAGGTGTGTTCCTCTGCTTGCCTTCACCGAGCCATGAGGCTTTATACTCAGAATTCAGTCTGAGTTCTAATGTGTAGCTTTACTTCTTTATGGATCGATCAGATCTTCTAGGTACATAGACAAGTTCCTCACCACCACTACCTTCCCCCCAAAAGCACAGGAAGGATGAGCTTGCTTGAGTCATCTTGGGCTCTCACTTTCCAACAATCCCAATACACCTTGAACAACATTCTTCTTGCTAAAACTGAGAGGCCAACTGAAAGGAAGGGTTGAATAAATTTTCCTTATTTCTTTACTAAAGGATCTTACTGCTCAGTAAATGACATTGTCATGGTCTTTGCCCCCAAACCCAAATTAATTATCCTTCTTCTGGAAGCTTGGGTGCTTCTTTCATTTGAAGAAATTAAATTACCAATATAGAAAATGCTTGTTGACTGACTTCTAACATTATAAATTAGTTCTCCCTGCTTTTGGGTTCTACATAACTAGAAATTCAAAGGACAATATTTTATTTTTGAATCTATTTATATTTTGCATATTGCATTACCCTAATATTTATTCTTGCTCTATGATATCTTATCCTATGAGAATACCTCATTTTTTTAATGTTTGAAAGAATGTATTTGTTACTGTGTTGCTGTGTACATGTATTTCATTGATAGTTTTCTTTTACTATATCTAGTTCAGTTCACATATTCCAAAGGAAGAGCTGTTTGATTACATCTTTAGAAGATGATGCCAACTGCTTTTCCAAAATATTCTTACTACTACTCACTCATTTGTTGTTACAGGCAGGTTTTACTCTTTGTTCCTCCCTGCCGGCCTCCTGGTCCTGCCGCCATTGTCCCGCTGCCACATGAGCCCCAAATAACACTCAGAGACTCTGTATTTGATACAATCCTGTTGGCCAGTTACCATTATTGTTTATGGGCTAGCTCTGTCTTAATTATTAACCCATTTCTACTTATCTAAATATTTCCACGTGGTCATCTTATCTGGGAGCCGTGGATGGCGTCTTCCTTCTTCCCAGGTCTACATCTTGACTCCTCCTTCCCACTTCCTCTTTCTTCCTCCTGGTCTCCTAGCCCTGATGGGAGAAGTTATTCTGTATATATGTTTCTCATACTGGTTAATAAAGCCCTGTGGCCAATAGGAAACAAGATAGGTGGGGCTAGGAGACAAGGAGGAAAGAGGAAGTAGAGAGTAGGGGTCGACATGTAGCCGAGGGAGGAAGGAGGACGCCAGCCGCGGCTCCCCGATAAGACAACCACGTGGAAATACTTAGGTAAGTAGAAATGGGTTAATAATTAAGACAGCGCTAGCCCATAAACAGTAATGGTAACTGGCCAACAGGATTATATCAAATACAGAGTCTCAGAATGTTATTTGGGGCTGGCACGGCTGTGGGCCCAGACTGGCGGGCTGGCGGAAACATACACGCTACATAGCCCCACCTATCTTGTTTCCTACTGGCCACAGGCTTTATTAATTAACCAGTGTGAGAAACATATTTACAGAATAACATCTCCCATCATCTCCTCTTTTCTGTCTAAAATAAAGAGAAGGGTTTTAACCTTAACATAGAAAAATGTACCATATAACAGTTATCAAATAAGAATCACAGTTAACAATATTTAGTCTATTAACATTTTGTAAGACTTAAAGAAAATATCATCTATTCGATCTATGTGAGTCTAAAGTCCTATATTTAACTTATCTTTAATCCTAACTAAGGAAAAATATAACCATAACTATCTGTCTTAAACTCCTTCAAAGACCACAGAAGGATAATATATAAACTCTAGAAATGACAGAGACAACTCATTGCCTGGTCAGTCACCCAAAGTTCTTCTGTAATGTTCCATCTTCAGCCAATAGGCCATAATGTGTCTGGCAGACTTTCAGCAAAGCAGGAAACTTTAAACTGTCCACCTGTATTGGCAGTTTGTCAGTCATTTTTCTCTGTGTCCTGCAGAATGTCTGCTTCTTCCACGAAGCAGCAATCCTGTAGCAATGTCCATCTTGCATCAGCAGTCACCTTTTTGTGGGTCCTGCATGTCCAGTTTCTACAACATATAGTCAAACAGTCCAGAAGAGCAGTACCTTGTCCAAATGGCTAGTCTTGCCATATTAGAAGCAAACTCCATAACATGTTTCTTCGATATCCATCTTCCTTTCTGACGCAGGTGGTGTTACCAGGAGCAGTTGTGCCTCACTGTCAAGAAAAACCCTAAACCATTTTAAATGCCATATCTGTAGGTCTTTGAAACGTTTGAAGAATGCCTATTCATCTCAAATACATCTCTGCATATCTAGAAATCCTAACTCACTTAACTCTAAGTTTTAACTATCATAGGTAACTCTCTTTAATCTGTACCAAATTATACATGTTGGTATATCTGTAGAGATACCATTGCTTCAGTTTCTATTTCTCAGATGACACAAAACTTGCTACTTTCTATGAATATCTAGAAAGCAGCTGTAATAAGCACTGTGACTCTAATCCCTCTACCTGGACACTTAGATATCTCTTTTCATAATGGATTTCTTTCATTTCTTAATAATTAAAAATATTCTTTATGTGTATGTGTTTTGCCTGCATGAATTAATATGTACCACATGAGTTAATAATGTCCACAGAGGTCAGAAGAGGGAATCAAATTCCCTAGAACTGGTGTTATGGTTACTTGTGACCAAAATGAGGATCTGGAAATCAAATACAAGTCCATTTTTCTACAAAAATATGTTCTACAGCCTTTCCCAATTAATTTTTAGATTTTTAAATTCTGTGATTAATTTTTAAAATCTAATTTTATTAATTTTTGTGATCATAATACTTTTACACTATCGATTCCCTCTTTTTCTTTTCTTCCCCCAAACACTCCCATATAGCTCCCTTTCAAATTCATGGCCACTTTTTCATCAATAATTATTACGTGTGTGTGTGTGTATATATATACATTCCTGAATATATGTTTATATAATATGTATAAAAGACTAAATATATATAAAAATAGATACATATTCCTAAATATATCATACCTGACACATATATGGGCATATATATATATATATATATATATATATATATATATATATATATATTCCTAAATTTAATCTGCTCACTCTGTAAAATGTTATTTTTTTGTATGTTTATAGGACTGACATTTGGCACCAAAAAGCCAATTGGTGTGCTCTTCTCTGAGGAAGAATACTTATCCCACTCTTAGCATTCCTTACTTGTTTGTAGTTGTTTGTGTAGTGTTGAGGCTTTGGATCTTTCCCCATGTATTTTGGTCTGTCTGTTATTGTTGTCATTGTTCAGCTCATATTTTACCAGTAATGTTGATGTTCTTTAACCAGTATATCTTCTGACATTGCTAGGAGACACAGTCTCACAGCAAACTCCATGATCCTCTGGCTTTCACCGTCTTTTGACCCTGTTTTCCATGATGTCCTCTGAGCCTTAAATAGAGTGTTAATTTGTAGATATATCCATTAAGAGTAGGGAATAGGGGAAGTTATAAAGGAAAGGAGTGGGATCTGGACTTGATATGTAAAATAAAAAATAAACTTTGTTTTTTTAATAAAAAATGTTTAAAGAAAAGAATGGGTCTACTACTCTGTAATTTTGGATATTTGTAGTTTTGTCTATTTGTCTACATGTGATAAAAAGAGAAGTTTCTTGATGTGGGGTGAGGACTATACTTACCTGTGAGTCTAAGAATAAAGTTAGGGATTATGCTGATTTGGTATAGTGACAATTGTAGGTTCTTCTCTAAGATCCAAGACAAATGCATAAGCCCAGAAAAGTTGGCTTTCTTTCTAGTATCAGGCATGGTTTCTCTCTTATTGAGCAGGTCTTCAGTCCATTTAGAGAGCTGTTGGCTACCATGTGACTACTGAATCTTAAGGGTGTTGTGCCATGCTGACCATTGTTGTACTTCATAGGCATCATAACTGGGTAGGACTGTGGGTTGCTTCTCTCCCTAAAATGTTTGCATGGAAATTTCTGGTACTAGGAAAGCTATTCCTCACAAAGGTTGCATTCAGGTCAGTTCTAGCTCAGTGGTCTCTGGGCCCAGTGCATGAAGTGCATGCTGTCTTCAGCAACAGGGACTTAACTTCTACCTCTGGGGTAGCCAAGGACAATAGCAATAAGCTGCATCTTTTGGGAGTTTCATAGATAGCTTTGATCAACAACTGAAAAGAAAAAAAATATTTAAAATGTCTATGTGTGTTTATACACAAACCTATGTGCTAGTTTATTTTACTGTAAGTTTTTCAGACAACCTTACTGTAATTATTGCCTAAAGTGATACCCTAGAAAAATGGATTTGGGATGAAATCATTCCAGGAACCATACCCTCACAATGTGTGAAGTAGGCCTGAAGTGGCAGAGGGTTAGCTATGCCACAGTCATAGTTAAGGCCCTGCAGAATCTTTAGTCCCTCTGACCCTTGAATAGTTCTAAATATATTGATAAATTAGTGAATACCTTGCATCACCTTATCCAGTCTCTAGACGCATCCTATCTCTAGGAAGAGGCATAAACTGGCTGCTGTCTTTAGCTGAATGCAGTGGTCATAAAGATAACCTAACCTTCCCAATGTCTACCATTCATGTTCCCAGCAGCTGAAGAAAAGAACGCTAGTAACTATGACATTGCCAAATCAAAAAACAAGCAAGTAAGCAAACAAACAAAACACTGTATTTAAACATTTACTGCATATATATGTATTTATTCTTGATTCTATGAATTCCTTTACCATCTACTTGGATTATTTTGATAAACATTGGTCTTTAATAGTAATGTGAAAAGACATATTAATACTGACTTTTAAGGTAGTATCACATTTTAGGAATTGTGATATGTCCTTTTTTCCACCCTTTAGGAATATTTTTATGCATTGTATTGCAGATTTTGCTTATTATCCTATGTATAGTAATCTATTTTGAACTGATTTATAAGTTGTATGAGCTGCCAGTGATGACTTACTTTTATGCAGAATCCTCCAGTTGATCCAGAACAGCTTATGGAAATTAGAAAAAGATAAAATTTCACACAGTTTTAGGTTGGCTTTCATCATAAATAAAATATTGCCATAAACATGTTTTAATACTTGCTTTTTAGGGTTGGTTTGGGTTTTTCTGGAAAATCTAAAAAGGCCAGATTCTAATATAATACATTTGTATTGTTAGATCCTGATTCATATGATAATTAATGCAAATATGGAGATTTGTCTATGGACTATGTTTATATGACATTTTATGAAAGTGTTAATGTAGTTGGTATATGTTAGAGAACATATTGTATTTTCAGTAGACACTTGCTGAAATGTTTCAGGGAAATGTAGCAATTTTTTAATTTTAAGAAAATAGAGAAAATATAAAGATCAGTAATAAGGACTACATATCTCCTTGACACTGGCCATCATATTCAAATGGCAGGCAGATATGTCCAGATTGCTAGTTGTAGTGTCTGGATATTTCGCAGTACATTAGAAAGGCAGTTGAAAAAAGTGGTCAACATTCTTGTGAAAAATAGGTGACAATATTACCAATGTGATAGAAATCCATGTTTCAATTACTATACATAAAATACAGACAGTATTATTTTTAAAGATAATATTTTAATCATAACATATCCTTCTTTTAACAATTTTTATTGAAGCTGTTCTGACAAACAGTATTATAAAGTAAATGATTCATCGCCCAAATAAAGGTACACAATGCTTACAAAATTTAATTGGATTAAAATATTTGTAAAGAAAATTTAATGATGAGATGAAAACATATCAGACAATGAAATTGTATAGTTTTCAGAAATGTGCTCCCAAAGTTTGCGTATGTAAACAAGTAGAATAATTCAGGCAATCTCATCTGACTGTATTTACTTTATATTAACTATAATTCATGTATAGAATAAATCAATTCATTATTTCATATGTAAAATATAAGGTAGTTTTGCTAAAAGATTTTCATTAAGTACTTTACATTGTAGAGGACAAAAATAATATAACAAAACACAAGGGAGTGTGAATTACATTTATTCAATGGTATATTTGAACTAAAATAAAGAATATTACTAAGAATGGCATATGACAACATAATTAAAAATTAATCATTTTGCCCTTTTGTATCTTTCTGAAACAAAATACTGTAATATATTTGATTCTGGACAAAACACTGTAATATCCTTGTAAAAAATTTTAATGAATGGGTATACTTGGAAGAGATTCTTTAACACAAGCAATGTACTTAGTATTTAGTTTTTATAATGTTGGGACCAGACCAACCAATAAAGACAACTTTTCTAAAATCAAAATACATCATTAATATCTGAGAAATTCTCTAACACAGTTACCATTTTCATAGACAAGGAGATCATAAAATGTAAGCCCAGACATAAAAATGATTCACAAAGTACATAGTATTTCCAGATGCTACCTATGATTGTTGATTACATTTGTCTGAGACAGGGTATCACTACATATCTTTGGCTATCCTCAAGCTCACTAAGTAGACCAGGCTAGCCTCAAACTCGCAGAGATCTTTCTTCTTCTGTCTCCTCAGGACTGAGATTACAGGGTTCACATTTTATGATCTATTTTATTGAATGTAATTATACTCAATTTAAAGATAATTAAAATATAATTATTTTAGATTTTATTTTGCAGAAACTTATTTCTCTTAAGTGATTATTTCCAAGAAATTGTAATGAATAATCTTGTTAGTCAGCTTAACAAACCAGGGAAGAGGGAATCTTAATGAAGGAATTACTTTCCATCAGATTTGGCTGTGAGTGTATCTGTGTACTATTTAATCTATGTAGTATTCTTGATTTCAACTCAAGTAGCCCCACCCCGCTGTGAATGGTATCATCCTTAGATGTACTTTTGCTAGTAACAACGGTGAGGTGAGTTTTAGCATAGGAACAAACCAGTAAGCATTATTCCTTCATGGTTTCTGTTTTCGTTTCTACCTCTAGTTTCTGCTTGAGTCCCTGCCCTGGTTTCACCTGATGATGGTAACCTGTAAGTTGATATAAATCCTTTCCTCCCCAAGCTGCTTTTGAAATCAATAATGTATCATTCATAAACCATTATTGAAAACCATATGCTGGGAGTTGTCATGTGCTGATGGGAGCTCTCATGTTAACAGGAATGCTTCCTCACATAGTTTGTTATTACCCTTGTGTAGCAATGTCAAGGAATGTGTGGGTTCTCTTCACTGAGTAACTGTTTGGGGGAATAAGCATAGTAGGATTAAGGCTGTTAATATTTTTGATGGTCAATTCAAAAATATTGTCTGATTTTTTTTTGGCCTAATCTATAAAAGGTAGGACAGTCTGGTCAACTCTCAGTTGTTTCTGATTTCCTATTTGTGATGATGTGGTGAAGAAAGACAGACCTGTGCCAGGAAAGCTTCCAAAACCAATTTTGTAAAACTACAGACACTGTACAGTCACCCTGAAATAAAAGAATAAGAATACATCAAACAGGTATAGTATTTTGGGGGCTTCTATTGAGAGTCATTTTATTTTACTATTCACATGTGTATCTACTCTCAAACATATCAATTATATTACACTCTAAAGATTGAAATATATCCAATTAAATAATACTAATACAACATAGTAATACCAAAGAAACAAATAATTCCTTTCCATATATTTAGAATTAAAACTAAAATCATCATTTTAATCAGAAAATGCTAATTAAAATACTATGTGTAAAATTTTATCAAAGAAATGTAATTAAGATTTATTTGACAAAAAAAAGTGAGCATGAATATGAAATACATTGAAGTGAAAGACCATCGTTGAAATAATAATTTTGTGCCTCTAAGCAGACTTCATGGAGGAGACAGAAATGGCTAGGTAAACTAGAAACACCATCAGTGTTAAAGGTTTTGCATTTCATTTTTAGACCTGACCTTGAGGGTGGTGACATTTCAAGTAAACTGACCACTTGCATGTCATAAATATAAAAAGATGAATGAGATAAGAATAAGTAACACAGTATCTTGAGCTTGATTATTGGCCAAAGTAAACAAAATTTAAAATTCCACAGCAGATGGAAACATAAGGACAGTGTTTATAATTATTTACAGTCATTAATTTTCAAATATCATTTTGAGAAAGAGTATAAATATGAACAGATTTTGAAAAGCAAGAGTGAATACTTGACAATATCAAGTACAAACAAATATGGTCAAAGAGACCTGTTATAAGATGATCATTGACATAGGAAAATCCTCACCCATTTGAGATCAGTAAGTAGTTTCAATTTCTAGAATTCAAGAATGATTCTAAATGAAAGGAATCAACGAAAGGGAAAGATGAGCAGGAAAAGTAGGTTGAAAAATAATTGTGCTTGTGAAGTTGATTCATTCGTAAAAAGCTTGCCATGAGAACTTCAGTTCAATTCCTGAGACTTACAGGCATGGTATCATGTTTCTGTAACTCAGCACTAGGGTTTGTTGATCAGTTATTCTAGTAGAATTAATTTTATTGTAAAGACTTTATCAAACAGAAGGTGCAGAATGATAGATGAAGATTCTTGATGTTGATCTCTGGCTTCTACATTTACTCAAATATGTATATGCATCACTTATGAACATGTAAACATTATAAACATATATAAATGCACAAAAGTCAATAAAACATAGTTATTTTTCTTTGAAATGACCAATATAAGTTAACACTCTGGGAACTTATTTGATAACTGGTCAACTTTGGAGAATTAACTGGATCATCAGAACTCTGACCTTGCTAGTACTTTGATGTACATTATGTAGTGCCATAATGTTGGCACTATTAATAGGCAGAGAAATCTAGATTAGACCTGCTTCGAGCATATCCTTATTAAGAGTTTATTTTAAAATTCTGACAACAAATTGCTTTATTGGGATAATTTCACCAAACTTGGGAGTAATGGATTTACCCAAGGACCTTGATTGGTCTACCCATCCTCAAGCATCCAATTAAAACAGCCAAATTAATAGACAAATGTAAGAAAAAATATTTAATGTAGCCACACTGGAAATGAAGAAAGAAATCCAGTGACCCTTCAAATCTATTTCCAGGGGTCTTAAAGTGAGTCTAAATTTAAATAGATAGCCATGAAAATATGCACATCTAAGCAGTTCTGGTCTAGCTGTGTCCCTGCCCACACAGACCTGTCACTGAGTCTGTATGTATTAGATCACTGTCCTGGGGAAGAGAATGGGGAGAGGATCCAGGCTCTGCTATCCTACAATTTTCTTCTCCCAACATGAGATTTCTTAGGAAATCCCCATGTCTTGAGGACTTAAGCCAAAATGTTTCTTTCTATTTTTGAATTAGTTACTTTGGTGTGAGAAGAAACATTGAACATATTTGTATTTCTTCTTAAAATGTTCCGAAAGATAATTCAGGTAATTGTATTTATGCCTAGCTACCATCAAAGTTACCAATAGCCTCTGAATATTCATAATGCATGTGTAGTACAAATAGGGTTCATCATGTCTTTATAGTTATCTTCATGCTTTCCATCATCCTTCAGACTTAAAAAAAAAATCATATTGGGTCTTACAAGTATCAGGAGAAGATCAAAGTAGTATATTAAATGTGTCAGCCCCAAAAGAAACTCAGGACAAATGGATAGCTATGGTGCATATTAGCATACCAAAGTACATGCTGGTCTCCAGGCTCACTCAGAACATGTCACTCTCTCAGCTCTACTCACCTTTCCCACTACCCTGAATGTCTCCAGCTCATGGGCTTCCCTTCCCCTAACTTTTCATTTGGGCCATGAGATTCCTCCTCCTCCTCCTCCTCCTCCTTCTTCTCCTACTCCTACTCTACTTTCTCCCCCCTCCCTTCTCTCTCACACACAGACACACACACCCCCCCCACACACACACACGCTTTCCACTCTGCTGGCCGTGTTCAGTCTGTTATTTTCTCTCCCTTCTCTGGACTCTTAGATTTTCTGCTTGTACTCTCCCTCATACATACAATGAAAACCTTCTCTTCAGCCATACTTTAGAGGAGTCACATTCTGTTATCAAAATGTTTAGTCTTTAAAGCCATCATTAAATTAGTTATAAATTGCTAAACATAGAAAGGACTTACATTATTAAAAGCAGCACTGCAGGGCTGCATTGCAGTTGCTTTTGTACTGCATTAACAATATGGTAAAGAACGCATGGAACCAGATCAGGACTTCTCTGCCACCAGGAAGGAAAGATTAAGTACAGTTGAAAGACACGTGAAAAATATATCATTCATGTAATTTTGTGCTCCCTTATTCCAAATCCTATTTCTTAAAAATGGTATTTTCATTTTCTCATCATTTCTGCTACTGCCCTCATTTCCTTCTGCGGGGTTTGTGACAACTGCCTAGCCGATTTTTCTGAACACAGTTTCACCTCTGCTAATACACACTCCGATAGCAGATTAATCCTTCTAAAATACTATTTTTGCTGCACTAATCTTTCTCATAAGCCCGCAAAATCCCCTAATGGCCTGTCACATTGAGTTCATATTCTTATGCTTGTCTTATCAAAAATTCAGACACATGAATTACTTTTTACTTTTGCTTTAGCTTCTCTGAGAATCCTCAGACTGCTGCCTTAAACAGATGAAGATGCTGGGCAATGAACAAAACAATTAAAGAGTTGGTGTGGGGGTAGGGCATGGAGAAGGAAAGAAAAACAAAATCAACATGGGCCTGAGAATTTGACTGACAAAGCAGGAACATTGGAACTAGGAAGCAAGCTGTATTATAGGAATTTCCAGGCAGCAGGCAATGGTGGAAGGGGCTTCCCATGATCACGTGGGGCATAAGGGGATCAGCAATCAATGAAGCAGAAGTACAGAGAAAAATCATCAGTGAGATGCTACTGATTTATCAAGATTTTATGAAAGGCTCCATAAGGGGTTTTAGTTACCTTCGTTAGACAAATTTACACTACAATTGTCACATTTGTGCAGTAAACTAGTAAGATTTAAGTTTGCATTTCAGTATACGTTTAAAGTGATATTGTTGCTAGAAGTTTGGAGTCCTGCCAGAGTTTCCATGTTACTAAGGAATCAAGGGAGCCCTCCACCCCCTCCTACCACTAAGTTCTCTGCCATATTAATAAATCAAGAATGGACCCAAAGGGAGACTAGAGTACAATTTAACTACAGTTTAAAAGAAAAGCTTGCAGGGCATGCAAGCAGTAAGTCTGGGAAGCTGTTTAGAAGAGGAGAGTAGAAAAGGAAAGTAACCAGAGCCAAATTGCTGGAATGGAGCACGCAAGCAGGTCAGACATACGGTGGCACACAGATGTGCTGAGAGGGGTGCTTGGTAGGAGAAATGAGGAAAAGCTTCAAAATGAGATAGAAAGAACACAAAGAAAAGTCAAGCTTCTCCGAAAATTCTCTCACGTACATCTGAGTAATTCAGAACAGCTGTCAGTCTTGGAAAGCTGCATGGCCAGAGCTCTGTGAACCACTACTCTAAGGGACAGAAACACTGATAAGGGAACTTGTACTACATCATGAAAGAGCTAAGCATTCTTCCTACGTACTTAGTGGCCTAAGGTGAACACGGTGTCCAGAGTGGAGGCCCTGGCCAGGTACAGGACTGCCCAACTGAAACATTAGGTTAGCGATGTCATAGTTAGAAATCTAACCAGAATGAAATAGTTTTTTCCCCTTAATGCTCTCCAGTGCTTCTCCCAGATAAATATTAACTCCTTTTCAGTTGCAGAAACTCCACGGAAAGAATTCCTTCATGTGACTATTTACAATTTGCTATTTGATCTAGTGTTTTTTGCTTGTTCGTTTTTTTGGTTTTTTGTTTTTTTTTTTTCATGGAACCCTTCAAAATTTCCATGGGTGGTTTCTAGAATAAAGCAATGGGCAGGGCAGGAAAAGAAATGAAGAAGGCATGACCAATAGTTGCTGAATTCCAGAATGTTGTAAGTAAGGATTTATATATTCTCACTGCAAAAACAAAAAATTATCAGTGCTTGAAGGTACAGTTATGTTCAACCTGATTTAAACCTTATAAAGGGCACACACATAAAATATCTCATGACACCACATTAACTGATATAATTGTATGCCCTTTTAAATCAGTTATCACCAATTTATCAGTTATAAAACTACTGTAGTTACATTGGTTTCACAGGAAAAAAGAAAGCACATCGGGGTAAAAGCTGTTTAGAGGTAAGCAGAACATGACATATATATGGATTTTAAAAATCATCTCATGTGTATGTACTTGACAGCAGAAACAGTACTGACAAGAAGCAATTTCAGGCAGGAAGAAGAACATATTCTGATTTGAGCAAGAGAATGCATTCCACCATAGCAGGGAAGTCCTTGGTGGAGTCAGAGAAAGGCATGGCAACAAGGAAGAAGTTTGGCTGGTCACATGGTGTCTGTAGCTCAGATGCAGAGAGTGATCCAAGGCCCACCCAGCAATGTCCTGTTTCTTTTCCTCCAGCAAGGTTTCACAGCCTCTTTAAATGCCTAGGGACCAAGTGTAGCTATAGATAAGACTATGGGAACATCTCACCTTCAATCCACAACATGCATTACCGAAGAAACAGAGAGGTTCAAAACTGTTCTGTGTCTTTGAACTTACCACCCTTAGGAATTACTAGAGTAAGTGGTTAGTAAATACGCAGAGATACAGGTGACTGAACCAACACTATCAATTATATTTACTTAATCAACATGCTTAACCCCTATAAAAACCAGTGAAGTCTTTCAAGGCAGAGATTTGAAGTCATTTCCATGGAGAAACACACAATATTTGAATCTATGACACTAAAATACTTATTCATATACTCACACATTAACCACAGCATAGTAGGCATATCTCAAATTGAACTGTAGACGGTAATACAAAAAGTTAAAATGTAATGTATCTAGGGACAAGTACTTTAGTGACCTTTAATTTTATGAAGACTTTTATTTTTATCTGTAACACATTAAAAATAATTTTGTAATTTTGATGCTACCTATTGTCAAATTTGATATTTAATAGATACTCTTATGGAGAGAAAACATTTTCAACATTTTGAGGTCTTAAATCTGAGGATGAGTTTGATCCTGATAAAATGGAAGTTTGTCTCAATATTAAAGATAAAATCAGACCAAAATTTTAATAATGTACCAAGGTTCTCAACAAATACCCCCACAAAGAACACACAAAGGCAGTAAATAAATGTGCAGAAACTTTGTTCATCCACAAAGACACACCACTGTATACTTCCTAGAGTGACTAAACCAAGGTGACAATTAGAAGCATGTAAACCCAGTTATCAAATATTGTTAGACTACTAGAAAGTTTCCTGTTTTGTCAGCTGAAAAAAATTTTCCAAATGTTTCAGCCATTATTATACATATTTGTCAGGTTTTTTTAAATTTTGTTTTGTTTGGGTATTTTTGGAAATGAACAGGGACTCTAAATGTAAGACTGGGCATCCAAGTATCTGCCTCGGTGAATTGTGAACACAGGATTGTGTCCTAGAAAACTGGTTTCAGTTTCATTCTTGTGCCTCAAAACCAGTAACTATGTGTTCACCAGCAAGAAAATTAATAAACAATGTGAAACATGGATTTTGTGGATAATTTTTAATTAAAAGTAAATGTGTACATAGTATTGCACTTCGCTTGGTACTTTGGAAAAAAAAAATGTATTGATTCTCCTCCCCCATCTTCTTTTAACAATCCTCCCTCCTGAGCCTCCTTGTACCATTCCATCCCCACACAGCCTCCCTTCTGCTTTTAAGCCATAAATATCTAATCAATAGAAATGAATCATTGATTTGTCAATAGCATTGATGAAACTTTAATGCATTTTACAAAGTGAACCAAACCAAATGCAAAGAATATGTAGCACAAATGTTTAATTTTACTTCTAAGACACTGGGGAAATTCAAGACTATAACAATGCACCCAGGAAAATGTTTGCCAAGGATGTGTCAAGATGAGAAGCTGATTTCAAAAGTATTTATAGTGAATGAGAATAATATACATAGTGTAATGATGGCATCAAAACTAAGGGACCTCTGACAGTGGAACCAGGATGTATCCCTAGTACACAAAAGGACTTTGGAAGCTCACTTCTCATGGAGGGATACTTCCTTACCCTAGAGGCAAGGGGGAAGGCCTAGTTCCTACTCAAAATGACTTGACATTTTGATGATCCCTCCTGGAAGGCATCACCCTCCCTGTGGAGGTGGGGGGGGGAGGCGATGGAATGGGAGGAGGGGCCGGTGGCATGGGAGGGAGGGAGGAAGAGGGAACTGGGATTGATATGTAAAATATGAAAAAAATGATAAATATTAAAAAAAACTGGGGAAATGTTCACCACAGATGTTCACATATTTTCAATGTACATTCACTTCAAAGTGTGACAACAAGAATATGGATAAAATCCAGAGGTATTTTATACTATAAAGAAATAACTTATTTGTGGCATAAAAACACAACTATGAGAGATAATTTCATCAAAGAAATGAGGAAAAAAGAAAGATTTGAGTGAATGATTGGAAAAGAACATGCCAATATAGTATATGGCTAAATACAAAAAAGAACTGTGTCTGGACACTGTGCTATCTTGGTAAGTCTGTTTCCCACAGTAGATTGTTTAGCATTCCAGGACTTACCTAGTAAGTACATACACTGAAGATAAAGGAACCAGGTTTCTATTATCAGAGAAGTAAGTTGCAGGCTATCAAGGAGAGACAGTTAGGAACTCTGTGGTGTTGGAATAGAGCCAGGAGTATTTGTTTTAATACATTTATAAATAGATACAGAAAGAGATGCTACCCCATCTATGTGCACAAGTGGAGATATAGACAAGTATTGTCTCTGAGAGAGACCAAAAGTAATGATGATCTAGAAATAATGAGTCCAGCAAGCTCAGGATTTCTGAATACCATGCTTCTCAGAAGGCCATCAAGGCCACTGAGAAAATGTCTGATCTGAATGCTCAGGCTAGGAAGATGAAAATAAAGCTAGAACATCTTGTAATGTTATGAAGTAAGAACAGACAACAAAACAGCACAGAGTACTTTGAAAATGTACTCTGATAAATTTCACCAGAGACAGTCTAGAAACATTTCCAGTGCCTAAGCAGTATTGTAAAGAAATACCAATGTACAAACAAGAAAGAAACCAAATATTCCTGACTAGAGAATAACAAAAGGTGATATGAATATATGTGAATCTTGCTGATAAAAATAAACAAACAAATAAATAGAAGGGGACAACAACCTCCCCATCAAATATACACAAGTAACTCAGTTGGTAATTAGAAGGTCAGATATAATTCTATAACGTGTGTGGTGGTGGGAGACATGTTAGGGCAAAAGAGAATATTTTTAGCTTAAAAGTGACTCCCAATTGTTACTGTAAATACCTTGGTTTAGATGATGCCTGGAATTTCCTAGGTATTTTTACTTTTGCAGGAGTGGATTTCAACTCCTTGTCCTTGAATGCAACGAGTCTTTGCCAGTTTACCCATAATATAGAATCCGGGCAGGAAAAGAATATCCTTACAGAGGATCAATTATGCAAGCAATCAAAGTTTACATCAGCAGAAATGAATCATGTTTTATTACATACTTCATGACATGATTCTAAAAGGACAGCATTCATGTCTCAATCTTATCAGGAGGAAAAATACCAAACCAAAGATGAATGGATATTTTAAACATGATCTGGGTGTGGTAGTTCATGTTCATAATCCCAGGACTTCAAGGCTGACACAAAAGGATAGCCACAAGTTCATGGCCAATCTGGACTACTGAGTATATCTCAGGCCAGCCTTGGCTAAAGGGTAAGACTGTGTCAAAAACCAAAACCAAATAGAAACAAGTCTAGAGAGTAAAAACATACCCAGATTGAAACTTTATAAGTTAAAGGGCTTAAAGATAACAATGTCAATGTTTTTTGATATCCTACACTGGATTATCCAACAGAAGGGGTGAATAGAAAATTGTTAGAAATCCAATGAATCAATATATTTGTCTGATTTAGTTAATAATTTTAAATTAGTATTATGTTACGAGCAGGTTTTTCCCCACCGCCAGTCTGGTCCCACCACCATGCCAGCCCCCAATAACATGCTGAGACTCTGTATTTGATATAATGCTGTTGGCTAGTTACTATTATTGTTTATTGGTTAGCTCTGTCTTAATGATTAACCCATTTCTACTTATCTAAGTATTTCCACGTGGTCATCTTATCGGAGAGCAGCAGGCCTGCATGTGCTCTTTTTCGGCTCTCCATGCTGACTCCTCCTTACTACTTCCTCTTTTCTCCTGGTCTCCTCGCCCCGCCTACCTTGCTTTCCCATTGGCCACAGTGCTTTATTCATTAACCGGTATGAGAAACATATTTACAGAATAACATCTCCCATCAGTAATGTTTTATTGGTTTAGACAAATCAATATTGCTATGTATAATGATATAAAATAAATTCTACAAGATAGTTTTAAAGCTCACCTGAAGATCTAAAACCATTTCAAATTCAAATCAATGAAATAAAAAGGACTTGCAGTTAACTACAAAACATTTTTATTTAATTGATTTAAATGTATGCTTAAGAGTATTTTAGTTTGATTTGTTAAAGAGTTGGTCTTAAATGAGTTTTTAAAACAAATATGAAACTGGTTTTAATTAAATCATAATTATCACTCTAAATAAAACAAATATAATGAAACATTTTGACAAGGAAAAAGATTATTTTCCATCTAAAATTCAGTGCTCCATCTTTTATGAATATTGTGGCTCTTCTTTCAAAGTTATATTCAACTCTAGCTAGATGAAAAATACCATTTTAATTTAATTTTATTTTTTGCTTTTCACAAGTGTGTTGCTTGAGTGTGTGGCTGTGAACCACCTGTGTGCAATTCCTCTAGTGACCAGTAGAGAGCACTAAATTGCAAGAACAAGAGTTGAGGATGGTTGTCTGCCATATAGGTCCTGGGAGGTTTTTGCAAGAGGAGCAATGAAGTGTTCTTAGTGACTGTGCTCCTGCACTTGACTCTTAAACATCAACTTAAATCAGGACAAAGCTGCATTAAAGCAAATATACTCACTTCAAGTGAATTCTTGATAGGATTCTAATGAAGGTATTCTTTAACCTAAATGCCTTCTCATAGAGAAAGTTGAAAACTTATGAAATATTCTCGGCACCCTATGTACTTAAAAGTTCTCAAGCCAGCATTCACTCTTACCAGTTTGAGGATGTGCTTTTGGACAGTTCATTACCTTTACTTGATCACTCTCACAAGATGTGAGTTAAGATGCAGAATCTCTGAGAGGAATGTATGTGAATGAAACAGTAAAGTCAGGGTGTTTTGTTGTTGTTTGGGGGGGTACTTTGTTGTTGTTGTTTTGTTCTTTATGTTTCTATTTTTGTTTTTTGATTTTTTGCATCTGGGATTGATTACTTAGCCTAAGTGTATTGTCTAAATGTCGTTTGTTTATGCTTTATTATATAAAGACGTGTATCCAACTTGAAGCATATGTTACAAATATACTGCAGCAATCATTTTATAATCATATATATTTTATTAGTGGTGGGTACACAATTAGAAATTCAATTGCTTAATTATTTGGAAAGTTCTTGTTAAACTTTAAGAAGTGGCTGAATACTCTGAATACACTCACATAGTTTTCGAATATTTCATGGGAATTGATTATTCCAAATCCTTGTCAACTATTAGTATTGCCACACTTTTGATAATTAAACCTTCCAGGACGGGGGCAGGATGACCCAATTTCAGTATCATTGCATAAAATGTGCGATTATAAGTTTATTAATCTTTCTTGTATCTTATTTTGATATCCCTGATTTAAATATGTCTGTAATTTTTAAATGGATCATTTACTTTCTTGTGTCTGAGGGTATTCTAATTAACAATTTCTGGATATAAAGGTTTTGTTACATATATGTGTCTCTTAAATAAAATAAAAATGCATTCAACAAAGCATATTTGGATTTTTGTGTAACATTTTCATCCACAATGTATAAATTTTAATTTTAATGTAACCTAATTTATAATTTTTCCTTCTGGTCAATGCTGCTGAGGTTTAAGGAAATTTTGTCCGTAGTTTACAAACACTTTCCCATTTTTATTGCATGTACATATTCTAAATCTACCATCATGAGAAAATCTGTTTTTCTTCCTTCTCATAGAAGAACTCAAACATTTCCCTATTCGGAATCCCATTATCTTGTGAATAATTAGCACAAAAATAGACTACATGGATCCAGAAGATAAGGGATTCAAGGCTAGCCTCAGCTATATAGTGAGAATTGAAGCTATAATGAGCTACATAAAATTCTATCTAGAAAGACCCAGAAAACCCCTATCTATCACCTTTTACAAAAGTTAACTCCTAATCCAGGCAGCAGTGGTGCATGATTTTAATTCCAGCACTCAGGAGGCAAAGGCAGGAGGACCTTTGTTAGTTTGAGGCCAGCCTGATCTACAGAGTGACTTCCAGGACAGGCAGGACTACACACAAAAACACTGTCTCCGGAAAAAAAAAAAAGTGACTCTAATTGGTCAAAGACCTAAAATGAAATTCTATGCATAAAATATCCATAGAAGAAAACTTAGGCAGTGTGATTCATGGTATAGGTATAGGAAAGAACTTTTAAAATAGCAATCCATTTATCCAAGAATTAAGGAGACAACTGACAAGTGGGACTTCATAAAATGAAAAAAAAAAAAAAATCCTATGTAGCCAAAGAAACAATCAGTTGGTGAAGAGGAAGCTTGCATAATGGAAAAGAATCATTACCAGTTATAATCTGACATAAAGCATACACATAAATTATTTGATTAAATTCTAGGATACACAAAAGACATAGGGGACCAGATCTGAAAAAACAATGTTTAAGGAAGTTTAGGCTGCAAGATTCACAATAAATTAAATTACAGGAAGATAAATAGAAATGTATGACTACAGACAACTGAATAGTTGTAGCCTCTGAACAGGTGTGCAAACAGGTATCATCCATTATATACACAAAGTGAGATCAATATAATAAAACTAAAATAGGGTTCATGAATTTTGCTTTTTATAATATATCTTATAAGGATAAATAGATAAGTTAAATTTATTTTGATTCTATGGAGAAAAGAGTAATATAAGAGAAGCAGTGACATTCCTGTATGCTATAAAACCTAACCTCAGTAACAAGACAATGGATTTGTTTGCCCCAAAATCAATTAGTTACTTATAGAAGGGAGAGGGCAGAGGGAGATAGTGGGTGGCTGGATATATTAAGGTTTCATACGTAAAGGGGATGGTTGGAGGAATGTGGAGTGGAAGGCAGGGAAGAGGAAGGTATCTGAATTCATCATCTTTAAACCCTGCATCATTAATTTTTCCTTTTGAGAATACAATACAATCCCCCTAGTCATAACCAGTTGTACTGAAGTAATCCACACACAAAAATATGCATTTGTTTGTAATGAGATGGCTAAAAATGGAAATTGCCTGTCCAAAGGCTATCAAGCCTTTTATTCACCTGAACATCATTGGGAAAAAACATAATTGAACAATGTTAAGAACACAGCATTGGCTAGTTAATTCTGTGTCAATTAGAGTGAGTGAATCAGAAAGTGTAAAAATTACCATTGCTTCTGTCTGAAACTGGGAAGTTCTCTTTTTTTTATATATAAGATTAGAATTTAAATGAGTAGACTGATTATTTCTGCAAAGTGGTTGGACATTGTTCAATCCCTACGGGGCCTGAATAAATATAAATCAGATGGAAAAGTCATGCTTTTTTTCCTTTCGCTACAACTTTTTCCAAGTCATCATGCCGTACCTTCCCTTGTGCTGGGATTTTCACCACTGCCTCCCCTGACAGTCTGGTGTTCGGGGTCAGTCTGGGAATACAGCAGTGGCTTTCCTGGATCTCCAGCTGGAGACAGAATGTGTACAGACAATCTGCCTCAACAATCACTTGAGAAACCTCTTACAAATAAATCTTTTTATATCTAAGTAGTATATACACAAATAAGGATCTGTCTCTGTGTCTCTCTTTCTCTCCCATTGACACATTTTTTTCTGGAGAAAACTGACCAATTTAGCACATCTGAAATGTTTACTTTCTGGTATGCAAATGTATGAAGGTGCTGAGGATTAATAATCTTAGCATTCCTGCATTGTTAGAGTTGATCTTGATTTTGTTCATTTATAATTTATTGCAACGTTAACTCATATGTTATAACTTGTTGAGACATTTAGCACATTTAAGCTAATAAGTATTCATGTTATTAGAAATCCTAAAAGAACACTTAAAGTGAATAGATTCTTTAGTTTGCTTTTTAGCAGACACTTGATCACGTAGCTATACTGGAGCCCTCTTTTCACATTTTATTTAAAACACAGTCTCAATAAGTTGCTGAAGCTAGCCTCCAACTTGCTTTGTGGCCCGCTCTCCATCTCCAAAGGGGCTGTATTTATAGGTTTTTAGCCAAACCTAGCTTAAAATAAAAGATGCATTTTTGGATGATCAGGTCCATTGCTTATTTCAGACTGCTCTGAAGTCAACTGGATGAAAAGACGCCACTGATAGCCTTTCCATGGTTGCTCAAATTTTTAGTTGGAGTCAGTCTTGTAGGTTTCTAGACCTTTCTTTAGGTTCAGTTTTCTCTTCAAACCAATAATGATCCCTCTTTTATTCTCTCTCTCTCTCTCTCTCTCTCTCTCTCTCTCTCTCTCTCTCTCTCTCTCTCTGTCTCTCTCTCTCTCTCTTTCTCTCCTGACTTCTATTCCTACCCTGCCTCAATCTACCTAATCACACCTGCTTTCCTCTCTTCTTCTTCTCTTTCTCCTAGTTCTCTCTCCTTTCACTGCCCCCCTTCCCATGTGCTCTGGGGGGACTTGTACCTTTCCCCTTTTGTAAGGAACCATATATGAATCTCTTAGAATACTATATCTTTGTTCCTCTGGTGGTGTGAATTATAGGCTGGTGATCCTTTGCTCTAAGTCTAAAATCCATATATATGAGTGAGTACATATCCTGTTCCTCTTTTTATGAATGGGTTACCTCATTCAGTATGGTTTCTTCAAGTTCCATCCACTTGCCTACGATTATTCCATTATTTTTTTCTGTAGAGTAGTATTCCATTGTGTAAATGTGCCACATCTTCTTTATCCATTATACAGTTGAGAAGCATCTAGGTTGATTTCAGATTCTTGCTATTACAAATAATACTGCTAGGAACATAGTTGAGCACATGTCTTTGTGGCATGGATGTGGGTAATTTGGGTATATACCTAAGAGTGGAATTGCTGGGTCCTGGCCCTGATAGTGAGATCATCAATTAAATTATCCACCATCATGGAGCTTTCATTTAGTTCCTGTTGGAAGCAGAAGCAAACACCCATAACTAAACACTGAGTCGAACTAGAATCCAGATACAGAGAGGACAAGACCAGGTTGTAGAAACACACAAAGACAGCTGACCTGAACAAGGAGGAGCTAATGGGACCCCCCAGACTGATAGCTGGGAATCCAGCATGGGACTGACTCAGACCCCCTGAATATGGGTCTCAGCTAGAAGGACTGAGCAGTCTGGGGAACCTCAGACAGTAGAAACAGGATGTATTCCTGATGCACAAAAGGACCTTGTGGACACATCGCCCATGGAGGGATACGCCTTTAACCTAGAGACAGGAGAAAAGTCCTAGTCCCTACTTCAAATAACTTGACAGATTTACAACACCCAACCTGGATAGCAGAGCCCTACAAGTGGAATGGGGGTGGGGGGATGGAAGGTGTGCTTGACCAGGGTGCATGTCACAGAGGAAAGAGGATAAGAGGGAAGGAAGGAAGGAGGGAGAGAGGGAGGGAGGAAGGGAGGGAGGGAGGCAGGGAAGCATGGAGGGAGGGAGGGAGAGGAAATTGGGATCGACATGTAAATTTTTTAAATTATATTATTAATAAAAAAAGAAAAAAGAAAAGATGCCACTGGAGAAAAAGCTTTGTGAATAATCAATATAATTTCAGATCTATGGAGTGTGTTATGTCTCTTGAAATGTTTGAAGGGGTGATTTGATTTAAATATCCTTTAAATACCGAGACCATAAATGACACTCAAGAGTCGAACTCTATTTTGTTTTTTATGTTTTTGAAGTAACTTTAGACCTGGATACACTTTTTGTGTAGTTGAGTGAAAGGTTTGTGGGGTATTATAGAGGAGTTTGGCACACTTTAATTAATTTATATATAAATACTATTAGCTATTTCATATGAAGCAGGCCAAGCTGTGTGTGTGTTAAGTGGCATTCTCACTGGAAAATAGACCCATATCAATGAAGACAAAGAATTCAAACAGTTTCCTTGGTAAGCCCAATGCATATATGATCAAATTAAATGTATTTTAACCACCAAAAATTTAAAAACAGCAGCTCTGATTAAATGCTAAAGTTATAAAACCAATCTGTCAAGAATACAGAGGGAAATAACAACAGGATTAATACACAAACACTAAGCTAGAAACTGGTGACCAAAGGAAACTGTCCTGTTGGATGATAATCAGTGTCCATTGTTGATTAGAATTCAGGAAGATTTTCAGATATGACAAGTTGTAAATGAAAGATTATGCAATGGTAGAATCTAGAATCCAAATATTGCATTTATATTTTATATATTTAGGGAACATTTATATGTGTGTGTTCTCTTAAAATTTTCTATCTATTAGCTGTGTCTGTGGCAAAAGTGAATAACTGCAGTGTCCCCAAGAGTCACTTGGTGTGTAGATTTTAGGGCTATGCTAGAGGAACAGTGGTTCTGATTCTTAGCAGATCCTCTGACATATCCACTGGATTCTGCAGGATCCTCACATTCATAGGCTTCTACAGCAACCAAGAAGAAGCAGGCTTAAAGCAGCTCATAGGACCATGTCCTGGAATGTCTTCAGCTGGCAATCAGGCCTGTTACTTATGAGAATGTTTGGAGATTATCACTAATGAAAACACTATTAAATTTTATTTCAAAACAAGGTAACTATCAGAATAAACATTTTCAAAACAGGATATATAAACAGCTAAAAATAAGTCCATTTTAAATGGTCAAGATAATTAATATCATTAATCATTAGACAAACTTAAATATCTCTATGTATCACCTCATACATGTAAAGATATTGCTTCCAAAAAGACAAGAATTTTTTATCAACAAAGAGGTGGGAAAAGGAAAGTCTCAACTACTATAAGAGAAAATGTAAATTTGTCTGTTCCTTATAAACAAGGTACCAGTAGTCTTATATCTCAATATACAAGCATACCAGATAAAACAGGGAATCTATAACCACATTAACAAATAAATAAAATACTTGGGTGTCAATGTGGGGATCCAAGGGAACCTTGAGTGAATTCATATTGTCTGCATGTCCTCATGTCAGGGGTCCTCAGTAGTGCCTGGGTTGCTTTATAAGAATATCAAAGCTTTCTCTGGTCCAAGGATAGATGTTTACAAATGTTTCCCCTTTAGCTAAAAACCAGTGTGCTTATAAACTAACAGCTACAGCTGTCTTCCTGGATGGTTTCAACCCAAGACTACTGACCAACCCAAGACTTACTGACCCAAGTAAGAGTAGCTAACCAGCAGATTCCTCCTCATTAGTGTTTTATATGAGAAAGTTGCTGAGTTTGGAGCTGTTCTTTGTACTTATCCATCAGAGCATATGGCTTGCTTTTTCTGTATGTGGATCAACCGTTTTCTTATTCCCTGTCACAACAGTTAGCTCAATCCCTGAGTTGTGCAGGTCACAAGAATTAGAAAGCTACCTATAATAACAATTTAAAGACACTAAAGGTGGTTCGAAATACATTAAGGTAGTTTCAATATTTGGTGCTTTGGATAATAAATTGGTTTTTTTTGAGGTTATAATTAATTTTAGCCATAAATAAACTGTGCCACTCACTGTCTAATGTATAACAGATCACCATCATTTGATATTAAGGTTGTAAGCCTTATTTCAAATTGTGTTTGTTCATGGTCTACACTTATGATAGTCAAACTATGTGACAAAATTGACTTTGTCATTATGTCTTATTAAAATTATGTTTTCATGCAGCACAGAAACAGGTCTTTCACTTTAAAAAGCAAGTAACATTTCTGCCCATGGTTACCCATTAACTTACATTTTTGTTGCACGAAATAGTATTGAAGATGATCACTTGTCACGACTGGTAATTTGCTCTACTGATGTTGTGCACGTATTATTTTAAAAACTATTTTAATTTCCCCTGAACCAAAGGTTTTGTGAAGCAAACCAGGAACATGGCATGCTCTTCATAAAGTCTCTCTTCTTAGTGCTAAAGGCATAGTAGACTCTTGGGGGGAAAGAAGAGTGCTGCTAGGGATATACAATGTGTAAAAAATTGCTGGGAATTGCAGATGGCACTCTCCATGAGTCTGCTGAAGTTGGAGAACATACATTTTTGTGATTCTATTTCCAAAAATTGTGTGATTTTCTTCTAACTGCTCAACAATCCAAGTTGAAAAGCTTAATTTCGCTAACAAGGCATAAGGTAATCAAGAGTTAATTGTACTTATAAATAAAATGGTGCCTTCAGCCTTAATTTAGTTACTCCATGTGTGAGTGCCACTTTGCTCCCCATTGCTTCTCCAATAAAAACCTCAACTCCTTAACTTTATCTGCAAGGCACACACTTTTCTCACCAAGAAATCAAGTTTCCCTCATCACATCCTACTCTTAGCAGCAGTTATTTTTTGTTTCCCTTGATTCTGTCTGACATAAATGGAGACATTCATGTCTCAGTGCTTCCAAGCTTCTTTGGCTTTCTTTATGTTATTTTTTTCATCTTCTAATTTCCACATCTCATATTTTACCCTGACATCATAATTTATTTCACAAAATAAAAAAGGAAACCCAACCTCCCTGAAAACACCAGAGAATAAGCACATCACTCAATTATTTTACTTACCCAAACTAATATCCATAAAGCTGCTTCAAGAGGGAAAATTCTCACTACTAGGCTATTAAAAAACAAACAAACCAAACAAAAAAAGCCTTATTTATAGTGACTAACACAGGCTCAAACTGATTCCAGTATTTGTCTACTACATTACTGCTATAATCTATTTCTAATTGGTATAGTTGGAACTACATTTTTCCTGATGACACTTTTTAACAGTTAAAAATTGAGAGTGAGCTCAAGATAAATTATGACAATAAGAGCTAGCTTGCATTCCCATCATACCAAGCTAACAAATCATGTAAAATAAATAAAATAATGCATTGTGCAATGGAAGATGAGACAGTGAAAGAGAGAGAGAGAGAGAGAGAGAGAGAGAGAGAGAGAGAGAGAGAGAGAGAGAGAGACAAATAAGAGAAAGGCAGACACAGAGAAAGACAGAAGCAGAGAGACATAAACAGAGAAAGACAGACAAAAAGAGACAGAGAGACAAGAAGAGAAACAATTAAGCATTCAGTTGCCCATGTCTCCCAGGAAGAGTTTCTAGCTACTCAAATTCTGTTTCACGATATTCTTTTCTGGGAAGTGAGCAGTGCTTTTGATTGAAGTAGGATATTGTGCATGATAGGCAATCTTTCTACCACTAAACTATTTTCCACACCCTAGATTATTTCTCAAGTTTACATTAAAGTGAAAATCAAGATGTTCAAGGCACCTAAATTTTGCAACACTTGAAGAGCATACAGCAGAGGGAGAGAGGGAGGGAGAAAGACAGGGTGGCAGGCAGGGAGGGAGGAGACAGTTCAAAGGCATGCAAAAGTTTTCATTGTGTATTTTATGTAATTATGATGAACACATTTGTATAAATTAATTACCTGAGAAAGAAAAATGTTTTTACAAAGAGTTAGAGGTATGAAAAGATAGCAAAATATATTTAGATTTCCCCTCCAGCCTGGTCCCACAGCTGTGCCAGCCTCAAATAACACACAGAGACACTGTATTAGATATAAAGATGTGGCCTGTTACTACGGTTAATTATTGGCTAGCTCTGTCTTAAATATTTACCCATTTCAATTAATTTAAGTGTTTCCACATGGTCTTATCTGACCAGAGACTGGTTCCAGACCCCTGCTCTCTTGGTCCTACATTTTGACTCTCGAACTACATCTCCTAGAATATTCCTTGTCTCCTAGTCCTGTGCATCTTGCCTTCCTATTTGCCAACAGTGCTTTATTCGTTAACCAATAAGAGAAACATATTTACAGGATGACATCTCCCATCAAAGGAGCTTGCTGCCAAATACAAAAACACATAGTTTGATTCCTGGGACCCATGTAGTAGAAAGAAATGATGAACCCCCTCAAGCTGTCTCTGATTCCACCTACATGGCATGGCATCACACACACAGAAGAAAGAGTTGGTAGAATAATAAAGTTCATACATGTCAATTATCATTTATAATTGCTATTATCTGCAGTGAATAGAAAAAATATTCCTAATGACTGAAGCAGCATTCTCAAAAGGGTATTGCCTCAGTAATTCAGAAAAATAGCTTTATGTGAAATGCTGCTTTAAAACTTTTACAATTAGATGATGAAAGAATGGATAGCCTTTCAAATAACAATTTCATTCTAGATTGAAGTTCAAGGATATTTCAAGGGTTAAAATGTTCACTTTCAATAAAGGAAATGCCGTAGAATCTACCCATAAAATCAACATGTTTGTCGATAGTGTGGGATATTGTAGTAACCAAGATACAGATGATTGGGGAGGTAAATGGCATGAGTACTCTTAAAAAAAGTTAGAGATTCCCCTTTACCTTCTTTTAATGTACAGATGCAGAAGACATCTTGAATCAGAAAGAGGATCACAGCAGATACTGAATCTATTGACATATTGACCTTACTTAGTGCTGAACATGGTCACACATAGGAATCTCAGCACTCAGAAGATGGAGGCAGGAAGATCAGTAAATAAAAGTTAGCCTGTGTTATATGAGAACTTGTCTCAAATACAACACAAAGATATGGAAATCCCAAGCTAAAGCAAAAAAGGAAAGAACCAAAAAGGAAATATTTAACTTGGATGTCTTAGGCTAAGAACCCTGAGATAAAGGTTTGCTATATAGATCACATATTTTGTTGTATTGTATTTTATAGTAGCCTTTAAAAGATTAAGACAATTTCATAGATTCTGGCATATCCCTAAAATAACCATACATAAAAATACCAGGAGAATAGAAACAAAATGACCCATAGGCCAGCCTATGGTGTATTCCCTTGTGGATTATAACACTCTTGACTTATGGTCCTGGGCACTAAAAAAAGATGGCTGAGGAAATGATAAGGAGAAAAACATAAAAATAGTACTCATTTATAACCTCTGCAACAGCTCCTGCTTCTAAGCTCCTGAGTCAAGTTCCTGCCATGACTTCCCTGGATGATTAACTTAAAATTTGTAAGGGGAATTGATCCCTTTCTTCCCAGAGTTTCATTGGTCATTGTGTTTTATCACTGCAATAGAAATAATAAGTACCAGAAATTACATGAACATTATAATTATAAAAGGACCGTTTAATAGTTTTAGAATTAGAAAAGTACTGTAGACTTATAATAACTTTTTATACCATATTTTCTAAAAGGTAGAGGAAGTACCATGCACATCAAAGAGATATAGAGAATACGAGAGCAATTCAACTTGAAATTCCAGACATGGAAATATTTACTAGGAAGAATAAAACAATGGCTGAGCTTAACAGCATATAAGATACTTAAGAGAGGATTTAAAATTCTTCAAGACACTGCAACATAAAACAGCCAAAGCAAAACAAAGATAAAAGACAGAGAAATGTTCAGAATGTATTGGTTCAAGATTATGAAAATAATTTACTTGCTTAAATCACCTCTCCCATATAATACAGTCTGTACTTATGACTTGTTCTAAATGAAGAGCATGAAACCAGAAGTTATAGCCCATGACTTCTAAGATTAGACCCAGAAAACATTATATATGTTTGTCCTTGCCCTTATTTGAGCCATAATAAAGCACACCAGGACTAAATTAGGTCTTCTTCTAAACTGTTGAAGCACCTCAGCAATAAAGTATCTAGCCTGCTATATATCTAGATACAACATAAAAAAACCTAAAGCAACATTCAAGTCTGTAAATGAGCCCAGGCTTGTGTGCAGATACTTACTCTGATATCCTTGCCTGTGAACAACATATGTCTTGACTTCTTAACTCTGAGTCATGAGATCCGAGTTTCCCTCTGTCTCCTCCACTAAAGAGGATAATGTCAGGCCTTCATGGAGATCCGCTTATCTGTTTTCTGTCTCTCATATATGTCTCTGTATAGCCTGAACGTAATTGTTTCAATGGATGAATGTGCCAGACTATTTCACCATTTGTACTCAGTTGTTTTATGCATCCTCTTTAATTGCATCTCAGAAGTGAAAGTTCTATCTCAAGGCACAGAGTCCACAGAGGCAAAAAAAAAAAGCAAACAAAAACTAAAAACAATGAATAGGAAAGGAAAAGACAGAAAATTGGAATAACCTCTTGTTCCAAAAATAAATAACTGCAAGTCAGTTTTGCATCACAAACAAATTTTTATTTTAATTGGAGAAAGACAAAAATAAACATGTATTTGCAGCTTTTGTCCACTATGTTATCCTGAGAATTACATGCAGAAACTATGTTTCAGATGTATCTATTGTGCTGGGCATCTCACTATTGTTTGATATTCATTTTGACCAGTATTGTTTTCTGTAATGTTTTCCATCTGTTGTAAAAAGTCAGGGTGAGAGGGGGAGGGCAAAAAAGAGGAAGCCATTATTGGTTTAAAGAGAAAACTGAACCTAAAGAAAGGTATAGAGATCTACAAGACCGACTCCATCTAATAATTCAAGCAACCATGGAAAGGCTACCATAAATGCCCTTCCCTGACAGTGAGATCATCAACTAAATTCTTCACCATCATGGAGTCCTCATCTAGTTACTGTTGGAAACAGTAACCAAAACCAAACACTGAGTGGAACTAGAATCCAGATGCAGAGAGAGGGGACAAGACCAGGTTGCAGAAACTCACAAAGACAGCTGACCTGAACAAGGAGGAGCTTGGGCCCCCAGACAAAGGCTAGGAACCCAGCAAAGGACTGACTCAGACCCCTGAATATTGGTCTCAGCTAAAAGGACTGAGTAGTCTGGGGGACCTCAGACGGTAGAAACAGGATTTATTCCTGGTGCACAAATGGACCTTGCAGACACATCCCCCATTGAGGGATACCCCCTTAACCTAGAGAAAGGAGACAGTCCTAGTTCCTACTTCAAGTGACTTGAGAGATTTATGTAACCCAACCTGGATAGCATAGCCCTACAAGTGGAATGGGGGTGGGGGGATGGGAGAGGAGAGGAGGGTGGCCAGGGTGCATGTCACAGGGGAAAGAGGGTAAGAGGGAGGGAGGGAGGGAGGAAGGGAGGGACAGAGGGAGAGAAGAAGGGAGGGTTGGAGGAAACAAGGGAGAGGAAACTGGGATGCACATGAAAAATGTTCAAATTATATTATTAATAAAAAAAGAAGGAAAAACGCTGCTGGATTAATTAAATATATATATATATATATATATATTTATATATATATAATGCTTTGACTTTAAATTTTAAGCCAAAGAACAAGTTACTTGGGAAAAGGATTTCTAATTTTGTTTCCACAGAAAATGAAAAGCTGTGGATTCCTTCCAGACTAATGTGGTTTGATCGAGCAAGACCCCCTGAATATCAATGGGTCAATGCAGCCTTGCAGACGACTACAGCCAGAATTTCTGCATCTTCTTAAGATTCCCCCATGACAGTGCTTCCTACCAGAAGGAAGCAGCTTAGAAAGAATGACACCCAAATTCCCAATATTGTTTATAAATGTTTGTTTTCATTAAAAAAACATGTATAATTATGTCCAGCATAAAATAAATTTATATTTAAAATAAAATTAGTAGCCCTATTATTTGCAGACAATGAAGGGGCTTAGACAGACATCCGGGTAACATCACCTTTACAATAGCCACAAACAACATAATATAGCTTGAATTAATGCTTACAAAACAAGTGATAGATCTATATAGCAAGCACTTTGTGTCTTTAAAATAAAAAAATTAAAGATTCCAGAACATGAAAAGATCTCCCATGTTCTTGGATAGGTAGGATAAACAGTAAAAATGGCAATCTTGCCAAAGGCAATCTAAAGATTCAATGCAAACCCCAATTTTAAAAAAATGTAGCTTCTTTTATGAGGGTAAGAGCTGCATGCAATTCTGGGTAAACTTAGCATTAGTAAAATAGCAGTACTCCATTCTCCTCTACAACCTGTGACATCACTAGCCACAGGTGGTTTTTCAGAATCAGGCATGGTTTTCTTTCCATTGAGCATTCTTTAAGATCAATTAAACTGCTGATAGTTACCTCCATGATGTAAGTACCATTATTATATCTATAGGCTTATATTACCTTGTTGGTCACTGTTGGGTTCATTCACACCACAGACAGGTTAAATTACTGCTTACTTTACTCCTTGGACTCTTGCATAGTCCTACAGTTCCATAGTGCTACAGTGGAAGCCAATATTAGAAAACGAGTAGTCCCGTTTTTGTTTTTCTTTTTGTTTTAAACACTGATTCTATTTAAAAACATTTATTTAAACAAAGGGGAATTGTTCAGAGTTTACCTAAATTCTACATATGCTTCTATTAAATATGTTTACATGGAATGCTATTTTATTACCTATCAGAGAAAGTAATCTAAATTACAAGACTATTATTATTTAGTACATCCTTAGGGGATATACAATATACTCTGTTATTAGTTGAGAATCTAAAACATGACAACAAAGTAAGTTATAGAAATTACCTCTCTGTAGCAATGACAAAAAAGATTAACTTAATGCAGAAATTAGGTGATGAAAGTCTTATATTATATGCTAATAATTAAATTGAAATATTAATATAAATATAGGTATATTAAATTATAACATCCATGGCCTCCTTATTGGAAATTCTTATTTTGTTATACATAAAATTATAATTTCCTTGCTTCTATATGTCAGCTTGGATATTAATTTAAAATCATTCTCTGCTCTAGTTTTTGCTATCATATTATAAAGTGATAGTGAGTAGTTTATATTAATAAAATTACCTGTTATGCACTGGCTTGCTTTTTCTCTGAATACTATCATTTTTTCAAAGACAAGTTCTGTGTGTTTGTTAATCAGCAAGTTATAAACCCTATTTCTTCATATATACTTTTAATATATAAGACAATAAGACAAAGAACATATGGATATAACTTTCCAGATTATATATTGAATTCAAAGGATAGCATTAGACAATATAAACCCAAATGGAACCTGATTTTAAAACAAGAAGTACACAGAAATAGACACTTATCTAAATAACACATGCAAATATTTAATGAATATGTGAAAAAAGGGTCAACAGCAATAATCAGCAGAAAATGCAAATGGAAACCAAAATAAAATGTCACATCAACCAAATGTAAATGGTGTTTATTGACAGGAGTAGAGTCTACGTACCCCTATGACTGGAACACAGGGAACCCAGGCACACATTAATGTAGAAAACAGTATTGACATTCACCAAAACATTAAGACTATAGGACTTCTACTTACATGTTCCACCAATTCTATTAGTATATATTTATCCACAAAAAGTGAGGTCAGTATGTCCAAGAGACACACTATACAAAGCAATGACATCATGAAACTTCATCATTTCATTTGAAAATAATTTGGGACTAACTTACATTTCCTATTTCATATGTCAGATACTTAGCAACTACACTGAAGGAAGCAAGGTATACAATCTATACTGATTTGCCAGGTGAAGATTGACATATATCTATAGTTTCTATAGATCCTATGGGTCCTTAGTGATTTTTAGAGTAAAATTACCAAATTTTAATTGTTCATATGTAAGTAACAAGTTGGATAACCAGTTTATTAAACATGCAGAAAGAAAACATAATTTTTGATGTAGTAAAACATCATTCCCACATATATTTTTGTTCTTCTCTCATATATTACAACTTGACAACAGTTACCTCTCCCTCCACTTCTCCCAGAAGCTCTTCCACCTTCTGTCTCTTCCCAATACCCCTGATTTTTTTCTTTAGTCCCTTTGTCATTTGCATGTAGAAAGACTACTGATTTTTCTTAAAAAATTTAATTTATTGGCATATTCTATGACTAACAAAATTCAAAACAATTAAAATAAACAATAGACAATAAAAACCACTCAGGAGAAGATTTAGCAAGCAAATACTCTACAAAACCTCTGTTCTGAGTGGCACAACAATAACCAATGAGGAAGTCCCCACATGAGGACCTGGTGAAGTTCAAGCCAATATAATCAGCAGGAAAATCACCTGTTCCCAGCCACTTAAACTGCTGGTCCTTGAAATCCAAGAGCTTCCTCCCATGGCTTAGAAATGAAAGGGGAGCATTAAAGGTCATGCATTAGCAATGACTGAGGCTTGCTTTATGAAAGCAGCCAAGAATCATGTACATCAAGTTGGATGCTGGTACATTCGAATCATGAACCAAAATCAGGATAACTTCAGTACTAAGCAGGTACCACCCCACAATTACTCCTTGTAGATAAAGAAATAACCTGGGTCCACCTTTTGGCACTGCCACCTCTTGTTTGTAAGTATTTGTCTGCTCAAGGACAAAATTTTTCCTAGAAATAATCTCAAGATATATAGGGCTGGCCAAGTCAGGAAACAGCACACTTAGGAGACAACACAGTATCTTGGGAGATCTTGATTCTCTAGAGACCATGAACAAGAAATGGTCTGGGATTGCAGGAGTGCTGTGAGCATCATCTCCATGTAGGACTGAGGATGTGCCCTCAGGCTGCACATTTGGTGGAGTTTGAGCTGGAGCTGAATCTATGTTGGTTGAGGGGTATTGGAGCTTTGTTTCCCACTAGATTTTATCACTGGAGCTGAGACTGTTTTCTATTGAAATGCTACCAATTGGACTAAGTCTGAAGCTTTTCTTGATTGTAATATGCCAGAGATTGCTGCTGGCCTTGGCCAACAGCACCATACCCAGAATTTCCACAGAAATGGGAGAAGTACTGTGGAGATATTAGTGGATATGGCTTTAGGAAGATAGCTAACATCTGATAGGCCTGATTACACAGGACCAACATTGGCAGGAGCATTGGTGGTGATTTGAGAACTTGATGCATTGACAGCTGAGTCCTCCTCAATTCCTTGGTATTTCTCGATGTTCTTGAGATTATCCCAAGAGTATCTAGCCCATTGGTTCTTTAACTGCACTATTTCTGGTTGACTCTGGTAGTCCTTCTTTAAAATTCTGGGAATTCATCCTTTTCTACCTAGCACATTTTCTTAAACCAGATCCAATACACTTCCAGGGTGATGATATGGTATGATAAAATTCCTCCTGTTGATAAATGATAACAAGTTCCAGGTATGGATGCACATAGATCCACCTTACACAAGTGTACTAAACTACCCAAAGCATTCAGGAATCAAGGAGAGTGTGGGACTGTGCTTGTTGTACTGGTACCACGGCTATACTGGCTGCAGTACAGACAGACAAGAGAGAGACAGACCTTAATCTCATAATCAGTCACACCAATCATTAGTGCCAGCTCCATGCATTGTTCAAAATTAGGGTACATTACTGATCAAAATGTTCTTGGAGGATGAACTTTTGTCCATTGATATACATGTTACAATCCTTCTGTTGATTATTTGGACCTTCAGGGTGAACTTGATTGCCACTATATTTATTTGATGGCATCATAGGGTCTAGGGAATCCTTAGAACCAAGACTGGATGAGGAACATGAAGGCATCAGGTGGCTTTGGTGTACTATTTGTGTTTACACTGTTGGGAGATATGTATCCATTGGAAGACTTGGGTTCATTGATTGTTCTGTGACACTGTGGTCTTAGGTTCCTTTCAGAATCTGGAAGCCATTTGAGACTTGGTTGCATTGGGGCATCTGGAGGAAATATGGGACTTTGAGACATTTGCAGACTTAAGTTTCTTATATGCTCTTGAAGCATCTTAAAATCAATTTCCATAGGTGAATATTGAGGCAGTTACAAATCTCAACAAGAGGGTGAGTCTTGCAGAATATGGGGTCATGATGATTTGAAGTGGTTGGATCTTTTGGGAGACATATCTGCACTGGTGGTAATGGAAGCATGCTAGGATCTTACTGGAGTAAGTCCTAGAGTACCCTGTATATCAGTAGGCACTCCCATCTCAACCAGATCCCTCATACTGGTGGCTACTGATTGTTTTTTTTTTTTTTCTGAATCCTGTATCCAGCCACTTCATTAAAGATGTACATCAGCTGTAGGTGTTCCTTGGTAGATTTTTTGGGGTTACTTGTGTATACTATCTTCTCATCTGCAAATAATGTTACTTTGACTCCTTCCTTTCCAATTTGTATCTGCTTGATCTCCTTTTATTGTCTTATTGCTCCAGCTAGAACTTTAATTACTGTATTGAGAGAGTAGACAGCCTTGTATTGCTCCTGATTTTAGTGGAATTGCTTTGAGTTTCTCTCCATTTAATTTAATGTTGGCTATAGGCTTGTTGTAAATTTCCTTTATTATGTTCAGGTATGTCTCTTGTATCCCCAGTCTCTCTAGGAAGGGGTGTTGAATTTTGGCAAAAGATTTTTCAGCATCTAATGAGATGGTTTGTTTTTTTTTTCTTTCAGTTTGTTTGTGTGGTGGATTGCCATGACTTTTACATATTAAACTATCACTGCATTTCTGGGACAAAACCTAGGTGTTCATGGTGGATGGTCTTTTTTGAAGGGATTTAGAATCTGGGTTGTGAGTGTATATATGTATGTATGTATATGTATATATATAAAATTTAAATTTGAAACAAGGTTGTTTTACATGTCAATCTCACTTCACATGCCCTCCCTGCCTCCCCTGTCTCTTTCCCCCAAACCCCCATCCTTTCTCCTTCCCAGGGAGGGTAATGCCTTCCATGAGGAATCTTCAAAGTCTGTCTTATCATTTGGACCTAGGCCCTCTATGTGGAATAGGTTCCCAAAATCCATTCTTATACTAGGGATAAATACTGATCCACTATCAGAGGCCCCATAGACTCCTTGGTTCAGGTTATGAGTATTTTATTGAATAATTTTGCATCATGTTCAAGAAAGAAATATTATGCAATTATCTTCGTTGAATGTTTGTGTAGTTTGGGTATCAAAGCTACTGTGGCCTCATAAAATGTGCAGTGTGTATTTTAAAGTAATTCATTTGGCCCTTGGGCTCCCAATTCTGCAAAATTTAAAGAAAGAAAGTAAATTTTCTTTGTAGTCTCAACACTTTATGAGACTACCAATTGGATAATCTCACCATTAAGTGGATGAAAACTTTTAAGTATAAATATCAATGGAAAGGCTAAGTACTGATCTAATGTTGATAACTTGACTTTAGTTTGGCTGTACTATAAACCACTATAAAATATATAAATCATGGATGCTGTTATTAAATCGAAGAAAATGTTAAGGTATTTAACAATGAGAGCAGACGTTAACAGGAAATTCATGATTAGGTACTAAAACAGCCAACCTAAAATCCTGTTCCATGTATATAACCTGGAAAAAGAACTGAGATTGTGCCTAGTACAAGTGTGCCGACTTCTGCATCTTAAAGGATGGGCTGGAAATAGAAGGCCTTGGTCCCTTCATGTTTTGATATAAATAGTGTTTAGTCATCAAATTCTATATTCCACATCATTAAGGAGTAACATAAAGGTTGTGTTTATATTAAAGGCTAAAAAGAAAACACTTAATAAAACAAATTTGTGAGATCCAAAAGATGACCAAAGACAGAAATCTATGCTAGCAGATGACAATGATCCTATCTTAATATTAGAATATAAACTCAAATGTGAAATTGCACAAAACTTTAAAACTATTATAACAGATTATAACGGATCACTTATGAGACACACAATGAAATTACAATAGTTATAATGTTTAATAAATGGACAAAAGAAATACATAAGAGAAACACAAAATTACTGAGTTTTGTACATTATAGTAGAAACGTTGCAAAGAAAAATAATTACATGAAATCTAACATAACATTATCAATTCATAAAAATACAAGGTCAGCATATTATTCATCCTTCAGTTAGCATACTATGTGAAATAGCTGAAGTGAAAGTAATAATTTTATTCCAAATTTTAGTCATCTTTCTTCCTTTCATATGGCTATTATTAAAATTATACTTTTTACATAGATTCAAATCTTATAAATATTAATTGGAATTAGTTTTAAATTGTAGTTTTGTAAAGACCAAGGATTTGTTTCTGTTTCTTTTCCTAACCTACTAAGTATAAAAATGAGAAGTACATTTAGCCACTTTTAAAAAACAAAAACTTTTTTGATTATGGTACTGATTTTTAGATTTGTAAATAACCAAAAGGATTTAACAATTGCATAAAATATGAAACTTTCAATTAGAAGAAAATGTGGAAGATGGATGTATGATTACATATTAGAGATTTAATATTGGGCAGTGAATCTACTCTATATTAAAAGTTAACAACACTAAAATATAATAGGATAGTTAGAATACTAGCAACAGACAAAATGGGAACTCTGTTAACAAAAGTACATAAAGCAGTCCAAAACTTAACTTAGAAAAGAAAATCTGATTAAAAATGATAATTAGCTCTTTATAAATAGATTAATAAAAACAACTTTACAGGAAGCTAGTTGATAAAGAAATGATATATGAAGTTAAAACATAGGCCAGAAGGATGGTTCATAGGACAAGAGTGTTGCCTATGCATGAGGACTTAGTCCATTCTTCAGACCTGCATGGTGGAAGGACAGAGCTGACTTATAATTTGTTCTTTGCCCACCACTAATGCTTCCTTATTGTGGCACATTCATGATTACACACAAACTCTGCACATACATCATAAAAAATGTTTAAAATATTAAAACAAATTAATTAGTTGAGTGGTAGACTTAGTGGGTATGTTAATATATTTTATATGTCTTTAATAAAATTAACCAAGCTCGTGATTTTAAGATAAATATATCAGTTTTAGCACTTTGAAAAATTCATTGCACAGAAAAAATTAATATTAATCAGAGAGATAAGTGCCCTCTAAGAATGCCTTTTAAAACATAAACTACTAAGAACTGATATCAGAAGACATATTCAAATGTTATATAAATAAAATTTTGAATTCACTATATAAGATAACAGAAATCTGATAGAAGCAAAGGCTTACCTTTGCTCCCAAATAGGAACACGTAATTTTTGGTTGCAAACATGAGAATGCACATCATAATCTTGAACTATCCTGTATGAGTCCAAAGAGATGTTGGTAAAGTTTGAGTGAAATATATGTTTTATCTGAAAAAGAGTCCATACAAAAGAAAATCATGGAACTTTCTAACTTTTGACAGAAGATATGATGGGAAGATGGAGTATTACTCTTGCTTCCTTCATTCTTTTTTCCTTTCTTATTTTTACTTCTCTTTCTTTTTGTGGTACTACACATAGATCTGGTAGGAAGAAGGGTACCTGTGAGAGGAGATGGGGACCATAGAAGAGCAAGATTAATAAGGTGTAAATATTACTACAGCACCTTATGTACATGTATGTAAAATGATACAATGATGTCAATTATTTTGTTCAATTATCAAATACTAACAAAAGTTGGAAATGTAGGAACTCTACACATTAAACCGATCACCAAATTATAATTACAATGCTACTATGGTACTGTGTGGAGAGCAAATGCTCATAGGTCTAAAGAGAATAACTAGACTAGATACTTCTTTCTTTGCGTAATAAAGTTGGCATCTGTAATGGATAATCTGGACAGTAAATTTGACTAAATTTGGAACCAACTAAAACAGAAGTTGCTGGATAATTCTGTGGTTATTTTTCTTAATTAGATTATTTGAAGACCCAGTGTAAATATGGCCCACATATTCCAGTAGCAGCCCACAATGGAGGCAAAAGAATGCTTAATTTTTGACTTCTTGCTTCATTCTCACTCATGAATTCATCTATCCAGTTGCTGCAGCTGCTATTAAACCTATCTTCTCCAGCAGACTAAAGAGCAACTACTCTCCAAGAACACTTCAAAATTCCTAAACAAGATTGGGAGTGCTTAGTCCTCCATCCTAGTGGACTGAACATCTTTTCTGTCATGAGACAGTGATTGTTGGAGTACTCAGATTACATTTCATAATTTGGTTTACTAAGCCCCATATGTATTAAAATAGTGTGTATGTATGTGTGTGTGTGTGTGTGTGTGTGTTCATTCATTCAGTTCTGTTCATTTTAGAACTTCAACTAGTATAAACTGTCAATTAAATGTGAAAATTTCATTTATCTTCATCTGACATTTTATATTCAATTACAGGTAAAGTTTACATAAAATTCCAAAAGTATTTAATATATATATTGAAAAGATTTGCCTGACTTTTTGGGGAAATTAATCTGATCATAAAGAAAAGAGTTTTGTTCTCGTAAAAATGAAGAAAATTAATTTGCAAAAATTCTGCAGTTCTAATAATAATAAAAAATGTTTAAATGTATGTCTTTTAAAAACCACATAGAGAACTAAGTATTAATTCATAAGAAGGAAGAAATCTGACAGAAAGAACATGAAACACAGTGTTTTTCCTCTGGGTTGTACTAAAGCAAGACATGACAATCATAAAGATTTTGCTGAAAGAAATAAGCATGGAAATATTAATTAATAAATGTTACTAATTTTACAGCTACCATAAGGAAACAGCTGAATGCCTGGGATATTGGAGAGCATTCATAGAGGCTATGGCATTTATAAAGGTCAAGATTCAGCTGTATAGAACAGAATTCTTAGTGGTAAGTTTAAATAAGAAGAGGCTTTGATTTCTATTTATTTAAATCACATGCTAAGTCTTTAGACATCCAGAAGAAATACACGGTGGTTTTATCAAATCCATACTATACATCTGAGTAACCAAGAAGTGATATTGACAAGAAACATTTCTGACTTAGAGATGTAGCCATGTGTGAAGACCTATGTTTGATCTCTGGCATCCATGGCAAAATCTGCTGTGTGATCAGTATATGTAATTGCAATCTGGGCAGTCAGAGAAGTCCTATCCCTGGAGCTCCCTGGTTAGACATCTTAACCTAAAAAGTGAGCCTTAGACCAGTGGGGGATAGGGAAGTTTGTCTCAAAAATAATAAGGCCAGTGGCATCTGAGGAATAACATTCTTCTTTGACATTTTACCATTTTATCTCCATAGACAAACACAAACATGCATGCATGTACACCCTACACACACACACACACACACACACACACACACACACACACACACACACAAACTCCAGAAGTAAGAAATCTTCCTGGATACTTGAGTAATTTCAATAATAGTGGTGCCAGAGAGAGAGAGAGAGAGAGAGAGAGAGAGAGAGAGAGAGAGAGAGAGAGAGAGAGAGAGAGAGAGAGAGTGCTACCTCATCAGAGGATGAACAGAAACTGCCCATTGCCTCAGCCTATACCAGTACCAGGAAATATCCTGTCTTCCAGATACGAGCTAAATTCCTATTCTTCTGAAATCCTGGAAGACAATAACTTAATGATAACTTTTTGTAAGATTTTCCTTTGAAAAGTACCACGTCCCTGAATTTTGCTCAAGAAAAAGCCATGGAAGCAAAATTTCTATATTCTGGCATTAAAATTTGAATATTTCTGGTACATTCTAAAATCCTCTAATGAGACTCTCAGGCTATAAACAATGAAGAAAATAATGTTTTAGCTTTTGAGTCTCTGTAGAGGAAGCTTTGTCAGTTGAAGAATTGGTGTATATATTTGGGAAAGATATGAGGTGAGAAGGATATCATAGAAAGACGAAACGACACTTAAACACTAAAAAAATCCAGATAAAAAATGAGGGTTTCAAATTTTTTTCCAGAACATGAAAAGTTTGGGTAGATGGCAGTGGTGGATGCGTGAGGGACATTTTTTGAGTACCATTTTGCAGTACCTGGTTTTCTTTAAGAAATGTTGGGAAGCCAATGAAAGTCTTTTAATAGTAGACAAATGAAGAATTTATCTTTAAATACTAAACTAAAAATCAAACAAACATTAGTAGGGGTTAGTAGGCTGCCCATTGGACTTGAATGTGTTCATCCATGCTTTAGACTCCCAGCGTGACATCACAGCTCCTCTAGTATAGAATGACAGAACACTTTTTTAATGCCTGACTTACTAGCCCATAATTACCAAAGGGAGTCAAGTGGAAAAAGACAAATATCTTATGCTTTTCCTCCTATGCTAAATCTGGGAAGAAAACGTGAGAGTAGAAAGTCAATATTTATTTGAGAAGAGTAAAGGGTCCAATGAAACAGGAGAATATAAAAAGAGGAAGAGAGAACAATAGGATGACATGGCCAAAGGACATCTCATGCAAGAACAAGGCACTAAGAAGCCTATCATCATACATGTAGAGATTTTCAGAAAGCTTCTCATGTCTTGACTTACTTGACAGTATGTGAGTAAATAACTTATAGTTTGCATTACATAAACTAGAGAAAAAAAATCATAAGCCACTTAGAAAAATTAGCTGAGGATTACTGTCTCAAGGACATTCTCATAGACTCTACAAAATGCCTAGGCTTTATAAACATGATCAATTTGAATCTTCATTTTGATAACATAACATACAACATCTTAAAAATTACTAGATGAGAGATGTGTATTTTCCTGGAGAATTGATGGTACTGGAATTTTCTAGTGCAGATTTGTGGAATGCCGATCTAAGTTACTAAATTTCTAAATGAGTTCAGAATCTTCAGGAAATAAAGTGGGTAACAATGTGAGTTAAGTCATCATTTAGTTTATCTTTAGTTATTTTCGTTCAGTGTTAATGGACTTTCCTTTAGCTGTTGTGAAACTAGATTGAGCTTAATTTAACTCAGCAGCTGGAAGGGAGAGATAGCATGAACATTTCAATTTATAGATTATTTTTTGAAACATCTTTTATCCTTTTACCTAACATTTTTCTCATACCAAAATAAAGTCACCCTTCTAAGTAATTGCAACAATTTGTAAAACTGGCAATATCTACTCTTTCTTTGTATGATTATCTATTTGAAATTGGTGGTAAGGAATGAAGAGTTGAGTGCTCTAAATATAAATGGCTAAGGCTTAATATCTGGAAATATAAAACAAACATTCTGAAAGCACCAAGTCAGAATGTCATCCTGAAATTTAAAAACATTATGGATACTGCTTTAAACAAACATATAGAAGAATGTGGAATATTTATTTTAATAAAGATTCAAAGGGATGGGGCAAGTACTTCAGTGAACAGAGTTGTTAATAAGGGCATTTCAATTAAAAGTTTTGAATAGATTAGAGGGGCTACCCCTAATCATAATGAACTTTTAGTAAAAATAAAAATCCCCAGAGACTTTTTAAAAAGCAGTGTGTGAGGACATACATTCTCTGTACTTCTCCATTATTCATTCTCTATTAGATGAACTCAGGTCTCTGGGCATATAGACAAATATTCAGACACTAATATATACCAGCTCAACATCAATTTGTTTTGTTATTTGGTTTTAACCAAAGGAAGGAATACTTTTTTCTGGGATTTTTTTTTTTTTGACTAGGGGTTATTTTCAGCTTATAGCAAGGCATTTACAACCACGAAAGAAGTTAACAAATGGATTTATAGCAAATTAAGAAACTTTGTTCAGCAAAAGAAGTAGATACAGTATACAAATAGATTACAGGATGGGAGAGTCTAAACTCTCTTAACAGAGATCTCTTAACAAAGAAAGATATATTGGCATATAAAGAGGCATTTCTCAAATCACTGAACAGAGTATATATCAAAAGTGCTCACCCTCGCTGGGTGGTGGTACATGCTTTTTATACCAGCAGTCAGGAGGCAGAGACAGGCAGATCTCTATGAGTTCGAAGCCAGCCAGGTCTACAAAGCACAGAGAAACCCTGTCCCAAAAATCAAACAAACAAAAAAAGTGTTCAACCATTTAACCCATCATAAAAATGCAAATAAAATATCCAAATACCAACTCTGAATGGCGATTATGTAATTTATTGGTAAAGACACATAAAGACAAGAACTCTTGTTCTGTATTGGCAGGAATTAAATTGGTCTAAGCAGTATAGAAAATATGAAGGAAGAAGCTTTCCCCATAAAACATGATCATAAACTCCACATGATTGAGCTCTGCAGTGACAAAAAGAAATAAAATGTAAACAGAATCTAGATATTACCCCTGGGGTAATTGAAACAAATAAATTATACAAATACAGAATACATGTAAATGAATTGAACATACACACAATATTTTACTCAGTCAAAAAGAAGAATAAAATCATGTTACTCTCAGGGAAATGAATGGAATTAAAATGATTCTGTTAAATGAAATTACCAGATACAAGCATAAAAAGATAATATACTTACATTTAGCTTTCATATGTGTAAACAAACAAAATACTAAGCCTCCTCTTTTGAAATCATCTTTATTTTTAGTGTCTTTTGTTGCTGTTGTTTGCTTTTACAAGATTATTTTGGAACTTTAGGATTGCAGCCATGAATGAGATTATATGGACATCTCATGGTGTATTTTTAATCTTTTTGCTACTGTACTCTTTGTAACTTTGGCTGGATTTCGCAGCACACCGATAGCTGCCCAGTGTCCATCACACGCTCTTGATATTGCCTAATGGGATTCTAGTCTAGAGCAGGGTTCTTTGTAATACAAAATTCAGAATAATGTTGTTTCTGAAGTTATAGTTTTCACAAAATAAACTTTGAAAGTCTTCCACATATTTGTGCAAAATATTTTTAGAAAGCTAAGAAGTTCTTTCTTGTACTAGAAGTTGTAGCAAAACAGCATTCTTTTTTTTTTTTTTTTTTTGTATTTGTTAGTGCTTCTCACTAGGACCCAGCTAGAAATCCATGAAAGAGTAGATAGAATTCTGACAGCCCCATTCAGCATTGCTCTCCTCTCTTCATTCTTGAGGATTTATAAATGTTTGGGCTTGACACATCTGGCCTTGTGGTCTTTTGGGATAAGATCTTTAAGTCACACTAGAGTATCCGCACACAGACATCTGACTGAATGCCCCATTCATTTTCTTGACCATTCTCTTATATTGCTGGTTACCAATTTAAGGTTTAAGGTAGAATCTGCAATAGTCAACTTTTGGACATAGAGCTTCTTTCACTCTATTTTTGTTTTTATTTCCTTATGTCCCATTAATTTGGGTGTGACAAATGATAATTGCTAAAATATTCTCATTCTATATAACAATGCAAGTTCTGTTTTACCATTTTCAGATTAACACAACTGAAACTACACACTGATATTGCATCAAGGGCTCTTTCCTCACTTTACAAGCAACAACCCTTACAGAACCTGTCAAAATCTCTATAAAAAGCCTAAGCTTATTCAATTTTTTCCTACTAGAGTTTTTGTTTGTTTTTGGGACAAATGCAAGGTAAGGAGGGAAGATTGAAATCCTAAATAAAACTTTTGGTTTTGGATGGCCTTTCTTAATGATAGTGGGCCATCTTCTGACTTGCTATAAACCTGTTTCCTCATCTACAAAATACATGACTTATTTGAAGAGTTGTTATAAGAATAAAATCATATAATAATAAAATACCAAGTTGGTATCTTGTGCCAGACTCTGTGACAGTTTAGGGAATGTATTTCATTCCCATATTATTCTCTCACACAGCAGCAGGCTATCTGCAGGTTAGAGTTATGGCAAATAAACATAAGCTAAGTCATAAAATTCAGATAAAAATGACTTTACCAAGTTCTCATTTCTCCTTCTTATTCTGCCCCTCTCATTCTTAAATTTTGAATGAAATACTCATTGCAGTCTGTCATCTTGTTTCATCTTCTTGCTTCGTTTCTCCTGTATGATGACATTTTCAGTGGCCATGCATATGTGTTACCTCTGTCTTTGAAGTGCTTTTGTAAGAGGCTTAACTCAAAAACATAATCAGTTAAGTGCCTTAGGCTTTTACTTATAAAAGTAACTTTCTAAATTTGCATAGTTTTCTTTCCATTATATAATTTAAGACAGCAGCAATATGCCTGCTTTTATCAAGCTATTTTATACAGAATAATTTTTATACATACCTTGAAAACATTTTGTTCTCCTCATTTTAGCTCTTAATTGTCAATATTTCTAAATCCATATACACATTAATCTAATTCCTTGCTGTATCCTCAGGTGTCTTTTTGAATATATTGCTCTGTTATAAGGGACAACAAGATAAATGATATCCTATTATCATGCATGGCATAACTTAACAGCACCGTTGGGCCCAATTCATCTGATTTCTAACATGAATTTTACAGCTTCCACACAAAGAGGAAGGGGATTTACATATTCAGGATAAACCATTTATCCCAAGCACCTTAGTTCTCTGTTCTTTAAGTAGAAAACAAGCTTTTCCCGCACATAGCATCATCAACCACTTATCTCAGGGGCAAAGAAAGCACCAAGGAGATTATGTTAGCAAGATTTTCACTTCAGTAAGAAATAACACTCTTAGGGGGAAAAAACTCTAAAATGTTTTCAAATATGCCAGATGCATATTATAACAGTTAGGAAAGCTCATAAACATCAACTCTCTGAAGCCCCTTCATAGATCCTTTCAGTCAAACTAGCAATCTCTCCTTGAAATCTATGGCTCAGATTGAGAATGTAGATATCAAGAATGCTAAATTCAAGATTCCACTCTTGATCTTTCTGAAGATCTGGGGATGGAAAAATTCATTTCAGTGAGTAGTATAATGACTGTGTAGTGTAGAAAGACTCTTTTTGAAATAAAGACATGAGAATTTGTAGTCTTTCATTTACTGAATAGAAAAACAATGGAAAAGAAAGAAAGTGTATTTTAAGTTTTCTTAGATAAAGCCACCAATGCAAAAGTCAGAGACAAGAAAAGCAGCTTAACTGCCAGAAAACAACCTCCAAAGCCATAGTTCTCACCCTTCCTAATACTGTACCTTCATGTTGTGGTCACTGCTAACCACAAAATTATTTTCATTGCTACTTCATAACCACTGTTATGAATTTTACTACTGTTATGAATCATAATGTAAATACCGGTGTTTTCTGATGGTCTTAGGTGATCCCTGTGAAAGGGTTGTATGACTCCCAAATGGATCATGACCCACAGGTTAAGAAATCTTCATCAAAAGGACTAAGGAATGTGAACTTTCGGCTAATAAGAAAGTTGGTGCTTGAAAATGCATTAGCAAAAGTATGAGTTCTGTAGTGGGAACAAATGACAGCCTCAGTTTCTCTACCTTTTAAATAACAAAGTCAAATAAAATGTCAGGTGGTGGTGGTGCAAACCTGCAGTCCTAGCACTTCGTCGGCAGAGGCAAGTGAATCCTTTCAAGATGGAATTTTTTACCTTCCATTTTCACATCCTATTGTTTCAGATCCCTGGAAATGCTTAGTTTCAAATCCTATGCCTTTAAAACTTTCCCTTTGAGGTAGAAGGTTTTGATCTTGAAAGAAAATACTGTACGATTGAAGCCCCACCTCATCATACATGGACACCTCCATGGAAGCTGCTTTATGGAGTCCCCCTTCTAATTAAATGGAAATATTTACTATTCAGTATTTAATCTCCTAAAAGTACTTGCAACTGGGGAAAAGAATAGCAGGAATCCAAGTGAGGGACTATTGAGTTCACCTAGAGAATGCCCATATCACCATGATATTACCACAGATTTGACTAGCAGTCTATTATTGCCTGTAGTTGCTATGACTACTGAGGCATCATATGCTACCCAAAGGGAAAAAGCCATGAAATATTAATGAATTGATTTTTTTAGATTCAAGAGCTTGTATCATTTTAATGCACTGGATATTATAAAATAACACGTATGGTATGGAACTAAAATGCTTACTGCAATTATATTTATCTCTAAATGCAAATTTTATACCTTTAAATTTTAGTCTCAACATGTCTTGTATAATGACTTACTAATACTTTTACTATATTTAAAAAAAGTTTCCCCAGGCCCATGTAGTCCAATCTCGTCCCCGGTGCTACTGTTAGACCCTGTCCCCAACCACTGAGTTGCACACTACACCAGCCAGAATAGGTGAGCGACAACCTGCCTGACATCTGAATTGCATTTCTCCCAAGATTCTGTCCCCAAGGACCCTTCCCCGACCTGTATCATCCCAGCTCTTCTCTGGCCATGCTGCTTCTGAGCACTACCCCCAAATCAAGAAATATATATATATATATATATATATATATATATATATATATATATATCTTGGTGTGATGGTGTGATTCTAATTAAGCCAATGAAAGACCTCTGTGACAAGAACTTAGAATTTGAAGAAAGAATTGGAGAAGCTATCAGAAGATGGGAAGATCTCCCATACAAATGGATCACTAGGAGTAACACAGTAAAGATAGTCATCCTAACACAATAAATCTACAGATTCAACACTATCCCCTTCAAAATTCCAACACAATTATTTACAAACCTTCAAAGAACAATACTCAACTTCATATGGGAAAAAAACTCAGGATACATACCACAATCCTGTACAATAAAAGAACTTCTGTAGGTATTAACATCCATGATTTCAAAGTTCTATTAAAGAGCTATAATAACAAAAACCACCTAGTATTGACATAAAAATAGGCAGGTGGATCAACAGAATCAAATCAAAGATCCAAAATAAATCCACACACTTATTAACACCTGATTTTTGACAAAAAGCTAACATTGCACATTGGAGAAAAGGAAGCAGCTTCAGTAAATGGTGCTGGTCTAACTGGATGCTGGCATTCAACTCAAGTCCAAATGGATCAAAGATCTTGTTATCAATCCAGTTACACTGAACCTGATAGAAGAGAAAGTAGGAAATAGCCTTGAATGCATTGGTACAAGAAACAACTTCCTGAATAGAACACTAATAGCACATACACAAGATAGACAATTAATAAACAGGACCCTATGAAACTGAAAAGTTCTGTAAGGCAATGGATACTATCAATTGAACAAAATGGCAGCCTACAGACTGGGAAAAGATCTTTACCAACCCCACATCCAAGTGAGGGCTGATCTGCAAAATATATAAAAAGTAAAAAAAAAAACCAAAGAAAAGAAAAGAAAACTAGACATCAAAAATGCAGTTAAGCCAATTAAAACATGTATTCTTTGTCTCTAGACAAAGAATTTTCAATAGAAGAATCTCAAGTAGCAGAGAAATACTTAAAGAAATGTTCAACATCCTTAGCCATCAGGGAAGTGCAAATCAAAATGAACCTGAGTTTCCATCTTACACATGTCAGAATAGCTAAAATAAAAAACACAAATGACAGATTATGCTGTAGAGAATGTAGAGCCAAGGGAACACTCCTCCATTGCTAGTGGGAGTACAAACTTGTACAGCTCCTTGGAAACCAATATGATGGTTTCTCAGAAAACTGGGAATTGATCTACCTGAATTGATGCTTAATCATACTTCAAGGACACTGATCCAGCTATGTGCATAGTAGTTTTATTCATAACAGCCAGAACCTGGAAAGAATCTAGATGCTCAAGTGAACAATGGATAAAGAAAATGTGGTACATTTAAATAATGGAGCTTTACTCAGCTGTTAAAACAGTAACATCGGGAAATTTGAAGGCAAATAGATGGATCTAGAAAAATAAAAGTGCTGAGTGAAGTACCCCAGACCCAGAAAGGCAACCAAAGTGTATACTCACTCGTAAGTGGATATTAGCTGTAAAATAATGGATAACCATGCTACAATTCCCAGAGCCTGGGAGTCTAGGTAATAAGGAGAGTTCCAGATATATACCTGAGAAGGGAAAAGAGAAGAGATCTCATGGGTGGACTGGGGGTGGGTGGGAATGAAAGTGTGAAGCATCATATTGGTGAGTAGATGTGTAGCCTGAACTGGCCTTTTCCTGTGATCAGATTGGTGACTATCCCAATTGTCATCAGAGAGCCTTCATCCAGTAACTAATGGAAGCAGATGCAGAAACCCACACCAAACATAGGAAGAGCTCAAGAAATCATCCCGAAGAGAGGGAGGAAGGATTGTAGGAGCCAGTGGCATCAAGGACAGCACAAGAAACCCTGCAGAATTAACTAACCTGGCTCATAGGGATTCACCATCTGAACAAACAACTAGGTAACCTGCATGCCAACCTAGACCCTCTACATATATGCAACATTTGTATAGCTTTGTCAACTTATTGGACTCCTAACAATGGAAGCAGGGTTGTTCCTAATACTTAGGCTGGTTCTTGGGAACATATTCATCATATTGGATTGCCTTGCCCAGCCTAAATATAAGGGTAATTCTTAGTCTTACTGAAACTTGATATGCCATGCTTTGTGGATACCCATGGGAGGTCTGCTCCTTTCTGAATATAGAAACAGAGGAGGGGAGGGGAAGTAGGGGTAGGAAATGAGAGAAGAAGGGGGGCACTTCTGTCAGGATGTAAAATAAATCAATAAATTAATTTAAAAAAACAGCTACTTAAAAACTAAAATTCAAGTAGAGGGAACATATTATTAACATTAATAGCCATTATCTGTCACTAAACATTTTCTCTTCATTTACTTGAAGCAGTAAAATTTTATATTTATTTTTATCTTTTAAACATTTTCTAAAAATTGTGTTAGATACATCATATGATTTTTAGTAATTTTTGTTGTTGTTGTTGTTACAAAAGTATCTTGGTAATTGGTAATTTTTACTACATTTTAATAATGTTGCAGAACAATCTGATGGTGAGTAGTGTTTTCCCTTTTATGTTCACACATATCAAGGAGCAAAAATTGAGAAGACAAAAATAAAGTGTTTTATGCTGTCACCTGTCCCACTTATCAGTCATTGTGTTAGGAAGATTCTCTAAGTAGTGCGCTATAAGGGAGAGGCAGGCCTCAGTTGGTTTAGAAAGGAGTTGAAACAAGACCACCCTTCAGAAATGAACTTTAGTAGGAGAGGGGGATTCAGAACCATCAGAGCAATTAGCTTGTCTTGAAGTGGGAGAATATTAAAAATTGACAGTAAGTATATCACCCACAGACAATATGACTGAGTCTTAGTGGGGGAAAAAATCTTCCCTTAAAACCTTAAAAGTAGCTTCATTAAGAGAAGTAAATTAAAGTGAAAGAAAATAAATAGCGTGGAAATGGTGAGATGTCCAAAGAGAGAAATCTTGGGGGGAAAATATCTGATTTATGTTTTTAGGGGGTTACAGGAAATTTTGTACATCCTGATTTAATCTCAGATAGCCAAGTGAAAAGAAGCTTGGAAGAACCAGTCAGGATCATAAATCTGGGGCTGTAAAATTCAGCACACCATGGCTTCTAAACTGGGAGGTTGCATCAGTGCATGACCTGCTTTCTTCAAGACAAGAGATCTGACAGATCAGAACAAGCAATGTCTTAAACAAGAAGGTCCATGATGCAACTAATAGAGAAGTGATAAATCATTCACACGCAGAGGAAAATGTGTATGATATTACAAAGAACATTCAAGAACACAAGTGATTATAGGAAATTTGGTATTATATTTACCAGAAAATAAGCCTCTATGATGACAATTCTTGGGAGGAAAAAACACCTGTCCAACCACAGACTCAACAGAACTCGAATATTTGTTGAGAGGTTGAAAGGTAGGTACAGGGCTACATTGCAAATTATCTTGGGCTGGTTTGTCCCCATTTAGCTGTTTATTACCCACCTGGATTGTAACATAACATTTTTATGAATGCTAGGTAAACTATTTGGGATATACAAAAAGACCCCTAGCTTCCACCAACAAAGAAACTAAAAATGTTGTCAGATAGCAATATACCTTTACATGAGAGTTTCTTGCCTGTACGTAACTCACCTATCTGAGTTCTACCTGTGTATTTGAATTTTGATTTATGATTTTCTTTCTATTACTATAAACATTTCATGAAAGTGTTACCTCACTGGAATATGGACTATGACACAACATAAATCTGTGTTCCCATGTCACTCACAGTTGGTTTCACAGTAGACATCTTATTCTGATTGGAGATGAGAACTGAGGTGTTCATCAGTGTACTAAGCTCACTGAAGTAGGGATGAGATTTGAACGACTTAAACTGAAACTTCTAGATTTTAGCATAATTTCACACAGCAGAAACTCTTCCCTTGGCTAGTCCCAAAAGGTGGTTGAACATGGGTGTACAAAGCAGCTCCTATTGTGATAAAATAAAAACTTCTAGAAAACTATGGAGTCTGTCAAATTTTGTAGCAATTGGACTAGCACTATAAGGATATATTTGTTTCCCACCTCTGCCCTTCATTTTCTTTTTCTGTATTTTCTGGATGTGCAGAAATGTCTGAAGTCTTATCCTCATGTTGTAATTATATTATAACCTGAAAAATAAAATTTAAAAAATGATTTTTTGAAAGCAAATTGATATTATGCCCTTCCTGCATATGAATTGATGAATTGGATATGTGAAATTACCATCATTAGGTGACCAATATTAATATTCTCTGTTAGACACACTGTTAGAGAAAGATTCCAATAAATTGAAATAGAATATATGGGAATATTTAAGAACACACACAAACTAATGTACACTTCTATATTAGCATTTGTGCTATTTGTTTTACTAGACTATATTGAAAGAATAGATACAAGTTAAAATTAAAATTATAGTACATTGTGTAGTGAGTTTATCTTTAATTCTACCAATATTTGAGTGCATATAACAAAAAAGGATTGAATGTTGGACTTATGTAGTAAGTGAGCACAGGTACTTGCTTTGGAGTGATGTTCTATCCACTCTCTGTGGTAACTTACACTGCAGTGTCCTCTTCAGCTTCAGCACCTAGAACAAAATGCTAGACATTTCCTTACAGATTTTAGATTTCTGGGGTCTAACTCTTTAGAGAGTATGAATGTCACTAATATCACTCACTAATTTCACTATATGGGCTTCATCTACAGGTCTTTATCCAAATCTAATATTACCCCAAATGCTGCCTTGCCAAATAACTTCATAGTACAGGATAAAGTTTCAACATGTTACTTTTAGTAGAATTTGAAAGCATGTTACTGTTGCCTTCTTCCAATCTCTGACATCCTTACACAAAAGCTGCATTCATTGTGCACCAATAATTCTGAGATACTAACTCATTTTGGCATCATCTCATAAGCCTAATGTCTAAAGTCTATCTGATGATGATGTAGAATAGATATCACTGAAGTTTGAAGCATGCTTTGTCCTGAGACAAAAAGAAAAATCCTTTCTTTATTATTGAACCAATAGTAATTGAACAGCGTGCTTCAAGAATTCAGTGGTAAAATAGTCTTAGTGTAGACATTTTCATTTCCAAAAGAATAAACCAGAAAAATGAAAGGGGGAGTAGGTCTCACATGGATAGGCGATAAACTGAATTGTATCATTACATCGTAGAATGCTTTTCTTTGAATCAGTGACTCACCGTGTTGACTAATTAGAGTAAAATTATCACCTCTGTGGCTGTCATGGAAGGAAATACCACTCCAAATCTCTGTGTGGCCTCACCTTCAAGGCTATACTTAGAAATGATGTTACTTTAGAAAGCTAAGCATGGCATTAATGGTCTCTAATTGTCTTTGGATTCTTTATTTTTTTTTTCTTGAAGAATAGCAACCAAAATTTTAACTTTGGAAGAATAATGTTCACTGGGATTTGAGGTATAGTTCAGCGGTAGAGTGTATCCGAACCTGAGCAAGGCCTGGAATTGGCCTTCAGTACCAGTAGTATTGACGATAATGGTCAATAAATATCTCTGATAAAATTTTATTGAGTATAAGCTTAACTTCATTTTGTTCTATTTTTATTTGGTGCTCCTACCCGTTATTGGCAGCTGTAGATGCTATAATTCCATCTTTATGCCTAGCTTTGTTCAAAAGGGTTAATCAAGTCTACATCTCCATTCTATCTCTTTGTATAAAGGGTTCCCAACCACAATTTAGTGTTCCCTTATAAATAAAGTCAGTGGCATTTGAATACGTAGAGCTGAGACCATTCCACAGCTCTAACTACTATTTCTCTTTTTGCTTAACTGTTCTTTCTTGACTTCACCTCTCTCTCATACTATTTTACTATAAGCATTCAGATGAAACAAATCTGTCTCTTTAACATTCTACTGAGAAATCTAGTCAGCTAAATATCCAATTATAAAACTCAATGGTTGTACTTTCACAAAGATTAGAAAATTGTTCATCTAGATTCTGTGTCACTGTATAACAATGATCACCTCTTCACGAGTTTTCAATGTTCCTCATTTCTCTCTGACAGTTTTCCAGAACGACCCTTCGTTTTGAATGAAATATTTTTATTACTTATTTAAGAATTTCATAAAAGTTTAATATTGTTCCTTTTTTGTCTAAGTTATATCTTATGCTCTCAAGATTCTTCATTTTTTAATTCATTACCCAGTTCCAGAGCAGCATATTTTGGGGTCTTTGTTATAGCAACTTTCCATATCTTATCAATTAATACCAAAATAGATAGGGTTTCTATTGTTATAATAAAACATTATGACAAAAAGTAACTTGGGGTGGGGATTATTTCATTTACAATTCCATATAATGGTTCATTACTAAAGGAACTTATGCAAAGCAGAAAACTGGAGAGAGAATGTAAAGTAGGAACCATGGAGGGAGCCTGCTCAGTCTGCTTGCTCAGTCTGCTTTCTTACATATCTCAGGACCACAATCCCAAGGGTCTTAGGGACCATAGGATTATGAGGCCTTCAACATCAATCATCAATTAAGGAAATAAATTAAATGTTTAAAGGCCATTCTGATGGGGGCATTATTTTTCTAGTGAGGATCCCTCTTTAATAACTCCAGCTCGTGTCAAGGTGACATTAAATTATCCATCATAATCCATTTTGGAGCCTACCAGAAATACCATAAATGGGGAATTCAAGTAATAGGTTGATTCTTCATGATTTTATCACACAAATTTCCAGTATCAAAGTGTTGCATAAAGAAAACCCAAAGAGCTTTCTTTCTGGTACAAAGTTAGTCTTCCCATTGAAATCTAGAGAGATAGTAAACTCTGGTCATATAACTTCATCATTTATAAGTGCACTTACTACATGTAACAACAAGGAGGGCTTATAGGGAGATGCCCAGATCTTCCTGAAATTGGGAAATAGATTTCTTGAGCAGACTGGGGGTGAGCGGGGTTGGGAACATGAGCAATTAGGTTGCTGGAGGCAGGGGAAGATTACTGAAAGAGTCTATTGAAATGGGAGTACATTTCAGAGTCAGGTAAAAACCTAGCACAAGGGAATCCCCTAGGTATCTACAAGGACGGCCCTAGGTAAGACTCCTAGCAATAGCATGTATGTAGCCTGAAGTGGCCATCTCCTGTGACAAGACTGGTGCCTAATTGTCATCAGAGAAGCTTCATCCACCAACTGATGGAAAGAGATGCAGAACAACAGCCAAATAGTAGGCCATGTTTGGGGAATTTTGTAAAAGTGGGGGGCGTTGTAAGAAGCAGAAGGATCAAAAACACCAAAAGAAAATTAACCTGGACTCAAAGAATTTAAACAGACAATCAGGAGCCAGAATAGAACTGACATAGGCAGGGGCTATCTGTCTCATTCTTTGAATAGCTTTTGGGACCCTATTCCTCATATTGTATCTCCTTGACCAGTCTCAATAAAAGAGGAGGTACTGAATCTTACTTGAACTTCATACATCATGATTTTTATACCCATGGGAGGCCTGACATTTTCTTAATAGAAATAGAATTGGAGTAAATGTTTGTGGTAAGACAGAGGGGGAGGTAGTGGAAAAGGGATGGCTAGGATGTAAAACATATAAATTTATTAAAACAAAATAAGTGTGCTAACTCCATGTGAAAGCCTTATTTAAAAAATTTCTCTGAAAGATATTCTGCATCATATTTAAAAATCCTTGAAAAAGACCTTTAACATATTCTCCAGAACTAATACTTCTTGGCATTTACCAAAAGTTTTCAAAATGTATATACAGGGGGAAGCCTTCAAACAAAGAGTTAAATTTGGTTTATTTATAACTTGTTAAACTGCCAAGTTGATGTTCATCAGGCAAATAAACACCACCAGAAAGTGGACTGTCAATGAGTGATAATGAGACACAGACTAGACAGCAATCCATGAAAAGACATGGAAGAACATCAAATGAATTAGTACGTGAAGCAGATAATGTAAAGGTCACATATTGTCTCATTTCAAAAAACATGCAGTTTTAGGAAAGGTAAAGCTATTCCTATTATAAAAAGATCAGATCTAGATTTCCTGGAAATTTCAGAAGATGGAGCATCATCTAAGGCCAAAAAAGTTCTGTGTAGCAATATAATGTTGCATACACACTACTATAAACTTAGCTAGATTCATGAAATGCACATCAATTGTGGAAGCTGGTGTAAATAAGCAGAGAACTGTGGGATAAGAATTTCTCATGATTGGTTCATTGTTTCTGGTGTATCCATTGTAAGGATGTGTTGATCATGTGAGAAACCATGCAGGTAGTGGTACACATAGCATATGGGCACACTGTAGCTTCTCATTTCTTCTGTAAGCCTAAAACTGTCAAAAGCTGTCTTTTTATAAGAAAAAGTTTAAATCTAATATCATATTAAGTTTTTTTTTCAGCATCAGCTTGGTAAAATTAGAAGAGTGGCAGGCTCAGAAGTCTGGGTTTAAATCCTTCCTGTATCACCATCCAATTGATTCTCTTATGCTAGGTAACACTTCACTGGAATGTTTAACAGTTTAAAATATAAAGAACAAAATTTCACACATTTTCTCTGATAATCAGGATTCTAGGAACAGTATCACTGAGCAATTACAGATCTTTGTATGTTGTAAGACTATAGTCTATTTATTGACTAGGGCTGTAGTTACTTTTTGTTTTTGTGGTTACTATATTTGCAAAATATAGTGAGAACGACAAGTTGCAATTTCATTCTCTGGTAGATGGCCATGTTTACAGACTTTGGTACAATATGACTATTTTCCCTGTAGGCTGAGTTTTTCAAGTGCAAATGATCTAAAGAGAGAAGGAGAAAAGCTTGCAAGATCAAGAATGTAGTCTGACTATAATGTGGGCTAAGAAGGAACATTCTGAGATGACATACTTTATTGCTGTTCTTGTATTGTCAAAAGGAAGTCAATAAACCCACTCTAATTTCAAAGGGAGGATTACACAGAATTAATCCCAGGGAGGGATCATTGAAGGTCATTTAGAAGACCCCTAAAATACCTACCTTGTGTCTGGTTCTTTTCCTGACAAACAGTGCTAGTCTCCCAGGAAAGGAATTGACCTTTGTAATACAATAACATTCAAAACTCTCAATAATTCCAATCTTGACAACTCTAGTGGCATATTTTGTTCACATTTTATACAATACTATTATCTCCAGACTTCTTTTATTTTTGTCCTTTTGTGCTTTCTGGATTTTCCAATTTAGATTTATACATCTGAAATCTTTTAGTTCTAGTGTTCTAGAAAATATTTTCTTACTATGCACTGATGGGAGATGTTATTCTGTAATTATGTTTCTCATACTGGTGAATTAATAAAGCACTGTTTGGCCAATAGGAAAGCAAGATGGGCAGGGCTAGGAGACTAGGAGGAGCAAAGAGGAAGTAGTTAGGAAGAGTCAGGATGGAGAGCCTAGAGGAAGCAAGATGCCTTGCTGCCGCTCTCCGGTAAGATGAGCCATGTGGAACTACTTAGAATAATAGAAATGGGTTAATCATTAAGACAAAGCTAGCCCATAAACAACATTAGGAATTGGCCAACAGGACTGTATCAAATATAGAGTCTCTGAGTGTTATTGTGGGCTGGCGCCGCTTTGGGACCAGATTGGCTGCGGGCAGGCAGGTGGAAAACAACAAGCTACAATGCACAAAATCTGCCTTCCAACTGTCTTTGTGAAGTGAAGTAGTCAAATGTGTCCCCTATGTTCTGTTTTTCAACTATTTTTTATTTAAATTTGAAACAAGCTTGTTTTACATTACATGTCAATTCCAGTTCCCTCACCCTGCCCTCCTTCCCTATCCACCTGAACCCCCATTCCATCCCTTTCTGCTCAGCAGGAAGGGTGAGGCCTTCCATGGAGGAATCTTCAAAGTCTGTTATATCATTTGGAGCAGGGCCTAGAACCTCAGTCTTGTGTCTAGGCTGAGAGAATATCTCTCTATGTAGAATGGGCTCCCAAAGCCATTCTTACACTAGAGATAAATACTTATTCACTGCTAGAGGCCCCATAGTCTGCCCAGTCTTCCCAACTAACATCCAAGTTCAGGGGTCTGTGTCAGTCCTATGCTGGTTTCCCAGCTATCAGAATGCCCCTTATTTTCAAATAAACTTTTAGATTTTGTAAGGGAAAGACCTGGACTTTCCTTACACAGTCTTTAATTATTTTATAATTTTAATCTTCTGTGTAAAGCAAAACTCTTAAGCTAACATGTCCACCTCAGCACTATAACAGTGTGGATCAAGGTGATCCATGTGCTCAAGGGGTAAGTGATATACCTAGAAAGCAGAAATGAAGAGAGTGTATATAATCATGAGCAGGTATAGGAACAAGTTGATGTGGAAAAGAAACCAATAGACCAACAAGCAAATCAGCAAACAAACAAAAAACACTGATCTTAGTTGAATATCAAAGAAAATATTATGAAAGATGGTATGGTCACTCTAAGATCAGAAAAAGAAGAAAATTCCAGATTAAATCTAGAAACTGAATTGGAATTAAGTGAATGAAAAATCCAAGGAATGTACAAATGCTATTTTTTCTAAATTTTTGCATCTACAATTAACTAATGGGATTAAAGTTTACCAATAATATTAATATTATTAATCCTTCCCTATATCACCTACCCATAGGTCCAGGAACCACATATAATGTTTACTTTAAAATTAATAAAAAGTCAGTCAATTAACTTTATTTTACTTGGAGATTCTACATGCTGTTGTTATATTCCATGTTATTTGAAGACTTACAATCATTGATTAAAATGTGATTAGTTTATCTACATTGTGGCTTCAGCATGTAGTTATTTGATAACTACATTTACAAAGATAGGGTAAGAAAATATAAATATTGGTAGTGTTCATTTTAGGCAATGGGGCTTTGTAGACAAGTGTTTTTAAGGGCTTGCAAGGTGGTGTAGCATGTACAGATGTTAAAATGCATATGCTGCCTCACATGACAACCTGACTTTAATACCTCATGGCAGAAGGATAGAATACACACCTGCAAGGTGTCTTCTGTCTCCATGAGCAACAATGTACCCCTACACACACACACACACACACACACACACACACACACACACACACACACGTACATGCACACACATACATATGCATACATACATGCACACAAATGAGCACAAACATAAACAAATGTAATTAGAATAAAAACTTCCTTTTTGTAAGAGACCAAAACCAGCACCATTAAAACAGATAGCTTGGGCATCTTTCACTTATGCTAATTTTTGTTTTCACACAATAGCTTTTGATACAGACTTGCTGAGCTCAGTTCAGAGATACAGCTAAGCGATAAATGGACGGCATATTCAAATATGCATGGATAATTAAAGACTATTAGGGATATAAATTTCAATAACTTTGTATCAGAAATATAAATTTGATTAATACCTACCTTATTTGATTGATAGTGACATACAGCACATAGCTCTGAACCAGGAATCAAGTCAAGCTAATAATGATGGTCATGATGATGTAATGATGATAGTGAATAAAACTATAGATTAAAATGCATAGTCTAGTAATAGTTATTAATAATACTCGTGACATTTTGAAAGCTAATCTCACCTTAAAATGAGGCCTAGCTTTCTGTTTAAAACAACTACTGATTCATTCAGTATTAACAAGATGAAATATCTAGCAAATGTGGGTTCCAGTAGGGTTTTCTTGAGAAAAAATAACAATAACCATTCTCTATTCTGTTAGAGTTATGGGTACAAAACAGAGAAGAATTTGTTACTAAGTCCAATACAGTTTCACAAATATAACCCAGCTATGATGGTAAAATTTAATAAAAATGGTACAGCAAAGTCATTCCTGGGATGAAATGGATTTATTTCAAGGTCTCAAACAATTCATAAAAGGTTCGCTATTTTCCATACCATGAATTCCACCATCATTATTTTTTTCTAGCACTTATTCCAGGCACTATGCTTTTACTGTTTACTTTGGAATCTTTGTTTTCATCAAGTTCCCATATTAGCAAATCAGTTTTCTATTCTTGTAAAGAACTTTCTGTAAACATTTAGCTCATAATAACCCATTCTTACTTACACCTTGCAACATAAGCTGATGTGTGTGTCCTCTTAACGTTCATATATAACAACCATTGATCCTTTGAAGGTGTAACTTGTGGCTTAGACATGGAGTCATCCTAACTGGGTTGTTACTGTGGGGGAAGGCTCTAGAGTGGACCTTTGAGAATTATGATATAGGAGGATTCAGCTAGCAGGAAGCTGCATACAAAGAAAGAAGTACCTCACTTTTAGTCTCCCAATTTGTTCATACCTTCATCTTGGACTTTCTAACTTAACAAAATTATGAGATATAAATTTCAAGAATTTTTATGTTGCTCTTGGGTTGTAATTTTGTTAGAGAAATAAAAAAGACTATGATACATTGCAAGGAGGGCTTTTTGGCCAGATTATCCTCTTTTCGTTTTTTAAATTTTATTTAATATTTTTTCTTATCTTACATATCAATCTCAGTTCCCTCTTCCCCCTCATCCTCACATGTCCCCCTAGAACAGCTCCCCGCATCTCATTCCCCATCCACTCACTAGGGAGGATGAGGCCTTCCACAAGAGGTCATCAAAATCTGTCAAGTCATTTGGGATAGGGCCTAGGTCCTCCCCTGTGTCTCTAAACTAAGGGAGTATCCCTCTAAGGGGAATGGGCTCCCAAAGTTGATTCCTGGACTGGAGATACAACCTGGCTCCACTGTTAGAGATCTCACAGACTATCCAGGACCCTAGCTGAGAAACCCAACTTCAGGGGATCTGGGTCGGGCTTATGCTGGTTTCCTAGTTATCAGACTGGGGCCCATGAGATCCTACTTGTTCAGGTCAACTATTTCTGTGGTTTTCAACAGCCTGGTCTTGACCCCTTTGCTCATTACTTCTTCCTCTCAGTATCTGGACTCCAGAAATTATTAGGCTCATTGGTTAGCTGTGGGTGTTTGCTTGCTTCCATTAGCTACTGAATGAAGGCTCTAGGATGGGGTATAAGGTAGTCATCAATCTCATTATCAGGGAAGGGCATTTAAGGTAGCCTCTCTGCTATTCATTTAGATTGTTAGTGGGGGCCATCCTTGTAGGTTTCTGGACATTTCCCTAGTGCCAGATCTCTCAATACTCTTAGCCATCAGGGATATGCAAATCAAAACAATTCTAAGATACCATCTAACTCCTGTGAGAATGGCTAAAAAAACAAAAAAACAAAACAAAACAAAACAAAACAAAAAAAACCACCAATGACAGTTTGTGTTGGAGAGGATGTGGAAAAAGGAGAACATTCCTCCATTGATGGTGGGAGTGCAAACCTCTTACAGCCACATTGGTTCCACAGGAAAATGGGAATAATTCTATAACAAGATCCAGCAATTCCATTCTTAGGCATATACCTGAAAGATTGATGTAACAAAGACATCTGTTCAACTATGTTCATAGCAGCATTATTTGTAATAGCCAGAACCTGGAAATAGCCTAGATGGCCCTCAACTGAAGAATGGATAAAGAAAACGTGGTACATTTACACAATGAAGTACTACTCAGCAGAAATAAACAATGGAATCTTGAAATTTGAAGGCAAATGGATAGAAATAGAAGAAACCATACTGAGTGAGGTAACCCAGTCACAAAAAGATGAACCTGGTATATACTCAGTCATACATGGATTTTAGACATAGAGCTAAGGATCACCAGCTTACAACCCATACCACCAGAGAAGCTAGAAAACAAGGAGGACCCTAAGCCAGATATGCATGGTCCCACAGAAAGAGAAAGGGACAAGATCTCCTGAGCAATTTGGAAGCATGGGGGGAGGGGAGAGGAAGTTTAAAAAAAAAAAACAAGGGGAGAAGAGGAGGGATGATTTAGTTTGGGAAAGAATTGAGGAGAACAAAAGAGATACTATAATACAGCGAGTCATTATAGGTTTAATAGATTATCCTCTTTGTTATTTGATTAGAATTCTCTCTCTCTCTCTCTCTCTCTCTCTCTCTCTCTCTCTCTCTCTCTCTCTCTCTCTCTCTCTCTCTCTCTCTGACTTTTTGAGACAGGGTTTTTCTGTGTAGCTTTGTAGACCAGGCTGGCCTCAAACTCATAGAAATCTGCCTGCCTCCTAAGTGCTGGAATTAAAGGCATGTGTGACCACCACCCAGCTCTATTAGACATTTTTTAAAAAAATTAAACACAACTTTAATATATAACTGGAATTATTTTGTGTCATCTTATTTATTGTTTCCTCCACTATTAACAACCCTGAGTGCCACTTAAGTCTTTCTTCCCATCATTGGGCCTGGAAAACAGTGCATAGTTGTCAGTTCTATTTCATTGAGCAAGTGAAGAGTATGCATACTTTATTTGTAGTTTGTTCTCTACTTTCCTTGCATATTCATGTTGTAGAGATGTAAGCCAGGTACTTCTCACTATCTCTAAAAATTAGCAATGCTCTCTGATTGCCTACTAAATTAAGTGCAGTTTGCCTGATTGTTTTCTCGTTGTTTCTTCTTTCACTGTGCATCCTGAACTGTCCTCAAAGCTGGTTTGCAGCCCAGGCTGGCCTCAAACCTGAAATTTTTCTCCTCAGTCTCAGTAGGCTGAGACTGTGGGTGTGCGACACTGTTCTGGCCAGATAGAGGTTAATCTGGCACATAGACTGCTGTAATTAATTATAGTTTCACTACATTTCAAATTTTAACATATTGTGTTTTTCCAATTCATGTTTTTACATACCATATTCTATATATGAAAACAAACAAACAAACAAAAACAAGTCCTTTACAGTGTCACCTGTTCCTCTTGGCTTTTCCCAGGACAACTAAATCACATTGCTCAGCAAATCACACTGCTCAGTGATGCTGTCTGTCCAGGAATTCTATCAGGAAAGCATTGTTAACTGCTACTCCACCAAAATCTGATCCCTTGGGGTACATGCAAAGCTATTAGTAATAATAAAACTACTTCATTTTTGTGCTAATATAAACATTTGCAAAAAGAGGATAGTGCTTCAGTCACCACTCTAGTGTTTCCATCTAGAATCAGACATATGTTTTCCTACAATAATTGTCATATGACACAGAGAGCTGTATGCTCACATGATAGTGCAGACAGCAGAAAATATAGATAAACTTTAATACTGATAGCAGTAATTCCCTTTAAAATCTGTCAGAGAGCACTGTGGTACACAGTATGATGTGCAGGTCACACTTCAATTTAGGAAGAGCAAGAATTCTCATTTAAAAAGAGCATCTCAGGGGATTTATTGCCTCTCTAATCAGAAATGCCAATCTCAATATCTTGCCAGTTAGTATTAGCAAGTCAGTTTCTAATTCTTTTTTTTCTTTTTATGTAATACTTGCTCACTAACATGAATTAGAAAACAAATTCCAATTTGTAAAATTAAAAGGAGCAGGGCTATATGATTTATGAGTCATGAAGAGTTTTGCTTCAATCTGCATGAACTGTTCATATGAATCTAAGGAACAGGCTTGCTTCGATATATTTTGATCTCAAGGATTAATCTCAGTCTTCATAAATGATCGTTGATTTAGATTTTACTCCGAAATGATGGCACATGGTCAGTAAACCAGGGGAAGTCTCCACTACGTACTATATTACACCAAGAAATTGTTTTTCTCTACTTCTCATTCCTTCACTGTAGATACATTACACTTGTATCTACAAGTGTAGATATTTTGGAGATATTTTGGAAAATAGATTATATTCTTATGGAGATTAAAAAATTCTTTCTTTAAGTTTATTTAAATGTTTTATTAAGCTTCCTTTGCCAGACATTTATAAAATTTATTAGAGAATGTAAAATCACATTACTAATGCAAAATTTCTATTGGAAGAGAACATTTTATATTTAACAATTAGACAATGAGTCACATAAACTTTATTTTATAAAAAAAAATTCAATGTTTCTTACTAGCCCAGATTAAAAAAGCACTCTTCTTTCATTTTTTGATTATTAAAAAAATCCAGTTCCTCCCTTACATCTGTCAATATTTTATTTTTTTATGGTTCATGCATATTGCTTTTCATTACTGTTTCCTTGGTACTAATACCACAAACACTGAGAACCATTCTTCCCCTTTGTCCTCCCTTTTAAATGACCCATTTAGTGTGTGTAGCAATACACACACAAAATAGAAGCATTCCATGATGGGAGAAGGCTCCTACAGACTAAGGAAACCCCTGAAACTTACAGAATCTAAAGCTACTCACTCAGATTATTTTAGTAGTAACAATTATGATGAAGATAAAGATGACACACTCTAAGTGAAAGACTGCTTGAAAGTTATGTAGAAAGTTCCCAGAATGCAGTTGTCATGAGTTGTCACTCACGCGGGGGTAGGCTTTCTGTTGATGCAGCTGACTTTCAGTTATTTCTGCTTTTGTTAGTAAACCCTCATGCTCTGAAAGTATCATAATAACCTCATTGGTTCACCACATTGAACGCTGGTATAATCAGTACTTGAAGTTGCCATTGCTGCCCTATCTTGGGCAAAAACTTTTGTTCATAGCTCCCAGCAAAATTCACACTATGCTCTTCTTCCATGATGTTCCTGAAATCAGAGGTTGTATTGACGCCGCCTCTTACTCTACTTCCTTTAAACAATTTCAGTCCAACACTTTTTTTCTTAGCAGACCCCATCAAAGCTCATTTGTTTTGCATTTATTAAAACTTTTGGCATTTCTTATTCATGTACCAATGAGTACAGCATCAATAAGAACAGCATAGTAGTATATTCCAAGCTGCCACTATAGTGTTTGAAAGTTTTTAAAATTCATTTATTTCAGTAAATTTAGATACAAGAAAACAAATCCTGCACAAGGAACTATGCTCTTTTGTGAGTATGGAGTTATTGAAATAGGATCTTGCGATGTAACTTTGTATGATTTTGAAATGACTATGTGCCGAGGTGTCCTTGATCTTACAGCATTCCTCCTGCTGCTGCCTGTTGATTGCCGAATTGCAAATGTGTGTGGTCATGCCTGGTTGACCCTCATTTTAGAAAGACTTTGATTCATTGAGTTTAAAAAGTACTTCAAATGTTATTATATTGAAAAAGCAATGAAGCAGAAATGAATCAATTGTCACACATTAGGAGAAGGATTAGCTTGATCCTGTTAAGCAGTGCACACTTTCTTCTTGGTGCTCTCATAGTGTACCAAGTGTTCTCAGTTGAGATTTTTAATATCTACCTGAAATATTATACATATGTTCTGTTTACTGTTTAGCCATAGTTTGGCCCCATCCCCAAAGTACCTCCAGGGGTTGTCATTCTTTCTTTTTAAGTTTTATATGCAAAATTGACACTAATTGTAACAAATATTAATCATCCATATTTAAATATTACTATTAATTATCATTCAATGTGTTGTAATTATAACATCAAAGAACAACATATTTCCCACAGGATAATCTAACAAAAAGAAATAGCTATTAGAGAATTTATTTTCATTTCAGTGAACTTAGCATTTTCAGTATGTCATTATTTATGCTCAATTATGTCATTTAACAGTGATTGTGACAGAAGGGAGAGAACAGAACCTTTAACACCATTAGAGGTGATCTCCATTTGCTGGCTTTTTCCTCATTAGATTTGTTTATTTATTTATTTATTTATTCATTTATTCATTTATTTATTTATTTATTTATTTATTTTTTGAGTCAGGGTTTCTCTATGTAAACCTGCCTGCCTGGAATTCACTAGTAGCCCTAGCTGGCCTGGAACTCAGAGATCTGCCTGTGTCTTCCTCCTGAGTGCTGGGATTAAAAGGATGAGCCACTGTTACCCACAGGAATTATCCTGTAAATCACAGATTAAAGACATGAAAAATAATCTAAGTAAATAAAAGTGGAAAGAATAGCATTCTAGTCCTCTTAACTACAATTTCACCTATTTTCGAAAAAAATTAATATTAAACTTTATAAGAAATAAAGAACCCTGAAGTGTAGATGTAATTAATCTTACCAGTAAAAACCGTAGATCAGAATTTGGGGTAAACACCTGGAAGATAAGATAACTGGGAGCAGCTGCCAGTTCACTCTATCCTCTCTGGATCTTCATACCAAAAGGGCAAGGTCCTCTCTCTACCCCACCTTATTACTTCTTGTCTCACTGTCTACAGCCCTCCAAATCTCTGTGGTTAACTAATGACTAGCTCTAACCTCTGACTCCAAGTAAGCTTTACTTGTTAGGGCACAAAGAAAATAACCACAAAACAAAGATTAAATTTATGTATTGTCAATGGTAACTATTTTCTCCTCCGTATTGTGTATTCAAATGAGAAACTTCAGCAAATCCCTAAATGGGTCCTTCTGATTTTATCTCCAAACTTCCCTACTTAAAAAATAAAACTATTTATTTAAAATAAAACCTTTTTATCTTACCTTGTCATAAATGTATAAACTATCATTGACCATATACTGACTAAGCTAAACAACATCCTGAGTTACATAAATAATACTTGTATGAAGATTTCAATACAAGTAGATTGCTTTAAATGAAGACAGTCTACCTCTGTCTTCCTGTAGGCTTTGACTTTGTTTCAGGGGCATTGAGCTAACTGGACTCAAATATAAAAATCGGGAGCTTGAGTTAGCTTAAGTTCTAATTCTATTCTTCATGATGAAGGGTAATGCTATGTTGAATGCCACTGACTTTCCCTGAGATATTAGAAAAGTGTAAACACTGAATATTGAAATAGCTTTCTGTATTTTAATTTTTCAGAATCCTATAGATCTCTACAAATTTATTTCCCTCATGTTACTTCTAGTTCTTTAAATTAGGTTGAGTATTAGTCACATGGATACAGGAACCATTCTGTGATGATAGGCAGAGAACTCAGATTATAGAAAAGCAATGAATTTAAAGTGAAGTACCACATACCAAGAATCTGAGTTTATTAACTCACTTCTAATGCTTGTATATTACTATTTACAATATTTCCCCATGCTAGTAGCAAAACTATAAATATCTCCATGTTTATTAATATTTGTTTTATCCCATTATATTTCATATTGGGCTTTTCTGTACTTACAGTTTAATATATATTTGAAATTTAATTTTACAAGCTATATTTTAACTTATTCGATTACGTTGTGTAGATGGAAGTTTTTGCCCTATAGCTACTATGAAATAACCACTCAGAGTATTAATAATAAGTGTAAATGTTTGGTCTTGCTCAGGCTTATTACTGACCAGCTCCTACAATTTAAATTAATTCACATTCCTCATTTGCACTTTACTATGTGGTGATACATTTATTAGCATGGCACATTCATCTCCTGTTTCATCTGCATCTGGCTAGTGACTGCCAACTCCACCCTTCTTTCCCTTGAAATCTCTTGGTGTCAAAAACTTCAAGTTGTGAATTTTTTTTTCAGTATAATTTACCTTCTCACATTCTTTTAATGTAATATTATATAAATTTAAACTCATGTTTAAAATACTCAGATTTTTAGGATATATGGCAATGAGATGGAAAGCACTTGAACAAATTTAAATTTACTAGCCTACCAATAAATAAGTGGTCATTAACCTTATGAGTACTTAAAATTATACTGGTTGCTTTTCCAATAATGACAGACCTGCATTACTGCATATACTTTCTAGTTCACATACATCTATTTGTATGCTTGCCACTCAGTCACATTAATACATAAGCCCTTAGTCCCCAAACTAAAGACTAACTGTAAAACTGAGTGGTTTTCCTTTTTCTTTTTCTTTACAATTTAATAATCCTCAATGACTTCATATGGGTAAGGCAGCTTAACACTTTATATAGTACTGCAGTGAATACTTCAAGCATACTTCTACCATTTGCTACCATAAAGTTAAAAAGTGGTTTAGATAATTCCAGTCTATGTACCAGTGCCCTGAAATGCAGTACTTAATTAAATTAAAAGTCATGATTTGGAGTTGTAACTTAATCTAAGTTATTTTGTGATATATGAAACATATATGATAAGTCTTTGAGCTTTAGAAAGAGTATATATCACCATACCATTTTAAATTGTTTATTTTTTTTAAGTTTGCCTTCACCATATAGCCAAATATTATTAGTTATGCCTTTGGCAGAATAATTTAATGTCTAATACAATATCTAAGAACATCATCTAAGAATTTCATCTAACAAATATCTAAGAATTTCATTCTTCATGAATGAAATTCAGGGAAAAGTGAAAAAATTAAAAACACAGAAATACAGGTTTTATTACTATTTTGAAAACTGGGGGTGGGGAACTAACAAGAAAACAAACCATAAATTCTCCAGTAAGACTTGTTACTATAAATAAAACATCCCCCGCAAGTTTTAGACCATACAAAGATGATAAGGGAAAAAGATGGTTAGTAATTGAACACTCAGTACACACAGAATCACCTTGGGACCTTTTTTCTATTAGATTTCAACATTTTTCACCAATAAGAACAGCTAACGAATGATTTATTCACTTAAGTTACATATGGTAAAAGAAAATTGGACTTCAGGTAATCATTGGGTATTGTTGAAATAGTTTTACTTAGACTATAAACAGCAAACTATCTTGTACCAAAAAAGCATGGTAGAAAGTATGAAAACATGCATGATGTATATTAACAGACCACACCAAAAATACCAGATTTCTAGTGGATATAAAAAGCAGAGTTGCTCTCTAAAATACCCCTACAAATAAGTAGATTTAGTATAAATTTTTTATTTGCATTGAAATATGTTTCAGTTGCTGGTGTGACCACACCTTAGAAGGTAATCCCCAAGGAAAGAATCTTAGACCAGATGTTTAGTTGCTAGAAAAGACTTAAAGGAATACTACTCTAAAGTCACAAACCATCTAAGGTAACATTGTAGTCATCTGTTAAAAAGTAAACTATTAATGACTAGATATCCTCCTTACTCTGCAAACCAATGGAAATATGAAAGTAGACACCTTAAATTTTGTGAACATATGTAGAAGACTGACATTCTAAGTCATGCTATTATTTGATTTCATTGATAAATCATAATAGACTCTCCATCTTTAAAAATTGTAAAGGAACTTTCCAATAAAATCTTAAAAAAAAGAAATTCTCTGTGTCAAGCTGTTTTCCCAATTTCTTGGCAAGCTATCAGCCAATCAGATTTTTATTAACCAATGAGAGCAATGCACAGTTAGAGTGTATAAAGATTGTTCCATGGCATTTCCCACTTTTGTCTAATTAAATGGGAAATTTTAATTGTAATATAGTAAGATTATATATAAAAATAGTTATTAAGTAAGAACTACAGTCACAATATGCAGTCTAATTGTTTGTATTTGACAAAATCCATTATCTATCTATCCTATCTTTGTGAGTCTGAAGTTTTATACCTAATTTATTTTCTGTCATAACTAGGAAAAATTTTAAGTTTGACTATTTAGTATTTAACTCTATCAAATACAACAGAAGGACTAAATGTTCCCTTTCTTTCCCATCTTCCTGACTCCCCCACCCTCTCCCTACCCCACACCTATCCACTCCTCAGAGAGGATGAAACTTTCCATTTGGAATCAACAAGAAACAAGGAAGACCCTAAGAAAGACATACATGGATCTCTTGAGAAGGGGAAATAGACAAGAAACTGTCTATAATGGAATCATGCCTCTGCTCACTGCCAGTGAACAGAGCCCACCCAAGAAGATTCTGCTACCAAATCGCTGCACTTAACTCTGTTCTTTTGTGTGTTTAAAATCCTTTGTTTGTTTTTTGTTTTTGTTTTGTTTTGAACTTTTCTCAGATTTTATATAGAATTTCTTGCCCAAAATTTTGGTGCCATATGTAGACAGAAATTTCTGTCCTGCAGCCACTCTCAAACAATCACTCGGAGTCTTAACATTAATTGTAAATGTCAGCCAATAGCTCAGGATTATTATTAACTAGCTCCTACATTTTAAATTAACCCAATTTCCTTATTTATGCTCTGTCTTGTGACAAACATTTATTAGCATGGCATGTTCATCTCTTGCTCTATCTTTGTCTGGCTGGTGACTCCTGACTCTGCCCTTCTTCCTCCCTGAATGGATTGTTTCAGGGTCAGGCTGTCTTGCCCAATTTCTTCCTGACCAGCTATCACTCAAGCAACTTTTTATTAACTATGTACATTTACAGTGTACAAAGATTTTTCTAGAAGAACAATGTGTTTATTTTCTTCTTACAATTTAAAAGCTGGGCAAAGGAGCAATTGAGGATGTTTCTGGGTCTGACATGCTAACAGATGGGGAAATGCTTTCACATATTTAAAGAAAACAAAAGTTTTAAGGAAAATTTAAGATGGCATTTAACAACTTTAATTCTGGTAGCTTTAATATTTATGACAGAGTTTTCATGGATGAAATTCTCTGGAAGAACAATCTCCTGAGAATCACCTGGACATTGGTGAATGATACTTAGTAGTATAATTGTATCAGCTTGACATTTTATAAGAACAGGATGTACAGGTTAATCACTGATAGTAAAATTCAAAACATAATTTAATAAGAGTAAAATTGAAATCTGTCTATACTATTTTTCATTATTCTAGAAAAAGAAAGACTGACTTTGCAAATAAAAATTCCCCCTTATCTAGGAAAGAAAGATAAGACTAAACAACATATGATTGGCTATTAGCTTACTAATGCCTGGTAGTATATTCAGTGGACACAGCAACTGATGAGTTGCAATATAACACTTATTCTTCTGGATCTCCCACTCCAAACTGTTGAAACTAGAAAAGTACCATCACTAATACATACTTAGATTAAATGTAGGAGCACTTAATTTGGAAGTAGTCACTTTCTTCCTTTCCATTCATTTTAGATACATTTTTAATTACTCCTTCAGTGAGCCAAATAAGGTAGAAACTATTGCCAATAACACACTTGGACTCCAATATCTTCTGAAGAAATGTGATATTATTATAATCATATCTGAAATCAAACAAATGATCAGTTAAGATCCATGGAAAATGGGAGCCTTTTATGTAATCAAGTAAAGCTTCAGTAATAAGGAGAGAAGTTACAGAGAGAAAAGTATTGGATGAGATGTTTTCTCAATATTTTTCACAAATAACAATAAAAGTAAATCCATAAAGTCAGAGCAGGCAAAAAGAATTGTAAATAAAAGACAGTTTCTTGAAAAAATCATCAAGAAAGACAGGGTATAAAGGAAAGCATAGTTTTCAGATATATTAAGGAAAACACAAATAGAACAGAACTTTGTAAATATGTTAACACTCAAAAGGCTTCTTAGGGGATGACTAGAAACACATAAAAATGTGGAAAAGTAAAAAATGTATTTAAAGAAGGATTAATCAACAGTTGTTCCTGACTATAAGATAGGAGAAATGAAGCTCCATTGCAGAGAAGATTTACTTTTTTAATAAGGTGCTTCATAGTGTAGCTTCAACTAACCTGGAACTCACTAGACTGGTAGACCAGTCAGCCCCCAAATTCACAAAGATTCTCCTGCCTCAGCTTCCTGCATGCTGGAATTCACATGCACTACCACATGTGACTACACAGAGAATTTTAAGGCAATAAGAGTTATTTGTGTGATACTGTATTGATAAATACATGACATCACACTTTTGTCCAAACCCACAGAATACACAGCATCATGAGTGAATCTTAATTCCAACTATGCATTTTGAGTAGATCATGTGTAAATGTAGGCTCGTTAAGTATAAAATGCAAATGCAACTAACTATGTAGTGGTATGTCTACTTACTTATGTCATAGAACAAGCAGAAGTTGAGCCCTCATCACTGCCCCTCCCCCAAAAAAACACACACACCGAGTAGCTTTCATGGTTCTGGAAGGTACTCAACACTACAGGAAGAGGAAAGCAATCATCAACATCACTCAAGTTCAAATCCTGTGACCTGTGATGGAATAAACGTTATGGGGATAGCCCACCACTTTTTGGTTGATTTTATTTTCCTCTCCATGACACTGCTAAAAAGCCCAAGATCCTGAGGTTAGACAGGTAATGGGCCTAGAAGAAAAACCTACTAATTTTATTCTGTTAAGCAGACATAGCAATAAAATGACTCCTAATGACATATTGTTAAAACCATAGGAAAGTGCCTCATTGTACTCTCATCAGAGAAACTTCATGCAAAAGATGGGAATTAACAGAGCGATCTACAAATGTACAATGTCCAGTGAGTAAAAGACTTTGAAGTATTTAGTCCTAACTGAGATATCTTCATACAAACCCTCTCCTCAAGATTAAGAAATCCATAATGAGAATTATGAAAAGTATTTAAAATTCAAAGGTCCTTTAATATTGATATAGTTGAGGGCATCCCTTATGCTCTGTACTAGAAAAGAAAAAGATATCCAGAGATTATTTGCCAGAAACATATAACGATTGTTTTGTTCTTATTTCACAAATACCTAACATCAGGTAAAGGGATGAAGAATAGTGTGATGCCTCTGGCATTCTTATTAATGTGACTTTTATCTTGGTTTATCTTTTTCAATGGGTCTAAATTCAGAATGAATTAAAGGAAGTCAAACTAAAATGAATTTAATTACCAAGGACAGTTATAATAAAAAAATGTAATTCCTTGTAGATTTGCTAAAAATCCTGTTTTTAAATTGTTCATTTCCAAAAGCAATATTCCATTTAATAGAATATAATGCTAAGCTCAAAATTTGCAGTGATTTATGCAAATCCAGCTTATTCCAAACAAATAAGACATGTGATTTAAGCCAGTTATTGACCTGTGAACTTCTGTTGGATTTCTCTGGTTTTATTCAAGATAATAGGAATAATGAATTAAAGAATTAGGAAAGTTATCATTTCACCTGGAGGATTACTAAGAATTGATACAATTTAATGGATTTTAATTTGTCTAAGGTGTTGATGCCATGAGGTTAAGACATAAAAACACAACATGTCTGTGTAGATGTTGTTCTATGGTTGTATTCATGGTCTAAAAGCATGTATAGAGACCAAGAGAGAGGTTAAGCAGTTAGAGTGTGCCAAAGATGATGTGCAGACTGTTATGGTAGCAAAGATGAGCATTTATGCTATTATTATCATCAAATGCTGAGCAAAACACACAGACTTACAAAAGATGGGCTCTCTGTGAGCCTGTGCATTTCTTCCTCAAGTTAAGCCCTTATAAAAACCTCTTTTCCAAACCAAGCTAAATGCAACTCAGTCATAGACTCGCACCCTTCTTTCAGTCTTGCCTACCTCCATAGCTCTGATTCTCCACCCTTATATTATCATTTTGGCAGAATAATAAACACAAACTAAGCTGGCCATAGCTCAGTAATCTCAGGAATACAGACTCCATCTTCACCATCACTGTCACCAGATATCCCCCACTGCAGCCCTAAGGCATGACCGTCTTTTACATACTTAAGGCTCTTCTTCTTTCCTGCCATTTTAAATATTCTCAGTTGTGAGTATAGTATCTAACAAGCAAAAGATTGTATCTATGTAAGGTCTCTCCTGCTAGATTTTTAATTCAATACTGACAGGATTTGTTTAGTTTTTGGAGGTAGTTGTAGATCTAAGATGGAGAGAAAATTATCATTTATAAGCTACCCAGTAAATAGTTATAGGAATGGCAAATGAAAGGTGTATGATTTTTTCTCCTTATAGACAGACAGCTTTTAAATACCAACTGCAGGGAGCCATGGAGTTGCCTTGGCCTAGCTTCCTTGGGAGGCATGTGTCATGGGTTTTTCAGGGTAGACTAGTGTACCTCTCAGACAGTGAAGCATTCAGGCCACTTTGTGCTTTTCTGTATGTTACCTTAGTAGTCAAGGATGCATACAGGCTTGACAGGACAATTGGTCTTAGCCATTAATCTTGTATACACTGTATGACTTGCAACCCTCACTGTGTCCTGGCAACTACAACTGCACTGATCCTGGCAATTGCCATTATATTCTGTTTATGATAAAGGTATAAAACATTTGATTGCTTTCAATGAAATTGCCATAGCGTCAGTTGTGCCATAGCCCATCCAACCAACTTGATTTAATTCCTTGCTGACATATCAGGTGACTTTATCCCAGTATGTTAATGCAGGTGCTTATACCTAACTTCTATAGTCTATGAAGCATAATATTGAGAAATATTTTAATATGATTCTGTCTAATATATACCTTCCCTCCCTCTGTTTCCATGTGTTCCTTTCCCTTCTGTCTCCATTTCCTCACTGATTCTCAGGCTATTAGTATTCAGTCCTGGCTACTTTAATTCACAATCCTCCAGCATCAGCATCCTAAACACTGCAATCACAGGCATGGGCCGAAAACTCCTACACCCAACTCTCTCTTAACTGCAATATCTTTCATATTTACTCAGAATATTTGTAAACTTCACTTGCTGAAATTTATTATTTTACCTCAACAACTCCCACAGAAATATCCTTTTAATTCTTGTTCAAAGGTACCTGAAATACTCTGCCTTACTTTTGTATCAGTGAACTTTATTTTGCTATATCAAAATGAATAAACCTAAAAGACATTATGATAAGTGGAATACAGTATTATCTAATACCATTTTTATAAGAAACTATAGACGCAAAAACTGATAAAAGTTTTCAATTCTGGGCAGGGGTATAAATCAGAAACTACTATTTCAGGGCACAAAATTTCAATTAAATAAGGTGAATGAAAGCCACAGACATATATTGCTTAGTAGTATAATGCCTATAATAACAATATTATATTAGATATTTAAAATAAAAATTTATCTTACTTTAATTTGATGTTCTGAATTTTATATCATTATCACTTGCATGTGTGTGTGTGTGTGTGTGTGTGTGTGTGTGTGTGTGTGTATTTGCCACAATGTACATGTACACGTGGAGGTTCAAGATCATGTGAGCATCAATTTTTTCCTTCCATTATACAGGTCCTGGAAATCAAACTCAGGTTCTCCAAACCAGTAGCAGGCACCTTTACCTTTACCTACCAAGCCATTGAACCAGCACATATGGTAGCTTTTTTCTATATATAATTAAAATCTTTTGAGAATTGTATAAATGATTATTGCTTTTATATCACTTCTATTCTTCCTTATCTCATTTCCAACTTCTAGTGTCCAAGTCCATCTCAAATTCATGTTATTTTCCATATATATCTATAGTTATATCTCTCTCTATATATATATATCTTTTTGTTTTTTCTCAAGACAGGGTTTCTTTGGAGCCGGTCCTGACACTTGCTCTGTAGGCCAGGTTGGCCTCAAACTCATTGAGATCTGCCTTTCTCTGCCTTATGAGTGCTGAGATTAAAGGCATGTAGGAACACTGCCCAACTCTCTCATTCTATAATTATTATTGCTACTATATATATATATATATATATATATATATATATATATATATATATAACCTTCTGAGTGTAATTAGTGCTGTACGTACTTACACATGTTTAAGTCTGGCTACTATGAGTTGCATAAGCTATCACAGGGCTTGTCCCTGAAGAAAACTGATTCTCTCTCTGTCTCAGCAGCCATTGATTTCCTTCACCCAGGGCTGGGACCGTAGGAAATTTCCAAATCCATATTGGAATGATGTCTGGTAGGTTTATCATGCATGTCTTATTTAGGCAAACATATTTTTGAGAGTGATGTTATAGGTGTATAGACTATGGCTGGGCATACCATGATCATTTAGTCAATTAATTTTTACCAGTTGTACATCTGTAGAAACCCCTGTCTTCTGGATAAAGAAGATTTTTGGGTGAGGGTGAGAGCTGAACTTACTTGTGTAAGGACAAAATCCTGAGTAGGTTTTAAATCCTTTCATGGTATCTGGTTAAGTGAACTTGAGGTCATGTTCTTTTGTTAATGTCGTAATGGTGTGTGTGTGTGTGTGTGTGTGTGTGTGTGTGTGTGTGTGTATCAGGCTTGATATAATTCTTTACTCGTATTCTGAACAATTTAATGTGCTTTCATTCATGATTCTTTGCATACATGATTTTGCATACATGTTTAAAACTAGTACCCTCTAATGATCCAATCTTGATGTGCACTTGATAGAAATGGTATCAAGCTTCTTTTGGCCTGAAACATAATTAGAAATCCATTCATTTCTAATCTATCTGTGTACTGTTTTGTTGTATTTTAAATTGACTTCACACACACAGAATTGTTTTCTTTCTTTCTTTCTTTCTTTCTTTCTTTCTTTCTTTTTTTGCATTAGAATTGTTTGGTGTTGACTTTCACTGTATTTGAGAAATCACCTTTCATTTCTAGAGTTGAGGTATAGACAGAGTACAGCATGTCGTTAGCATGTAATTATTAGCACCTACCCAAAAAAATTAGAAAGGGAGAGGAGAGAAAAAAAGAGAAAGGAAAGACAAAATCCATATCTATAGTATTTTCATGGAAGGAAATTTTCTCATTATTGGTACTTGAATTTGTAATTCCTTTGTTCTCTCAAAGTAGAAAATATCTTTGTACTCATCATAGGCTATGCTTTATATTTTGGCTTTATTGATATTAATTCTGCTTGATTTATTTTACTTATTTCTCTTCCTAGTCTATTTTCTCTTTTTTTAAAACTTAATTTTCTGTTCAACATATAAATCTTAAAGTCAATGTTAATAAAATTAATATTAATTTGAACAAATAGCAAGTCTTATATATATAAGTCATATGTTTATGCATATATGCCACATATATGTTCTTAAATTATGTTTAATTTAATTTTTATAAGTTTATATGTGTCACGTATTTATTACTATTTTGTAGGAAAGTTTTAAAATTTTTATTGTGATACCTGTAAAAATCATGGGTAACTTAGGAATATATTGCCTCTTTTAATAGAATTTGAGGTATTTTTAGCAATTTTTCTTTTTACCTTTTATCCTTGAGAACAAGTTAGAGAAAATCTTTACAGTACTTTTTATTTGAAATGCCCTCAGCCGTTTCTTTTAATGTGTCATCAATATTTATAATTACTTTGTGTATCTTTTAAAACAATTATGTTATACAATGATTTTGTAGAAGCTTATGTATACACATTGCATAAGTTTTCTAAGCAAGTTGTGTAATATTCTCTAATAAATTATTTCTTAAAATGTTCTTCCAACCACTAAAAGTTGCACAAAATTATCTGTGTTATTGTTGTAGATTTAAGTATTTATCAAATACATTTTTCTTGATTATAAAGAAGTGCACTTTGGTTATGCCTAGTTATGCTTATGTTTAGTGTCTTCTATGACATCATAGAAGATGCTTCAAATACCTGAGCACTTTAATTTTCCAAGCTTTTCAATATTGTCGCTTCCTAATGTTCTGTATCCATTCCATGTAGGGTTCCCAAATTTCTGCATAGATGATGATGATGCTGTTTTGCCATCATTAGTTTATTTTTTGGGAGGATATAATCTGCATTTTCTTTTCATATGATTACTGACAAATTTCAGGTTAAATCTTCCTCCTTATTTTATAATTTCTATTTTCACTATCTTCACACTACTCCTATACTGTCTATAATTCAATAATATTTATTGTCTTTTAAGTATTGCCTTGTTGATAAATATTCTTTTTATCACATTATAATATAATGCTTAATATTATTTTGTTAATTAGATTTATCTTAAATTATGTGTGACAAATACTGAGGCAACTCATTAAAATGCTGTTTTAAATATATATTCAAGCCTTAATATTTCATTAATTTAAAAAAAAACATATTTAACTTTTACACTACTTTTTGAAAACCCATATCATTGTTAAACATCTTCCTCATTTTGCATTAAGAGTAAAATGAAAATGGGAATGTTTGGTAGCTGTGTAAATTTAAATCCATTAGTTTATAAACAAGGAGTCTGCAAGCAAATTATGTCAACCTAACACAAGCTAGAGTAATTTGGAAAGAGGGGTTAGCAACTTAGAAAATCCTCCCAGATATTTACCTTTGGTGAATTACCATAGCTGTTGATTGATAAGGGAAGGTGGTGCTCACTGGGGCAGTGCCAACCATGTCTTCCTCGGTGCTGTGAGGAAGCGAACTGAAAAGTCATGAGGAGTAAGTCAGTAAGGAGCATGCCTCCATGGCCTTCAGTTCTCTCCAAGTTTCTGGCTTGAGTTCCTGACCTGACTTCTTTCATTTACAGATTCTGACCTAGGTATGTAAGCTGAAATAAGTCCTTTCTCTCTGCTTCTGGGCATGGTGTTTTCTCACAGTAGTGGAAATCTATCTGACAAACATTAGGAGATATTACAAAGGTAAAATATTCTAGGTCTCTTAAACATATAAATAAAGCAGATCATTGACAATAATGATATTCCCTTAAGTGAAATTTCTATGAAACTTGAACAGATTTAGAGTTTCATTTGTATGTTGTTTTTGCATTTCCATGATTCTGTTATCTAGGTTCTTGCCAAATAAATATGCTGGATGGTTTTAAAAGTAGGCTGGATAAATCCATAATGGGGAAATAGTGAGTGACCAAGAAATTGCATCAAGCTGAACAAACAAAAAGCAAAGAATTTCATTAGAGTTGAAACTATGCAGTAAAAATAATTCAATGAATTTGAGCTAAAATAGCAAAAACATGATGAGTGTAGTTAAAATAAAGTCTAACTTTTTAAAATCAGCACAATAAAAACATAGCCTGAACATTTGGCTTCATTAAGAGGGAATTCAATTTTACATCAAAGTAAAAAGTATGAGTCATTAGAATACTGAGGTGGTATCATTGACTATATACGAAATTGGATAGTGTCTTTAAAGGACTCATTATTTTAAAGCTATGAAAATATTTGTCTTCAGATCAAAATTATAAAGATATCAAATTCAAAGAAGGAAATCAAATACCTTTGGGAGATCAGGAAGTTTGTGAATTAGAAATTCCCAGTTGCTTGTTCTCATAAGAAATGAAATGCATTATTTTCTTTTTTTTTTTTTTCATCTAAAACAGCAGTTGAGCCACCTCTGCCAAGGAAGGAAAAGAAACACACCACACTTGCCTCTTGTTAAGAACTTTTTCCTTCTTATCTTTTCCAAAATGACTGACCATTTCCTAGTCTTTAAATAAGAAAGTGCTTATTGTATTTCTCCTGTTTTCAATCCTCAATTCTGCTTTGTTAAATTTTATATATTGTTTTTGAGTGTTTTTTATTGATTGATATTCTAAGGGAAATTATTTAAACAAGAGCTTTAATATTCTCTGATTCTGATTATTGAATCTTATTTAAAATTTAATTCAGAGAGAAGTGGAAGTCAATATTAAAGGAAGACAGAAGAAAAGCTGGTGAAAAAGATCAAAAGATATTGATGAAAGTGTGATTGTGAAGCCCAACATTTTGTACTAATAAGATATAATAATAAAATTCAAAGTTTTAAAATCTTTTTGTCTTTGGCTCATTAGCTTCAACATAGAATATGTTCTTCCTAATATTTGTTAATTTTTTATACTTCTCCTTGTTCAACTAGACTTGCAATATCAAAATAAATATTGTTTCCAAAAAATATGCCAATGAGGAGGAAGGTGGTCGTGAACTTCCCACTATTCATTATCGGAATATCTAGTTAGCTAACACAGGACACTTTTCTAGTAATACCCCTTACGTTTATCCCAAATCTCATTCTGTGCTTCCTCAGTGACCATTCAAAGCTCATACATATAAATTTCATTTTGCTTTATATATGCTACTCAAGATATAAGACATAAATTTGATGGTAAATATTTGTGAAATGTGACTTAATTACAGAAAAATCTTTTAAAGTCTTTGTTGACCGCCTTGAGAATGCATTGCAGTTAACATGAAAAACATTGCCATTTCATTTATGCTATGTAATCAGGATGGTAAGAGGGGCAATGCCAACGTCTGAATAATTGAAAAGTTTCTCAATAATGAGCATTGGTTTAAAAAATTCCTACAAAAACTACTTGAAATATTTATTGAATCATCTGTGTACACAATATGCTGGTTGAGGACACATTTTAACTTTCAAAACAATAAATACTTAGGTATTCACCTAATTAATAAAATATACCAGAAGCTGTTTGTATAACTTAATTAATCTATAAGCCAAAGACAACAATCATAATGAAAATGCTTCTCAAGCAAATTCACTGTCTTGTTTTTCACCAAGTCACAAAACTATGACTGTGCAGAAAGCAGGAGGTAAAGCCAGGGGCACAATTTTCTGTTGTAATTGCTATTAGCGACAGGTATTCCATATGATCAGAGATCATCTGCAAACTCAGTCTGTGTATATATGATATGATATGGAATGCGTGAGTTTAGGTGAAATTTGACATGCTCAGTAATTCTGAATACCAGTTTCAGAGTTTTTGTTGAAGGTGTTCAGCTAGGGAAAAAGAAAGAACAGGAAAAGTTCTCCAATATTTTGTTAAGTGGAAACAAATGAGAAGCTGTGAATTTTCTGTCTCCAAAGCTTTCATTAGAGAAGTTTCTTTTTTTGCAATGGGATGTGGATAATATTGAGTTTCACTACTTTCCAAAATGTGTGAAATAATTGACAATAGAGTGTTTAGCCCTAAATGGGGAATAAAATATATTTAGCAAGTTTTTCTTTTGGAAACGCTATCTCACAAACATTGACATGGAGACTTCTTATTAATTCTGAAAATTTCGTCTTTAGCTTAGGCTTATCTACAACTAGCCATTATAACTTAAATTAACATGCTTCTATTAATCTATGTTCTGCCACTGGGCTTTTTAAAACTCTCTTCCATTCTGTATGTATGACTTGATCTGATTGTCACCAGTGTCCATGCATCTAGATTCATATCTTCTTTCTCACTCCTCGGAAATCCTGCCTATCATCTCCTGCCTAGCTATTGGCCATGTAGCTCTTGATTAAACCAATAAAAATGCATATTGACAAAGACATATCTTCACTGTGTAGAAAAAGATTATTTCATAACAAATATATTACCAGCCACCACCACCATCAGGCTAAAGGGCTATGCAGACAGTATAGTAAGAGCCAGGTAAGGGAAGATGATTACAAAAAAAAAAATCTAGACATGATGCTACCATTATACTCAGAAACTCACAGCATTTGTGGCTACCCATATGCCTCAAAGATGATCAATGGAAAAAACAAGCAAAACAATCAAAATATGATTGGTATTGTTTATGAAAATAATTTTAGGTTTCAACAGCAGAAGGAGAAAATATGAAGTATAACAGGTATTTACAACTCTCCAAACTCAGCATATGCATGTATGAAATTATCAAAGAAATTTAACTGATTGGTTATTTGAAATTTCTGAGAAAAAAAAATAAAAGGTTAACTTGTCCTAAAACAGCATCACAAGAAAAGTTAGATTATTAAAAACCATAATGGTTATTTAATGCCACTTACCAACTAGATAAATAGTGGTCAGATGTAACCTGTATCCAGAGTTTTGTAACTTCAAGGTTCTTATAGTTTTTAACACAAAGCCCTTCCACTGGATCTTGGATAATAGAAGCAATACCAGACTCATTTCTGACAAACACCAGAGGCAACTGTGAAATTTGTCAAACTTTAAACCCGTTCCTTTAGTTCTAGACCCAAAACTTCTTCACAATTGAACACGGCTTTATGGTGGTGGAGCATGGGTACTTGGATATCTAGTAGAGACCCACATAGAAGTCTTAGAATCTACACTCTTAAGTAGTTCTACATTAGCCCAAAAAGTTGAAAAAAATGCCCTAAGGGTTTTCTAACTAATATTTACATTACCTCTTTCCATGTTTTGTATGGGACCCACAACCAAACTACCATCTTGAGCAAAGGAGACGCCTCACTGCCCATACTACCCCAGTAACCATGATCCTGAGACTTTTCACAATTCCTTGCAACTGGGGGAAAAGCCTTTAAAATTATAAATGAGCTATTTTCAGAGCCACAGGATTCTTCTGACCTTGTGGTCATTTCTAATGTTTGAACCACTTATTGCTGGTGAGTCATACAGAAGACATGATACCCTGTCCCCTTTTGTGCAATCTGTCCTGCATGTAAGAATTATATACAGGTATAAGATTGACAGATAATGTTCATTGACACCTCTTTTTACTAAGTATTCAAACATCAAATAGTTCTAGGGGTATACCTGATGGGAGATGTCATTCTGCAAATATGTTTCTTGTATTGGTTAATGAATAAAGCACTGTTGGCCAATAGGAAAGCAAGGAGGAGAGAGAAAGTAGTAGGGAGGAGATCCAAGGTGAAGGACAGAGAATGCCAGCTCCTCTCTCCGATAAGCTAAGACCATGTGGAAATACTTAGATTAATAGAAATGAGTTAATATTTAAGACAGAGTTAGCTGATAAGAAACTAGTAACTGGCCTACAGTTTTATATCTAATATAATGTCTCTGTGTGTTACTTGGGGCTGGCACAGCTGTGGGGACCAGACTGGTTGGAAAATACTCGTAACAGATACCTTTGCCAGGTAGAAGGTTCTAAAGGTTAACTATTGTAATTAAAGAATACAATATTACTCTGGCCCTCACAATATCATGCAATATCTCCTTTGGTTCTCACAGACAGACAACTATGTGACTTTCATCTCTAGTATCACTCAAAGAATAATTAAAATTATCAAAATTAAGTAGTATCTTCATATACCCTGGTATGTTTAATGTTCTATGAAGATCAAATAGATTAATCTAAGTTTTAAGAAATCCCTCATTAAGCTCACAATAGAGAATGGACAGTGGACACATTATCCATGGTTAGCATTTATGAGGTAGTATTACTCCTACCTCTACAACCACCTTTGAAATTCTTTACTGTTGGCCCTTTACAGAGACAGATCTCTTACTGATTTCATACACTCATTTGTCTGGGTCTTTTATATCACTAGAAAAGGCAACCAAGGCTGTCCTGAATTCATGATAATATATGTTACAAAGTCCAATTATATCTTCTCAAGATCACCTCATTAACTGCAAGATTTAGTTTATTGTACAACCATCCCAGAAGTCAAAAGTCTCTTGTAGTCAGGCTATATTGACTGTCACTATAGATTCACCTGATCAACACTAAGAATTTCCGAACCCTAGAAACGCAAACAGATTCATGTTGTATCTTGGGATCTCCATTTATTCTGTTTTCAGTGCACATAGCCCTCCTATTAAGCTACCTACTTTTCATATGTATATTTCCTTGGTGGCGCTCTCCTGGTCATGGAATCTCCAACATATTTAAGTTTCCATTGCAACTTAAATATCACCTTCAGAACTCCACAAAATAGCTCATGGAGGATTTTGAGACTGTGCTGCACATCAGTGGTCAGATTTATAGAACTTTGGCACTAGCCTCAGTGGTACATTGTTTTTTACTTTGTCATATCTGCATATCTAGTAATATATGGATAATACTTCCAAATCATATTACTATTTTAAGATGAAATATGGCCTGTGGGACCAGAGAAATTGTGGCTTCTATGTCTTCAGGTGCTTGGTTTTGAACATGGAACCCCTTTGGTGCTCTCTCCTTTCAAATGAATTTATATTTTCACAATATAGATCCTTGATAACTGAGAACTTACGAACAGAAGACAAGAGGAGTAGTCACTGTGGGTAAAATGATTTTAAACATAAAAACATACAGAGACTATACAAAGCTATTATAACAAAAATGCCCCAGCTGATATCGAGCATAAAAAATATGAAAATTAGAGTCAGTATTGGGACTATATGCCAGTAGCAAACCACCTAAATTAGATTACAGAAAAATAATTTCATTTTTAATAGTTGATACTGTTTCAAATATTCATGTTCTCCAAAGCAATCTGCAGATTTCATTTTAATCACCAGCACAACCCAAGTGACATTCTTCATATAACAAGAAGAAAAACTGAGCCAAATAGTCTTTCCCAGGTAGGAACACATCAATTAATTATCCAATACCAAATACTCATCTCAAAAAACATGTACATAAGTAATATTTTGCATACAGTGCAGGTTAAACTTATGTATTTAACAATTCATATATGTGTGTATCTTATGAATGTATGTATGTGTGTATATGTATATGTATGTATGTTTGCATGTAATAATAATAATGAAAAAAGAGGTATATAAGAAGCATTAAGGAGTAGATAGGAGGCTTGGAGGGAAAAGAGGAAATGAGGAAATGATGCAAATGTATCATAATTCCCAGTAAATTAAAATGGAAATCATCAAGAGACAGTGTGAATCTTCGATTGTGAAACAAGATCAGGGAGAAAATGTCCATTGTTCTATGGGTAGTGAGGGCTAGCTTAGCTTCTCTACTCCTCTCTGCTTTATAAATCTGAAGGCACATGTGGTTTTGTATGGCAATGCATCATACTTTTTATCAGTGAATTAAATAAATAAATCTCATGACCTTAGGACTGCTTGTTTTTTCAAAGTATTTATCTAACTTGCTATGAATTGTCCTATCACAGTAAAGGATTGTTTATCTATGTAGAAGTCATAAGTTCTTTGAAAGGTGACAATGCTGCTGCCTCCAGAGAAATCCAGTACTTCCCTAACAGGCAAGGACCCAGTGATATGTTTTTTTAAGGACAGCATGATTGGCCAGAAACTTTTAAATGTTAATATAAAGTAAATAATGAAAATGCTGACTAGAAAACAATGTAGCTACACTCACGAAACTCATCTCAAAGGCAAGCAATGGTCCATTGTGTACAGCACAGCAGTGGATATAGGTCTCTACTCATACAAAGAAAAATTTATTATAATATTTGAATCTGTTAGATAACTAATTAATTCAACTTCAGTTTGTTAATGGATTCTACAGTACTCTTGGCTCTCTCCTCTTGAATTCATAATTGAAAGTCCTAAGAAGTAATTAAGTATTATCTACAAGCAAGGAAAGAATTAAGCTGTTACAATGTTTACTTCTACACTTTGAAGCAGAAGATTGTGGTGTACTTTTGAGAATATTAGAAAGAAAACAAAAATTTTATCTCATTTCTGTTTGTCTTCTGGATTGTCTTGAATACATCACATGATTGCTTTTAAACTTTTTTATTATATGTTTTTAATCCAGACTCCTACATGCTGAACTAGCAATGTGCAGGCTTAGCAAATAATTTGAATAATTGTAGACAAATTGCCTTTGAGATTGAATCTTAAGGGAGAATCAGGAAATATGTTAATGTCACTCATTGAAATAATTAGATACAAGGCCAATGCTACTGCAAACTAAACAAAGAACACAAGAAAATAATTGTTTATATAAATAGTAAAGTATTTGTGCTTAAGTTATTTGGGACATAACATGAATCACATGAATATGGAATGTTTGAAAAAGTGGTGATTTTTTTTTAAACCATCTGAAAAACATAGCCCTCCTGTTGAGTTCAGGTTAACAATAAGCACAAAGGAGACACCTAGAGTCACTCAACAACCAGCAAGAGACTGATCCTCTTGTCAGTTCCAGCAAGATGAGAGCTGGAGGAAAGGGTTTCCACTGACTTTGTGTACTATGTAAATACCAGAACAATCAAGAAGTGGACAAAGTAGTGACTGTTTTCAATAGTCTTAATCATATAATTGTAACAAATATTGCACTAATGTATAAAATGTTGCTATATCACAAGGTCTGTCAATCTTCCACATATGACTCCCTAATTTGGAAGTCTTTCTTTTGGACCATATGTTGAAACTTAATATAAATAATTAGAAGAGATGGATTCTTTCTATCTGGTAAAATATTTTAAAGCTCGTGATTGAGTAATTAGGAATAGCATGACCAGCAAGTACAATACATAAAAGTAAATATAATACAACACAAGCAAAATAAAACTACAAGCAGAACAGAGATAATCATAAAGAAGAATAGGGATTTAAAATTGGTTACTTGCAGAGGTGAGACTTTCTGAAGTTTATGAAGACTTTCTATAAAGCTGGTTATTATGCCAACACCCTATCTCCATCTCTAAGACATCCTTTTTGATTGGGTCTAAATTATACAGATAATCTTTGGTAGAGAAATGTAGACATCACAACAAGCACCCTAAATCTCCGTAAAAGTCACAAACATCTTTTGAAAAAATTTGTTGTGGTCAATGTCAAGAATTTGATTTCTCCTTAAGTTATTTGTCAATTGTGTTCTACTGATGGTAGGATGTCTTTCAGATATCATGGTAAAGATGGTCCTATTGTACACAATGAAATATTTCTTGCCTTTTGAAGTTTTGTTTTCATTATTCATCATCTATTAGCATTAAAAATTTTCTCGTTAACCTAGTACTGTTAATCATTAATGAACACCTTGCTGTTAATTTATATACTATATGTGTGTATTTTGAAAGTTTAAAAGAAATTCTACTGTGTTAAGATATTTATAATCTCCAGCAGCTAAGACAATCAAACTTAAAATGAAACAAGGGGAAACTAGACTCCTGAGATTGCTGGTACCATATTTAGGCACTGAATCTACGTTAATGTTTATTGAAATATAAAAAAATGAAGAAATTTACATAAATACATTACATAGTGGCAAAAAAGAAAAGCTCTTCTTGACATGAAACTACAAAAAGAATCAGTGAAGTGCCACTGTGTTATGTAATGTCAATATATATATTGACCATATATATATATATATATATATATATATATATATATATATATATATGATGCTCGTTTTACAAAAATAAGAAAGTAAGTGATTCAGGTAGATATTTTGTAAATTTTCAAAGACCTTAAATTAATTTCTAATTCAAGAGATTTTTTATTATGATAAAGAATAAATGATTGGGTTGCTTCATTTTCTTTTCATTTAAAGATGGACATAGACAATTTTCAGTTACGTTTCCATAGGGAAATTGTCTTCAAATATATATCTTTCTATGTTTTCAGTGAAAGATTTAAAATTTATTTGTCTCTTCTGAACATTTAAATGCTATGTGTCTAGTCTATTCATATTTTTATGGTGTTCTCTCATTAATTTTATGTCAGTTTTAGAAACACTGTATCTTCCTTCCTTCTTCACATATCTATTTTTGTTCACTGTGAGTCAAAAGTTTCAGGAAAACAACCAGAAATGCTACATCCCAGGCAATTGATAGCCTAGTTACTTCTCTCTGACATTTATTGTGCTCTGCATTGTTTATGAAAGATTGTTCCTTAATGCTAGGTGCCAGGTGTAAGGAAGGAAAGCTTCTCAATTTGTTTTGACAAAATAAGATCTGTTCCTGACTCTCATAAATACACCTTGTATCCCAGTTCATCTGGTAGTGTTTATTATAGGCTGGTGAGTCTTTGCTCTACGTCCAAAATCCATATATGAGCGGGTACACACCCTGTTCTTCTTTATGTGGCTGGGTTACCTCATTCAGGATGGTTTCTTCAAGTTCCATCCACATGCATGAGAATTTCAAGATTCTGTTATGTTTTACTGCAGATAGTATTCCATTGTGTAGATGTGCCACATCTTCTTTATCCATTCTTCAGTTGAGGGGCATCTAGGTTGCTTCCAGGTTCATGCTATGACAAATAATGCTGCTATGAACATTGTTGAGCACATGTCTTTGTTGCATGGATGTGGATCATTTGGGTATATACCTAAGAGTGGAATTGTTGGGTCTTGTGGTAAGCTAATTCCCATTTTCCTGAGGAACTGCCATACTTATCTCCAAAATGGCTGTACGAGTTTGCACTCCCACCAGCAGTGAAGAAGTGTTCCCCTTTCTCCACATCCTCTCAGGCATAAGTTTTCATTGGTGTTTCTAATTTTAGCCATTCTGGCAGGAGTAAAATGGTATCTCAAAGTTGTTTTCATTTGCATTTCCCTGATAGCTAAGGATGTTGAACATTTTCTTAAGTGTCTTTCAGCCTCTTTGATTTTCTCTATCGAGAAGGGGGAAGGAACAAGTCCCCCAGGACACATGGGAAATGGGGGGAGCAGTGAATGGAGAGAGAACTAGGAGAAAGAGAATGGAAGGAGAGGAAAACACATGTGACTAGATAGAGTCAGGGTGAGAGAGGCAGGGGGCATAAAAGAGGGAGCCATTATTGGTTTGAAGTGAAAACTGAACCTAAAGAAAGTTAAAGAGAACTACAAGACCGACTCCAACTAATAATTTGAGCAACCATGGAAAGGCTACCATAAATGCCCTTCCCTGATAGTGAGATCATCAACTAAATTATCTACCATCATGGAGTCCTCATCTAGTACCTGTTGGAAACAGAAGCAAACACCCATAAACAAACACTGAGTCTCCAGATGCAGAGAGATGGGACAAGATCAGGTTGCAGAAACTCACAAAGACAGCTGACCTGAACAAGGAGGAGCTTGGGCTCCCCAGACTAATGGCTAGGAACCCAGCAAGGGACTGATTTAGACCCCCTGAATATGGGTCTCAGCTAGAAGGACTGAGCAGTCTGAGGGACCTCAGACAGTAGAAACAGGATCTATTCCTGATACACAAAAGGACCTTGCAGACACATCACACATGGAGGGATACCCCCTTAACCTAGAGACAGGAGAGAAGTCCTAGTCCCTACTTCAAATGACTTGAAAGATTTGGATAGCATAGCCCTACAAGTGGAATGGGGATGGAGGGATGGGAGGGGAGGGTAGCCAGGGTGCATGTCACAGGAGAAAGAGGGTAAGAGGGAGGGAGGGAAGGAGGGAGGTTGGGAGAGAGGTAGGGATGGAGGGAGGGTTGGAGGGAGGAAGGGAGAGGAAACTGGGATCCACAATAATTATGTTATTAATAAAAAAAGAAGGAAAAAATGCTGCTGGATTAATTCAATATATATATATATATATAGTCAATATATACATTTATATTATATTTAAAATGCTTTGACTTCAAAATTTAAGCCTAAGGACAAGTTACTGGGGAGAAACGATTTCTAATTTTGTTTCCACAGAAAACGGAAAGCTGTGGATTCCTTCCAGACTAATGTGGTTTGATCGAGCAAGTCCCCTTGAGGCAACGTCAATGGGAAAATGCAGCCTTGCAGACCACTACAGCCAGAATTTCTGTGTCTTCTTAGGATTCCCTCATGACAGCCCCCCTCCCTACTAGAAAGAAGCAGTTTGGAAAGAATATTGTTTATAAATGTTTGTTTTAATTAAAAAAGGCATGTATAATTATGTCCAGCATAAAATAAATAAATGTTTTAAAAAAAAAAAGATCTGTTCCTGAATTCAAGACCAGAAGGGATCATTAAACTTCTGTATATAGACAGGTCACGAGATTGTCTGTATATATGGTCAAGGTTACCATTACTTTCTGTATGCGCCTGCCCTGGCCAGCAAGGAAAACGGGACTCCGGGTAGATCTTCTTCATGCAGTTTTAATCAGGATCCTTTAAACATGTTTTTTCTGGCCCGAGAGAGAGAGAGAGAGAGAGAGAGAGAGAGAGAGAGAGAGAGAGAGAGAGAGAGAGAGAGAGGGAGGGAGGGAGGGAGGGAGGGAGGGAGGGAGGGAGGGAGGGAGAGATAGAGAGAGAGAGAGAGAGAGAGAGAGAGAGAGAGAGAGAGAGAGAGAGAGAGAGGGGCAGACAGACAGACAGACAGACAGACAGACAGAGAGAGAGAGAGAGCCAGGGGACCCCTGCACAGGCTTAAATACCCTTGAACTAACCAACCCCAGTGAGCCATGTGGACCCTGCAGATAGGCTACTCTAATGCAGAAGCAGACAGGCTGAACAGAATTAACCAATTAAGGGCTTGTTTACCCAGAGAGTCTTCACCAGCGGGAAGGTGTAAGGCAGAAGCCAGAGCCACTTTAAGGCGTGGCACTACATGGCTTTCTACAACTTTCCTTAGACAAAGGGTTTAAAAGCATAGTTTTGGGGAGATTGTATTAAAAAGCCTGTAAAGTACAGTTAATAAAAGTAACATAAATATATCTAATTTTGTTCATTAAAGAATGTACTATAGAAAATTTCTTCTCAATTACATGCCAAAAATAAACATAAAACATGAATTTGGCTTAATTAATAATATAGATATATAGAATATGAAAATTCAAGTAATAACTGAAAACAAAAATACAGCTAATGCTACCTACTAATTAATAAAAAGTTAGTACTATTGTGCTTCAATTAACTCTAGATTGATTTGATAATTACCTGTTGAATTACAGTCAACCTTATGCTAACAAAACTAAACAATTGCATATTCTTTTGAGAGTACATTGAAAAATATTCATTTTTAATTTTCACTCTGTCCTTGGTATATAGTATTAAACTATGAAGTAGATGAGGGCTTTAAAATGTGTGATAAGTGCAGTCTTTTTGCTTAAGGCTTATATTTAAGAATAGATGGGACAGAAAGATGGCTCAATGCATAAACGATCTTTTATGCAAGCCTGCGACCTGAGTTTAACATGAAGACCCCATGTTTAAGGGAGGCAGAAAGGGAGTGGCTCCACATGGTTGTTCTCTGGCCTTCCCATATATCTATAACATATGAGCCCACACTCATCATACATACAAACACAATAAGAACAAATAAATAAAATAAATACAAAAGAGTAAAGTCACTGGCCCTTATTTCATAAATATTACTTTTCAGCAACATAACATAGCAAAACTTATTATATTAAAAGCATATAAAAACAACTACATTAAAGGTATTCTGGAATCCTAAAGTTACATAGTAAATTACAAGACCTCATATAGAAATCATTAGTATTTACATTTCTATAAACTACAAGTGAACGATATTTGGCTTTCCTGTCAAAAAAGGAAAACTAACTATTATGAATTAATGTTTAGGATTTTATAAGATATTTCTGAATGAGTATGTTTAAAAACATATGGTTAAAGAATCTCAGTAATGGAATTTGAGGCATATTTACAAAGTAGGAAAACTTTGTGAAGGCAGTTGTTGACAACTGACCTTATAAAGAAGATCATTTTCCCTTGTGGGTGGCATAGATGTGTCTAGTAAAGTGAAGTGACTGACTTAGTCACTGAATGTGTACTTTTTTTTTTTTAACCAGTCAGTCAGTCACCTTTTGTTGGACACTAGTTTTTAGTTAGGATTTGAAGATTCAGCCAGTTTACTTGTTCATGGATGGGAGTGGGACAGGCGGTTATGCTCAGGTGTGCAGTGCCATTCACAGTGAACCTGCTTCACTGGCACTTGCATCGCTGCTCATGTTTGAGTTCTTTTTAAGAAATGCAGTAGCTAAAAACCCCATAGGCAGCCAGCACCATGTTAATCCCCGAGATGCTGCCTATCTGCACATTGCCGTATTTGTTGTAATACCATTTGTAACCTCTCTAGAATGTTCCCACAATGCCACCGGGGGTCAAATTCTGCATCAAGATCCAGCATGACAGCTCTCCAAGTTTAACCTCCATGAGCTTCTTCTCCTTCAGTGGCATCTTGCAGTCCCGGTGTCCACAAAATCCCGAATGTGTATGTTTACACAAATACTCACGAGTAGCACTAAATTGACTGAAGCACACCATTGGTATGTGAATTAAACTTTCTGGATTCCAAGAAAGAATGATTCTTTTGTTGTCTCTTTTAAAGTAAATCATCCTGTGAGAATCAATTCTTAAACACAAACATGCTTGGATGATGTCCTTAAAATGAAACATTGAATTTTCAGTGATACTGGGTTTGAATTGTCAACTTTCCATAGCCTTAAATCACCTGAAAAAAAAATACCCTGAGTTGAGTAATTCTCCATATCAGGTTGATCTGTGTGTACTATACCCTAGGCAATTAGTCCTAACAGTGTAAGACAGCAGACATTTAGATAACAGCACACAATACAGCTCTATTTGCTTCTCTCTGCTTTTGACTGTGGGTATGATGTGGCTAGCTGCCTGAATTACTGCCTTGACTTTCCCTCAATGATGGGCTGTAATGTGGCATTGTAAGCCAAATACAACCTTTCCTTTCCTAAAGTGCTTTAGTTGGGGTGTGAAGCTAAAAAAACTTGAGTAGTATTTTCTTACTGAGTGTAGCCAGAGCCTGTGGTTTGCTTTAAACTAATAGAATATAGCAAAAGTGACCAGATGGTTTCCAAGATTATGTTGCATCATGGTACAATAATCTTTTTGTTAGACTTCTCCCCTGATGATATATTAGTGCAATCCATCACATTACAGAGTCCCATATAGCAAGAAACAAAGGATAACTGTGAGCTGTTACAGTCTCTTGTATTTACTGGCAAGAAGTTGAGTTCTGCAAACAGCCATGTTAGCTTGAAAGAAGGCTGTTTCTCAGTCACTGTGACAGATGATAGTGCCAACTAAACAAACACTGGATTTGCAGCCTTGGTAAGAAGCCTGCCAAGCTCTCCAGGTTTCAGTCCAAAAGGCCATGTGAACTTATAAATGTACATTGTTTTAGGTCCTTCTGCTTTCTTGCCTTAGAACTGTTAAACAAAACAAAATGGGAAATAACTACAATTTTCCTATTGTTTGTTACATGGCCAATACTACACATCATCAAATAGTTTATGCTTTAAATGTCCATAACAGACCAAACAGCACTAAGCTCATTTTATAGACTGGAAACCAAAGCACACTAAGGTTAAATAACGTTTTCACGTTCACTGAGCAAACAAATAACAAAGGTGAGAATTGAACCTGGTCAGCGGTGCTTTTTCTCTTTCCTGTTAATGTTCAGACTTCTGTCCTATAGAGTTACTGTGTCAGCCTTAAAGAAACTGTTAGGGTAATGTAAACTATCCAACCAGGTTATACAATGACATATTTCTTTGGAGACATAATACTTTGCCTGCTAATGGGATGGAGGGTAATAGCTTTCCGTGGTGTGCTGCCTGAATTCTACTGAGGCATTTTCACAAAACCATTTCCAGGAATTCTTGTGCTTCCTGGCAAGCATAGCCAAACCAAGAAACAGGATGCCTTAATTGGTTAGACCAGAGAAAATTAAGACTGGTTTCAGCCTGTCTGCAATCTGTTCATAATGTAGTCAGAGGGGAGAAAAAAGAAAAACCTGTGCCAGACAGGCAGGGAATTATACAACTTTTTTTCCCAACATTATGTAATCTTCTGTCTGCCTTAACTATCTGAACCCATAATTGCAATTGCACAGTTACACTGAGAACACTGATGTTCCTGATGTTGAGAAGAAAAACATAGAAAGCAGACTTTCTTCTAAAATGATTTTGTTAGTTGGGCTAATGAAATGATTAGAAAATATGGGTCATGTAGCTAGAGTACTGTTGCATATGAGACAAAGTTACAAATACAATGATTACTTTTGTAGCTGCAATATTCTAAGCTACAAATTTGGAGGGAGAGGAAACTGCAGTCAGGATGTATTTTATAAGAGAACAATAAAGTGAAGCCGCTTTCATAGAATTATTTTTTAGTTAACTTTTTAATTAGAAAACAAAGTAATGGGTTTCATCACTGCATTTTTCAGTAATACATGCAAATTTATCTTCTTCTTTTCTGTCTCTCTTCTATGTTGCCTTCCCCTCTCCCAACCCTTCTGTCTTCCCCCTCCACATTTTTGTTCATGTCACATGGACTCCATTGCACCCTTACTTTCTCCTCTCCCCTCCCTTCCCATTCAGAGCAGGGGTTCTCAACCTCCCCTTTAATGTTGTTCCTTGTGTTGTGGTATTCCCAATCATAATATTATTTTCATTGCTACTTCACAACCATTATTTTCCTCATGTTATAAATCATAACATGTAAATGTCTGTGTTTTCCAATGGGTTTAGGTGACCCTTGTGACAGGGTCTTTTGAACTACAAAGGGGTCATGACCCACAGGTTGAGATCCACTGATTTAGAGTTCAGCATCTTTTTCTTAGGCCTCTTTCTACTTTCATGTCCTCTCTCTCTCTCTCTCTCTCTCTCTCTCTCTCTCTCTCTCTCTCTCTCTCTCTTTCTCTCCTCTCTCTCTCTCTCTCTCTCTCTCTCTCTCTCTCTCTCTCTCTCTCTCACACACACACACACACACACACACACTTAAAACTTAGTGCTTTTTTGTTGTTCTGCATTATATGGATCACTAGTTCCAACCATTTGCTTGATGTTTTCACTTGGCAATTTTAATGTTTGTGGCTGAATGGAATTTCACGGCGAATATGCTACACTAGTGAGGCATATTTCATGACAATCACAGATGCTTTTTCTTTTTCATATTTAATCTAATTTTTAAATGTTTGTGATTTAAAGATACCACATAAAAGTATAAATTATAATATTTTAATTTGAAAATTTTACTTTAAAAAATAATAATTCAGTATACCAACAAGCCAGCATATTTAAAAGAATACTCTTGAGAGTGCAAAGAAAATCTCAATCAAGAAAACACAGGAAAAAAAAAGAAATATCATGAGCAGATTTGGAACAGTGGAAACAAGAACTAAGGAGGAAATCCATCAAGACAACTACAGCAAACAAGTAAACTCATTATACTAATAGGGGATGTGGTAGAATATTGTTTTAGGATATGTGACTTTTGTTTATGCTGCATTTGTTTAACTCTGTGAAGCTGTGATTCTTTGCCTGTCTAAAGCAACTGATGGTCTAATAAGAGCTGAATGACCAATAGTGAGTCAAGAGCAAAAACAGGTGGGACTAGCAGGCAGAGACTATAAGTAGGAGTAACAATGAAAGACAGAAAGGAAAAAAATAAAGAAAAGAAGGAAGAAAGGAAGAAAGGAAGAAAGAAAGAAAAGAAAGAAGATATAAAGGAGAAAAGGAGGATGTCGGAGGCCAGCCACCCAGCCATCCAAAGATTAAGAAGGAAAGTAAGATCTACAGAAGAAAGATAAAAACTCAGAGAATAGCCTATACGGCAATATCCCTATCAATTCTACTGAGGCATCTCAAACCAATCTCCCAAAGAAAGGGATTTTTTTTTATTACTTTCTGAGTTGGTAAAAAGTTTCACAACACAAGATTTATTTCAGTATAACATAAGTGACAGAGGTCATAGAGGGCCCTGTCATCATTAGGAATACAAACCAGGAACTGCTGTTAGGCCACAGCACAGACTGCTTCTTAACACTCTGGACCAAGGAAAGCTATGGAGTAGGGTGGCTTGATTATGTCAGGCTGATATCCAGCCTAAAGGTGCAGGCCTTTATTTTAGCAGTTATGAATAAAAATGTTTTGTAAACTTGTATTTCATATCTTACCCTCACATTTTTGCTTCTACTGTTCTTAATTTCAATAAACTCATGTTTTCCTCTTTCGTCATTAATGACCTGTACTTTTGGGATGTTTTTGTTTTTGTTTTGTGTTGTTTTGTTGTTGTTCTTCTATATATCTATATATTTTTTAATTTAAGTGAGAAAATATCTTGTTTTACATGTCAATCCCAGTTCCCTCTCCCTCATCTTCTCACCTGTCCCCATCAACCCCCCTATCTCATTACCTTTCTGCACCACAGGGATGGTGAGGCCTTCCATGGGCGAACTTCAAAGTTTGTTACAACATTTTTAGCATGACCTAGGCCCTTCCCTATGAGAGTAGGCTGAGAGTGCCTACATCCATTGATGTGCAATGTGTTCCCAAAGACCAATCAATGTATTAGGGATAAATCCTGATCCACTACCAGAGGTCCAACAGACTGCCCAGGCCTCCTAACTGACACTCGTGCTGAGTGCCTGGTTCTGTCCTGTCTTGGTTTCTCAGCTATCAGTCTAGGGTCCATGAGCACCATCTTGTTCAGGTCAGCTGTTTGTGTGGGTTTCTCCAGCCTGGTCTTGACCCCTTTGCTCATAATTCCTCCTTTTCTGTAACTGGATTCCAGGAGTTAGACTCAGTGCTTAGCTGTGGGTGTCTCCTTGTTTCCACAAGCTACTGAATGAAGACTCTAGGGTGGCATATAAGGCAATCATCAATCTCATTATAAATGACAGGCATTTAAGGTAGCCTCTCCACTATTATTTAGACCATTGGTTGGGGGTCATCCTTGTAGATCTCGGGATATTTCCCTAGTGCCAGATTTCTCTTTAAACCTATAATGACCCCTCTATTATGGTAGCTCTTTTCCTGCTCTCTTATATTCTTCCCCTGACTCAATCTCTCTGTGCCCTCATGTCCTCCTCTCCCCTCCTCTTCTCCCCTTCTCTTTCTCCTAACTCCTTCTTCCCTCCCCTCAATGCTCCCAATTTGCTCTGGAGATCTTGTCCTATTCCCTTCTATGGGGGACCATGTACGTCTCTCTAGTTTTCTCCTTGTTTCCTAGCTTCTCTAATGATGTGGATTATAAGCTGGCAATCCTTTGCTCTATGTCTAATATACTTATAGGAGTGAATAACACCATGTTTGTCTTTCTGTGACTGGGTTACCTCACTCAGGATGGTTTCTCCTAGTTCCATTTATTTGCCTGAGAAATTGAAGATTCCACTGTTTTTTTGTTTGTTTGTTTGTTTGCGCTTTGGTGAGTAGTACTCCATTGTGTAAATGTACCATATTTTTCTCTATCCATTTTTAAGTTGAGGGACATCTAGGTTTCTTCCAGGTTCTGCCTATTATGAATAATGCTGATATTAACATAGTTAAACAGATGTCCTTGTTGTATGAATGTGCATCTTTTGGCTATATGCCTGAGTGGAATTGCTGGATCTTGTGGTACACTGATTCCTATTTTCCTGAGTAGTTGCCATACTGATTTCCAAAGTGGCTTTATGAGTTTGCACTTCTAGTAGCAGTGAAGGGGTTTTCCCCTTTCTGCACATCCTCTCCAGCTGTCTTTTTATTTTATTTTCTTATTTTAACCATTCTGACAGGAGTAAGATGGTATCTCAGAGTTGTTTTGATTTGCACTTCACTGATGACTAAGGATGTAGAGCACTTTCTTAAGTGTCTTTCAGCCATTTTAAATTCCGCTGTTGAGAATTTTCTATTTAGTTCTGTATCCTACTTTTTAATCAGATTATTTGGTGTTTGATGATTAGCTTCTTGAGTTATTTGTATATTTTGGAAATCAGCTTACTGTCAGATATGGGGTTAGTGAAGATGTTTTCTCATTCTTTGGGCTGCAGTTTTGTCTTGTTGACTGTGTCCTTTGCCTTCAGAAGCTTCTCAGTTTCAGGAGGTCCAATGTATTAATTGTCTATCTCAGTGTCTTCTGTACTAATTTGTTCAAGGGTGCCTCCCACTTTCTCTTCAAAGAGATTCAGTGTGGATGGATTTATGTTGAGGTCTTTGATCCATTTGGACTTAAGTTTTGTACAGTCTTGTACATAGCAGTATCCAGTATGTCAGCACCATTTGTTAAAGATGCTTTCTTTTATCCATTATATAATTTTAGCTTCTTTGTCACAAATCAGGTATTTGCATGTGTGTGGGTTAATATTAGGGTTTTCAATTTGATTCCATTGGTCTACCTGTCTATTTTTTGTGCCAATACCATGCTGTTTTCAGGACTATTCTCATTAAGATATTGTGCTTTACCTTAATGTCCACTACTTCTTTTTTTCTCTGTATTGATGCAGACCAAAACCAAGAGAGAGCGAGCTTGGGTCCGGGACCACAGACTTAGCCTTCCCCCATCACATCCACAACTGTGATCATGTTTGGGCATATAACAGGTGGTGGTGGGGTGAATATCTCACCACATCTCTATTATCTTTATATTAGAAATCCTAATAGCTTGGACTTGGTTTGTGTTTGTTTACATATATGTACTTTCTTAGCAACTTCACTTAATGTAAATTAGTCACATAGTTATCAATTATGCCATTTTTGCTATTAAGTTTCCATGGTTGTCTTGTGACTTCAGCTCTTTGATGGAGTCAATAAAATTATGACAAAAACTTAAATCAATTAATAACTAAGATGGAAAATTCTTTTTTCCAGAGATGAGCTTATATGTGGTTATCCAATAAAAGGTAGCCAGTCCTGAAATCATACACACACACAAACTACACTGAGTTGACTCTGCAGGCTATACCCACATATTTATGGATTTATATATAAAATAACCAAAGAAAAATAGATCATCAAATTGAGAGGGAGTGCCCAGGAAACAAGGGAGAGATCAAGGTAAAGGATGTGGGAGGGGTTGGAGTGACCAAAAAAAAAAAAATAGAGAGAAAGAATAGGGATGTAATTATATCTTAATTGAAATTTAAAGTTTTTCAGAAAAGGAAAATATTTGTACGTATATATGTGTGGCCTAAAATTATATTATGAAAACCATTCTGGACTGAGTGCCATGCAGGCAAATTATTTTTTATAGCCAACAAAGTTTCTGCTTTTGAAATACTTCTGCGTATATATTAGATGTGTTGAATTCCATGTGAGGATGGTGGTTTTATTACTTATCAGTCTATTGCATGACACGAAACCCTGAAAACCACAGCAGGATTATGAGGGGGCTTTTGTCCTTTTGTCAAATGTATTTAGCCCTCTGATACCATAAATCACAATTTTATTTATCTTTTCACATTTGCTGCAATCTTTTAACACTTCAGTACTATTTCAGAACTCAGGATTGGTAGCCCCAGTGCACCTACATCTTCCCCAAATCTTACTTGATCACTCATTATATTTTTCTTTGACGTTGAGCGTTGACTGTTAATTGAATTTTTGTGTTCTTTACAAATGTTAGATTCTACGGGTTAATATTTTGACTTCCTAGTTCATTTCCCCCCATGTATCAATCCCCTGCAAGTTCCAAAGTATGTTAAAACTAAAAGGCATTGTAATATCCAGGTACTTTTTTTAATTTAACAGAAATTTTAGACTGAACATGATGAAATTGTTAACTAAATGATAAAGAGGTGTCTATAAGAATGGGACTTCTTTGTTAAAGTTTGTAAATGACTATATATTGTTAAAGTTGCTATTTTACTCCACACTGCTTGACAGTTCACCAAGCTTGACAGTTATGACACATGTGTCTCTAATATCTGTGAGCATAAAATGTTCTGCTTCAGATCTTGTCCTAGTGCAGATAAGATGATTGTCTCTATAATTCAGAGCAGTTTTCTCTGACTAATCATCAAACATTGCTGACGTCCCTTGCTGCTTTGGATAACTGAAACTTGATTATCATCAGAGTCTTCTTAAGGCATCAAGTGAGTGGGTGGGAATGCTGTCAAAGTGAGTCAATTAAAAGTGCCAACACTCTATTTTAAGGTCACTTCAAATGTGTTCTAAGATATGATATGGAGGGTGCTTAGTAAATTATGAATAATAATAGAGTTAAAATATGCATAGAGATAGGTTTTGGGCCAGGGCATGAAATAAGTCAATGAGAGGGAGCAAAACACAGATCACATTCTTTAAGATAGTTTGATTTGAAAATGCTGTGGTGAACTGTTTCTAGATGAAGCATGAAGTCTTTGAAATGTCTTGAGAGGTTTTGACCCATCTCAGAACAAAGCATTTTTTTGAGAGAACACAAGTGACTATAAATATGCATGTGAAGATCCCTGCTGTGTAAAAACAATAGTTATTACAAAGCCATATATGATGTATAGAATAAAATATTCCAAGTATCTCTAATGCTCTAAATTGAAGTTTTTGTGATTTCAAGCTCCTCTACACTCCTGTATTTATGCAGTTTTCACATTTATAGTAGAAACTTATTTCAACAGAAGACCCTGTTTATATAACAGTAGTTTTCATGAAAAATGTCATTGAGAGAGAGATGGTGATCATTGAATAGAAGCTCCATTTTCTAGTGCAGAACTAATTCCATTGTTTTCTTTTTCCAAACTCATGGATAAGTCTGTGTAAAAACACCATATTTGTTAAATCTTTTATACAAATGTTCTCTGAACACTGGGGACTGGTACTTATTAATCTGATTATTAATCTATCACAAATTCTGCATACATAATTGAACTCTGAGTATAAATTATTGTCACAGTAAATGATGTTGTGACATTTCATGTAAACACAATCTTATTCATAGAATTTTTTCCTCACATGTATCTTGTCACGCATTGGGTGAAACTTTTATAAATCAAATCATTTTGGTTGGACATATTCGTGTTAAAGTCAATTATGGCTTTGTATATTCAATGTTATATCAGTCAGTATCTTTTTTATATTTTAAATTGCTTCTTCACACTCTGTTCTTTCAACTAAGTCTCTGGTACTTCACTGTGAGTATTTTCTTTTTTCTTTTACTTATAGCCGGGCCTGTATCTATCTTAGGTTTGTTTTCCCAACATTTAGCAGTTATAACCTTACAATGTATTAATCTACAACTATAAAACATGGCCAGGAAAGCTGTCTCAGCAGTGGAGAGCACTTGCCACTCTAGCAGAGGGATAGGACCTGCTTCCCAGCACACCGGGCAGCCTCACAATCATAGGAAATTGCAGGTCCAAGAAATCTGATGTCCTTTTCTGTCATCCATGGGCTGCTTCCTGTATCTGTATATACAGATATGCATGCTCATACAGTTTTAAAAAAATCTTTAAAAATCATAAAACATAATGCAGATTCAGGCCTTTCTTGGTTTCTCTTTTTTTCCACTTAGAAACTGAACTCATTTCCAGTTGCTATATTAGTTGAATGATAATAGCTGACCCCTACTCCAGAGAACCTCTCACAATTTAAAAACCTTATGACACAATTTAAACATTGTAGACATTCAAAAATGTCATCCAAAGTCATCATGTCTATATGATTCAGTCATTTCTTTATCTATCTTATTCTCTTCACTGCCTTACACATTCATTTCTGAGTAGAACTATCTTAATATGTTATATTTAATTGCATCAAAGTACAGTATTTTTGTGATTTCTTATCACTATAATTGTCTCATAGAATGATTAATTCTGTGACTGTTGCCCAGTTCTGATACCAAAAAGTTGTCCCAAAGAAGTCAATTGTTTTTTAATCCCTTGGCAAGCATTCTGAGAGCCCATTCTTTGTTCTTTGTTTGAACTGGACATAATCCTTATTCTACCAACCTATAGAGAAAGGCAAATCACAGCCTACATTTTTATGTTAAACACTCTCAGGTCCAGAAGGGCCCAAAGTGGTGGTACTCTGGTGAGAACAATTCTCTTTAAGAGCTTATTACTTTTCTATTAATCTCCATTCTCAAATGGATCATTCAAAATTCTCCCTAGGATATTTCTCTCTGAATTCACTTTGAATGTGACGATGATGAAGAGATTAAGGTGTGGAAGAGGCATACCATAGCTTTTCCAAGACTTTTGCCCAGATAATACGTATTTGAGAAATATCCTAAGCCATCAACTTTTAATAAGATATTTCACATGCAAAGTCTTACATTTTAGCTTTAGTTTAACAGGATTTTTGAAGTTGAGGAAGACAATAATATGCATCATTTTTAAGGAAAATATCTATACTTTTGTTGTAATTATCTTCACAGAGTTGTAGAAGGAAAAGTATGAGAACAAAATTTATGACATGCTTCAAGCTCATGTTTTATTCCAGTTTATAGAGAATCTAAATGTTATATTTATATTAAAATATCTTTAATGTTATACCACAATAGCCTTAATAGTTAGGTTCCCAAATTCTTATTAAGGAATGATTGTGTGCCCTGTAATTTCAAAATGCACACATAACTACACAATGAATATATTTAAGAATGGATCCTAAAGCACTTTCATGCACAGTGTGCACAAAATTAGAATTTTTACTAACCTACAAACGTGATTTTAGGTACAACATTAAACAGTAACTTCTTTCCTTTATCAATTATTTATATTTTGATGGTGAATTGTCATTTGTCTTCAATACTATTTTGACTAATTTACAGCACCAGTTTTTTAGACAATGTTAAAAAGTAAAACAGTGAAGAAAAAATTCTAAGAGCAAGAAAAGACTGGTATGTGACAAATCCATATTTAGCTTTTAATATTTTAAATATATTACTAAAAGTGGATTTACTAAAGAGACCTGTAAATACTCTATTTCTTTGCACAAAACACCTGTTAAGTCTGTAGTACTAACAGTCTTTATTCTGCTTGTTTTCTGAAATGCTTCTTTTTTTAATTTTGTTGTAATTGAAAAAAAGACTCTTCTCTCAGACAATACATTCCAACCACAGTTCCCCTCATTCTACTCCTCCTAGATCCCTGCTGCCACCACCTCCCTTCTCCCCCCAGTTCCACCCCTCCCTTCATATCCTCTTCAGAAAGGAGCAGGCCTCTAAGAGGTGACAGCCAAACAGGACAAACAAGATACAAAATATTAGACAAGGCAAAAGCCCTCATATCAAGTGGGGCAGGGCCATTCAATAGGAGGAGAAGAGTCCCAAGAGCAGGAAAAAGAGTCAAATACTGGCTCCCACTCTTAGGAGTGCTACAAAAACAACAAGCTAACTACTAGCCATAACATATATAGAGAACCTGGCACAGACCCATACAGGCCCCATGATGCTGCTTCAGTCTCTGTGAGTCCATATGAGCCCTGCTTGGCAGATCTGGTGAGCCATGTTTTCCTGGTGTCCTCCATTCCCTCTGATTCCTACAATCTTTCTTTTCCCTTTTATGCAGGGTCCCCAGAGCTCTCCCAATGGACCCTTCTAATTTTGACTTCTATCTGCATAGTATCTCACCGTGGGTCTCTGTACCTGCTATCCATCTGCTGGAGGAAAAAGCCTCTCTGATGACAACTGGAACAGGCACCATTAATAGCTCTAAGTTGCTGAATCTAATTCAATTTTGCAGTACTTTACCATTCTTGAGGAAACAGACACTTCAATATTCCAGGTCTTTTCTTCTCTTGTCAGAAATAGCATGTTAAATATCTTTCTGGCACTGACTAGCTCAGTTCCACCTTTTGAAAATGTCAACAAACCCATCTTTTCATCTTGTTGCCCATTTGTTCAAACTTCTCTCTCACCACCATCTGCACTGTGTTCTGATCCCAAATTCAGTGGCATATATTGTAGATCTTGCTAAACCTTAGGGATCAGTTTCTGTGTCATTTACCCATTGTTGCATAGCAGAATGTCTTAAAATATTGCCTTGTCTTTAAACAATCATTGTATTTATTACTGAGCTAATGTGTCAGCTATTTAAACCTTTTTATGACACCATCTGCCATTCAAACGCATCTATTTTGTTCCAAAGTGGCCCTTCTCTTGGACCTAGCACCTGCTTCTTCAAGCTTGCTTTTCTTTCTGTTTGTGAAGCACCTGAGTATGTAAAAAATACCTCTTCGGGTGGACTGAAAATTAAGGTCCTATTAAGACCTAGACTTCAAAAAAATCTCAAGATTTTCTTTTACTATATTTAATGTCTCTTCCCATTTACCAAATCCAGTCTAGATTTAGGGCTATAAAATTGGAGGCTAGTCTTGATAGGAGACATAAAAATGTACATAGATAAAAAAATTAAAGATAATAATATTTACAACTGAGAAGAACCATTCCAGCTTTCTTTGAGGGTTATGTGGTCCACTGGAAGAAGACAATTAATAGATTAACCTGTAAGAAATATATGATGCTCTGATGCCAACTGACAAAAAAATGGTCCCTTTATAGAGATGGAACACAATATTTGTAAAAATTTTAAGAAGTTCATCAAATATGTGAATAAAACCATAGTAACACAGCCAGCTTCATGTATTGTCACAGAATTATTGGAAAGGAATATGTAAGTACATATGATAGCAAATTAATTTAAAAAACCGTCTTTTAGATGTTTGTTTCCATTCACTGTGAATAGCTTTTACTTCTCAGGTTTAAGTTCATGTTTTACTTTGCCTAAATTCACCAATCCTCACATTCAGTCTTCAACTATTTTGCCTTTGTTTATTCTCAAGTATTCTATATCATATGTGCTTAAACAAAATTTGCCAACTTTGAACCATAAAAAAGTATAAAATACTGATTAGCATTCTAGGAGTTCATTACTTAATTGAACTATTCTCTGAAAATATAACACATAATTGAGTCTATTAAAATATTTATTAACATGTATCCAAATTATTAATATTTATGATTTTAATGTATCTTTATTCAAAAGTAGCTTAAAAATTTTGTGGTTATTTTAGATACAATACTCCTATAGCATTAACTTCTGAAATGCAAAGATCTATGTTGTGACACTAAAAATTATGTTACAAGCTATTTATTTTGTTCATGATGTTTCTTTTTGTTGCTTTCAGTAACTAACCTCATAGTTATTTATTTTATATTTCACAGGATCCAAATGGAGGCCAGATTACCACCCAGATGAGTGTTTGTAACGTAACTTGATTTGCTGTTTTGCTGTTCCCTCTAGTTTTATTACTAGATTTTGTAGGAAACCAGTTAAAGCATTTTATCTTCTTAGTAAGTCACTTCATATGATTTTCTTCTCCTGGTCTGCTTTTGAATGTTTTGTAATTTTTCTGTTGCGATTTTAATTATGCTAAAAGTATAAATTTTGTCATCTTATTTTTAATATTTTCTACAATAATATAAGGGCATAAAGTTAAAACAATTAAAATCTAACATAGGTATTATATATGAACTACACTTAAGGAAAGAAATCAAAACCATGAAAAGTGATTGTGTTTCCATAAATAATACCTCTCCTGAATCTCCATGGAATGTGTCTCTTCCCCAAATTCATATTTTGAAGACCTAATCATTGTGATAATTTTTGGAGAAAGTACTGAGTGAGCATGTAAATAAAGTTATATGATATAAAGATAACATTCCAATCTACTAAGATTGACACTCATATAGTAAGATCAAAATGTGTCCAGTATTGGACACACTGAGGAAAACTCATGAGATTGTGCAAGTCTAGACACAGGTTCTGCAAGTCTTGACATGGATCTTGTCAAATCCCAACTAAGCTGGTACCCTGACTCCAGATGCCCAGCATCCTGACTCAGAAATAGATTTCTATTGATGAAGGCACAGGTGTATGTTTGTTGTTATTATAGTCTGTGACAACTAATAAAGTACTCTATACCTTCTTTTGTTAAAATTTTAATGAGTGTAAGATATATGCCATTCTTCCCTAGTTTTATTCTTTGGAAAATCTTTCCCAGAATTTCTCTCCAGAAAGATCTTGTAATTGAAGAGAGGCAGTCTATATGATAACCTCCCATAATGAAAACTCACAATATACACTCAACTATTATAGGCTTCTAGAATGTTGTTGTTTAAATCACCCAAATGGAGATGGTCACTTGAGATTAATTTATTTTCATCTATGAAAGAAACAAATCTCTTACTCAGAGCATAGAGAACTGTGATCACCCTTGATGAAAATATGTAAACCATCGCAAAACAGCACTTGACACTGAGAAATTCTTCTTTATCAGTCTAACAGTCTGAATCCTACAGTGCATAAATCCAGCATTTCTCTTCTAATATACTCTAAAAACCTATGAAAATTTGAGATTTGACATTGATTTTTTTAATTCAATTTGTTTTTCTGTTCTCTCTATTCACTATACTCATAGACTGACAAATGCAGTAAGGGTTGTTGCTAAAAACATTGCTTTGTGATTTTGTTGCTTCATGTTTCTATGCCCAATATATTGATGTTTGTCACCAAGCATCTCTCAATATCACAGGAAAGAGTATTTTACATAATGCAAATAATGCACAAGTAATGGTGACCATGGCTTGGGTTCACATGGATACAGTCTCCAAGAATTCCTATCAGTAGACTTTCTGTTTGGCAGATGCAACATAGATCCTTATTTTGTCATGATGGCTTCTGAAGAAGCATGCTATCCTTAATTATTCTTTACCACTGTAAAATAGAATGAAATGAAATTTTAATAGTAGATACAAATACATCACTACTGTGGAAATGATCACACTAATAAAAACAGTGGGAACTAATCCTCCACTTCCAGTGTTCTAAGTGTTTTCTGTTCTTCCTGTTTCTCTGTCGATACATGCATAGTATGCATACATATTACAATATATGTATATATTCTTATAACAATATGTTATTAATATTCTAATTAAAATATATTTTTAATTTCCAAAAGCTTCTTGTTTCTTTCTATGACTCCAGCACCAAATGGTTGATAGCTACAAAAGCTCAATGGCCAACAACAAAGCAGGAAACACTGAAAACAATGCTTTAAGCCTTGATAACAGTTTCCATTAAATTGTAGTTCCCCAAGTAAAGGATGACAGAAGTTTGTTGCCAGGAAAGTTACAGGACCATACATCAAGGAGATAAACCTAAAATATCTCAATGAGGTTTAAGACATGAAGAATTTCATAAGGACGAATACTAGTAAGTTGCAAAGAGATTTGGACTAGCTGTGACAGAGTATTGATCTGTGTTTTAGCAAGTGGAAGGTCATGCTTGGGTGCTGGGTGTGCAGAATCACCAGAAATCAACATACTGAAAAATTGTCATGGCTCACAAAGGGTAGACACCGGTTATTCTCCTGATCGTGGAAGAAATGTCTTACAGTACATTAGATATTAGATCGATATCTCAGAAGGGGCTAATCTTTGCAAAAAGGATAAAATAGTTCTAACATAGAGGTTGTTCTGGACACCCATGCTCCCCGAGGAAAATTCATAAAAGTAAGAATTTTAACAGGGCAAATACATCACAATTAATTAGATTTCCTATTAAAACAATATCCAATTTTATTTAAAGAAATATAACCTAGCATCCTAACACACTCACAAGACAGATTTAATTATCATGAAAATACGAAGCATAAGTAAGAGAAAAATAAACCATTGGAATCATAACTACCATAGATTATAGAGAAGATTATCTGAAAGTGATCGTACACCCTAGCAGATTTTACAAATGAGTTTAAGGATATAAAGAAAAGATAAGTCTGTATAAGGAATTTATTTTTTAAATGCAAATGAAAATGTAGAAAATAAAAGAAAATGAACTAATGCTTTGGGTAGAAATAATGTAAATTAGAGTACATAAGAAAATATGGGCAGAAATAACATTGGAATACAAACTAATCACAAGGAGAAAGGAATGTCAAAGAAAAAAAGGAAGGAAGGGAGGGAGGGAGGGAAAGAAGGAGGGAGGGAAAGAGAAAGGGAGAGAGGGAGAAAGGAAGTAAGGCATGAAACAGACCAATACTCGAGTGAGTTGAAGAACCAGTCAAGAAGTTTAAAGTCTGAGTACTATGTTATACTGAAGAAGACCATGAGGAGGGACAGTAAAAGAATAACCCTTATAAATAACCAAATAATTTCTAGGTTTGATAAATACTCGTAGATTTAAGAACCTAAAGAAAAAATGCATGTGCATAAAACCACAAGTTATGACACTGTAAGAGTGAACATAATGTGCTTTTCTCTGTGCAAATGTATTCAAAATGCACAACTAAAACAGAATGAAGAAATTTTTTTACCTGCAGAATACAAAGAAAATTAGAAAGTAGTATCCACAAACAAATGAAGTCTGGGGTCATTATTAGGAGAGGCCATACCCTTCATAAGAAAGCACTTGGAATCAGGCCTTCTCTGAGCCCCTTGGGTTAATATTACCATTGGTTAGCATGTTCAGTTTAAATTGTCACTCAAGAAAGAAAGACAGAAGAAATTATCTTGGGCATGGTTAGCTGAAGGTCATGGAGCATGCATTTGAAAAGTTAAAATGGCAGATAGGAACACATGTGGGTGTGTGAACTTGTGTCATTAAGAGAGAGGACAGAATTGTTTGCCATGATCAACTTTATTTTTCAAAGAAATATAATCTGAAATCAAAGGAAAAATCAGTTTGAATGAACAAAGAGAACACTACCCTAAGGGTGTGTGCCCCACCTATGTGGCCACTGAACCATTATCACAGAATGTGACATGATCATTATCAAATGAGGATCAAAAACTTAAGAACAGGAGTAACAAAAAACATTCTACAGAGAGAATGAATTCATACTTCTTACCAGAAACTATACAAATATGGATTCGTTTCTCTAAAGAGAGGAAAGAAAAACTATCAACCAAGAACCATGAACTTAGGGAAAACACAGTTTATGAGCCAAAATAATAATAATAATAATAATAATAATAATAATAATAATAATAATAATAATAATAATAGCATCCTCAGAATAAATTCAGATAAAATCAATCACCACTAATCACCAGAAAGAAATGTTGAAAACAAAAAAACAAAGAAACAAAAAAATAAAAAACAGGCAGATTAGAGTCACATAACACTTACCTATTTTCTAGAAGAATGAAGAAAAAAGAAGACAGATTAGTAGCTATATTCTGAGAAATCAGGAGAAGAGGCTGTGAGGAGCTAGAATCTAGAAGAGCACAAAAACCACAGTACAGAAAATAATTAAATGAAACATAGAAGCATAACATGAAACATATCAAACATAAACATGAAAACATATAGAATATAAAAGAAATGATAATTGAAAAAGAATTAAGAATTTATTAACTTAAAAACTATCAAACTTCTACAATTAAGAAAAACAGCATAATGAGTCTCATAGAGGAAGTCTCAGTCACTAAAACACTTTGCGTGCAAGCATGAGGACCTGAGTTTGAATCTCTAGTTCTCACATAAGAAACCAAGAACTGTGGCATAACTTCAGTGCTAATGCTAGAAAGGCAAAGGTAATGAATTGATGAAGTTCTACATTCAGTCAGTCTGGCTGAATCTCTGAGCTCTGGATATAGGGAGACACTGTTTTAGGAAATGAGGTAGACAGAGACTGAAGAAGATATCTCACATTGACCTCTGGCCTCTAAATGTGTCAGCACTAACATTCACTCACTGGCACAGATTCACACAGACAGAAACTCACTGACATTTACACACAACACACACACACACACACACACACACACACACATACCAATTATAAAACCTGAACATAAATTATTTAAAATAGCAAAAAAACAGAACAAGAGGATTGAAGACATACTTTTCATTAAGCCCAAAATTTATCAGTCCCAATTTTCTATTTAAAAGATGCATCTTAGCATAATAAATCAGAAAGAAACATCTAATTATTCAATGTCTGTAAGATATTCATCTTTATAGCAATGACAAACATAGAATGAAAGTTAATGCATATAAAAATGTAAATTCAAGTAAATGATAAAATAAACTTAGATACCTATTGACAAGAATAAAAATGTTGTATATATATGCAATAAAATGTTATGAGAGATGAAAACAAAAATGAACTCATGGCATTCCTGTGAAAAGGGATATAACTGAAATTCATTCTGTTAACTGAAATAGATATATCAGAAATAGAAAAGTAAAGATTATTTTTCTCTCATGAATGAAACCTGGACTTAAGACTATGGGTTTATGTGTATTGTTTGCATCTATAACTGTCTATGTGTGGTTCACAAAACTAGAAATGTGGTGAGGAGGGAAAAGGAAAGTGAAAGTGGAGATAGTAAAGGAATACATAAAGTAAGCAGAAATTAGGATTAACTGGATGAATAAAGAAAAATGCATAGAGGTGTATGTGGGTATAAAGAAGGCAGTGGGGTGAGATGAATGGATAAGAAAGATGTCATGATGAAACACATTAGTTTGTATGCTGACCTTAAAAACTAATGAGAAAGAAAAAAATGTTAAGAAAGGAAAATGAGGTAATATGAAGCAAATTGAATATATAGGATGATTAACTTCTCAAGCTTATTTTGCTCATTGTACTTTTGAAATTACAGAAGTTAAATTGTAAATTGGAGGAGATATTTATATGAATTTTAACTCATATATAAATGTATATAACCATCCATGCCATGCCTAAAATGGGGAATGTTACATAATTGTAAAATCTACTTCACCTTATTTCTCTGAATCCCATCATCCCTCCCACCAACCTTTACCAATCTTTTCTCTATCCAATAGATTAGTGTTTTCAAAAGTACCAGATGGCAGCCCAAATTTATTCACAAACTCCGCATCTGACAGAGGGCTGATCTCCAAAATATTCAAAGAACTCGGGAAGCTAGTTACCAAAACACCAAATAATTCAATTAAAAAGTGGGGGACAGAACTAAATAGAGAATTCTCAATAGAGAAATTTAAAATGACTGAAAGACACTTAGGAAAGTGTTCAACATCCTTAGCCATCGGGGAAATGCAAATTAAGACAACTCTGAGATACCATGTTATTCCTGTAAGAATGGATAAAGTAAAAAACACAGACAGTTTATTCTGGATATGATATGGAGAAAGGGGAACACTCCTCCACTGCAGGTGGGTGTGCAAACTTGTACAGCCACTTTGGAAATCAGTAAGGTGTTTTCTATGGAAAATGGGAAGATCTAGCAATTCTACTCTTAGGCATATACCCAAAGGATACACATTCATACAACAAAGACATCTGTTCAACTATGTTCACAGCAGCATTATTTGTAATGACCAGAACCTGGAAGCTATTTAAATGCCCCTCAACTGAAGAATGGATGATAAAAATGTGGTACTACTCAGCAGAAAAAACAAAACAAAATAAAAATAAACAAACAAAACAATAGAATCTCGAAATTCACAGGCACATGGATAGAACTAGAAGATACTGTCCTGAGTGAGATAACCAAGTCAGAATAAAACAAACAAGGTATGTACTCACTCATATATGGTTTTTAAACATAGAGCAAGGGATTACCAGCCTACACTCCACACCACCAGAAAAACTAGGAAACAAGGAGGACCCTAAGAGAGACCTGCATGGTCACATGAAGAAGGGGAAATGAACAAGATTTTCCAAGCAAATTGAGAGAATGTAGGGAGGAGAGAGGTAGTTAAGAAGAAGTGGAGGTGGACATTAAGGAGCAGGAATATTGAGTCAGGGAAAGAGTAGAGGAGAGCAAGGTAAGAGATCCCATAATAGAGGGAGCAATTATAGGTTTTAAGAAAAATCTGACACTACGGAAATGTCCAGAGATCTATAAAGATGACCCTACCAAACAATCTAAGTAATAATGGAGAGGCTACCTTAAAGGATCTTCCCAAATAATGAGATTGATGACTACCTTATATGCCATCCTAGAGCTTTTATCCAGTAGCTGATGGAAGCAGAAGCAGGCACACACAGCTAAACACTGAGCTGAACTCTTAATTAGAGTTCAGTTGCAGACAAGGAGGCGAGGCGTGATGAGTATTGGGGTCAAGACCAGGATGTACAAGCCCACAGAAACTGTTGACCTGAACAAGAGGGAGCTCATGGACTCCAGTCTGATAGCTGGGAATCCAGCATCATAATGACTCAGACACCTTGAATGTGGTGTTAGTTAGGAGGACTGGGGCCTCTGGTAGTGGATCAGTATTTATCCCTAGTATATGAATGGACTTCTTGAGCCCATCCCACATAGAGGAATAATCCCTCAGCCTAGACACATGGGAGAGGGCATGGGCCCTGCTCCAAATGATATGACAGATTTTGAATACTCCCCATAGTAGGCCTCTCCCTCCTTGGGGAGCAGAAAAAAGATAGGATTGGGGCTGGTGGGGGAACAGTGGAGGACAGGAGAGTGCAGGAACAGGGATTGACAAGTAAAACAAGCTTGTTTTAAATTTAAATAAAAAATATTTTTTAAAAAAGCACTACCTACATAACAAATGACATTTTTATTATGTTATTGCCTCTTTTAGCTTAATAACCTCAAGGTTAATCCAATTAATACATGTGTCACTAGTTCATTGCTTATCACTATAGAATATCCTACTGTGCTGTGCACATAATTTATCTTTTCTGTCTTGAAGAATTTTGCATGTCTTTTCTACTTGTAGGTACAATGAATAGATCTACCATAAACGTTCATGCATACATTTGGGGGTTTGGATAAATTTTCCTTCATTTAGGGCTAATGGCAAGTATCTGCATTGCTGAGTTGTACATTTGGCTTATCTGTAATAGAATTTTCCATAGAACTTTAGCATATTGGGTCCAATCAAAAGTTGAGAAAAAATTCCATGTTCAGAACATAAGAGCCATTATCATCTTAATGAGCAGCTGTGATTAGCTGCCAAACCCATTATATCGGGTCTATGGGCATTCTATCACAGAGTGTTTGGTTTAGATCATTAGAACCTCAGCTGAAATTCCAAAATTTGTTCCCAGTGTCTGTGTCTCTGAAGATTACAGAGTAAATAGATATATGCAAGTAGAATATAATTGAAGGGAGAATGCCATTTATGTAGCTTCTAGGAAGTCATTGATCATCAATGGATAGGTGAGCCATTCCAGTGATGTGATTGTAAATTAAGTACCATAACGTTCCTACAAGTAAGCTTTGAAAACTCACCAATTCACCGAGTTATACTTGTGGGATTGTATTTATTAGTCCTGGTGCCTTATCTGGGGTGAGGATATATATGTTGACATTCACAAAACACTTGGCCATGTCCTTTGAGCAAGGACATACATAACCAAATAGGAGTTAGGAACAAGCAAATGCATTTTTCCTGCTTTGATTATTGAGACACATAACTATAGACAAACTGCTGAGGATGGCTATCCATGGGAATAACCTACAGAATTATCCTTCCCTTGTGGTTTGTCAAGTGTGTGTAATCCTTTCTTTGTGTGTGGAGTGATACACATCCTTGGCAGATATCTTAAGAGAGCACAGAGAAACCTTACAAATGACTATTGAACCAAGGAACATGTTGTTGAGGTATCTGAAAATAATCTATCATGAATAAGAAAGGTTCAATAGCAGTTGCATTACCCTACCATGGATGATCAGACATGCAGCTGAGGCTCAGCTGTTAGCCCAAAAAGATTAGCTCACATAAGACAGGAATGATCAAAAAGTACAAGCCTCCTCCTTGTCAGTTGCTGATCTGTTAGATAAGTTGAATTAAGGAGTGGCTGTTAAGACACATGCAGATAGGAGGTTGTGTTGCAGTGTCCAAAAGCAAATGAGGAAAGATTTATTTTAAGCTGATGATTCCAAGTTAAATATCAACAGGTAACAAATGCACTCCTTTGAAAGCTGAATGGCCAGTCATCAACGAGATGGACTACAGGAGATGCTGATGAGCCCTACTGCAGCAGCTTCTATGGCAGAAGTACACTTTGTGTGGTGGGAACTTCAATAGCTGCTTTCTAACAAATGAGAGGCACTAATATTGTTCATAGGAAAGCTATGTGTGGTTGATCACATGTTTCATATTGAATTGAAAAATTTTGGGGCTCTCATTTATGTAGAAATATTTGAGTTTTGGCCAATTCTGGGGATAATTATACTTTGGTTCCTGGTGGCACCAAGGCACTTTAGTAGATTAAACATAGATAGGGTGAAGTGCATGTAAACATAACTGAACTTGTCCTAGGTAATTACACACCCAGAGTGGTGCTTTTCTTCCTAGGGGTAGAGGTTGGCTGCCAAGCATTGTGACCCTTCGGGTGTGATCCATGAGGAAAGAGAATCCATAACACTTGTCTGGAAACTGGAACACCCAGAGAACAAGTTAGAGTATGATGGAAACTGTGGTTACCCTCGAAAGATCCTCAAAATCAGGCCTGTTAGTGTTCTATCATAAAAATAGGGAATTATGATCATTAGAACCTTCCCTACAATTTCACCCACTTCCTCTTGCACCTTCTCAGACCAGTTTAAAATTCTACTGCTAGTTTGAGTTAGTCTCCAAAGGTATTAGAATAAATAGAGGATATTAATTAAACTGAATAGCAATTCCATCTATGAGGCTATTGGGAAGTTGTCATCTTTACGAAGATGGGTATTTTTCACGAGGTGGCGATTTTCGGGTTACACTCAGTCCTCTAAGTAACCCCTAATCTATGCTACTTTAAGTAAACCCATTCTTTGTTTTACCAAGATAGACTTCAGTCCATTTGTTACTTTGGTTTGTCATTTACAAGTACACTGTCTGTTCATGTCTTCCGAAGTAAGTATGTTCATCAAAGAAGTTTATTATAATTCTACTTGGTTTGCAATCTAAAAAGCTTTTGAGGTTCTCAGTAATATTTTATTATGCCTGCTCCAAGAGAATAGTTGAGTTTTGTTGTGATTTTGTTTGCCTTTTTTAGTGCTGAGGAATGGTGAATACATTACTTGAAGTCTATCAGCTAATTATCTATTCCAGTTGGTAAAATATCTATTTAATATTAGTATATATTATATCTTTTAAATTCTTATTCCTGCTCTCCTAAGTTTTCATTACATAATAAGTTAGATACTCATTAAAAGGAAACATCTATGTCATACCATATTCTTATTCCTGGGTTGCAAATGCAATAAAAATGGAATAAAAACTGGTAAACACAGCCTCTGGTATCAAATATGGTATTCACAAATAAAGTCCTATATTTTATTACCATCAAATGTCAATTGCTTTAAATCCATTATATGCTGTCTATCAATAACAAAATGACAAGAAAACATAATAAAGTCTTTAGGTAACATAAGAACAGATATTTTAAATAATTAATTTTCCCATGTAAGAAACTCAAATTAACAAAATATCAAAGACATTAAAATTGTAATATACAAAACAAAGTATTATTCAGGATATAGAAGAAATGCAAAATTCTACTTCTCACACAAATGCAACTAGTGTAACTGTTTGGAAAGAACATATATATATATATATATATATATATATATATATATATATATATACAAATATATATACATATACATATATATGTATATATATGACATACATGTATATATATGATATATATGTATATATCTTTAATGCATACTTTCTTAAAATTTGCTTATATTTACTACTTTATGGATATATGTATATTCAAACTTAAAGTAATATTATATATGCATATATATGTATATATCCCTGAATAAACTAAGAGTATGTGTTTATTTGTGTTTGTTTATATGTGTGTATGTGTGCTTTCCTAAATTTGTAAATATAATATGGTTAGCCCATATGATTTCATGAGAGACCACAAAATGGTTATCTAATACTAAGTGAATTATATTTTAAGGTCAGTTAATATTTTTCTATTTGAACAACGGGAACAACTCCTTAAGCACAGGAATTAAAACATTCATGGAGAAATGTATTTGCCATAGCAATACGTTTGTCATACTTGAATCACACTGTCAGCAACACTCCTGTGGGTTAATAGGCATTTTCAGGATGGTCAGAACAGATGGAAATAGATTTACTTTCAAGACCAAAATGGTACATTATCATGTAAGACTTCGTATTTTCTCAAGCAAATACAAATGCAGAATGTTGAAGTACTCTATAATAGAAATTTTTAAGCATTATACAAAAAGAGGGTAGTACATAAATTTTGAATCATATGTACAAAAGATTACTTTTGAAAATTGTCTTCTCTCTTTTGTGACCCTGTTCCTAAAATGATTCAATCTTTCTACATACTCAATGATGTTTACTTTGCCTCTCTTATATTTTAAGGACAGGCATACCAGTGAGGATAATATGGTAGATTATTTTGCTCTCACTTTGAATTGCCTTGTGACTTTGTATCAATTTTACTTAGAACTGTAGATATTTGATGTGTCTCTAGAAGTGCAGCAAAATATATTTGAGGCAGTATTTCAAAAAGTTTCTGAATCTAGAAAATATTTCAAGCTTAAAGTATTTTTATAACTAATAAATGTAAACAAAATTGGAATATATATTCAATATTTTCAATAAAAATGAGAATTTGGAGTGCACTTTGTGTTAGGGAGACAAGTATACCTATATAAACGTATAAATATACATTTACATTAACATTATATAAGAAAAATTTAAGCATAACTTATTATACATCTATAGGATTCTTGTCTTTGGTGCATCCACTAGCTTTACTGGAAAGGCTTGTAAAAGTGTCATCACAAATCATCAGATGTTATTTGTTTCCTGTAACATTTATTCAGACATATTTAAGACAAGTTAAAATATATCCATTAAGTGTATTAACATCTGAATGACTTATCCACTCTTTAACTTAGGTGTCATTCATATATTTAGCTAAAAACAGTCTCATGTTGATATTATGTTTAAAAAGAATATTTGCGGAGATTCTATCAATGTGCAAAGCAATACTCCATTCCAAGTTTACGTTCCAAAATAGACTTTTCATGACATCAAATTACCAATCCAGTACAACACAAATGTGTCATTGTAAAGTTTCACAATTGGAAAAACAATGACTTAAAATGAGTGGATTTTATTGCCTAGTAAGTGATGCTGGATGCTCAAAGACTTTTAAAGAAAAAAATCAAAAGTAAATCAATACAGTGGGAAATGGATACTGGGACAGAAAGGTAAAAGATTGATTTCATGAAAGAAACTTCTTCAGATGTCCAAAGTAATGTTGGTAGAGTTGGGGCACTAAGGGACAGGTGTTTAAACATAAATCCCACTTGTAATATATAGAAGACACAGAAGGTCAAGAGAAATTTCTGGACTCAAGAGTATTTGGAACTGGAGAGATGAAGCAAGCCAAGCCTGGCAAGTGACTTTGAGCTGTTGGGCATGCATTCCTCTAGGTCAAGAGCCTAGGAACTATTTCAGATGACAGCCACAAAGAATGCGGAGCTTGACCTTTCTAGGCACTTGAGTAGAGCTGAAGGAAACCCTGGCATCTATGTGTGTGCTGCAGGAAGAGAACAGAAGCCAGGTAGGGGGTGATCACTCACTGAAACAAAACTACTAGTGGTAGAAATGCTTATTGTTACTCAGATCATTTGTGTTAAGTCACAGTCCTTTGTTCATCTTTACATTCCAGAAATCACACACTGACACATTCAGAGTAGATTCTAAAAGACGTTACAGAATAGGTTCAGACATTTGAAAACTAAAGACTAAATCCAGGCACTACTGTTCAGTAATGAATATTAATGTAAATCCCAATCCAGTAGAAGACACTACAAGTGCCCTGTGCTGTGTAGGCTCTTTTTGAGTCTGTGTGCTAAAGTGTCACTCTACAAAGTATCAGTTTTTGAATTTTGTAAGATAGATGAGCAAAAGAACAAAATACACTCATTCTTGGAATGTGTACCACCATCAAAAAAAATTAAATTCCCATCTCCAGGACCATTAAAATCATATCTTGTCCTAAGATTTTGAACATTCTCACTTGTTCCCCAACTATTAAAAATTATTATGTTAATAGGCCATTTATGTCTCTTATAGTAAACATAATTGCAAAGTATAAGAACAAGAAGAATAGCCATCAATCGCTGAAATTAAAATAACAGGGTTCAAAGAGATTAGGTCAGAGATGAACAGAATTGATTGCTGCGTTTGATTAATATGGGTGTTTTAAAGTTAGAGGTAAAAAGAGCACTTTCTTGGCAAACAAGATCACATTAGAGGTACAGCTGAAGCCAAACCACTTGAAGGGGAGCTGAGAATACCCTTGAAAAACCTTGTATATGAGGTACAGCCAGCATGAGGGTTCAACACAACTTGAGTTTTTAGCCTCTTCAGTGAGTTGGCACTGAGCAAATGCTTTCGCGAAGAACTGCTTATCATTGTAATAGCTGAGAGCTGAATACATAAGGCAAATGCAAGTAAACAAGACACAAAACAAGGGACCAGATGGAGGCAGGGGAAGGGATTCTGTAGTTTAAAGATAAAGGAGTTTAAACTTCGAGAATGATTAATCTGCTCAGCTCTTAAAGTCTCTTTGGCCGTTGTAACTGAACAAACGAATTAATGCTCAACAATAATGAGGACAGATTGTACATGTTTTCCTTTCCTCTAATTTTCATCACACTCTTGATGCATTGCCAGAGTTTTCTTTTATGTTAATGTGAGAGAGCTCTGCTGAATTCTTTGTCTCCATTTAATGTGAGAATGACTAATGTTAAAAGGAATAGATAATTAATAGCATTGTGTTTACTTTCCCTTGCTGGCTAATATGCATTACATATCATGCCTCGGGCATTTACTTAAATGTTTTCCATCTCCTTATAACTGTTACATTCAAAACTGAGGGCTGACTATTTATTGTGCTCTGAAAAAATGTCCCAGTCCAGTTCTACCTAGAGGACTTCAGAGTTTTTCTGCCCTCTGACTACACAACTGCCAGATTCTCACAGCGCTGACTGCATCAATGTTAGGTTCTTTATCTGAATACCTTCCTGTCAAATACCTCCTTTGGAAAATGAACAAGACCCACAACTTCATTGTTCCATACAAACTCCATTTGTTTATTTCTGTGCTAGTGGGTGTTGCTTCTTCTCCTCCAGTAATGTGTGGGTTTAGTGTGCTTTTACTTTCCCAGTTATAACACGAATGAATAAAAGGTCCAGCAACTGATATTGAGGCTAAAACCTAAAGCTAAGTATCAGAAAAGCAAAGCAGCTGTCTACCTAAGGCTGAATGGGCTGGTCCTGTCTCCAGAAGCTTTCATCAAGCTTCAGAATGTAACCTTTCCTCAGCATAGCTGGAGATGAAATTCCTCTGAGACCTTGCCTCCATCTTACATACGTCTCTAAAGTTGAGATTAAATGTGTGAGCTATAATTCCCTTCTAGACTCATCCACTCTTGTGTACACTTGGGTGGCCTTGGACTCACAGCTGTCCATCTATCTCTTAATCCTGAGTCCTAGGATTAAAGGTGTATACCACCACTGCCCGATCTCTACAGCTTGAGGCTGTCTTTGCTTTTATGAATCCTCACTCAAGCTTTAATAAATCATAAATATATTACTGCACCTAGGTCTGTGCCAGGCAATGTTGTTTGGTCTGTTTATTTAGAGTCTGTTTTCCTGGATAGACCTATACAACCTGCATTTCTTATGCCTCAATCTCCCAAACTGCTTGAATTACAGGCGTGAATCATGGACAGTATTTGAGAGTCATTTTGATACATTATTGCTGTGTTTTTCTTTCTTTAATCATAAGAATGTGTTTTCATTTGTTTTTCAGGTCTTTCTCATCTGTCACGACAGAAGGAAAATTGTTTAAGCTCTGTGGAGTCAGAGGGACTCTTGAAATGAGCTGAAGGCCAGGATTGAGAAGAGGAAGAAAGTAGGTCTGTCCTTTCCTCTGCACCTCACTAATTCTAGTGAAGAGAACTTGGCATTGATTCTTACATCAAAATAATAAGTGTCAGTACAAAGGAAAATAAAGCATTTAATAATGCCAACACACCAGTTTTCAATCCAGTTTGCTGTTCAACCATGAGTGAATGAGGGTCCCTTTCTGCATATACTCGCCAGCACTAACTGTCAGTTGTTTCCTTACTGGTAGCCATTCTGATAGGTATAGTCACTGTGGAAATCAATGTGGACACTCTTAAAAAGCTAAAAGTATACCTACCATAAGGCCTAGCTATATCACTCCTAAAAAACATTACCATAGAATTTGACATCCTATTCTACACACAATTGCTCAACCTCTTTATTGTCACTCTATTCACAAAACCTAGGAAATGAAAACAACTTAAATTCTTCTGGTTAATGGATAGGTATTGAAATGCAGTGAAAATACACAATGGATTTATAGTCAGCTTTAAAAATGTAATAAATTTTAAAGGTAAGTGAATGGAAATAGAAATTATTATTTTGAGTGAGGATATTGCGGTTTAATAAGGGTCAGGATAAACAAATAGGCCGAATAGATGTTTATTAAGGGAGAAACAACTCACAACACAAACAGATGAACACAGCAGTTAAAACTAGATGCTCCTCTCTCCATGTCCTCCCAGGAAGAGAGCGTTCTCTGCCTCCTTCTGAACCAGCCCCACAGGTCACTTCTGCCCCTGGCTCCACCCCTCAATGGGTGTGGTCAATGCCACAGAAGCAGACACAGTGAATATCCCACTACAATTCCCCTTTCAGTCTAAAGAAAAGATTTAAGCTTGATTCAAAACTATACAAAATAGTGAATAACAAGTGTGCTCTAAGAAAAGGAAAATCGAGAACAAAACCACAAACATACCTAGTTCTAGGGTGAAGGCATAAGGGAGTTTACAATAGAGTTGTCCTAAGATGGAAAGCTTAAGTCTAGTACCTAATATATCTAACTAGGAAGAGAGAATAATACTTATTATAGTTTATTCTACAACCTCATCAAGACCTGAGAAGGAAAATAACAATACTAGGGTAGACAGGAAGTGTGGATGGGCAACTTTCAAAAGGTGCATCAAGGACAGAAATAGCAAGCTACCTGGACAGTCACCCAAGGTCTCACACCAACGTTGGTACAGCCAGTTTTGGCTAAGACCAGGAGTACTTGACAGACCACAACAAAAGCAGGGAGGTAGAAAGGCTGTCTTACCCTGACTTGGCAAGGTTAGCAATCTGTTATGTTTGTCTCCTGTAAGCACATAGGACCATATGTCCAAATCAGTGGTTAAGGTTGAGGCAGTTCCTTTCCCAAGAGGCCATTAGCCGAAGCCAGGATGAACTCCAGAAGGAAAAACAACAGTGTCCAACATACTTTCGGGAAAGTGTATGGTGCTGTCAGGAGCAACAGTGTCTTATGTCAATAGAGTACTAATATAAAAACATTGAAATGACATGTTCTGCAGGTCTATGAAGTGATTGAAGATTAAGCATCTATGTCTGACTAATCTCATAGGCAAAGGAAAAATGGGTGAGGATAATCTGTAATACGCAGGAATTTGGCTAAAAAACCTGAATAAAACTTCCTTGAGTAAAGCAAGGATAAATACCTGAACAATATAACTATGTATGTATGTATGTATGTATGTATATATATATATATATATATATATATATATATATATATATGTCTACAGATGTAAATTCCTAAAGTAGAGGTAGAGTAAAAATTTATAAAAAAGAGGTAGAGCTCTAAAGGGCAGCAAGATAAATATCTCAAATTGTATCAAAATACAAAATGTCTTGAACACAAGCAAAAGTATACATACATAGAATATGGCAAGTATAATGTGCATAAAACATCATAAATGGAAAGATTTCACACAATATAACAAATATAAGATACAATTCTTCCAGGAAGGGAATAAACTTAATTTTACATAGGTTACCACAAATAAGAATATATAACAATGTTGGGAGGAGTCAGGGGTCAACATGTAGAGGCTAGAGGAAGCAAGATGGCGGGCTGCCGCTCTCCGGTAAGATGAGCCACATGGAAATACTTAGATAAGTAGAAACGGGTTAATAATTAAGATAGAGCTAGCTTATAAACAATAATGGTAACTGGCCAACGTGATTGTACCAATACAGAGTCTCTGAGTATTATTTGGGGCTGGAATGCCAGACCAGCGGTGGGCAGGCTGGTGCAAAACATACATGCAACATGAGGTAACCAAGCCCCAGACAGACAAATGCCAAATGTCTTTTCTAATTTGTGAATACTAGCTCCAAATTCTTAGATGTGATTATATAACCTTGGGTAAGCAAAGAACCAGGAAAGTAAATAGGAACCATAAGTTGGTGGGAAGTAATAGAGAAGGATATTATTGGAGATATGCTCTATGAAGAGGGAGACTGTAAAATTGGAGAAATTTAGCTGGGGAGGAGCAAATAAGGGTCATACCAAGGTACATAGAGAAAGAGGAATGAATAACACTAAACTTCATCTTGCTTAATGATACATACTTATTATATATTGGTATGTGAATACGAATATGTATATGTGACCAGCTGAGTGCATACATGTGCACACAGGTGCTATGGCCCTCAGGGTGATAATTTTCCCTCACAGAACTATAAATTATCTGACAGAACTTCCAGTGTGAGATATGAGAACACCCCTTTGAATTGTCGATCGGTTATTGTCCTTGTACTAGGTTGCCTCTAAGAATTTGAAGGTAAAACTCTCTTGTCGCCAAGACCACACACAATTGACATTGTGCTCCAAGGAACTGAACTGGTACTAATCTGGTAGTGTCCTCGCTAAGGAACAGTGTATCTGAAGTTGCTATTCAGCTACCGAAAGAGGAAAATATTCAATAGTCCTAACTGGCAGCAAAGCACAAGAACAATAGAAGTTACCAGCAAATCAAGATATCCTTACGTGTGCAAAAGTGTCATTTATGACTTCAGGGTTACCAACAACCATCTAGGTGGTCAGAAGATCTTCTCAATATGAAGTAATTTGGAATTTATGCCTCATACAGATGTGCATGCACAATTAACAACATGTGGCTTAAGAGATAATTGATTTTTCTCATAAAAATATTTAAAAAATCTAAATATTAATACTGAAACATTATCTATTTTACTGTTGTATCTTTTAATTTGATATACAATAAGAAAAATGTTTTATATGCTGTATTATAAATTATACCCCTTTTCCTCAGTCTCTTTCTTTTATACAATGAATTACTTTATTAATATTTCTTATCTATGGTAATTATAGATGTATTTGGCAGAAAAATATATTCCCAATAATTTTCTAAATTTTTTGTAATGCAATCTGTTGTACAAAACCATTATTTCTATAAACAAAGGATATCACATAGTTATTGTGGAATTCTGACTTGTCTATAGATTTGATTCCATACCAGAAACTTTCTATCTATATTGACAATGTGTCAAACCAAAATAATGATGGTTTTATGAACTATTTTCTTTAATTCTCCTCGTTTTGGAAGGATTTTTAAAGAACTGGTGGAATTACAAGGAAATTATCTAGATGTATACCACGTTAGTCTGGTCTTTTCCAAGACTGAGAATGTGGGGATTCAATAGTATTCAGTTTTGAGGAAAAAAGTGACTTTATTAACATATAGAAATCGCAATACCTCATACTAGAAAAATTCAGAATTTATGGGCAATAAAACAATACTTGGGTACATAATCAGTGAGAATCTTTATTCTATTCAGCGATTCATGTACGTTTACTTCAATGAACTAAGTTACATTTAATTATTCACATCTGTTCTTCTTTCTTGTTGTAGTTGGTATAGGATCCCAAGTTTTAACATAAAAGGTTAGTCAAATTTAACTTTGTATTAGCAGTGTTTAAAATGTTTCACATATGTGCCTGCATGTATAAGCTTAGCTGTTGACAAAAGAAAGAGAACATTTTGCACAAACATGTATTTCCCAAACCACTAGAATATCTAATCTTTTGGATGCAATAGGAACTTAGGGATTTCTCTTCAAGAAAGTTTTTGGCCTCTCTGTGTCAGAAGAAAGATGTTTCTGAGCTACTAGCATGGTGACCTGGATCATGCATCAGAAAACGATGTGATGACCAAATTATGGATGACAAACAAGTTCATTTCAATTGAATTACAATCCTTTTTGTGATGTAACCTTCTTAATGAAATGTTGGAGTTGGATGACAGGCAGCTCACAAACATGAACATTGAGATGATGGTGATATATGCAAGTAAACTAACTCAGCCAGAATAGCAGAACAGGGATCAGAATGTCTTGCATCAAATACAGCTTGTCTGTCAGTTTTCCTAAGCATCATTGATATATCCATGTCAATCTAACTAGGAACTTCTGGCCACTATTCAAGTACTTAATTTTTATTATCCATTTTACAAAATAAATGCCCTTTCATGATATTTTTTATAATGATCAGCTAAATTTCCCTTACGTCCTGGCATGTAATACAACTTTAATGAAGGCCAGTTACAATGATTCATATTAAAGTGTTTATGGTGGGCTCTGAGAAAAACATTAAAAATTAAAGGAAATTTATGGACCTGCCAATAAATGTGGAATTCAGAAAACTGCACATAAAAAGAAGCAACACAGTGAAGGATTATTAAGGAACATGTAGAAATGACTATGTTCTAGAAATGGTCTCCAAAATATTTAATACATCAAAAGGCCTTGCAGAGGTTAATGCTAGAGTAACAGATAAAATGATAGTTTACGAAAGATAAAGTAATATAAGTAAATACTCTAGAATAAGTTTATGGAAAATATTTGTTGTTACTTTATATTTAACAAACTTGTCATTCACTAGTTCCTCACAGCTGTTGACTTTCTGTTCCTGGGATTATGAACTGAGAGATGGTTTACACATTCAAGTTTGCTGTTGCTTTTATCTCTAATACCCACATCTGATTCCTTGTTATATCTTAACTCCCTGTGACCTAGATGCTATTCACTTATATCTGGTTATCTCTGAAAGCAGTCATGCCTACTATAATTGCTTTTAGAAACCTAATTGCTGTTTAATACAGTCTTTGTGTATATACGTTATTTCTACAACTGAAGCTGATCAGAGAAGTTATTCTCGGCTGAAATTTTTGTAAAATATTGCTCATGATTGTGGAATAAATATAAAGGCAAAACAAGACATACAAGAGTCTTTAGCACTAGGACAGCACACTGAATTCTACTAATAAATAGCAAAGATTGAGAGAGGTGGCAACAATACGTGTGAATGTGACAAGCATGTGTGTGAGAACTGAAATCTATCTAAACCATGAGTTAGCATGCTCTCAGATTGTTCACTCAAAATAGTGTCAATTAGGAAAAAAGCAGAAATGGACAAATTGCAAATTAATAATGAATTGTGTAGATATGCATTATATCCTGAATAATGAGTTTTCATTTTGCACAGTTTCTCAAATGCTCACAAGAAATAAATTAAAAAATTGTAGGCAATTAATAAGAAGTATGATTATACATCATTTATTATTCAATGAAAAACGGTAATACATTAAACATCAAAATGTGAATGATTCATAATACATCTGGCATGCATGAAAAGTTAGTTAGATAAATTATTATGTTGTGGCCATAAATTAATAGGCTCAATTCATCTAACAGAAATCTTTCCATCTACAAGTTATTACAGTTTAGAATAAGTGTTCACACTCACACTATCAAATTAATCTGAACTAATAAATTAAATTTAAGCAATAAGTATTATTAGTTTACAAGGAATGATGGTAGGAAATAGAATAAAGCCTTTATAGGGCATCTTCTTTTACAATTAATTAACAAAAATAAAGTACTGAAAAGCATATTTACATTTAATAAATGGAAAACCAGCACATCTCAAAGAACATAATTCTAAAAAGAGTTAAAGCAGCAGACATTCCTGAAGATGTACAGAGCACAGGGAGAACTCAAATATATGGAACAACATACCCAAGTTGTCTAGTGCAGCTATCCTGGAAGATTCTCTGTATAGCATATTCTGTATGCAGAAGATAAATTTCAGTGGGATAAGCAAGAATCATCTTTGTGTCAGCAATATTAGATGACAGCTTTATGGCTTCTAACAATGGAAATTTGAAGAAACATGAATGAATGTGTGAACAAAACCTAAAGAAGCTAGCTCTTCTCTCAACCGACACCTTCCCTAGGTGATAGAAGACTTCAAGCTGTGAGCTAAATAAGACTCTGCCTTTATACATCAATTTTGTAACATGCTTTGTTAAAATAAAGTAGCTAATATAATAAAAATGAGTTACAAAGTAGAATGATTGCTGAGATTAATCTCAGCTAAATAAGATTACTAATATATCACATCAATAAGCAAAAACATTAAAGATAACAATCACATCCAAAGACGTAATAAAACAAATATATTCTTCCACACTGTAATAAAATATCTATGATTCACTTTTGGCTAACTGCACATTTCAAAGTAAAAAAACTCCAAGTTTGGATGTTAGCAGTCAGGAAGTAGAATACAGGTATACAATACAGAATTATTTACATTAAGAAAACATGAGTTAATCTTGTGTCACACTAAAAATCAGTAGCCCTACTATAGACAGTTGATAAAGGGGCTGAGAAAAAAAAATCAGAGAAACATCACCCTTTAAAATAGCCAAAAAACATAAAGTATCTTGGGGTAATACTTACCAAACAAGTGATAGATCTATATAGCAAGAACTTTGTGTCTTTAAAGAAAGAAATTAAAGATGATACCAGAAAATGCAAAGATCTCCCATGCACTTGGATATGTAGGATATCCATATATATATAAATGGTGATGTTGCCAAAATCAATCTACAGATTCAATGCAATCTACATCAAAATCCCAGCACAATTCTTCACTGACCTTGAATGACCTTGAAGAATATAATCAACTTTATATGGAAAACAAAAGACACAGGATAGCCAAAACAACCATGTAGAATAAAGAAACTTCAGGAAGCACCACCATCCCCAACTTCAAGATATACTATAGAGCTATAGCCCTGAAAGCAGCTTGGTGTTGGCACAAAAATAGACAGGTAGACAAATGGAATGGATTTAAAAAATTCTGATATTAACCCACACACCTACAAACACCTTGTTTTTGACAAAACAGCTAAAAGAATACAATAGAAAGAGGAAAGCATCTTCAAAAATGATGCTGGATGATGGTGCACAGAAGACTTCAGATAGACCCATGTCTATCACCATGCATAAAACTTAAGTCCAAATGGATCAAAGACCTCAACATAAATCCAGCCACACTGAACCTCTTAGAAGAGAAAGTGGGAGGTACCCTTGAATGAATTGGTACAGGAGACCACTCCTGAACAAAACACCAGTATCACAGACAGTGATATCACAATTAATAAATTGGACTTCCTTAAACTATGAAGCTTCTGTAAGGCAAAGGGCACAGTGCACAAGACCAAACATCAGTCCACAGACTGGGAAAAGACCTTCACCAACTCCACATCTGACAGAGGGCTGATCTCCAAAATATACAAAGAACTTAAGAAACTAGTCACCAAAACACCAAATATCCCCATTAAAAGTGGGGTACAAAACTGAATAGAAAATTCTCAATAGAAGAATCCAAAATGGCTGATAGACACTTAAGGAATGTGTTCAACATCCTTAGCTATCAGGGAAATGAAAATCAAAACATCTCTGAGATATCACCTTATGGCTAAAATTAGAAACACCAATGCCAGCTCAAGCAGGAGAGGATGTGCAGAAAGGGGAACACTCCTCCACTGCTGTTGGGAGCATAAACTTGGACAGCCATTTTGGGGATCAGTATGGCAGTTCCTCAGGAAAATGGGAATCAGTCTACCACAGGACCCGGCAATGCTCCTCTTAGACATATATCCAAATGATCCACATCCAAGCAACAAAGACATGTGCTCAATTATGTTCATAGCAGCATTATTTGTAATACAAGAACCTGGAGGCACCCTAGATGCCAGTCAACTGAAGCATGTATAAAGAAGATGTGGCACATTGCACAATGCAATACTACCCTGCAGGAAAAAAAATGGAATCTTGAAATTCACAGGCAAATGACTGTGAATTGAATTGAAGAAACCAATCCGAGTGAGGTTACCCAGTCACAAAAAGAGGAACATGGTATGTACTCACTCATATATGGATTTTAGACATAGAGCAAAATCACCAGATTATAATACACACTGGGATATAAGGAGAAACCTAAGAGATTCATACAAGATCTCTCACAGAAGGGGAAAGAAACAAGATCTCCTGAGCATATTGGGAGTCTGGGGGTGAGGGGAAGTGAGGCAGTGAGTGGAGCAGGAGTTAGGTGAAAGAGAAGGGGAGGAGAGGGAAAAAATGTGAGAATAGGAAGATGGAGTCAGGGGATGAATAGATTTGAGCGAGAGAGAGAGAGAGAGAGAGAGAGAGAGAGAGAGAGAGAGAGAGAGAGAGAGAGAGAGAGAGAGATAAAAAAGGGACCCATTATAGGTTTAAAGAGAAAACTGAACCTAGAGAAATGTCCAGAGACCTACAAGGATGATCCCCCAATTAACAATCTGAGCAACAGTGGAAAGGCTACCTTAAATGCCCTTCCCTGATAATGAGATTGATAACTAACTTATATGCCATCACAGAGTCCTCATCTAGTAGCTGGTAGAAACAGAAGCATACACCCACAGCTAAGCATTGAGCTAATCTCCTGGATTCCAGTTGCAGAGAGGGAGGAGTGATAAGAAAAGGGGTCAAGACCAGGGTACAGAAACCCACAGAGCCAGCTGACCTGAAGAAGGGGGAGTTCATGGACCCCCAGACTGATAACTGGAAACCAGCATTGGACTGACTCAGACACCCTGAACGTGGGTCTCAGTTAGAAGGTCTGGGCAGTCTAAGGGAACTCTGACAGTTGAACCAGAATGTATCCTTGGTGCATGAAAGGACTTTTAGAACACATTCCCCATGGAGGGATACTTTCTTAGCCTACAGGCAGGAGGGGGCCTAGTCCTTTCTATAAATGATTTGACAGATTTCAATGATCCCTCCTGGAAAGCATCACCATCACTGTGGAGTGTGTTGGCGGGTGGGGGGGGTGGGGAGGTGGGGGAGATGATGGTGATGGAATAGGAAGGAGATCCGGGTGGGAGCATAGGAGGGAGTGAGGGGGGGGGGACTGGGATCGATTTGTAAAATAAGAAAAAATAAAACATAATAAATATAAAAAACAAAAGCATGGAAATCAGAAATGTATGAAAACATGTACAGAGACTATTAAAGGAAACTCCAAACTGAGAAAAGAAATCAAAGAATAATTAAATAAGGGGAATGGTTCTTGCTCTGTGTCTGTCAGCATAATCCATCATTGTCAGTTTCTACCCAAGTTTAGCTATACATTCAAATAATTGCAATTAAAACTCCAGGAGATCATTTTGAAGTTAACAAACACATTTCCAAGTATATATACAGAAACGAAAGCCCCAGAATAGACTAACAAGATAGAACAATAATAGCATAGTCAATGCATGACCACTAATTGTTTCCAAGACAATGCCAAGGAATAAGAGTGACAGTGGGATTTGTGTGACAATAGAAAGATAGATCGATGTAGGAAAATAGGGAACTATAAAACAGTTTCTTGTAAATAATACCACACATTCTTTTGTCAGCTATTCTAGAACAATAGAGGAAAATATTTATTCTAGAATCATCCTAAGGCTCAACACATGCATTACATGCATCACAAAAGTGAATTACAGATTTAATATCAAATATAAAAGACAAATACAAACACTCCTTTTAAATAACATAATGAAAATCTCATTGACCTTGCATTTGCAGCGGCTTTTTGACACACAAAAGGTATAATTCTGTGCAGGAAAGAATTGAAAAGCCTGACTTTTAAACGAAGAGGTAAGCTTTTACTCTGTGAAAACAAATGCCCATAGAAAAAAAGTACAAGCAATAATGGAGAGAAAATATTTCAAAAAAGATATTTAATAAGTACTGTTGTTCAAATATACAAATACACTTCAACAATAGAAATAGACAAGTCAATTTAAATTTTAAACCCTTGACAAATTTAAAAAAATATATACTAATGGCAAACAAACACATTAGCAGATGAGGCAGGCCAAATCAAATTAAGAAATATAAATGTAACAAGATTAGGATTTTTCTACTCCCCTTGAGATATGAAATAATATTTAAATGTAAAGTGACAATAATTAAAAATATGGTAAATTATAAAATTGTAAGAGATGGTCAATAAGCAAATAAAATGAAGGTAAAAACTTCTATCAATCTTTTAGTCACATCCTGATATTGGCTGATTACCTTGATCCCATTAATTATTTGAAATATTATACACGTTGATGAGCAGGTATAACTCCAAAGGTCCTCAGGAGTTTTAATCTAGGAAGTGCTGTTGCAGTTTTAAGGTTTCCCAAACAAGGACAAAGGAAGGCTATACTCTCAAAGCTATATATCCAGTAACAGTTCAAAACATTTTAATGTACTTAAATATTACCTTAATCAATTTGTTTCATATTTCAGTGTTATACATAATATCTTTTGTAAATAACTTACAATATGTTTGAAATGTTTAAGTACATATTAACACTTTGCACTCACTATGTATTAGGCAAAACTTTGATAGCTGTCTAATTCTTATATTTAGCATTTAATGCTTTGGCTTGTTATTTTTCTTTCCTTTTAAGTGATTGTATTAGGGTTAGGGTCAGGGTTGGGGTACAGGAACTAGGATTGACATGTAAAACAAGCTGGTTTCAAATTTAAATTTAAAAAATTATCAAAAAGAGTAATGCTTTAAAAAATAAAAATTGTAGCTTCATTCGTAAATGAAAAATGTGACCTGAAATTTGCCCCATGGAGCATGGGGCATTAGGACTATATTTTTTGTTCTGCACCACAGGCACAGATGAATAGGAGGATAAGGAGTCATGTCAGATAATTGGGGACCAGTTGCTGGCTTCTGCTTAGTTGGAGAAGAGGCTGACATTTAGAGGAACCTTGGCCATGGACACACTGAGACACTAGCTTTTCCTAAGGCAACAAAGTTGTGAATAATATTTGTTCTAACAAAGACCTCAGGTCCACTCACTGCTAATATACTCTTCCTGTTTGTTAAATGAAATGAACCCTTTTTCCACTTGAACAAACCTACTGCAAAAATGGTAATATAAAAAATAGTCAAAGGTGTGTGTCTTAGTCAGTTTTATCAGCTTAACACTAGCTAACATCACCAAGAAAAGGTTTCCATCAAATTGCCTGGTTTTCAAGCTTTTGGGACATTTACTTTGTTATGTTTTAAGTGGGAGGGTCATCTCTTGGGCAGCTGCCCTTGGGATGGTGATTCTGAGCTATAGTAGAAGTCAGGCTGAGCAAATCATGAAAAGCCATCCAGAGTGCTGCATCTCTCCATGCCTTCTACTTCAGTCCCTGCTTCCAGCTTCACACCTTGACTTCATCTACCTGGAAATAATGTGAAAATAACCCTTTGTTGCACAAGCTGCTTTTCATCATAGTATTAATTGCAGCAATAGAAATCTATGACAGTGTCCCCAAACCAACCAACCAAGCAACCAAACAAACAAACAAAAAAACCCACCACCAAGCTATCCCCAATTGATGAACTATGTGGTAGTCCTTTCAAGGGATCTTCAGTCAAACAATTCAGGGGGAACATAACTGACTTCCAAGAACAGGATGTCTCTCTCTAAAAGAGACCACTAGTGGCAAAATCGTTAGAAATATGCCACTGCACAATGGCACTGGGACTGTGGTGCCTAAATCTGAAAAATAAGTCACAGCTTTTGGGAAAGCTTCCCATACAGCCTGTTGCCTTGGGTTTGACTCAAACAACATAATTATATAGGAAAGCAGATGTAAAGAATGTTGGGGTCACATTACACCTGATTCCCATGGATCTTCTTTCTGTGTTTGTCTCTTGAAGAAAGCCATTGGTTTCCACTAACGCAAAACCTGAGAATGTCACAATAATATCTGAGGCCTGTAGCACTTACTTCTCTTTTGTTGTAACTTGCCTACTTGATATTTCCAGCATTGTATTTTAAAAGTGTTTAGGTTATAGATTTCTATGAGTCACCTCTAGGCAGGGGTGTTCAAATAGGATAAAATCATGGGAACACTACTCAGGCTACAGTGTAGTTCTGGGAGGAGAGGATTGTGTCAGGAAGAGTTGCCTCTGTACCTGGTTCTTTTCTCAAGTGACCCACTTCTTTTTCCTTGCTATTTTTTTTGTCTTAAAGTATGCTTTGTCAGATATAAGGACATCTGTTTCTGTTTGCACTGAGATTCCATCTGTGTCACTGTTGTATTCCATCTTTTCATGCCAGTATTTATGTCTTTGTAGGTAAAGTGAGTTTCTTTCAGGCAGGGTACTACCACGTCTTAGGTTTTATTCATTAAATAAGTCTATCTTATAACTGGAGATTAAAGAGAAATCACGTTCAAAGCCATTGTTGAAAACTGTAGTTGTTTCCTGGCATTTCTGTTGATTTTTTCTTATGGTTGTTGCATATATTATTTGCTTATTACTTCTCTCACTCATCACTAAGATTTTACAGTTTACTGTATTTTATTGCTAGGTTCATTCCTATTCCTCATTTACATTTAGATTTTCTAAAAAAAAACCATTATTTTAGTCATTCATGACAGTAATTGTCTTCATCTGAGTGTAGAGTCATATTAAACATTGTTTTGTTATGTTGACCTTGGTTCATGGTTATTCTGAGTGTCTTAGTTTCTATTTCAATTCTGAAGAATAAACTTACTAGGTATAAAAATATTTATGACAAGTTTTTATCTTCAGAGTTTCAAATACACAATCCCATTCCCTCAATGGTATTTGGAGTTTCTGATAAATTTTTTGCCTCAAGAAGGGGGTTTACTTATATGTGTCTTAGCTCATACTCTTAACAGGTTTTGCTATTCTTTTCTTGTCCTATAGTTTTGACAATTTAACATACTAAAATCCAAGTGTTTCATTAGGACAAGCAGTGACCAGAAGCACAGTCCTGTCCTCTTTGAATTTTTCTCCAAGCTCCTCAGCAATGCAAAATCTGACAAAATACAGGTGAAATAAATGTAGAGGGGCCTTGCAGAAACAGAGTTAGATAATGTTGTGTGACTTTTCACTGCTACTTTTGTCACAGATAAAATCAAATGGTATACATTTCTAGAACTTACAATTTGCATTTATAATTTACTAGATCTGAATAATCAACTATATGTATATATATATATATATATATATAATTTTGTAGATTTTTTGTTTGTATCTTTGTTTATTTTTTTTAGATAGAGATTCACTCTATAGCCTAGTCTGGTCTTGAACTCACTATATAAACCAGAATTCCTTGCATTCATGTTGACCTTCTTATGCAGCCTCCTGAGTTCTACAACCTATACCTAGCTCCATGTGTTAAATGACATGTATTACAAATGAAGTAAAAGTTGGCATTGCTTTTATGTTTTCTGCACCTCTTTTGAAAAACATTTTTATCTTTTTTTTTTCCTATATCCTGAGTTAGGCTATATGGGATCATTTTCATTCTGATTAAAGACAACATTGTACATTTAAATTTTGATACATGGATTGTCTGGATGAATTCTATATTTTTTCCTAAAATTCTCCATATTTCTATTACATAAAACTTGGAACAATTTTGGTTGGGCTGATAGATAGATGCAGTGACTAGTTATCCCGCAAGCAGGGGCTTTGTTCAGAGATTTTCACATCATAGCACAGTAAAGAAGACAGGACTCTAAATGGAGAAACTTCAGAGCCACAGGACAAAATTAGTTCCTTGCTTTTAAGGTTTCTGAGGTATCAGGAAAATTCCATATTACAAGACTTATTCTTTTGTTAATAGTAAATGATGCTCTGGGTAAGTATGAGGGTGAGTCAGGAAGATACTAGATGAGAGAATAGAACTATATAGTAGGAGGTTGCCTTATCCTGGGCAGCTGGAGAGCTTGGCATATCTGAAACTTCAGGAGGCAAGAGGGCATATAGAGCCAAAACAAGTGTTAGCTCTGTATGGAGAAAGAAATGTTGCAGGATAGATCTCTTCGAAGCTGCAACATCTTGCCCCCTTAAAGCAAAAGTGTCTGGAAGGTGTGTAACCTAACATTTTCTCTTTTATTTTTTGATGCTATGTATTGAACTACATTGAGTTATACCATATATTTTTATTACACATAGATAGTGGTTATAGTACAAAATTATTTGATTCTGTACAATTATATCATGTTTACACTCTCCCATAAACCTTGCTGGTGTTCCAGGTTCACAGTTAAGCCCTGGAGTCTTGTCATTTGTTCCTTAATTTCACCTAGCATTATTTTATACCATCAGTGGAGACCCACAACATTTCACCAGGTGAACTCCCTGCAATAGCTTGTATTCAGAAGTACTTAGCCTGTCACAAAACCTATCTTTTGTATTCTTGATTTTTACTTAGGAGGCTTTTACTTTCAGCCTTCATTTAGTATGCTATGTAGGTTAAAACATTTTTTGAAATGATTAGTTTTTCCTTTTATTGTTTATATCATATTTACAGACATTTCTGAAACTTGGAGTTACTAGATCTTGTGTAGCTCAAATTCAATTGTATGTTTTTCTCTTATTTGCTTTGAAGTTTTGAATGTTTCTGAACTTCAATTTCTAGTTATTCAAATTGCAGAAATATAGAATTTGAGATTCAATATTATATTTCAAAACCACAACGGTGCATAGGGAAATTTTAGTATGCTTCTTGAATATTATAATGCATTGATTACCATGGTCAGATATTATCTCTTTCTCTTTGATCATTCAGTGAGGTGTATGGTATTGTTGTGACCTTTCTTGTCAAGGAAACTGAGATTAGAGAGTTTGAGTTCATTCTCAAAGTCTTATAGTTACTAAATGATAATGATATGTGCTTTAGGAATACATGACATTTTGAACAATTGCATTACAGTTTTACAGTATATCCTAATGAAAATAACATAAAATTTCTAAATTCTTAACACTTCCATGCAGTCCAGATGATTTACTTTAACTTTGTTTCTTGGACCTTTGTAGCAACATTCAAAGATGAAACCTAAAATGGTCTGCTAGGTAGTACTTTCAGAATCACAGAACAATGTTCAGGTTACTGCAATAGATTTCTTTCAAGAAAACATTGATATACAGAGTTGAGCATACATTTGAGAAATTTATTAAAAGATTTCCCTGATCCACATTTAATTTTTGAGAAAAATTTAGCTCATACAATTTGTAATCTCCCTCTGAAGAACAAAAGTTGTGGCTTATTAAGCTAAAGACATCCATATTGTGAAGTTCAGTGTCTGAGATGGGTTAGATTAGCAAAGGGTACCCCTTTCTTAGCTAGGCTAGCTGTTCTAGTTTAGTGATCTGTCCAATGGTCATGCTAATCCATCCATACCAGAATTGAGCAAAGACTGTACCTCATCTGATGAACTGAAGGAAGGACCCAGTTACTGCAGGACTTGTGAACTGGGGGACCCTCTACAGGCTAAGGCCTACACTTTGGGTCACCAAAAGACAACTAAATTTGGAAAAGGGAAAGACAGTGAACTTACCCATGTAAGTACTGAAACTATACTTCCAATTGGAACCAGAACCAATTACCAGACCTAATGAGCTTTCACAACTTTACCTTAGAAGAGGTTTTACTTGATTCTAGTGAGTGAGTTTACAACACCCAAGTAATTACATAAAGGTAAAATAAATAATCACATAAAAAGTGAAAATTGAGAAGCCACTTTGAACTAGAATTCAAAGTGAATTAAATATAAACATCCTATATCTTCCAACTACATAGTTAATTTAAGGTTAACTATGGAGAAATATAATAGAACAGCCTCCACAAGAGACTTCAGTATGGAAACTCAGCACTGCCTGTGAGGGATTAACTAGAACAAACAGGAAAAATCAATGTTCTGAAAGAAAGAAAAACTTGAATCTATAAAAACAGAAAAGAGAGAAGAAAGTTCAGAGAGAAAATTTTCCCCATAAATTCTAAGAGCTAAAAGAATCAAGAATTAAGGAAGGAAAAACAAAGTCAAAACCTATACATCATTTAGAAAATAAAAAAGCAATTTTAGGGCCTTTTTATTTTTTAAATTGTCTTCCTTTGTTGAAATGAAAACACTGGCTTCTGGCCATGGTAAGATTGTTCTGAACATCAGAAAAATCAGAATTAGTAAAGTAATTTGAAAAGTGCTGCCATTAATAGTTTTATTTATAATAACCAATTTTCATATGAGATGGATGTTATATTTTAATTACAAATAGTATGAAGTCCCACAGGCTTTTGGCAATGTTTTATGATAAAAGAATCAAGAACAGTTGTCACACTGAACATTGTGTCCCTGATGGAATGCAAAACATATATCCTTTAAAAATATGTACAACAGAGTATCAAAGAAATAATTAAGAAAGGATGAAAGCAATGTAATTAAATGGATGTGAAGGCAGATGTTGCCATATAAACCAGATTTTAATGAAACAACACAATGCTGTTGGGCACAATATTATGGCAAGTCTCTAGAACACACTCGTCTTCTTAGCCACAACTTTGCAAGCACTCAACAGTACTTGATCTTTTTTCCTTTCCCTTGATCCTCTGGAGACATGTTTTATCTCAATGAGTTTTTCCTTATGATGTGTCAAGTAATTCAAATCTGTATTTCTGGAGCTTGATTGCCATAAGGCAGTATATAAACAAACAACTGTCATAAGAAAGTATGTTCACTGTTAGGGAGATAAATCAAAATTAAGGTAATATTCCACCTCACCTGTGTCAAGACAGTTCTATTTTAAGCAACTGTTAGCAAAGATGTAGAGACCAGAATCTCTGTATACTATTTGTGGTAATGTAAAATGAAGAAGCTGGGGCCAATTAGCTCCTCCTTGTTCAGGTCAGATATCTCTGTGGGTTTCTGTAGCCTGGTCTTGTCCTTCCTCTCTGCATTTGGATTCCAGTTTGGATCAGTGTTTAGCTGTGGGTGACCCCTCCAGGAAGGCATCACCCTACATGTGAAAGGGGGGATATGGGATGGGAGGGTGGTCGGGGGGCATGGGAGGGTGAAAGGGAGGGAAGGAAGGACAGAGAGGGAACTGCAGTCGATATGTAAAATAAGATAGATAAATAAATAAATAAATAAAAAGAAAAAATGAAGAAGCTGTTTGAAAAACAGTAAGAAGTTTCTTTTAAAAAAAATCAAAAATAAAATGATCACATGTAGCGTGTATGTTTCCGCCAGCCCGCCAGCCCGCCAGTCTGGGCCCACAGCAGCGCCAGCCCCAGATAACACTCAGAGAGTTACCTTTGATAATTAAAACTTGGTGTTAAGTTAGTTAGGATTTCTAGATATGCAGAGATGGATATATTTGAGATGACTAGGCATTCTTCAAACCTTTCAAAGACCTACAGTATATGGCATTTAAAATGGTTTAGGGATTTTCTTGACAATGAGGCACAACTGCTCCTGGTAACATCACCTACAGAAGAAAGGAAGATGGACATCGAAGAAACTCGTTATGAAGTTTGCTTCTAATATGGCAAGGCTAGCCATTTGAGCAAGGTACTTCTCTTGTCTAGACTGTTTGACTTTATGTTGTAGAAACTGGACATGCAGGACCCACAAAAAGATGACTGCTGATGCAAGATAGACATTGCTACAGGGTTCCTGCTTCATGGAAGAGGCTACCAGACAGCCAGACAGTCTACAGGACACAGAGAAAAGTTTCCTGCCTTGTTGAGGAGTCTGGACACACACTATGGCCTATAGGCTGAAGATGGAACATTACAGAAGAACTTCGGGTGACTGAACAGGCAATGAGTTGTCTCTGTCATTTCTAGAGTTTATATATTATCCTTCTGTGGTCTTTGAAGGAGTTGAAGACAGATAGTTATGCTTATAGTTTTCCTTAGTTAGGATTAAAGATAAGTTACATATATGACTTTAGACTCACAAAGATAGGATAGATGATATTTTCTTTAAGTCTTACAAAATGTTAATGGACTAAATATTGTTAACTGTGATTCTTATTTGATAACTGTTATATGGTATACTTTGCTATGTTAAGGTTAAACCCCTTCTTTTACTTTAGACAGAAAAGAGGAGATGATGGGAGATGTTATTCTGTATATATGTTTCTCATACTGGTTAATAAAGCACTGTGGCCAATAGAAATCTAGATAGGTGGGGCTAGGAGACTAGGAGGAAGAAAGAGGAAGTAGAAGGCAGAGTCAAGATGTAGCCAGGGAAGAAGGAAGACGCTTGCCGCGGCTCCCTGATAAGACGACCACGTGGAAATACTTAGATAAGTAGAAATGGGTTAATAATTAAGACAGAGCTAGCCCATAAACAATAATGGTAACTGGCCAACAGGATTGTATCAAATACAGAGTCTCTGAGTGTTATTTGGGGCTGGCGCGGCTGTGGGCCCACGTGGCGGCAGGACCAGGAGGCCGGCGGGGAGACCTGCTGTAACAATCACACGATTCAGCAATCTCACTTCTATGTGTCTATACTTAAGGAATAAATTCAAATTATAAGTAGATGTTGGCATTAGTCCATTTCAGAAAGTGGTCACCAGTCACTCCCTGGTGACCAAGCACTCAAATCTATGAGCATGTAGGGACCATTATTATTCAAGCCACCATATCGTGTGCTTATTGCTTAAACATAAATAACGGCACATATTACCTAACTTTTTTCCCAATTACAGTAAGCAACCAATAAAAAATGGATCCACTAATAATGATGATAATGTGGACAGGAACATTTCAGGAATTCCTAGTCTTCTCTTTCAGAAGATAAGCAACATAGGCAATAAATTAGAGAGCTCAAAATTTTGTTTCTTTTAATTTATATTTAATAAACAAGTATATTTTATGTGGTCAATTCCTGTTTTACATTTAGAAAAAATTAACTCTAGTATTTTACAATATGTTGGATGACCAGCCTATGTAGATAAAAGACTCTTCAAAATTGATTGTTGAATGAAGAAAGAAAGAAAAATTAGGAGAGAAGATGATTTTTTTTTTAATTTGGAACCCAATTTTTAAGTGTAAAAAAATTTACTCATGCGTGGGTATATATGTCTTTGTGAGTATGTGACATGTGCATATATATGCCTTCAGAGGCCACGAAAAAGCATTGAATACTGAAGTTACAAAAAGTTGTGAGCTACCCAATATGGGTACTGGAAATCAAATTCAGATCCTCTGGAAGAGCAACAAGGGCCCCAAACCCATTAAGGCATTAATCCCAAGTGGTTAATTTTTGTTTAAAATTAAATTAAGAGTCCATATAAATTCTAATTAGTGTCTGCTGGCTAATAGCATACTTTAAGCCTGGCTAATAATATTTACATATTTTTCTATATTAAGTATAGAACTTTTTCTATCTTTGTCACAACAGCCTGACACTTGGCTATTGACTTCTAAAAATCAATTGAGAAGAAAATTCTTCACCTTTGACAATGAGTGTCCATAAGTAACACAAATAATAATAGTTAGTTGATAGAGTCTACCGCACCATGTTTTTGAAAATATAAACACTAATTATCTCGGTTAGTTTTAAAATTTATGAAGTAACAAGGCTGGGAAGAAGCTGAATTGCTTCATTGTTACATGCAGTGATTGAATGTGACAGATGACAATATGCAACCAATACTTCTGCTGTAAAAATGCTTGCTACAAGACAACATGGAAGTGAAATACCATACTAGATGAAAGTGGATCAACTAAACTCACAGCTTCTGAAAGCACACACCTCAGTGGGAGGAAGAAGTCTAAGTCTGACATGGTTTTAAGACTCATTTGAAAATGTCGAGTGGGCTGAGAGTGGAAGCAATGTGTAGATGGTCTATTAGTTCACTTCTTCTCTTAATGAGCTCCATCAAAACTCGGTGAAGCATCATTGGAACTCCAGATCAAAATGTTTCAATTCCAGTATCTTGTGGTTTGTCTATGGATTAAATGTGAAGTTGAAGAAGTTCAGCTAACTTTTTATTTTAAGAGCACTGACTGATATTGAGGTTCAAGCTTCAAACTGAAGATCATAAAAGCAAAGCAGCCAAGCTACTAGCTCTTACCTCTACTTCAGATTGAAATGGAAATCCTGTCTCTATGAATCCTTAGAGACAATGCTCTCCACCAAATTTCAGACTGCAATCCTGCCTCTACCAAGCCTCAGATTGCAATCCCAGACTGCTGCCTCTTCTCACTGTGACCAGAGACAAATTCTCTCATGAGACACTTTCCTTCTTCCTTTAATACCTCTCAAATCCTAGGATTAAAGGTGAGTGGTCTCAAATGCTGAGACCTCCTTTGTGTGAGCTGTTTCTTCTTTAGACTGTATCAATTTTGATTAGCTCAGTGTGACCCTGAACTAACAGAGATCACTCTACTTCTGTCTTTTGAGTCCTGGGATTAATGGTGTGTACCACCACCACCACTTAGCTTCTATAGCTAACTATTGTGGCTGGACTTGCATTCTGATACTTCAGGCAGTCTTTACTAAACCATAGATAATATATCACCACATATCACCCATAGTCATTCTAATAATAATACCAAGAAATATTGGAGAAGTGAAGAGATGCCTAGAGAAAAACAATTTGTTAGTTTCATGTCCATATTAAAAAAAAAGTCTATAATATAAAGACAAAGTTCTGAGATGCAAAGCAATAGAAATCACTTGGTACAAAGTAAAATGAAATGACTTACCACAAGTTTGATGATTGGTTGATTTCACTACTCAGAAATTCATCTGGGCTAAATATGTCTCCAAATGTTTTCTTTCTCAATGCTTGCACTTTCATGAACCCTGAAAATGCTAAAAAAAAAAAAAAAACATTTCATAGGATAGTGGAAGGATATATAGTGGAGAAAAAACTCTATTTGTGAGCCAAGCATTTATATCAATATTTCACTAACCCATCTATTTTTAATCATCTAAAAGCATGGATCGAGAGAATTTAAAAACAGTGGTCACTTTCAGTGACTTCAGTTTTATAATTTCCAAACCTATTGTCAAAACAAAAAAAATATGGCAATTAAGAATTTCAAATTACTATATTTGAAATGATAACTCAAAAAGATCATTAAGATTTTTTAATTTTAAAAACACTTTCATACATATAGTTAGGACATACTCTTTCCTCTTTTCCAGCTCCTCCAAGACACCCCTTACCTATACACACAACTTCATATTTCATCTTGATAAAAAAAAAAAGACCAAATCACTTACAGGTGAATGCTCCAGAGCCTTACACTGTCTGCATGTTGCATGTTGTACAACTGTGGGTCTATGTGTAGTCATTTACTACAGTTAAATAAATAAATAAATAAATAAATAAATAAATAACTTCTCTCATCAGGATTGAGGAATATAGCAATATGTCATTAGGAATCATTTTATTGCTATGTTCATTTAGCATAGTAATTTTAGTAGATTTTTCTCCTAGGCCCATCATCTATTTAGTTTCAGGCCCCTATCTTCATTAACAATGTTAGATATAGTTTCCATGTCATTGACTTGACCTTAAATCTCATCAAAAAGTACATTAAAACTCTCATAACATTTGTTCAACTACTGCATAAGTATTTCTATCTTGCAATTGTAGATGGTAGAATTCATGAGGATGTGAAATTGTGATTATTTTCTCTTGTGGTAACATGTATACTATCTTCTATCACTATAAATGCTAATCAATAAGTAGAAACTTGTAGTCATGAAACAGCTTGAGTTTTTCATGTTTGATAGCAATAGAATCTTACCATCTTACCATCAAGTTGTACAAGAGCATATCAAAAGCTTACTAACATCCACATATAAGAGAAAACATACAATGTTTGTCTTCCTGAGTCTGGGTTCCCTTCCTAGAATTACTGTCACTAGCACCATTAAACCTGCAAATTTCATAGTTTCATTTTCTTTAAGGTCTGAATAATAGTCCATGTGTAAATGTAAAATATTTCTATTATCCATTTATTAATTGGTGGACATCTAAGCTGTTTCCAATTTCTAGCTATTATGAATACAGCAACAATAAAGGTAGGTGAGCAGGTTAATTTGGTAGTAAGACAATTTGAGAAGCATCATTAGTTGCTTCAGAGACAATCAAAAGGGAATTGACTGCATTACTGTTTTCAAAAAGATCTCAAGGCTGTAGAAAATACACAGTAGTGATAACCTTGTCCAAGTATTATTCTGAGGGGATAAAAGTCTTCAATCTACACATTTGTAAACAAACAAAAAACTAATTTAAAGTTCCAAGAAGAGGTCGGCAAGATTGTTCAGCAGGCAAGAGCAATTGCTACAAAGACTTTACTATCTGGAACCCTCATTGTGGAAGGAGAGAACTGAAGCCTCTATGTTATCTTTGGACCTGTTTTGCAGGAAGTGCACAACTACATGAATAGAGTTGTAGCGGAGATTAGAGGAAAGAATGGTGTCTGCTAAGATATTCCAGTTAAAAGTAGGAGAGAAACTACGGGTGGTACAGAACTTTCTTCCCTTGGTACTCAGAATCTCCTAGTTAGGGTATTGCTGCAATGAAACACCATGGCTAAAAGAAAGTTGGGGGGGAAAGTGGTGTTTATTTAGCTTATACTTTCACACTGTAATCAATCAGCAAAGGAAGTCAAGGCGGCAAATTCCACAGAACTGTATCTTGAGGTAGGACTGATATGGAGGCCATGGAAGGGGGCTGCATACTTGCTTGCTCATCATGGCTTGCTCAGACTAGTTTCTTTAGAACACAGGACCACCAACCAGGTCATGGATGGCACCACTCACAATAGCTTATGATCCCCACCCCATCAATCACTAAATAAATTGCTCTACAGGATTGCTTACATACTGATTTAATGATTGCATTTTCTAAATTGAGGTTACCTCCTTTCAGATGACACTAACATGTATCAAAGTGACAGAAAACAAGCCAGCAAGAGCTACTGAGATATCAGGTAAATTTATCAGTGTTTACAGGGTAAGGGATCATGATTTAATGTGAATAATTTCTTCACTTTTGAAACATCATTTCAAAATAAAATTGATCAGGAAGAATTAGCTCATAGCTAATAAGGCTATTTTGTGTTCTATTCTGAAATTATAATCAAGAACACTTTTATATTTTGATAGAACTCTAAGAAAATTGCCCTGAACCTGTAAATGAGAGAAGATAACACAAACAAATGTCAACCATCACAAGTACTTGAATCTTAATTTAAAAAAAAAAATTAAAAGCTTTATTTTGGGACTTGGGAGATGACTCAGTGGTTAAGAGCAGTAGCTGTTCTTTCAGAGTATCCTAGTTCAATTCCCAACACCAACATGGCAGCTCACACCTTTTGTAACTCTAGTCTTAAAAGATCTGATGCCCTCCCTCCTCGATTTTCCACATATTCCAGGCATAGAGTTAGTGATATTCAGACAAAGCACACATACACATTAAATAAATAGGTAAATATTTGAAAAAAAGCTTTGTATATAAGGAAAACAAAAGCAAATACATTCTACAACTTTAAGGAGACAAAGAAATATTCTCTAAATTCCGAGGAAAATAACATCAAGTGAAAATTATTAGCTGCTTGAAGAATGTTTACAAAAGTTCTAGTATTTGTTAGGTTGAAAAAATTCAGGATTATTACAACATAATACTTTTCATTGAATAGAGGCTATGGATAATTTCTATAATATTCATGCAAATTGGATTTCTTCATTTTTAAAGCACTGTAATTAGCTGACCTTTCTCCCTGTGTTCCTACCAATCTGTTTCCTCATTATTGATATTATTCATTTTAGTGGCACTTATTTTTTGTCTTTGATAAAGGGCAATTAATTCTTTCAAACAATCAAAATAGCATCAATATTGATATGAAAGTCATTTGGCAGCTCAATAGGCATCATCAGAGTTGGAAACATGAAAGGGATTTGATTAAAGTGATTTCAGAGTTTTGATCTGTAAGCTGTTAACAACAAGAAAATCTTGGGTGAGCCCTTTGCTAAGAATTAGAATCTAAGCTACATAATTGTGGGTCTGGGTCAATGGATGAAAAAAGAGAAAATCTAGGGACCTAGCCTACTATTAAACAGACAATATAAATGTGATAATTATAAATTATTGATGAATGATATATGTAATTCAAGAACTCTCAAATTATAGAAGCCATAACCACATTGCTTAATTTGTTATTTTTAAAACTACTTTATATAATATCATGTTTTCAATGTCAGATCAATATTTTGGGGCAGTAAAAATATGAATTGGAAGAGATAAAGGGTTCCATGAAGAAACCATCACTCTTTTAAGTGATTTGCATAATACATTTTACATGGAGTTTTAGGTAGGGTTTCTACTGCTATGGTAAAACACCATCCATAAGCAACTTCGGAAGAAAAGTGTTTATTTCATCTTAAAACTATGAAGCACACTCTATCACTGGGGGAATTAAAAGCAGGAACACAAGTAGGGTAGTAAGGCAGAAATTGATGTAGAAGCCATGGAGAAGTGCTGTTTACTGTTTTATACATAGAAACCACCTGCCCAAGGTTGACACTGTCCAGAGGGAACAAAATTCTTCATATGAAAGAAAGTACACAGTATTTGTCTTACTTTGTCTGAATTACTTCACTTAATGTAATGACTTTCAATTTCATCCATTTTCCTGAAGATGCCATTTGAACCAGCATAGCACACCACTTTAATTCTAGCACCTAAAAGGCAGAGGCAGGTGTATCTCTTGAGTTAAAGACTAGCCTTATCTACACAGCTAGTTCTAGAATGGCCAAAGCTCTACAGAGAAACCCTGAAACAAAAACAGAGAGAGATAGAGATAGATAGATAGATAGAGAGAGAGAGAGAGAGAGAGAGAGAGCATGCATGCAATTCCATATTATATTTCCATAGCATATTTCTTTTCTTTGTGTTTTTAAATATTATATACAATATATTTTATCATATTTTTCCTATTTCTCAAATCCTCCCAGATCTTCCAGGCCTCCCTATACATTCAATTTCATAATTGCTCTCTCAAAGTCCTTCTCTGCCTCCATCTCTTTTTCAAAAATATGGGATTAAACAAATTTTAAAAACAGTAAATGGACCATTTCTTTGTTTCTTAGACATTTGAGATTCATATATTGAGAATTCTGTTTAGATCCATACCCCATTTTTAATTAGAATACATATTTTTATATTTAGCTTATTGAGCCTTTAGATATCAGTGCTATGTTGAGAAATTGATAAAAAAAAATCTTTTCCAATTCTGCAGTTTATGTTCTGTACTATTGACAATATATTTTATCTTGCAGAAACTTTTCGGTTTTATGAAATCCCACTTATTAATTGTTGCCTGCACTTTTAGTGTTCTGCTCAGAAAGTTGTCTCCTGTGCCACCGCATTCAGGGCTAGTTCCCTCTTTCTCTTCTATCAGGTTTGGTGTATCTGGATTTATGTGAGGTCTGTTATCCACTTGCAGTTGAGTTTTGTGCAGGGTGATAAATACAGATCTATTTGTTTTCTTCTACATGCAAATATCCAGTTAGACCAGCAGCATTAGTTGAGGATACTTTTTCTCCATTCTGAATTTATGGCTGCTCTATCAAAAATCAAGTGTCTAACTATAGTGGATTTATGTTTGGGTCTTCAATTCCACTGATCATAATCAGTTTATTCACCAATACCAGCAGTTTTATTGCTATAGCTCTTTAGTACAACTTGAAATATGGGGAGGAGATACCTCTGGTGGTTCTATTATTGTTAAGGATGGTTTTAGCTATCCTGTTGTTGTTTTTGTTGTTGTTGTTGTTTTGTTACTGCATATAAAGTTGAGAATTATCCTTTCAAGATCTTTAAAGTATTATGTTATAATTTTGATGGAAGTGCTTTTGGTAGGATGATCATTTTTACTGTGTTAATCCTACTGATCCATAAACATGAGATACCTTTCCATCTTCTGATATCTTATTAAATTTCTTTCTTCAAAACTTGATAGTTTTATCATATAAAACTTTCATTTCCTTGGTTAGAGTTACCCCAAGATATTTCATATTGCCTGTGGCTATTGTAGGATGTTGTTTCCCTGATTTCTTTTTCAGCCCATTTATCATTTGCATATAGTAGGGCAACTGATTTTTTTTAGTTAATCTTGTATCAAGCAAGTTCACTAAAGGTGTTTATCAGCTGTAGGAGTTCCCTATTATGATCATGTTTTCCCGCCATCTTGGTCTCAGAGCCGAGCTAGCTCCAAGTAACACACAGAGACACTGTATTAGATATAAAGCTGTTGGCCAGTTACTAGTATTTCTTATTGGCTGGCTATGTCTGAGCTAGCTCCAAGTAACACACAGAGACATTGTATTAGATATAAAGCTGTTGGCCAGTTACTAGTATTTCTTATTGGCTGGCTATGTCTTAAATATTAACCCATTTCTATTAATCTAAGTATTTCCATGTGGTCTCATATTACCAGAGGGAGGTCCTGTACCTCTATTCCCTCAAGTCTCTACATGTTGACTCCTCCTTACTACTTCTTCGAATCCTCCTTGTCTCCTAGTCCCACCTATCTTGCTTTCCTATTGGTCAACAGTGCTTTATTCATTAACCAATACTGTAGCATGTAGGTTTCCGCCAGCTCGCCAGTCTGGGCCCACAACCACATCAGCCCCAAATAACACTCTGAGACTCTGTATTTGATACAATCCTGTTGGCCAGTTACCATTATTGTTTACGGGCTAGCACTGTCTTATTTATTAACCCATTTCTACTTATCTAAGTATTTCCAAGTGGTTATCTTATCTGGGAGCCACGGAAGGCATCCTGCTTCTTCCCTGGGCTACATCTGTACTCCTCCTTTCCATTTCCTCTTTCCTTCTCCTAGTCTCCTAGCCCCGCCTATCTAGTTTTCTATTAGCCACAGAGCTTTATTAACCAGTATGAGAAACATATATACAGAATAGCATCTCCCATCATCTCCTCTTTTCTGTCTAAAGTAAAAGAAGGGGTTTAACCTTAATATAGCAAAATATAACATACAACAGTTATCAAATAAGAATCACAGTAAACAATATGTAGTCCATTAACATTTTGTAAGACTTAAAGAAAATATCATCTATCCTATCTTTGTGAGTCTAAAGTCCTATATGTAACTTATCTTTAATCCTAACTAAGGAAAACTATAACCATAACTATCTGCCTTCAACTCCATCAAAGACCACAGAAGGATAATATATAAACTCTAGAAATGACAGAGACAACTCATTGCCTGTTCAGTCACCCGAAGTTCTTCTGTAATGTTCCATCTTCAGCCCATAGGCCATAGTGTGTGTCCAGACTCCTCAACAAGGCAGGAAACATTTCTCTGTGTCCTGTAGACTGTCTGGCTGTCTGGCAGCCTCTTCCATGAAGCAGGAATCCTGTAGCAATGTCCATCTTGCATCAGCAGTCACCTTTTTGTGGGTCCTGCATGTCTAGTTTCTACAACATAAAGTCAAACAGTCCAGAAGAGCAGCACCTTGCCCAAATGGCTAGTCTTGCCATATTAGAAGCAAACACCATAATGTTATTTCTTCAATATCCATCTTCCTTTCTGATGCAGGTGGTGTTACCAGGAGCAGTTTTGCCTCACTGTCAAGAAAATCCCTAAACCATCTGCAAGGCTTTGTCTCAACTACTTTGAATGTTGGATCACCTGGGGAGCTGTTTCAGGGGGTCTGGCTTGATCAAATTATATAAGTCTGGAAATAATCCATAGCTTCTCATTTTCTGTGGAAACAAAAATAGAAATCCTTTTCCCCAGTAACTTGTCCTTAGGCTTAAATTTTGGAGTCAAAGCATTTTTAAAATATATAAATTGAATTAATCCAGTAGCATTTCTTTTATCAGTTGTTGTTATTTTCTCAGCAATCAAATAATTTAAAGACAACAGAAGCGCGTATAGTATCCAACATTTCTCTGTGTTTTCCATCTTTATGTGGCTTTTTTATTACTCTATTTATTCTACTTCTATTTTTACATATTTTGAGACAGTGTTTCTCTGTGTAACTTTTATCTGTCCTGGAATTCACTGCATACCAGGTTTGCTTTGAAATCACAGAGATCTGCTTGCCTCTGTCTGCTGAGTGTTGGGATTAATGGCCTGCACCATCATACCCATCCATTTCATTTCCTTTTTTCTTTTTAAACCATTGTATCCTGTTTCTTTTTCTCTCCAAAGCCAGCATATTTTTTAAAACACAGTGTAAACCTTCATTGTAGCTCTCGTACACACCAATGAATTGTTAGCAGAGCTCTTTAAAAGCAAGGTGACTTTTTTGCTGCTTATGCTAATTTTGGAAACCTCCCTTAAAGGAGCCGCGCAACTCTCTGTCTACAACAAAACAAATCCAACAGAGAAAATGCTGCTACTAAGAAGTCTTGCTAGTCTCTGTTCCTTTGTTTCTAAAAACTATTTTTTAAGCTTTTGTTAAGTTTTAAGTGAAAGTTCTCAATCCCACTTCTGACACCATTACATTAAGCATGTTTTTCCTTCCTGCCTGCTCCATCCCACCTGCCACCAGTCTGGGCCCACAGCTGCACCAGCCCCAAATAACACTCAGAGACTCTGTATTTGATACAATCCTGTTGGCCAATGACTATCATTGTTAATAGGCTAGCTCTGCCTTAATGATTATCCCATTTCTACTTATCTAAGTATTTCCACGTGGTCGTCTTATCAGGGAGCCGGGGCAGGCGTCTTCTTTCCTCCATGTTCTACATCTTGACCCTCCTTCTACTTTCACTTTCCTCCTTGTCTCCTAGCCTCGCCTATCTTGCTATCTTATTGGCCACAGAGCTTTATTAACCAGTATGAGAAACATATATACAGAATAACATCTCCCATCACAATACGAGAAACATATTTACAGAATGATATCTCCCATCAGTTCCCTGATAAAATTTTTGGGCCTATGTACCCAAAAATCATATTATCATACCATCTGCAAATAGTGATACTTTGACATTTCCTTTAAAGTTTGTATCCTCTCAAAATCAATAGGTATTTCTAATGTGTCTTATGACAACTTGGTTAACTATGTCCATGTCTAGCTAAGTCACTGAAATAAAAATGATGTATTTTGAAGTATGCTACAAGAAAACAAATTTTATATCAATAGAATATTGGTTTTGACAAGTTCTCTATATTGCCCCCAAAGTATTCTTCTCTGCCTCCTTGACAGTAAGAACTCTACCAGAATATCCAGACCTTGCTGTTAAGGGTTCAGTCTTATGTGAATTCACTGGTCTCAATTCTAAACTATCATTATTCTATTAATTTGCACATTAACCTTATGAATTTTATATACCACATATCAGTTGAATATTCAACATATAAAGTGTCTTTTTTATAGTTTTTCATTTATTCTATAGTCTATACAGCTGCAATCTATAACAAGAACAACCAATCCCCAAGAGATGTTCAGAAACATAAAACACAATAAACAAATAGCCAAATATAAAATATAAATTTCTGTCTGATTATTAGGCTTTCAAGATGTATTTGAGATGGATAGGCATTCTTCAAACCTTTCAAAGAACTACAGAATATGGCATTTAAAGTGATTTAGGGTTTTTCTTAACAGTGAGACATAACTGCTCCTGGTAACACATTCTGTGTCAGAAAGGAAGATGGACATCAGCAAAACTCATTATGGAGTTTGCCTCTAATATGGCAATACTAGCCATTTGGGCAAGATACTACTCTTGTCTGGACTATTTGACTTTATGAGGTATAAACTGGACATGCAGCACCCACAGAAAAGTGACTGCTGATACAAGATGGACATTGATACAGGGTTCCTGCTTCATAGAAGAGTTTGCCAGACAGTCTACAAGACACAGAGAAAAGTGACTGACAAACTGCCAATATAGGTGGACAGTTTAAAGTTTCTTGTTTTGCTGAGGACTCTGCCACACATACTATAGCCTATGGGCTGAAGATGGAACATTACAAAAGAACTTCGGGTAACTGACCAGGCAAGATGTCTCTGTCATTTCTATAGTTTATATATCAGCCTTCTGTGGTCTTTGAAGGAGTTGAAGACAGATAGTTATGGTTATAGTTTTCCTTAGTTAGGATTAAGGACAAGTTGTATGTAAGACTTTGGACTAACAACGATAGGGTAGTTGATAGAATATTTTCTTTATGTCTTACTAAATATTAATGGACTAAATATTGTTAACTGTGATTCTTATTTGATAACGGCTGTGTGATATATTTTGCGATGTTAAGGTTAAAACCCTTGTTTTTGTTTTAGACAGAAAAGAGGAGATGATGGGAGATGTCATTCTGTAAATATGTTTCTCTTATTGGTTAATGAATAAAGCACTGTTGGCCAATTGTAAACCAAGTTAGGGGGGACTAGGAGACTAGGAGGAGAGAGGGGTAGTAGGGAGGAGATCCAAGATAAAGGACAGAGAGAGAAAAACGCCAGCCCCTCTTTCTGGTAAGATAAGACCACGTGGAAGTACTTAGATTAATAGAAATAGGTTAATATTTTTAAGACAGAGCTAGCCGATAAGAAACTAGTAACTGGCCAACAGATTATATCAAATACAGAGTCTCAGTGTGTTATTTGGGGCTGGCATGGTGTTAGAACCAGGCTTCCTGGAAAACCTACTCATAACATGTTCTCTTTGAAACATTCAGAGCAGCAGGTATGCAGGAAGAACAGTGCCATGAATTAGGTTTTATCAGAGGCTTCATTCTAGCTTCTCCTATGCCTTTACCATATCATGGCATTAACATGAGAGTAGTTTACAAGGAATGGAAAACTAAACTTCTGTAATGCAAACACCCTGAGGTTAGAATGAACAGTGAAATGGAGTGCTGGGAAAAGCTCTCTTTCTCAGCACTTTGGTGTTATAATGCGAAGAGGAGCTTCAGTACAGCCAATATCTCTTTCCAGAGTAGCTTTTTCCCACATAACCTCAATTATTAAACAATTCAGATGTTCTTGGGGTATAAGAAGAAGAGGGGCAATAATCATAAACAGGGGAAAGAGAAGAATGATAACATTTACAGAAGAAGGGCCAATTCACCTGAAACCATCCTTGGAAATGTTGGACCTAATTTTATGTTAGGGACATGCTCATTTTTAAACATAGTTTATTTTTAGGATCATTTTCGTAATAAGATACCTAGGCATTTCAACATTGGATGTTTGAAAAACAATGTATTTTATTTAAATACTTCGCTATTCTAACTGCACTTTACTAAGCATATTATTATTATTCAGTATTCCATGTTGTTCACCTTACAGAAACAACAGAATATAATACAAAAACAAAACCCACTCCCACAGAGATAGTGAATAACATCTCACAAAGTTCATTCCTTCAAGGTCCTAGGAACTCACTGACACTCTCAGCTTTTGCTGTCTGAATTGATTTTTCTGGAAAACAGTCTCCATATTTTTGGATTTATGTTTTTGTTTATTAGCTAGTAGTTAATTAGTTAGGTACTTGTTAGTTTGTTTGTTAGTTGGGAAACAGGGTTTTACTGTTACAAGCTGTTTCCCTCCACCCTGATCCCAGTGCTGTTTCAGCCCCAAATCACAAGCAGAGACAGTGCATAAATTATGAAATGTTGGCTGGTTACTACTGTTTCTTACTAGCTAGCTCTGCCTCTAATATTAACTCATTACTATCAGTCTAAGTATTTTCCCGTGTTCTTACCAAAGAGAGAGAGAAAGAGAGAGAAACAGAGACAGAGACAAAGAGACAGAGAGAGACACAAAGAGAGTCTGGACCTCTTATTCTTCCCATGACCTACGTCTTAACTTCTCTCCACTATATCTCCCAGAATCTTCCTTGCCTCCTAGTTCCACCTATCTTGCCTTCCTATTTTGCAAGAGTGCTTTATTCATTAACCAATAATGAATACATATTTATATTTTATTGATACCACATGTAGTTTACTCATTTAATTTCCCGAAAGTCATAGAACAAAATTATAGATGTGATATCTGTTCAAACACGTCTTGTTAATAAAAGGCAGCATTATGTGACATCACAGTCAAATACTGATTTTTAATAGACTTTCCTGAGGAGATTAATTTCTTCATTCTTCTTCAAGAAGCCTCATAAAACCGTGAGTCTTAAATTGAGCACAAATATGTTTCTTCAGTTACATAATATAAGAAAAAGCTGGAAAGAATCAGAATGCAGCCTAATATAGGGGTGGCTTATTTGCCAGGAATTCTTTGTACAATCTAAAGGCAATTTGTTTTCATCTACTATGAATTACATTCAAACAAATTGGAAACAGTATGAAGGACTGAGAATTGAAACACCAGTATGCCCAACCTTGGTTTTGTGCCTTAACAACCACTGTCACTTAAAAAATCAAATTCTCTGTCACCTACTACAGTAGATAACACCTATAAAATAAAGATTACTTTACCATATGGTCTACTTACCTTGAATATAATACATTATGATGCAAACTATTGATTATCCATTATAGAAAGTTTTCCCATTTCAACAATACATTCTTCCTTTTATCATCAAGTAGGCATGATCAGTAACCTACATATCAGGCCCCCAAAAGAAAGTGTTTTAACTCTGTCTTCTACAGTTCCATGATCAGATGTGAGAAACAGTCATGGAACTAATATACTGTCATCATAATAATGTTATCCAGTATAATGGAGGAGAAAGCCTAAGTGGTATAGGAACAAAGATAGAGTTTTTTAGTAGTAAGAAAAATTTAAAGATGCACTGTTTGATGAGTTAAAATATGAATCTCTCTCTCTTCAGATTAAATCTAACTGCCTACTTTAATGGATATTTTGTCTTCCTTAAATATTTTTTACTCCAGACAATACAAAAATGTCCCTAAATTATATTTCCCCCTGACTACATGGCAGTCACACAGCTGCCTAAATGAAAACACTTCATCTCTCTTATAGTGTGAGATGGATCCAAAAGATTACATTGAAATATAGAAATGTCCTAAATATATACAGAAAATAAAGTCCTCCAAAGGGGCTACAGCTTCTACCTCAAAAACAAAACAAAACAAAACAAACAACAACAAAAACAACTCTATTTTTAAAACAGGGAACTATTTGAAAATAGGAGAGAGATCATGTGGTATGTATGTGTGGGGGGTTAGAAATATAGGGTGATGAGTATGATTTATAATTAAAAGATTCTAATGGGTCATTTTAAGCAAACTGTTTGATAATGTCTGTAGATTTATGAGACTTTATCACAGCCTTTTAAAAAATGGGACTGAATTTTTATTTTAGTATATTTCAATATTTTTACATATATGATAACACATTAGCTCAAACGTTTCCATCAGCAAATCTACAACAGTGCATTTTGACTAGGCTCTGATGAAACAATCAGAACTATACCATCAACCAGACACCCAGATTTAGGTTTTAATAAAGATTAGTACAAATGTCACCTTTTCAAAATGGGATCATGACTTAGTCTACAACAAACAGCAAAATACAAAATTATTATAGAAAGCATTTCATGAAGTAAGCAGATTTGATATCTAACTTCAAGGCAGTGTTTATAAAACACATACCCTACAAGGCACATGCTAACCAATAGTGAGCTGATTTTTAATTATCTCTAACATATACTGCATACAAAGAAAGCCCATACAACTAAAGGACACATTATGTGTTTTGCTCTCACAGATTCAATAAGGCAGGCATTTTAGATTCTTTATATATATATATATATATATATATATATATGTGTGTGTGTGTGTGTGTGTGTGTGTGTGTGTGTGTGTGTGTGTGTGTGTGTTTCTATTTGGATCCATGATAGGAGGATCATGTAGTGGGTATTTCAAAGACCCACCATGACATAAAGTAAAATACTTCTAAAGCAACTCCAACTGTAGTGTTTCTATTGTTTCTGATGTTAGTAGGATCTCCTCTGCAACCTTAACACTAGCTCAGTGTGTTTCTGCATCCTGGAATATTTCTGAGGATTTTTCAATTGTAGTTTTTTTTCCTGGATTTTGAATGCTCCATTTCCGGAGCCATTCATCCTGCTCCAGGCAGATTATGGCATAGAATCAGAGATGACAAACGCATCTCAATTTCAGTTCTGACCTTTGGAGATTAGTAAGCACTCCCTGAAGTGCTGTGTCAATGTGCCCTTTTTCTGTAGTAAAGTAATAATAAGGGTTCAAGCAAAACGTACTGTGCTTATTATGACGTCAACCATACACACTGGACAGAGCCATGGTAATTTGTCTTTGGTAAGTGCCATCACATTTAGAGAAGTGCAGGGGATTTTGTGTTGGAGGAATGACTCATGAGCAAGCCTACACATTTTGTAAAGAAATCTAAAAACAGATTACACATGAAGTAAGTCATAGATGAGTCATGAACTAACTAAGTAGTGTGGACAGAATTGGGGAAGGAGAAAATTCAGAGAGATGAATTACAGTGATATGCAACAGTGATGCACAGTAGGATTAGTCGATGATCATGAGACAGCAGCACTGTAAACAACCTCTCTAACAACATTTGGAGCCTCTGGCAACACAAGAAGGAGAGCTAGCTAGTCTGAGTAGATAAATATAAATTTACAGTTTTATACAATTCAAGGTTTAGCAAAAATGTTGATAATATTGGAAGACAGAAACCTCAGGCAAAACAAGAATTGCAGATATGCACACTCCTGCCATGTCTGTAGCTTTCTTTGTCCCATTAGTATGCTCACTGAACTGGATTAATTAGTTTTCTTTTTAACCTCCAGTGAACATATGCAGCCACTAATGCAGCACATAGAAAGGAGCTGTCACAACGTATATTTTGTCCTCAGTTAGTGTAAGCCACTTGTCATTCTTCTTGAACTATAAGACATACAATTTCAGGTTTGATAACTATCAGTGTTTTTGACATATTACACAAGTTTGAGAGCATAGTTTGGGACTGTATCATACAGACTGCTAATACATATGTTAGCAGGTCAGCCATAAGCATGTTTTTTTAAGATTTCTCTGGTTACTTTGCATCTTTTGAACCTGTGGCAAACCTCTGGTAAAGACAGACTGGCTTCTGAGTCAGATGCTAATCACTTCTGTCTTAGTAAGGATTTACTTTACAGTGCTGTGATGAAACATTGTGACAATGGTAAATCTGTTATAAATTGGGGCTGGCTTACAGTTCAGATATTAAATACATTACTGTTATAGTGGGAAGTGTGGATACATGTAGGCAAACATGGTTCTGGCGAGGTAGCTGAGAGTTCTCCATCTGAATGTGCAGACAGCAGAAAGACACAGTGCCTATGGGCCTGGCTTGAGCATCTGAAACCTCAAAGTCCAGCCCCTGTGACTTACTTCCCCCAGCAAGGCCACACCTACTTCAACAAGGCCATATATGCTGATAGTGCCACTCCTTATGGGTCTTTGGGAGCCATTTTCATTCTAATCAGCAAACTCACCATATACCTAATTTCCTACTTTTTCCTTTTCAAGAATTATCGTTTTTTTTTATGTATGTGCATGGGCCTGCATGCTTTCTTGAGCACTAAGTGCATGGAGATGCCTCAGGGGAGGAGAGGACATTAGATTCTCTACAACTGAAGTTAAAAGCAGTTGTAAACCACCCAATATGGGCGGGTGTTATGACCTGAAAGCACAAAGTTCTCAACTGTGGAGTCATCTCTCTGGCCCTGCTCTTTTATTTCTTGTGGGTTACATGATGTAATTGTAAAGATGTTACAGCTCCAAAATAATAACTAATTTTTTTCCATTTTAGTGTTGGTCTCATCTGGAAATTAATTTTGATTTTGGCTGTCCTAAATACATATTAATTTTTCAATAACAATAATAATTTCCCATATTTAATGAGTACAGGGCAATATTTCAATACATATGTAAGATATGTAATAATCAGATCAAGATAAATGAAACATCAATACCTTAAACACTTGTTGTTTGTGTATTAAACATTTCATTTTTTTCTACTAGCTATTTTGAAATATTCAATTAATGATACTTAGCCATATCAACCCTACAGTGCTAGACAGAATTTAAGAAGCAATTATTCCATAAGCCACTGCATCGATTACTTTTATTTTCTTCATACCTCTCTCCACTCTCCAAAATTTGATAGTTGTTGAATTATCTTCCTCTGTGACAGCAACATTTATGTTTACCTGTGTAGAACCTGAGGTATTTGCATCTTTGCCTCTGATTTAATTCACTTATATATCTCAGAGTACCATTCACATTGTTCCAACTTACAAAATATAATGGGTTTAAAGATTGAATTTACTCAACTGTGTATTTAAGCCACATTTTCTTTATTGATTCTTACATCAGTGGAATGATCCTGCCAGCCACATCAGCCCCAAAATGACACACAGAGACTCTAATAGTTATAAAACTGTTGGCCAATGGCTAGAGATTCCTACTGGCTAGCTCTGTCTTAGCTATTAACTCATTTTTATTTATCGATGTCTTTCCATGAGGTCTTACTTTCCATGGGGAGAGAGTCAGGACCTCTTATGGCCTTCATACTGAACCCCTGTACGTCCTCTCCCAGAATCCTCCTTGTCTTCTAGTTCTGCCTATTTTGCCTTCCTATAGACCAACCGTGCTTTATTCATTAACTGATAAGAGAAACAGAAAGGCATCTCCCATCAGATTTGATTTTTTGTTTAGATTGAAGGTGTCTTTATATGATGTGCTTTCCCTTAAGCATTCATTTCAAGTGTGAATTCAGATCACTATCTTATTTTTAAACTCTTATTTGTTTTGTGTGGTCAAATTCTTTTAGTTCCCTGCATTTTCTGGTGTGAATCTCTTTTAACTTTAAGATTTGGCAAATGTTTTCTCTCATTTTTCAGGTCTTGTCTTCACGGATATCTCCTCACAATATGGGGTCTTCTTGCTTTAATATAACACCACTTATAAGTTTTTGCTTTGTAAAATGATTCTCTGTAGTCATGGCTGGTGTTAAACACATAAAACATAAAATGTGGACCTCAATGCATTTAGTTTATGAAAATATATATAATTTAATAGAAATACAATGTTACATTTTCACTTTGGTCCAAAATACATTTCTGAGTTTGTCAATTTTTATTTGCTTTAGTAAATGATATATTCTTTTGATTTTAATAAAACACTGTGCATTTTATAATTTCTGCTGTTTCTTTAACAAGATCTTCATCTTTGTTGGTACCTATTATTTAAAATTGTTATTTTCTAACAATATCCTATCTAATAATAGAGAGACTATACATGTAAAAATGATTGACTTTTCTCATCTGTGATGTCTGGTTCTCTGTCATTTTATTATTTTCTCCTTTTGGGTTGTTTTCAAGTTCATGTCATATTTGATCCATTTTTAGTAGTGTTTTACACATCATTTTTTTACAATGTCTTTGAATTGTTCCTGTCACTCTACAATATTTCTTGTACATGTCCTCACTTGAGCACAAACAGCAGATGTTTAAGAAGCTTGAGTTTGTAGGAATAAATAAATGAAAACTTCCTTCAGTGATATTAAAGCAGGGATGGATAAAAGACCACACTATTTGCAGGCACTCTGGCTTGATTGGTCCACAAACCCAGCTCCCAGCTATGCTCCTTTTCTTAACATAAAATAATGCAAATACTGTGACTGTATCCAATCTCAACAGGACCTGATGGAGGCATTGGCTGTTTGAGAAGCTATACTGCCATAAAATTGTTTCATACTGAATGAAAATTCCTAATAATTTTCTACTACACCTATTTCAATAAAGAGTATTTGTCTCTGTTTTGTATTCAATTAAATTATTTTTCTGACACAAAATTATAAAAAAAGGAAGCTTGAATTCATGTCATGATCATGGTATTTCATCTACTTTCTTGAATTCCAAATTCAGCTCTGATGCTTCACAGCACAAGAGTAAAATCCATGGCAATCACAGTTGCATCTGGATTGGCATACCAATTCTATTTAATTTTATATAAGTAAAGGGACATTATATAGTTTTTGTGAATTATCAACCAATGACAACCAACATATTCAGACTACCTACACAGCTGTTCTAATGTTTCTTTCTCTGTATGTTAATATAAGAAAAATAGAGATGAAAAAGAAAGGAGAACAGGAGAAGGTAAATTCCTCAGAATATGTTAGAGTTATCAAATGCATGGAAAAAAATCTGGGCAACAACTTGGAAACATTAAAAGAAAATGGGTGAGGATATTGGACAAGACTTTTACAACAGGAAGAATATTTCTTACAGATTTAATAAAAATCATGAATTGTAATAATTCTCAGCTGCTGAACTATTTCTTGTATTCTAAGGTAGCTATTGAATATCAAATTTTTCTATTATTTGTTTGGGATGACTTCTGACTCACTCTCTATCCAAGGACACTCTTGATTTTCAGATTCTCTTTCCTGCCTCTGCCTCCAATGATAGCATTCTGGGTAAGAACCGTCATGTGTGGTTCATTTTTTATACACACTGGACTTGATGGTTTACGGGGTAAGTCATGATTTTGGGGTAGGCAGGAGGTTTGAAGGGAGATCTGGGAGAAACTCAGAGGGGAGGATGAACATAATCAAAATACTCTGAATGAAATTAATGAAATTTTCAAAAACAAACATTTTAAAAATGAAAATGATGTAATTAAAATACATGATCACAAATACAAGGTAATTTTGTTTGCCAGTTACTTAGAGTCATTTTGACTTTCATGTTAACTTCAAGTTTGCAGTTTTTCAGCTTCCTGTTACAGCCTCCCCACCCCCATCCCTGTCTCTCTGGCTTTGTGATAAGTGTGTGTGAGTGTGTGCATGAGAGTGTGCATGTGTGTGTTAGGATACAGGACAACACTGTGTAGAGCAGGCTGACCTCACACTTTCATTATCCTTCTTCTGCCTCCCAAGTGCCTGACGCACCACCATGTACCACCTTGCCTTTCTACCATTATCCTTGAATAAGTGAGAATCGCACTAAACCATGGAATTGGTTATGAAACAAGCAATTACAATTGCTTCTTTGCCACATAACCTCCCGAGTCCTGAAGTTTCAATAATTTTCTTCCTGAAGAGACCTTAACTGTGCATATCCAGAGATTATATGAAGGGAGAACATATGCAAATGAAGCTATGACAACACACACAAGGATTTTATTTTTTTTCCTGTTGAAAACATTTTAAAGAAGAATAGAGAGAACAGAAAAAGGAAAAATAAATGCATGTTACCTTGATTTGAGAATCGTTAAAATTATTTGTTTTAACTATACTATTTTAAAATGTGATTTAAAATAAATTATAGGCCTCATTACATCTCCACAGTCAATATCTTCACTATGAATGTCTAAAAACTGAAATCTGTAAGTATAATATGGTTCTCACATGTAACAAAGAACCATGATTCTTTCTTTCTAAGACTAACCTCACAATCACACCTCTTATTTTCCTAGCACCATTCAGTGCTGGCTAAATAGACAATTAGCCATTCAAGGACTCATGGATTGCTTTTTGTTGTCACAGCTCCTGAGATTCTATTCATCTCACAGTTTTCCATTTCACTCGGCTCAACATGACTGTCTTCTTTCTTTTCCTTTTGGATTTATCTCCCTAACTTCTGCATCACCATAATTGCTCTCTCATAGTTACATTGACCTTCAGTCATTTGTATTACCTGAAAAGACAGATTTTTACATCTGTTAGATCAACTGGACTCAATCCTCAATTATTTCAGTAAGTTTTCCTAAATTTTGATACTGTCTTCTGTTATGGCAGGTTCTTCCCGCCGGCTTCAGCGGGTCCTGCCGCCAAGGTCCCGCAACCACGTGTGCCCCAAATAACATTCAGAGACTCTGTATTTGATACAATCCTGTTGGCCAATTACCATTATTGTTTATGGGCTAGCTCTGCCTTAATTATTAACCCATTTCTACTTATCTAAGTATTTCCACGTGGTCGTCTTATCGGGGAGCCGCGCTGGCGTCCTGCTTCTTCCCTGGGCTACATGTCGACTCCGCCTTCTACTTCCTCTTTCTTCCTCTTAGTCTCCTAGCCCTGCCTATCTTGTTTCCTATTGGCCACAGGGCTTTATTAACCAGTATGAGAAACATATATACAGAATAACATCTCCCATCAGTCTTCCTTGGATCTTAGACCATATTAGGAAGACCTACAGGCACTACTTTCCCACCATTGTGGTGATAGGGCTTATTTCTGACTTAAAATTGAGCCACAGTTCCCAATGCAAATGCCTCTTTTCCCTTCCAACAGCAAATTATTTTAGAAAGAATCTTCTACCTAGGAATTTTAGAATGCAGTGATCATAATAAAGTGTATTTTAAAAGTTAAAAAAACATTAGAAAAATGCAATTCAAAATAAATTTATTGACTTACTTTTTTCAAAAATATGTACTTATTTGTATGTAGTGTTCTGTCTGAGGCATGCCTGCATGTCAGAAGAGGGCATCAGATCTCATTACAGATGGTTGTGAGCCACCATGTTGTTGCTAGGAATTGAACTAAGGAGCTGTGGAAGAACAGCTACTGTGCTTAACCTCTGAGCCATATCTTCAGCTCTGACTGTTACTCTTTAAGAAGAGAATAGATGTATTTTTCTTACCAACTACACATTTTCAACTCTGAAACATCATCTGTATTAAAATCAATATTTATGCTCAATTCTTCCTTTACCAGTCATCAGAGCAGACGGGTGATTCCAACAGTGACAAAAAAATATTTGTTATATGGGTTTTAAGTCTTTCTTCCAAAATATTGTTATATACATATGGATTTTTATATTCTGAAGCAATTCACAGTACTGTAGTACTTATCTACTTGATGTTTACATAGTTGCAAAATCAAGAGCCTGAACAGACCATTTTCTATAACCAGGTAAGACCCCAAGTGGAGGGATTGGGAAACCAACTCAGCCACAAGCCTTCAACTTATAGTTTGCCCTTCCTGCCTGTATACTGTTATGGGAGTGAGCCTGGCAGAATCATAATAAAAATAAAAGAACAAAAAACAAACAAACAAACAAAAAACCAGAGACACTTCATCCCGCAACTGATGGGAGCAGAGGCCAACACCCACAGCCAAACATTAGGTGCAGCTCTGCATATGAGTAGGAAAAGCATGGAAGGAACTAGAGGGGTCAGGGACACCATGAGAATACAACCCACATAATCAACTAATTTGGACTCACAGCGGCTCTCAGAGATCAGGGAGCCTGTAGGGGTCTGACCTAGATCTTCCACATACATGTTATAGCTGAGTAACTTGGTGTTCTTGTGGGACTCCTAACACTGGCAGTGGGTAATATCTCTGATTCTTTCACCTGTTGGTGAGACCCCTTTCCTCCTACCACCCTGTGACCTCATCTAGCCTTGATATTATGGTGTGTCTGGTATTATCATAATATATTATGCCATGTTTGGTTTTGTCCTGGGAGGTCTTCCTTTTCTGAGGGGAGACTGAGGGTATGTGGATCAAAGGGATAGGAGAAATGAAAAGAGATCAATGGAAAAAAGCAAGAGACAAACCTCCAGTCAGGGTGTAAGATATGTGCTAATAATAATAATAACAATAACATAAATAATAATAATGGTTTAAGCTGGCTTTAATGGCTTTGTATCACTTTTCTTGTCATCTGTTTTGGTCAAAGTAAGCTATTCTATGGTTTTCCTATGATATCTGTGTCCAGACTGAAGTCCACATGTTCTCCAAGAAATCCTGGTCCCTGACAGTTTCATGCTAATTATAGGCTAGGCCACCATATTCCGTGTCAGTGGCCAGCATTACTTCCAGGCTTTCTCAGTAGTCTGACTAGAAAATGCATAATTTATTTCCAATTCAAACAACATTGTACAGCTTTTATAATTGTTATTATTATTATTGTATGTATTCATCATTTATTTCACATAAAACTTCATCTGCTAAAGTATAAAAATAATTATTTACTTCCCAAGAAACTTAAATGATATATCTTCAAAATAACCACAAATACTGCTCTTAATGGAAAGATTACTGAAAAAGTCAAGATTCTATGATTTATAATTAGCATATTATTTACTATATCAACTTGCAAATTGTTAGAAATGTTTAGACTAAATGCATATTGTAAAACACACATCATTCAGATGTCTGCTTATACAAAATAGAAATTACACAAGAAAAATCTTAGTTAAGTTCCTAAACTTTCAAATCGGTAGTCCTGCTCTGGATACTTTCCAATTCAGGGTCATCATAAGAAAGAAATAATTATTAATGTATGTTTCAGTTTGAAGATGAAATGTCCATTGCAAGTTTATTGTTGAGGGTCTGGTCCCTAGACAATGATGCTATTTTTGTAGGTTCTAGAAAGTTCATTAGAAAGGACCTATCTGAAAGAAGTGGGTCAATGACGCCATGTTCTTGGTAACTATATCTTGCCTTATGTCGCTCCGGCTTTCTCTCTGAATCCTGCTTACCATGAAGGGAGATACTCTGTTCTGACACAAGCTCCCCACCTTGCAATTCAGCCTAACTGCAAGCTTCAAAACAATGTAGCAAAGTGAATACACAATGAGACCTCATAACTGAACCATGAGCCCAAGTAAATCATTCCTCCATTGTTCTTTTTTTTCCATAAATTCACAATAACAGGAAACCAAAACAATCCTCCGTTTTGTACCAGTCATAGAAAACTGCATGTTTGACACTAGGTTATATTATTTGTTGTTAGGAGAAGGGGCTTCTGTTAAAGCCACATGTCTCTAAACAGTCTGTCTTGGGTTTTAATATGCTCATACCCATTCAAGAGAATGATGGGTCAACTGAGTACAACATTCATTTACCAGGAAGTTTTTGACGAATTGATGCTGTGTCAAAAATCACACATAGAGTCACATCACATCACAGACTTAACAATGATACTGTTAAATGGGTGGGTCAATCACACACACACACAGAGACACACACAGAGACACACACACAGACACTGGTGTGAATTCAACAATTCTTTTGCCTTCAGTTCCATATTTCATGTACCTAGCAAGTGTATCATCAACTATGCACATACATATTCATAGCTGAACATGTATACAAAATGATATTTGGAACATGGCAAACCCCTGACCCAAGCAAAATGATGTTCTCATATGGAAAACATAAGCTGAGCTTAGAAATTTGCTTTGAAATAAGATATTATCTAAACTATTCTTCATAGCAACAGGAAACAGTCTTCTTTCCCATGAATTTGCCATACAATTTCATGTACTCAGCACTGTTTTAATTTGATCTTTTTAAGTCAAGGCTAAGCCTGAGTTCTACTTCCACTCATGTGAAGGCTACTGACACTTCTTAACCTGTGCTTTTGTGTGTCATCTACTCTCTTTATGTCTGAATCTTGGGCTTCTTTCCAGTTTATGTGAAGGAAATTCAGTGAATATGTGAGATATGTAATAGAAAACATTATATTGCCAGGATTTTACTCAGATGTTGATTTGCTGCTTTTTATTCTATAAATAACTTTTAATTTTACAATCATGATTGTTACCTGTATTTATTATTAAAAAGAATAAATCGCAATTTTAAATGCTTTTTCTATGACAAAACTATAAAGAATTGAAAAAAATTGTGACAGGGTTCAAATTTATGTATTTAATCTATGACCCATGTAGTAATATATTCAATTGTACTAAGAAATAACATTTGACAAGTAGCTATTCAGTTCCCCCAGTGTCAGAAATTGAAGGTACACTTGTTCTTATTGATTTAAAATTCCATGTCTATTGGATGTTCAGTTTTTAGATATACTTAATTCCAATATGTATTTTATATAATCAGTTTTATTAATCTGTTCATGTATGTGTGTCAGCTATGTAATTTTTGAAGTTTCATCTTGTGTTCCAAGAATTTTCAGTAGGTGTTACCTAGCTATTACAGATTTCTTCATGCCTATTTTTGTATCTTTGTTTCTTTCTACCATCACTCGTGTAACATTATACTTCTTTTTATTGTATGTTTCTTGTCTTTCTTCTGAAATGAACTCTCTTTCACTGTCTTCTAGCTTATATCATTTCTCTGTTTGAGTATAAATGGGTAAGTTATAGTATTTACATACAGTTGATAGATTACATATTAATTTTAATTCTTTCTCATTCAATGGAATTTTCATGATTATGGTGTATTTTAAAATTCTCTTCAATATTCCACCGTTTATTTTTACTTCTTTCTTTATAATATTAAAACCTTTAACTGCTTTCTAGTGCCTTTGATTAATGTTTCCAGGGCATACTTAAAATTTTGTATTTTAAACATCATACAGAAGTGTTGATAAAATGTGAAATTTTTTGCTATCATCACCAGACACTGAGAATGTAGCCAGTCACCCATATACTCTCCACATCACATCTCTAAATGGTTGCTTCATACTCTCCATAATTGCCATGATTTCATCAGTGATGGTAATTGCATCTTTACTTTATAGTTTTGTTACCTAACATGGATCATTAAAAAACAGAGTATAATTTTCCCCATTAGTAAGTTTCTGAAATGCCTTACTGTTTTGATTATTTATGTTTGAAGAAACAAAATTTTCTTGATTACATTCATGCATCCAGCACTTGCCTCTGTCTTCTGAATTTCTATATGTAAGTTAGTAAAGACTTGTTTAGATTTAGTTTGACTAAACTTTGTTTAGTTTGACGCATTCCATAGGTCTGCCATAGCCAATTACAAACATCATAATAATTTGAAAAAGCAAAAATGGAACATGGCTTCTCACAGTTTAGGAAGAACTGTGTCCAGAGTCAGGCTGCAAACCCCCTTCCTTGGTCTTCTTGATTCTAATCTGTTGGTGAGTGTCCATGTTTTATGATTGATGGTTTCATCACATGCAACTCTAGCTCTGTGGCCACATGTATTTCTCTCATGATTGTTATTTCTGAATTTCTCTATCTGTCACTCCCTCTGCTAAGAAAGTGATTACTATAGGGCTAACCCAATATTATATCATGTCAAATAAACTCTTTTCTTAATATATCCATGGAGACTTAATATTCAAATAAAGTCATATCCACAGTTAGAAGTGAATATCAATCCTACATATTTGGAGGGGGATATATTTAACCATCATAAAAGTCTACTTTGGTGGCTGATGAGAGAACTCAGCATTTAAGAGCACACACTGCTTTTGTCAGGGATCCAAGTAATTTTGCACACCCCTGTCAGGAGCCTCACAATGATCTGTAACTCCAGCTCCAGGGAATCAGATTCTGTCTTCTGGTTCATGCGGGCACTATTACTCTTGTTCACAAACAAGCACACACATAGACATGTACACATACACAAAATTAAAAAAAATATATCAAAATGTCTTTTGAAAAGACTACTTCACAGGTAGACTTCCTTATCTTCAAGAAGGATGTAATTATTGGCTGTCTTAGTTAAATTAGAGGTATCTATGCTAAATTCTGAGATATCTAACTTAATATCAGTTAAAATTGTGACCCTCTAAGTCTATAATGTGTGATTTTAAAAATGTGCTTTATCTTATTCATTGCTAAAGGTCAAGACTATCATGAAATAAGTGCCTGTGCAAACACCAAATGATTACAAACAATATTTTTTCAGATGCAATGTCTAATTTTTCCTCTTGATTCTATCATCAGATTTAACATTGTTATCAACAATGAGATTGGGTGACACGGAAAGGGATTAAGGAAGGAAGACAGGAGCAAAGTGATGTAATTTACTTCAATTCAGAACATACACCAAAAATATTGACTGTAGTTGACATTTATAAAGCCATAACTTTTGTTCATTAGTTTTTCAAAGAATTTTCTTGATATAAATATACATCTTATTATGTAATTATTATAGGTATCTAAATGCAATGAGAGCAGCTTGTTTTGTTTGTGGAGCTATTGGGGCATTTCTGACCAATGATTCATAGAAAGATTCTCCATGTCATTACACTGTGATTTTCACTTAATACCCAATGTATTTTAGATACAGTATTGTATACTCATGCAGAGTAATTCTGTTCAAGTTATATTTTGGAATCTGTTTATGAGATATTGAACTTTTATTTGGCTTTTCCATGTACCTTAGCTTTGCTTAGCCCATCCACTAACAATCCTCTCCTTTATCCTGTCTTCATTCTTAATTTTTTAGGCCCACTATCCCCCATCTTCTTTAATTTCACATGTAGTCTACTACCCATCCAATTTTATTTTTGAATCCTTTGTGCCTTATTTACCTTTCTATTGCTTTGATAAGACATGATAATGAAGGAAACTTAAGAGAGTAAGCATTGATGGGTTTATCACAGCAATCAAATGGTGGCAGGAACAGCTGAATGCTCACATATGGATATGCAAGCAGAGCAATGAACACTGTGAATGGCAGGAATCTTCTGATATCTCAAACTCATCTTCAGTGACATAACTCCTCCAACAAAACCATACCTCCTAATCCTTTCTAAAATGTTACTCCAAATGGGATCCCCATATTTACACATAGGAACCTTTGCATGATGGAAGGGGAAATTGCATCTTATTCAAACCACCACAGAATGTGAGGTACTGGGCTTTAACAGAGCTTTTCAAACATAATTTCTTTTAAGATTTACCTATCTGCCACGAATTACCTCCACAATCTGTTACACCCCCATGCTTAAGCTCTTTCACACCCAGGTTTATGCTTCTCTAAATTAATTTTATCTGTACTTTGCTATCTCTCCTCACTGATGTGGTCCATGGGAAAATTTCTAATTTTCTGGCTTCCCCCTGTGTTCCATATTAAACTGACAAAATAAGGGATATGAAGCTGGGGTGCTTCTATGAGAGAACATGGAATAGTCTCTCTGGGCCTGAGCTATCCCCATTTAGTAATATTTTTTTCCAGCTCCATCAAATTTTCTGCAAATTTCATAATTTTTGTAACAGTTGAGAAATCTTCTGTCATGTATATACACCTCATTGTTTTTCATCCATTCATTTTATCATGGGCAACTTTTAATTGATAGATATGTTATTACTATTTGAATATCAGTGATTATTGTGCTTCTGTTTGCTTTATCCTGTTTTAAATTTGGTATATGATAGTCATCAATCTCATTATATGGGAAGGGCATTTAAGGTAGCCTCTCCACTGTTGCTTAGATTCTTAGTTGGAGTCATCCTTGTAGATCTCTGGACATTTCTCTAGTGCCAAATTTCTCTTTAAACCTATAATGGTTAGTCTTCATCCAGCAGCTGATGGAAGCAGAAGTAGACATCCACAGCTAAGCACTGAGTCATACTCCTAGAATGCAGTTTTAGAGAGGGATGAGTGATAAGCAAGAGGGTCAAGACCATGCTAGAGAAACCCACAGAAACATCTGAACTGACCAAGTGAGAGCACACAGATATCAGCCATAAAACCAGTTATTTATCCCTGGTGTCCTAGTTATTTATCCCTAGTGCACAAATGGACTTTGGGAGCCCAGTTCCCAAGAAGAGATACTCTCTCAGCCCAGATACATGGAAGTAGCCCTAGGCCCTGCCCCAAATCATTTGACAGACTTTGATGATCCCGCATGGAAAGCATTATCCTCCTTGTGGAGTGGGTAGGGGTTAGGATGTTTTCTCTCTCCGATAATTTGTCAGTTTCCTTTGTGTTTTTAAAGATATTCTTTGCTTTATTAATTCTTTGTATTTTTTATTATTTCTTTAATTTCAGCCCTGATTTGATTATTTATCCCCAGACATTGTTCTTTGATTTGGCTTATTTTTATTTTCCAAGGCCTTAGATTAAATAAAGTAAAATAAGTGAATGGTAATTTATTTATTTCAGAGTTCTAATTTTATATAGGCAGTTTGCACAATAAGCTTTAATGTTGGAACTCCATTTCTTGTGTCCCATATATTTATGAAACAAAACATTTTATCTTTGCTTTCCCTAAATTCTAGGAACTCTTTTAGTTACTGAAAAAAATTATATTCCGATCATGATTTCACCCTTTGCCTAAACCTCCCTTTTTCCCCTCCCTCCCTCCCTCCCTCCCTCTCTCCCTCCCTCCCTCCCTCCCTCCTCTCTCTCTCTCTCTCTCTCTCTCTCTCTCTCTCTCTCTCTCTCTTTCTCTCTCTTCCTCTTAATCTCTCTGTTTCTCAAATAACAAACATAAACAAGAAACAAATACAAAGAAACAAATACAAAGAAACAAAAATATCTCACAAAAACGCAAAGGTAAAAAAAAGTCTAAATAAGGCAAAATGAAACAAAACATCCACAAAACACTACTTAGTTTGTTTCGGGTTGTTTAACTGCTCCTGGGCATGAAGCCTGCTCTGCAGTGTGGTTGATAAATCTAGTGAGATTCCATTAGAGAAAACTGATTTCTCCTTTTGCCAGAGGCTGTTAGTTGCAGAGAGCTTCTTGGTTGGTGTGAGATCATGTGTCTACTTCCCCTCTCAGTGTTGGAATTCCATCTGGTTTGATCCTATGAAGGTCTAGGGCATGACCCACAGGCTCTGTGAGTTCATTTGTACATCAGCCCTGTTGTGTCTGGGTGACACTGTTTGCCCAATTATCTTTCCATACTGTTTACTTAATATTCATGAGTTACTGTACTTTCTTATAGACATTCATATTCTTTTCTGAATCAGTTGTGGTGTAAATAGTTTCTCTGGAATAACTTGGAATTTTATATAAATATAAGTGTTATATGAAGTAATTTGTTCCTTCTTGAATAATTTTCTTTAACTCTTGTAAATTGGAGCTCTACTGGCAACAAGTTCTCTTGGTTTGAAGTATGATCTAAAAGACATATTTCCTATTGTCATTGAATTATACTTTTATCTAATACATAGTACTGTTTGGTTCCTTATTTCTCAACCTAAGGCATGGAATTTTATTTGTTCCTCATAATTTTAATTGAAGAACTTGTATTTCTTCATTTTGTTTCCAATGTATTGTCTTACTTATGATTTTTTAAAATTTTATAATTGAAAATTAATATGCATAATATATAGGATAATGTACTTTTATTGATCTTATGTCATTTTGGCCTTCATTGAGAATCTTTTACTTCTGAGTTTATAATTTCCACTAAATGTAGAAAATGTTCAATTAGTGTTTCTTCAAATATTCTTTCTTTTTGTTCTCAATTTTATTTTGAGTTTCCCATTCCACATAAACAGAATAGCTGGTTAGTTTATTTCCATTTCTTTATGTGCATGTGTGTAAACATCTTTCTTTAACTTTTTTAAAACCCTGATTAAAAACACTTAGTGCATTAATCATTGGCTATTTACAGTAAATGGTGAAAAAAAAAATCACGTAAAAATCCAGCCTTCTTTCAGTTTCAATTATTTCCATTTTCCCTAGGGGAATTCAGGTTTGACTGATCTTACTCTAGTTTAATTCATTCATGTTTTAAGTAGCATATATTAATTGTACATAATAACAAGTTTCACAGTGACATTTTCAGTATAGTGCTAATATATTTTGAGCATATAACCCCATTATCCTCTCTTGTTCCCTTCCTATTATCAATGCACACCTTTGCCTTCCCTATAGATCACTCTCCTACTTTGTATCATTTTTAAGTAAGTTGAAGAATAACTCAATGAGGGTTTTTAGATTACTTATCAGAGTATATATGGTTGGTCATTTACAGGAACATGAACACCTTACCAGTGGCTACAGCACTGAAAAAAAAATATGTCTGCATCCCCCAAAGGCCATTGGTTACTGGCATATCCTAAGGTGGGTGGAGGACATTGTGAGTTCCCTTTATCCTTCATGAAAAGATTTTGACAGGCTCGTTCTTATGCAAATCTTCAGTACTGATGTTTTTCTGTTGGCTTAGCAGCTACACATGAATCTACTGATGATGTTTTAATTATTGTCTGTGTCCCCATGGCCCCACAGTCAGTACCATGTTGGCCACTCATTCAGCAGGCTAGTGGATTTTCTGGTTCATGCACCAGCACAGGCTGAAATATGTAGGTTTAAATTCTCTATTGTTTTGTTTATCAATAAGACTGGGGAGTCAAAGGCTGGGGTGAAAACCTGCTGCTCACAGAGGTTGAGTAGCAACTGGCTGACTTTGCTTTTGGCTGGAGACACTGCAAGAGACACATCTCTTCTCTTTAAGAACCAAAAGGAAGTGTCAAACTCAACTCCTCACCCTTTCCTCCTGTGCGTCTTCTCTATCTAAATTCCTGGATTCTCTCTGGTCAATTCTGGTCATTTAGTAATTAGTCCAACTCCCTGATTCAAGGTTTAAATTTGTTGTTAGTCCCAGAAGTATCTGAGTACCAGCAAAATATACCAAAACCAACCATAGCAGCTGTGAGTTCAAGAAAGCAATAGTTATACCATACCCAGAAGACAACATGTTTTAATACCTTATCCTTCCCTTCCTCTAGCAGTCTTCCCTACTACTCCTTGAAGATGTTCCTTAAACCTTGGAGGGGGTGACATATGCATGTATGTATGTATGATATATATACATATATATATATATACATATATATCTCAAAAAGTCATCTATTCTTAGTGCTTTGACTAGTTATGAGTCTGAAGTTAACACTGTACATGGCAAAAGGAAGCTTCTCTGAACAAACTGTCAGCATAATTAATCTGTGAATATAAACATTTATTTAGAAGAAAATTTGATAGGTTCATGATATTCACTTCACAAATCAAGTGTAGTATTGTCCTAGCTCAGCCATGGGCTTTGACCATGTTTCCATATCAGTCCAATGATCCCTTCTTCTTCTGTATTTTCTTGCTATTAAAGACATTTAGTAAATTCTTCATTCCAAATATGTCATATTTCTTGTTTAGAATTGCATTCTGTTTTTTTCTTCATATTCTCTATTTCACTTTCACTATATTTATGTTTTACTTGAAAATGTTGAGTGCTATTATTTAGATACATTTTAATGTGTTGCCTGATTGAAGATTAAAGAACATTGTGAGATTTATGAGACTGGAAATTTAATCTGGCAGGGGCATTTGGGGGTGGGGCCCCTGGGAGATGATGAAGATTAGATAAAGTCATCTTACTGGATTCCCAGTGAATGAGTATCTGCAGCATTATTAGAACATGGAGAAGGACCACATTACACATGTGTGTGTTTCCCAACTATTGCCATATATGACTTAAATTGCTATGGGACGCTTGCTTATAATAAAGCCATTACCAGATGATGCTCTTTAATATTGGGCCTGAATGCACCAAGTCAATATAAGCCTCTTTAATTGTAAAATATAGCCAGGATAACAGATTTCATATAATACAAAATTGACTTGGACATAAAACATACACAAAATTATAGTTTAAAGTTCATGGCTTCAAGTCCCATTATGTCTGTCATTACTATTTATATTTTCTCTGGGTATTTTTCTCTTATGGATTAGATCTGACTTAGACTTCATGTACAGTAGTATTTTTATTCTATCCTTGACTCAGTTATTATATTATTCAGAGTCCAGAGTGTACTATCTTATTTTGTTTGACTGAACTTATCTACAAATTTATGTAATGTTTTTGGAAGTTGTTTTCATACTGATTTCCCCCCAGGAGTATCTTACCCATATTTCAGTTCACTACAGGATTAATGTGACCTTTCTCCTGGGTGTCCATTTTGTTCAATCAGTTCTCTCATCCAGAATCAAAGTCAAACAGCCACAATCATCTTGAGAACTTAATCGGCTTTGGATCATAAAGAATTTTCCTTTATCTGTAAATGATGCTTTGTCTTGCAAATTGTGTGGTTGTGCCACATTAATGTGAACATTGGAGCTCTATTTTTACATATCTATTCTCTGTCAGTCCTGGCCAAGAATTTCCAGTGAACAAATCTAATTGTATTTTATATTATTTGGATTTCTTCTCCTGCTTCTGGTCTAGCAGGAAATATGCAGGCTGAAGTCAGCTTGCCCCTTTCCATAGATACTGCATACTGTAATTTAAGAAAAGCAGAATGCAAGAGAAAAGACAGGGTTCAAGTAGGGGTTTTATTTGGGGGGGATCATAAAATGGGGAAAGGAAAGGAGGGAGACTGTCCTCTGGAGACAGGAGCAGCAGGAGAGAGAAGAAAGGAAAGAGGTCTGGGGAGAAAAGAGGGGAAAACAGGGAGAGGGGGGATGGGAGGTGGGCAGGGCCTTTGTAAAAGGGAACATAGTGGATATGCACAGGTGGTGATCTTCATGGCTACAGCTGAGGGTGTATCCTATCAGAACCCCAAGGACAAGCCAGTAGAGATGCCTGAACACTAACATTTCAGACTGTTCTGGCTCGCCTCTAGTAGTATAAAAGGGCATTTTAATACTCTGTGCTATTTTCAGGTAATTTAAAATAGGACTACAATTCCTGAAGTGATCCAGAATTCCTAAATTGAGTTTTAGGAATTGTGGAACATGCTAGTATACATGGTTTACTCTCCTTGATGAAATTTAAATTCATTTTATTTAAATACTCAGCAGCAAGAAGGCCTTCAGTCCTAGGGTTTTTCAGGAAATTCCATGTCTTATAAAGAATTTTATTTCTTCCTAAGATACTGGACATATCAATTAAGTTACCCTGTTTTGTTGTTGTTGTTGTTGTTGTTGTTGTTGTTGCTGCTGCTGGTCTCTATTTTATTGTAAAAAGATCCACAGCCTTATCTCGTTTTCCTTTTAATTCATCCACTGTAATGGTTCTGAATTTTGGTTTCTCAGTCTAGATAAACAAATTATGGTAACAATTTTCCAGATCACATCTTCTAGGGGTCAGCACCTGCTGAAATCCTGCAGGTGCTATGACTGTCTACATCACAACAAAATTCAAATGTTGAGTCCTAATCTCCTAGTGATGGCATTAGATGGCAAGCTCTTTTAGAAGTAATGTGATTATAACAGCTGAGGTTTTAGAATACGGGTAAGAAAAAGAGAGGGGAGAGAGAGAGAGAGAGAGAGAGAAAGAGAGAGATCTCACTTGTGTGTGGTGGGGGTGTCTTATGAAGATATTCAGGCATTTCCTCAGAGGGGTTTCAATTATTCCTGAACCAGGTGTGAGTGACCATGTTCCATTTATGTAGATCCAAGTTAGCGCAAATATCATGTTCCAGTATGGTAAAACATTTCATAAAACATTTATGGCAATATATCAAAGAAAATCATACATCAAGGAATTTTCAAATGCATTGGTGGAAACATCAGGTAGGCAAGTTATACCAAAGCATGGAAATCTTTGCTATAGGCCTCAGAAATTCCCGCAGTTAACACAATTCAAATACTTTTACCTATTTGTCACAAGGATTTAGATTAAACACAGAGTGGAAATGCTCCAGCCCACAGGGTTCAGTCAACAGAAACCCTATGGGAGGAAGTGAGAATGAGGGGACAAGAGATGTGTGAGAGAGGAGATTCTCCTATCTCGGAGGGTCCACCCTGAGTTCCTGCGGGCTGGATCCTGGACCCCTATCGCAGGATCTCTGCTAAAGAGGCCCTACTCAGCTGGAGAGTGCCAGCTAGACCTGCCTATCAGTGCTGAAACATCCAGAGTACCAGCCTAGCCTTTGTCCCCCAACACCAGACCTTGGCTAGAGGCCTTGGCTAGAGCTAGACCCGACTATCCCTGAGGAAACATCCTGCTGGCTAGCCTCAGCCAAAAAGTCCTCAGTTCTCCTCTGCTGGAGCCTGATCTTTGATCCCCATCATCGGGCCCCTGCCTAAGGAGAGACCTCCTAGAGAGTTTGAACCACCCAGAACTACAGACTTCGAAACTCTGACCCACCTAAATCCATAGAGAGAGGGAGAAACCCCACCAACACATACTGGAAAAAGCTATGGGAAGACGGGAATACAAGAAAACACCTAACATCAGAAAGACAAGCATAACACCACCAGAATCTAGGGACCAAAGAAAAAAGACCCCTCAACATATAATAATCAAAACACCTAACATACAGAATAAAGAAAGAATATTAAGAGCAGCGAAAGAAAAAGGACAGGTGAAATATAAAGGAAGACCTATCAAAATTACACCTGATTTCTCCATGGAAACACTCAAGGCCAAAAGGTCCTCGATAGATGTTCTACAAGTACTAAAAGTCCATGGATACCAGCCCAGACTACTATACCCAGCAAAACTCTCAATCACTATAGATGGAGAAAACAAGATATTTAATGACAAAGCCAGATTTTCACAATATGTATCTACAAATCCAGGCCTACAGAAAGCTTTGGAAGAAAAACTCCAACCCAAGAAAGTTAACTAAGGTCACAAAGATGTAGGCTACAGATAATCCCACTTCACCAGAAAACAAGGGTAAAGAAGGACAAATAAACTCACAATACCACTGCCAAAAGCAAATCTAAAACAAACAAACATTATCAATCAGTGGTCCTTACTCTCTCTCAACATTAATGGTCTAAACTCACCTATAAAATGACACAGGCTAACAGAATGGATACAAGGACAGAATTCACCCTTCTGCTGCATACAAGAAACACACCTAAGCTACAAAGATAGACATTACCTCAGGGTAAAGGGCTGGGATAAGATCTTCCAATCAAATGGACCCAAGAAGCAAGCAGGTGTGGCTATCCTAATATCTAACAAATTAGACTTCAAACCAAAATTAATCAAAAGAGATGAAGATAGTCATTTTATTGTCATCAAAGGAAAAATCCATCAACAAAAAGTCTCAATTCTGAATATCTATGCCCCAAATACAAAGGCACCCACATTTTAAAAGAAACGCTACTAAAATTCAAAGCTCACATTAAACCTCACACACTTATAGTGGGAGACTTCAACACACCACTCTCACCACTAGACAGGACCACCAATCAGAAACTCAACAAAGAAACAAAAGAACTAACAGAAATTATGTCTCAACTGGGTTTAATAGACATCTATAGAACATTCCATTCAAACACAAAAGAATATACCTTCTTCTCTGCTCCTAATGGAACCTTCTCTAAAATTGACCACATACTAGGTGGCATAACAAACCTCAACAGATACAAAAGAATTGGAATAGTCCCCTGTATCTTATCAGACCACTATGCTTTAAAATTGGAATTCAACAACAACACAAATCGCAGAAACACTACAAACTCATGGAAACTGAACAATGTGCAATTGCACCACACCTGGGTCAAAGAAGAAATAAGGAAAGAAATTAAGGACTTCCTAAAATTCAACAAAAATGAGGACACGGCATATCTGAACTTATGGAACACCTTGAAAGCAGTGTTACGAGGGAAGTTCATTGCACTGAGTGCCCATATGAAGAAAACAGAGGATAGTAACATTAGAGAATTAACAGCACACTGAAAGCCTTAGAACAAAAAGAAGCAAACTCACCCCGGTAGAGTAGATGCCAGGAAATAATCAATTTGAGGGCTGAAATCAATAAAATAGAAATCAGGAAAACAATACAAAAAAATCAATGCAACAAAGAGTTGGTTTTTCGAGAAAATCAACAATATAGACAAATCTTTATCCAAACTAATGAAAAAGCAGAGAGAGATCATGCAAATTAACATAATCAGGGTTAGGGTTAGAGATTTATTTTAATGGTGATTCAAAATCCCAACACACAAAGAGTTTTGCTTCCATGGTCATTACAAACCCTATCAAGTTGTCAGTCTATATTAACCATTGGGACTTCATTTAACATTTACAGCACCTCCTTCCAATACCTAAGGTAATGGAGAATGGCTAGCAAATGTGTGAAGGGGAGTATACTAACCTAGCAACAGGGAGAGTTAAGTGGAAATAAGATGATCAATATGAAGGAAACCTGAATTTTATAGTTTATCTGAAAATGTATTCTTTCCATAAGGTAGAGATAAATCAATAGTAATAGATCTCAACATTCAGTATTGACATGCTCTTATAATTTTCTGGTCCATTACCAAATTATTTACATCTTTTAACACACTAAAGAATTATCCCCTTCCTTTTATCTTTCAGATGCTCCAGGACATTTAATCTTTGTACCTTGTGGCTTTATACACAATAGTCTCATAGTGCTATACATGTATGTATTAATATTTTTCTTTATTATTATTAACTTTAAGAAGAAGAGAAGTTCATTTACCACACATATATGAATATTCCATGGCAAAAGGTGAGCATCAACTTTGGTCTCATAAGGGTCCATCATGTCATCCTGTTCTAGAGAGACAAAAGTGTATCCAATCACCCCAAATGGAATACACCAAAGTAATTCATAAAAAAAAATGATTTCATTGGTCTTTCTCAGAACACAGAAATGAAGTAACTGTAGCTAGGCTTTCTTTATTATTCCAGCTTCCAAATAATAACACAGAAACATATTAATTATGAAAGCTTGACCTCAGCTTAGGCTTGTTCCCAACTAGCCCTTACAACATAAATTAAATAATTTACACTAAGCTGTGTTCTGCCACATAGTTCATTATCTCTTATCAGTACTGTGCATCCAATTTCCTATTTGTCTGGCTGCCAAACTCCTCTTCTCTTCTTCTCAGAGTTCCTATCTCTTCTAAGTAAGAAGTCCTATCTATTCTCTCCTGCCTAGTAATTGGTCATTCAGTTCCATATTAACTCAATCAGAAGGTACCTAGAACAGTCACATCTTCACAGTGTACAAAAAATTTATTCTACAACAGGTTCCTTAGAGGATTGTGGGTTTAGCCTAAACAGTAAATCACTGCAAAGTCTAATTCCATCATGAATAATGACATCATGGAAGCTGCCCCATTTTCAATCAACCTTTGACATTGTATACAGTCTAGAAGCTCCCACAATTACTTGTACCTGGAGGAGGGAGTTGTATCTGGAATTCTAGACAAAGGCATCCTGATTCCTCTTATGGAGTGTCAATAGTTCTATTAACCTTTATCTTTACCATAGACCCGTCTATCACTGTATTATTTGAATGCACTTGCAATGACTATGGGGCAAATTCTAATGGTATCTTATTATGACTTGAAGAGAAAGCTGCCATGAAATAGGATCTTGTATAGATGGAGATGAGAAGGTGGCATTACTGTGGTGGACATGTGGAAAAGAAAATAATTACATTTCAAGTCAGGAAATCTAGAGAGTCTCAGTACATATTCACAAAGTCCCATTACTTAAAGAGCCTATTTGTTAACACTGGTTCATTCAACTCTGATACATGAATTCTTATAGTATACTGAAACCATGTTCAAAGCATGGTGATAATAAGGTACTTTTACTTCGTATTGAAGACTGAAGTATTTAATCTTCTTCAAAAGATAAGCATCGATAATTGATACCATCTTTTTAAATTTCCACATTTTGGATTTGAGCTACAACAATTCATTGTTTGAGTTCTTGTCCAACATGTATGAAACCCTGAGCTTGATGGCCAAACACAGAAACTAAATGGATGAAAATTAAATGAAATATAAAGTAAAATAAGACTTTCCAGTCTGATATTTAATCTGAGTTGAACCAGGTCTTGGAAGTTAGTTACATTAAATTTAAGTATACAAAATACAGCTGTCCATTAAGATGGTTCAGCAGGTGAAGATGCTTGCTATGAAGTCCAATGACCTAAGTCCCATTCCTATATCCCACATAGTATGAGGAAAATGGCCTCCTATCAGTTGCCCTCTGACACCCACATATTTTACATGACATGTGTCTCTCAACACAACTTTCTCGCAATAAAGAAATAGTAAATGAAAAAAACAACACAGAAGTACTATGTAATGATATAAATTATTATTAATTAGATACTGCTAATTATATATATGCTGTATAGAAACTATATTTAGTACTTCACCAAAATGACTGAGAACAGCTTATAGAACAGCTCTATAAGAATTAAAGAAACATACTCATTGTATTACAAAAATAAATACATGTGAGTAAGGAAATTTTATCTTTTCTGAATTGATAATCACAAACATCTATAGTACGGCATAAAAGATCACTTAGTTAATAGCAGTGTAATGTGAGTTTAATGGATGTCATTTTTCAGACATTTGAATATTTAATTGCTTTCTTTTCAGCTTCATTAGCACAATGGCATCTCTTCAGTCATTTCAATTTTAAGCAAAACTTTTCCGGGTTTCAAAAAAACGCGCATTAATGAAGCCACCACCCAAATCCAGGCAATTATAATTTGTAAAATGTGAAAGATGTATACGTTGTGAAGAGAAATCAGTCTGACATGTGCTGGGGTAGGTTTCATCTACCTCAGACTATAATGTTGAGGTTCATCTTGTTAGTTTCTCTTAAATATCTTTAACTAAGCTGTCCTGATGAATACATTTATTCATTCATTTAAAATGTAGTAATTGCTAATTTAATCAGCCCAGTCACGATTATATGAAAGCAAATTCAATAGGAGCTAAATAAATGGTTCAGCAATAGTTAAGAATATTTGCTCCTGCAAAGGATGTGGATTCCATTCCTAGCACCCATGTGGCAGCTCACAATTCCTCATAACTCCAGTTTCAGGGAAGCAATCCTCCTCTGGCCTCCACAGGCTCTTAAATACATGTAGGTAAACCATTCACTCTTATAAAATAAAAATGAATGTGTCTTTTTGAAAAGTCTAAATTTATTAAATACAGTATGGTTTAATTGAAGATCTAAATATTGGGCATATTTAAGTAGTATAGTATATTTGAGTTTGAGGATGTGTGTGTGTGTGTGTGTGTGTGGAGAGAGAGAGAGAGAGAGAGAGAGAGAGAGAGAGAGAGAGAGAGAGAGAACGTGTGTGTGTGTGTGTGTGTGTGTGTGTGTGTGTGTGTGTGTGTGTGTGTGTGTGTGTGTGTTTGGACTGTTAAAGTGTTTTGGACTGTACTTTCTAAAAGAAATATAGGGAAAACAAATTTTTAGGGCTTGTCCTTCTTCAGAAGGCATTGAAGTCAAAGGAATGAGGAAAAGTGCTCAGACTAAGTGACCAAGATTCTGGTGTGAGCAGAGACAGCGCTGTGAGGAACTCTGGCACTCAGAGCAGCAGAGGGGCAGCACACCTGTCACATCAAGGAAAAAAGAGCATATGCCCAATGCTTAGGTGGAAGCAGGCCAGGCAACGCCATTGGTGACTTAAATGTTTAAAGCAATTTAATTTCTTGAGCAACTATAAGAAAATTGCTATTTTAACCTGTGTCCAGTGAAATACTCTCTGTCACACTAATACTGTCTTTGGAAGTTTAAAAAAAACTTTTACATCCCATGTTCCTCTCAAGTCCTATATGTCCCTTCAGTGACCCATTTACAAAGTTCCCTCTGAACCTTGCACATAGCCTGTTTTAAACCCATTCTCCTTTTCCCCTGAATTATCAAGAGAGTCTATTTAATGAAGCCACAGTGGATGGAATGTCAACAATTAATATTATAGGCTGTTCCATCTATTAAATACTTCCAGTTCTGGATTTTTTTGAAAATGCTAATACAAAAAAATTAAAAATTGTAAGATTCCCCAGCAAATATCCAAGAAAAATGAAGGTGATAGTGTGGCTAAAAACACACGGCTGTATCAAATTACATCTGTGGCCATCCTTCATTCCTGAGGCAAGTGTTTGACCAGTGACATTTCCAGCAGAGAACATTTCAAGCAAAATACACTGCCTAAATAATACATTCTCCAGAGATACAAGTGGAATGTTTACATCTAGAGACTGAAAACAAAATCCTCTTAGTTTTATTTCTTCTCCAAGGTAAATACTTGAAAGTATGTAAAAGTAACAAAAGTATAAATTGGTTAGGGCACAGGAAGCAGCTCAACCAGGCACAGGAAGCAACAACAACAAACTCAAAAGAGAAATACCATCACATCTGATTTCATGATGGGAAAACTGAACAATACAGAGGTCAAACTTCACTCCTATGAGTCAAATCTCAAGTGTTGTCAGTTTCTCATTATACAAAAAAAAATTACAATTGTCTTCCTAGTATGTATATTATGACAGACAAGTATTAAATATTTTATACCAAGGCTTTCAAGTTGGGTTTCTTTTCCTAAATTCTCCCACATTTCTTCCAAGTTCTGAAGCACTGGTCCTAACCATGTTAACTTGAGTTTTTAATTCTTGGGGAAGTGAATTTTTCCCTAAACTCCTCACTCCTCGTAGTAAGTCAATTATACAGACTTAGTTTGGCCATGTCTGGGTCCATAGTCTGAAAAACGTGTTGCCACCAAGGGTTATACAAAAGCCCTGAGTGGGTGAGTAGGACTATTACCTATGGCCTTGTTGGAATCTGGGGGGCTATGCTGCAGCAGGGGAAATACAGATGAAGTGCCTATGCTTCCACCCACAGCCAGAACATCATCTGGCTCAAGCTGCTCTGCTGCTGCTGCTGAGCTCATGTCTGGGTCTGTAATCCTGCTGAAACTGGGGTCTGTGTTGATATCTGTGGCCCATATTACATATGGAGACCATAAGAACCATTCATGATGAAATCAGAGAGCCATGCTGAGCTGGCCCCACCCTTCGCTGGCCCTGAGATAACTGAGCCTGCTTCTTGCTGGACACTGAAGCAAGAGATCTGGCCCTGATGCTCATGGGAGAGATGCTCCTGCCAACACACGAAGGTAACATCTAGAACAGAAGCTGAACATGAGCATGGTGGCAGCACTCCTCTTCTGCAGCTCCTACCTACAGGTCCCTGCCTCAAAATCCTCTGACTTCCTTCAGTTAGAATGAAGTGTTACCTGGCACTGCAAGATAAAATAAGCTTTGTCCATCCCAAAGTCACTTTTGATCATGTTATTTATATGGACAAGCAAATAAAGTAATATAATTAATCACCCTAGATTTTTACTGTTGTTTTGAGAATTTCATGCTCTAGTGTAATGTGTTTTGATCAAATTCATACCACATACCACATTACCACCCTTTTATTTCCTCTCCTATCCCCCTCACCACATTTTCTCCTCAATTTCCTTTATGTGTTCTTTTAATTGTTTGAGAATTCTGAAACTGCACACAATGCATTTGACCAGTTCCATGCCATCCCCTCTTCCCTTTCTCCACTGTCTCTCCTTCCAGACTTTTCAATCCCAAAATAATGTGCTCTTTTTTCTTAAAATTCACTGTGTTCCCTTAGTCCTTCATATATATATATATATATATATATATATATATATATATATATATATATATATATGATGAGTGTGGGACCAACTACTGCATCATGCATAGTTTCTGAAGGACAGCATCCCTGAAGAAAACAAGATCCCCTTCTTGCAGCAGCCATAGGTTTCCATTGCTCCTCAGCTAGTGGTGGGACTTTTAATTTCTACTCCATTCATGCTGGGACTTGGCTGGATTGCTCTTATGCTGGTCTTGTATAGGTGTTGCTGTAAGTTCATGCATGCATGCATATAACTGCCCTGACATGTCTGAAAACTCTCTTTTCTGATGTCATCACTACCTCTGAGCAACACTGTTAATACTACTAACATTTACCTACTCTATGCTACTATCAGTGTTATATTTAAGATATTTTCTAAGTGTCCTATTATCTAGGTCATATATTCTTCTTATCATTTTAGTGAAAACTTGAAACTCAGAGAATGAAAGTAATTTTCTAAAAAGTAACAGAATTCAAAAGTCAGGTGTCATTGTTATACTATAATTCAAGAATATGGGAAATTAAGAGGAAGATTCTTGTGACTTCAACTTCATACTTGGATAAAGAGCGAATCACAAGTCAGCCTGGGATAGAGATAGATAGATAGATAGATAGATAGATAGATAGATAGATAGATAGATAGATAGTTTCCCTCAAAAATAAAACAATAACAACAATGAGAAGTAGACTTTAGATTTGAACAATTAACAATTTGATTCTAATTTCCATGACTTTCTCACTAATGGTTCTAAACTCATAAAACATCTGGATATCACATAAGAATACTACTTCATTTTTAACTCTTCAAAGATTGATATTTGGGGAATTTTAATGCAATATATATGTTTCAAGGTATATAAACTTCAAAGAGTAACTCACCTTATTAATAATAAAACTATAAAAATATTTTCTCATCTATACAAAACTAAACATACTTATCACCACGCATTGGTACTTGTATGGCAGGGGTTCCAGGGCATCCCCAGCAATAAAATCTATGTAATCTTGAGCACCTCATACACAGTAGTATAGTATTTGCCAACATCCAAAGGGATGTTCAGATGGCTGAGAAAGCTACACCTCTGAGGCCAAGCTAGATGATTCTGGCTATTTCCCAACCCCTGAACCTCTCCCACAAAGCTTGCAAGCACTCAGCTAATAAGAAAGATCAGCAGACAGAGAGCAAATGCACACCTAGGCTCTAATATGCAGGAGTACAGAAATCAGAGATGGATCAGAAATGCTGAGAATGCCTCTCTAGAAAACCAGCATTTTCAGACAGGACAGATTATAGGTCAAAGGTTTTGTGGCTGGGTTAATGTCCCAGTCCAGCTGCTAGGAGCTTTACTAGGTTACAAAGATGACTAGTTGATTTGGTTATAGACTATGGGCTCCATATTCCCCCCTACCAGGAGACTTCACTGGAGTCTCTCTCATAGATTCAGGGGTATCTTTACTGTACATGGTCTCTACATCACCCCCAAATGTTCCCTAAATTGGTCATTTCTCCCAGGACTCTCTTCTTCTGTCTCTTCCATCCTCCTGCAGTTCCCTCCTGTTCCCATCCCAATCCAACCCCAGTCTAACCTCAAAATCTATTCTATTTCCCCTCCCCAGGGAGAACCATGTGACCCCACCGTAAGCTCCCCTTGTTACTTAGTTCTGTTTCTGTGTATTTTAGCACAATTGATCTTTATATAAGTTATTGACATTATATGAATACATACCATATTTGTCTTTCTGGGTTTTTTTTCTAGTTCAACCTATTTGCTTGTAAAATTCATGATGTCATTATTTTAATAGTTGGGTGAAATGCATAACTGTACCACATTTTCTTTATCTATTCTTTGGTTGAGGGATGTCTAGGTTGTTTCCAGTTCTGTATTGACTACAAGATTGTTGGGTCGATGATTATACAGAACTTGTGGCCAAACCATTGAAGGGTCCAACTTGAGGCCAACACATTGAAAGGAAGCCATTCCTGACACTGCCTGGATGGCCAGGCACTAGGATGGCCATGACAGTCCAAAGACCACATATAAAACCAAATATAAGTGGGGGAAAACTAAAGTCAATAAAATCATTCCTAATGTTATTCTGCTATACTCATAAAACGGTGTCTAGCCCAATTGTCATCAGAGGGATGTCATCCAGCAACAGATGGGAGCAGATAGAAAGATCCACAGGCAAACAATGGTGGAGCCAGGGGAACCTGGCAGAAGATGTGGGGAATGATTGTAGGAGCAAAAGAGGACAAAGACACCAAGAGAATAAGATCCACAGAATCAAATTACCAGGGCTCATAGGCACTCACAGAAACTAAGTCAACAACCATGGGCCATGTGTGGGTCTGAGCTAAGTCCTCTGTATATATCTCATGGTAGTGTAGCTCACTGTTCTTGTGGGCTCCCAACTATGGTAGTGGAGGCTGTCTCTGACTCTTGCCTGCACTTGGGACATTTTTCCTCCTAAATATTTAGTGGTGATATGGGCTTTTGTGCCTAGTCTTAGGTTAGGGCATGGTTAGTGGATATTCTTGGAAGACCTGCTCTCTCTCTCTCTCTCTCTCTCTCTCTCTCTCTCTCTCTCTCTCTCTCTCTATTTATATCTCTCTCTCCCTCCCTTCCTCCTTCTCCTCCCATCTTTCCCCTCCTCTCTGTGCCTTTCTGTCTGTCTGCCTCTATCTACCTCTGCCTGTCTCTGTCTCTGAAAGAAAATAGAGGATTTGTTTATATGAGGGAGAGTGGAAGAAAGAAAGGGACTGGGAGGAGTTGAAGGAGGGGAAATTGTGATGGAGAAAAACAGACCTTGTTGTGTTAAAATTCCAGCAAAATGTTAGAAAAAGTTCTCCAGCATTCTCCTTTCCCCAGCTGCAAATGGGTATCACCTGTGATATGGGAAGCTAAGGAGATCTCAGGTCTCTCTGACTTTAGAGGAAATGGTTGGGTAGTTTTCAGCACACCAGCAATAACCCTGCTCTCCTCAAGGGTTGTGATCACAGAACACTTGTTTTATCGTCCACCTATGCCCCAGTCTTCCTCCTCAATATGCAGAAGTCCACAGACTTCAGGTGGATACCGATTCCCTGTTTACCTGTTCTGGCCCCAATGTATTATTTACAGATTAGCCTAAATTCAGGCCTTACTAATTTCATGAAAGTTATAGCAATTTAGTTTGAATTCATTTGCATTGCTGCACATTGCTTACTTGCTCTGTCACAGATAAGCAAGGGCTTGAATCGCATTTCATTTTTTAAAATGCATATTTTCTTTCAATTTCAGATTGTTTACTTGCCCTCAAACCTAACTTTTCTAAATGGTTCAAAAAAAAATTATGATGACAGTGGTAACCTGGCATTTTGTGGAGACAGGAACAATGCCTTTTCAATTACTGCATTACAACTAACCTCACTTGACTTTTGTTTCCGGCAAGAAAAGTGGCATATTTCACAGAAGAGTTTTTAAAGCCTCTCTGAAAGACAAAAGTACTGAATCATTCTCATTTTCAATGAATTTGACTGTTTTTAAAGATTTTATTCTTTTTCATGATCAATGCTGCTGTTAAAATTCTTTGTCGCATTTCAAGTAAAGAGATTATAGTCTTCGGCTCCAAATGTTCTGTTTGGTTCTTGCCTTGGCTGTTTCTTTTAAGACTCTCCTCATTTATTACTACTGATTTTTTTATATGTCTGTATTCTGTACAAGTCTATAATTATTATCTTAAGTTCTGATCCAAGAGTTCATGGTCCCCACTCATTAGTTAGATATTGAACTCTCATTAGCTTCCTTTGGGGACATGATTACCTCATTCTTTGTGATCCTTGTAGACTTGACTTGGCTAACAAAGCATTTAAAGAAGCAGTCACTCCTCCTTTCCTTTGTCTAGTTTCTGCAGATAAAGACATTATGTGACTGGTAACCTCAACTGGTCAGGACTTCTGCATGACAAGTCCCTACAGTCCTTCAACTAAGATCTATGGATATTGATATACCCTTAAACCACCTTAAGTCTGAGATCAAAATAGCTTCACTCATTCTAAGGCTTGTGCTTAAATATGAAAACAGGGAAGAAATTAGATCTTTCAGGGAAAGCACCTATTCAACTAAAGATGAAAGTTAGACTTTTGTTTTCAGTATATTGAACTGGTATGTGGATTATTTGCTTTCTCAGTATCTCATACCTTAAGAGAAAGTATCTCATACCTACCCAAAGTCATAGCAGTATACAACATTATGTCAGGTAAGGAAATTATCAATATACATTTTTATATCTTTATATTGAAAGGTCTAAACCTAACTTATGCACATTATATAAGATGTTCATGAATGAAAACTTATTGATATGAATTGTACCTGAAAATATATCTGACATATGTCAGTCATCAAAGTTCTTAAATCAAAAATATTAAATCAACCCTAATTTATAATTGCTGGTGAATATTGTCACTTTACATATACTGAAAAATATTAAAACAGATATATCCACCAATATCTCAATGGGCATAGTGATGCAATAATGTCCCCTATTGTTAATAAATAAAATGATTACTAGTTAAGTTATTTTCCTGGGCAAGATAGCCATTCATTTAGAATTTTATTCAGAATTTTAGATTCAAGTGTCAGCTTGGTATCAAAGATAGTTACGTTGTACTTCTGAAATCAATGAAGTATAACTGCATGCCTTTGAAGCAGATTTAGACTATTAAAATATAAATCATTCCAAGATTTCTAGTTCACTCACTCCTCCTGCCTTTCCACCAAGAAAGGATTTTGCAATTCTCAGGTTTTCAAAACTAATCAAGCCAAAGTTCTGGGTTTCAAAAACCTAAAATAGTAATCTATTTTTTTATTTTTAAAGTACTTTTCTGAAAGCAACTGCTTCTCTCTACCCAGTCAACATAAATAATGCAAAGGTGATCATTTTGTGCAAAATGTAGAAAAAAAAGGAAGAAACATGAAATTCACTTTATAACAGTTTTGCATATGTAACGAGAAATCTATTTTCCTAATGTTCATCTTGGTGAAAAGGTAAAAGAAAACTGCACATTTTAAAAGACCATTCTTTATATTGTTTCTTTTTTAAAAAATATTTTATGAATAGATTTTTTTCAATTTTTAATTTTTTTTTCATTTTAATTCCAGTTCTCCTACCCATGATGATGGGAGATGTTAATCTGTAAATGTGTTTCTCATACTGGTTAATGAATAAAGCACTGTGGCCAATGGGAAAGCAAGATAGGAGGGACTAGGAGACAAGGAGGAAAGAGGAAGTAGTTAGGAGGAGTCAACATGTACAGCATGGAGAAAGCAAGATTCCGGCCCACCGAGCTCGGATAAGATAACCACGTGGAAATATTTAGATAAGTAGAAATGTGTTAATAATTAAGACAGAGCTAGCCCGTAAACAATAATAGTAACTGGCCAAAACGATTGTATCAAATACAGAGTCTCTGAGTGTTATTGGGGGCTAGTGTGGTAGCAGGGTGGCGGGACCAGAGCAGTGGGGAAAACATGCTTGTAACACCATCCCTCTTCCCATCACTCTTCCCACCCTCCCTCACTTCCCCCCTAGCTGGCCCAACCCCAGTCCACTCCTCCTCATTGATAAGGGCTCCCATGAGGAGTCAACATAGTCTGTCACAATAAGTTGGGACAGGGTCTGGCTCCTCTCCCATTCATTAAGACTGAGCATAGCATCTCATCCTAAGGAATGGGTGCCAACAAGCTAGCTCACATACCAGGATTGTATAGAGGTCCTACTACCACTCAGCATAGGGTCCCACAGTAAGAAATAGGCTCTAACAAGCTAGCACATGTGTCAGGCTTGTATCATGATCCTACTGCCATGGGCACCTCTGATAGTTCAAGCTTCGCTACTGCCTCCCTCATATGGGTGGCGTAGATCTGTCTCTTGGAGTCTCGAAGATTGTACTTGTATGAATGTGGAAAGGAGGACATATGGGAACATAGAGATATACACCATGTGTAGAGATTAGTCAGCCCTTGGAGGATGTCTACTCTAGGCTCCAATAGCAAAGTTATGACAAAACAAAGAATATCTGCTCTTCTTCCAACCATGTGACAGTGCTATCATCAAATAAGCATGTACTAGGTTAGGCATAGTGGTGCACACCAGCCATCCTAGAATGCAGTTGCCTGAGGTAGCAAGGTCACAGCCAGGACCATAAAGCAAACTCCAGACAAACTGGGCTACACAGTGAGACTTTATCTTAAAATGAATGGATGAATTAATTAATAAATTGTTATTCAAGAATTATGTACCTGCCAAGGCATTCTTCTCTTTTTATTTTTTAATTTAAATTTAATACAATCTAGTTTTACATGTCAATCCCAATTCCCTCTCCCTCCCCTCCTCCCCTGTCCCCCCTTTCTGCTCCCCAGGGAGGTTGAGGCCTTCCATGGGGGACCTTCAAAGTCTGTCACAACATTTGAAGCAAGGCCCAGGCCCTCTCACGTGTGTATAGGCAGAGATTATGTGGAATGGGCTCTGAAAGTTCATTTGTACACTAGGGATAGATATTGAACCACTACCAGGAGGCCTCATATACTGCCTAGAGCTAACTGACACCCATGTTCAGGAGGTCTGGGTTGGTCCTATGCTGATACCAGCTATCAGTCTGGGGTTCATGATCTCTCCCTTGTTCAGGTGGGGTTTCTCCAGCAAGGCATTCACCCTAGTTTTCATACTTAACAAATTATTTATTCTAGATTTACCTTCAATATTTTAATTAGTCTAACAGTGTAAAGGGAATATTCTACCAAGCTGATTTTATAAATTGTTAGGTATCTTTTTGAATGCATAATGTAATCTTCACATTGAACTCTGAAGAATAATTTCCACTGGGTAACAATCATGCTAGATTAATAAATTTGAAATAATGTACAATACCACTTATTCTCTAAAGAGATTAAGTATTGACTTTAGGAAGAATGACAGAAATGGTCCCATTAATTATCACATGGTAGTCAATATTTAGTCTTTTCTACACCTAAAATATTACAGACAAAACTGATGTTACACCTATGAAGATCAAATAACACACATAACTTTAAAATGAAGAGATATTGAGATTTTGGGAGAAAAACATCAAGTTTCAATAAAGAAACATAAAATTCTCATGGATATATTTGTATCTTTAGAAATCTGCATTTAACTTTTATAATTCACCAATCACCTTGTTGGTTTCCAGTAATACAATGATTAATGTTTTTCGTTGCCCTCAAAGAGAACCTATTCATTTGGGAAAGAACTGACATTAAAAATATTATTACAATTCAATTTGCAGAATGATATAGGGTCACATAGAATGACTTTACTAACACTGAGAGAGGCTAGGAAAATTTTGAAAAGGGGGTACATTTGTGCTGAGAGGGTAAAGGGGGATTTAAAGGTCACTAGCTTAAAACAGCAGAAAAAGTAATTTAATCTGAGCCTACAGAAGCTTGAAAGAGCAAGGCTTCAATACCAAAGCTCCCTGTAGCTCATATGATTACAGCAGAGGAAAGATAGAGGACCTGTGAAAACCTCAGCCACAGGAATATCACTGGGCTCCCTTTATAACAACTTTAAGATTCATATATACATATATACAATAATATATGCATGCATGCTTGCATACATACATATATATATATATATATCCATATATATATATATATATATATATATATATATATATATGTAACTTTTGCTTTATTTGCTTATTCCTTATATTTACGGAGCTTCAATACTTTTTGCCAAGTAACCAAATAAGTCATTATTCTTAAATTACTGATAGTTTTTGCATAAATTTATTTACAAGTTTTATTATTCTTATGTAAATATCAAAATAATCATATCATTTATTTCTTGCACTACATATAAGAAAACAAATAGATACATTAAAAAGGTAGACCTTCCAACTATCCTCATTTCCTTTTGTGAATTATACCAATAAATATTTTAAAATTGTTGACAAAAATCATTAGAATATTCCTAGATATAATGTTTTAGTTTACAGCTTACTGTTACTTCAAAATTTATATTAGTACATGTGTGAATTCTGTTAATGCTCTTAATTGATTTAACATTTTATTTATATACTTATAAACCAGATACCTATGATTATCTCTATAATATATAGATACCAGTATTTATCACTTAGAGGTAATGTGGCTTTTATGCTAAGCCTCATCTATAAACACACTTAACAAATCCTTCTTGATCAGTCAGATGCAGGAGGAAATTTTATTTTATCTTATTTGATAATTTTTATTTAAATTTGAAACAAGCTTGTTTTACATGTTAATTCCAGTTTCCTCACCCTCCATTCCTCCCATGTCCCTTCCCCCCACCAACCTCATCCCATCCCCTGTCTGCTCCCCATGGAGGGTGAGGCCTTCTATGAGGAGTCTTCGAAGTCTGTCATATCATTTTCTGTAGGGCCTAGGCCCTCCCTAATATGTTGAGGCTGAGAGAGTATCCTTCTATGTGGAATGGGCTCCCAAAGTCTATTTGTATACTAGGGATAAATACTAATCCACTACCAGAGACCCCATAGACTGCCCAACCCTCCCAACTAACACCCACATTCAGGGGGTCTAGGTTGGTCCTATGCTGGTTTCCCATCATTCAGTCTGGGGATCTTTGATTTTACCCCTGTTCAAGTCAGCAATTTCTATGGGTATCTCCAGACTGGTCTTGACCTCTTTGCTCATCACTCCTCCCTTTCTGCAACTGGGTTCTAGGAGTTCAGCTCAATGTTCAGATATGGGTGTCTGCTTCTGTTCTATCAGCTACTAGATTAAGGCTCTAAGATGGCATATAAGGTAGTCATCGATCTCATTATCAGAAAAGGGCATTTAAGGTAGCCTCTTAAATTACTTAGATTGTTAGTTTGGGTCATCCTTGTAGATCTCTGAACATTTCCCTAGTGCCAGATTTCTCTTAAAACCTATAATGGCTCCCTCTATGATGGTATCTTTTTGCTTGCTCTCCTCTATTATTTCCCTGACTGAATCATCTTGCTTCCTCCTGTGCATTTCTCTCCTCCTCTTCCTCCTAACTCCCTCTCCCCTCCTACCATGCTCCCGATTTGCTTGGGAGATCTTGTCCCTTTCCCCTTCTCCATGGACCATGTATGTCTTTCTTAGGGTTTCCTGTTTCCTAGCTTTTCTGGCAGTGTGGATTGCAGGATGGTGATACTTTGCTCTATGTCTAAACTCCATATATCATTGAGTCCATACCATGTTTGTCTTTTTGTGACATCACACTCAGGGTGTTTTTTTTCTAGTTCCATCCATTTGCCTGTGAATTTCAAGATTCCATTGTTGTTTTGCTTTGTTTTGTTTTCCCTCTGAGTAGTACTTCATTATGTAAAAGTGCCACATTTTTTTCCATCCATTCTTCAATTGAAGGGCATTTAGGTTGCTTCCAATTTCTGGCTATTACAAATAATGCTGCTATGAACATAGTTGAACAGATGTCATTGTTGTATGAATGTGCATCTTTTGGGCATATGCCTAAGAGTGAAATTGCTGGATCTTGAGGTAGACTGATTCTCATTTTCCTTAAGAACAGCCACACTGATTTCCAAAGTGGCTGTAAGAGTTTGCACTCCCACCAGCAGTGGGGAATGTTTATCTTTCTCCACATCCTCTCTAGCATAAACTGCCATTAGTGTTTTTTTTTTATTTTAGCCATTCTGATAGGAGTAAGATGGGTGCTGGTTTGTAGTAGACTGCAGATAGATCCATATCTATCACCATGCATAAAACTTTAGTCCTAATGGAACAAAGATCTCAAATAAATCCAGCCTCACTGAACCTCTTAGAAGAGAAAGTGGAAGGTACCCTTGAACCAGGAGACTGCTTCCTGAACATAACAACAGCAGCATATGCACTGAGTTCAACAAATAATAAATTGGACCTCCTGAGATTGAAAAGCTTCTCTAAGGCAAAGAACACAGTCCAGACAAAATGGCAGCCCATAGAATGGGAAAAGATCTTCACCAACCCCACATCTGACAGAGGGCTGATCTCCAAAATATACAAATAACTCAAGAAGCTAGTCACCAAAACACCAAATAATCCCATTTAAAAATGGGGTACAGAAATAGAGAATTCTCAATAGAGGAATCCAAAATGGCTGAAGACACTTAAGAAAGTGCTCAACATCCTTAGCCATCAGGGAAATGCAAGGCATGTAGCAATTTCAAATAAAAACCTCAAGGTTGTTGCTAGAGAGTGAAATTTATTATTCTTAAAATTATTCCATTGTTATTATATTACTTTAAACTACTACACTTACAACTAAGAATTTTCTATGATTATAGTGAAAATACACCTTCTGCTCCAGTTCTACCCACTATGAATACATGGGAAAACCTGATCTAAGATTATAGTTTAAAGTATGAGTACAAATGTCTGACTGAAGTCAGCTGCCCCAATTTCACTGGCCCTGCCATATTACTTTTTGTCAATAAGTGAGATTATTTTAGGTACAGTGTGTTTTCCCAACATATTTTTAAAAGATTAAAACCCATTTGATTGCATAGTTTAAATACTTGTTGATTTGTGTTAGAATTGCATACTAACAGTCAAAACAAAAAGCAAAGATGAATTAAAAAAAAAAAAGAAATGAGATTTGTAAATTCCTAAATTTCAATCATGTATTTAGGGGAAGAATGAAATTCTTTCAGGACCAGGAAATGTCTTAAGAGTCTCATTGTCTCTTCCCTCTCCTCCACTCTGTAAGTGAATAGTCTTTCATCCTCTCTTATGATGGTTGTCATTTTTCTGATACTCAGAATTTCTGTTCACAGTGTGTCAGTAGCAGCAAGATGCACTAGTCTGCCGAGTGTTAGCCAAAGTCATGAGACTGATGATACAAGGTGACCCAATTTGACGTTAAATAAAGGGAAGGCAGTGTTACAACCAATGATATATATATATATATATATATATATATACATATATATATATATATATATATCACAGCCAGTGATGACCTGGAAGAAATATCATCAAGTGAAAATGGCTGACATGCAAAAGTGATGCCAAATAGGGCAAAAGATCACTGGGATGGGCTATGTGTCTGCCTCACAGTTTATGCACTGACGTTTTTGTTCATATAAATACAAGTATGATATGTCATGTCAGATATTCCTATCCTAATGAAATATAATGTATGAGACATATACCAAGGGAAATTAATGTTGACATTTTCAAATTAAGAATCTCCTTAACTAGACATAGGGGAACATGCCAGTAATCTCTGCAGTAGGGAGATGAGACTTGAGGATTGTTTATTTGGTATTATCTAGGGTACATACTGAACCTTTCCTAAAATAAATAAATAGAACCACATAATATAAGATGACAAAGTACAACATACTAACACCCTCTAAAATGTCAAGGCCAAAATATCATACTGTTAGTATGGAAAACTTCTAAATAAAATTAGAATAGAAGAAAATTAGCAATATTCCAATTAACTGAGGTTTTCAGAAAAATAGAAACTAATTTAAAGGCATAAAAATAAAACTGCAGTTTAATTTATATTTCTGTGATCTTATAGTTAGTTATTAGGTTCATCTTAAAGGCAGTCTGCTTGCTCTGCCTATGGTTAGTTTACCAATATGCATAAAAACACTTGAAAATAATATTTATTCTATAGAACATGTAAATATTCTTGTTATTATTACTGTGAAAATATAACCTCAATGCTGTTTAGACTGAACTATGTATGATACCTGATCTCATGATTATATCAAGTATACAGAAAGATATGCCCTATGTGAGGAAGATCATCACATATCATGCCATTCCTCATAAGAACTTGAATAACTGATAATTTTGGTATCTATGTAGAGTGTAGATTCTTCATACCATCGCTAAGGATATTAGGGATTCATTGTGTTATCAGATATATTTATATTGTGTTATCAGATATCAGTTTATATGAAGTGGCACTTAGAACAAACAATTCTTCATTCAAAATATATTTAAGAATTTAAGTAAAACTGATTGCAACTAAATACAGTTCTCATAAGCAATTTAATTATACTATATTTGACTTTTATCTATTTAAGATATAAACTGGGAGAATCTGAATGAAATATGTCACTTATCAAAAACAAGGATTACTTTGTATCTGAGTAAGGTCTTTATATATATGTCAATAAATTCAAAGATACTTGATATCTTCATCTCCTAATGAACTCCTAGAAATAATTCTTGGTATATGAAATAGTCCTGCTGCTTCAAGCTATAAAATTTTATACAGGATGTATAAAATCGTTTATCATATTTATTTAACAATCAAGCAAATTTTAGTTAACAAGTTTTCAGTTGAACCCTGTAATTTTAAATAATAATTTTCTTTTTAAAACAATAACAAACTTAGAGCCTTTAAAATATCCTGCTTGGGCTGGTGAGATGGCTTAGCTGTTAAAAGCTAGGCTTACAACCAAAATATCCTGATTGTCTGCACAGAGTATCCATCCTGTAGTCTTTAAAATAACAAAGATTTTTTGCACTGTGCTTTGAATAGCTGATGGTATATCCATTTAATGACAAATAAAAGCTAATTCTGATGGACAAAGCATCTTTTGAAATAAACAGTTTTAACATTTCATTTGGCTAAAGATTTTTTTCCTTTCCTTTTTCTTTTGGAGAATGGAGCATAAATAGAGCAGGAAGCCAAGTTGATAGATTCTGTTTTGAAAGTCAGAACAAAGTAAAAGGAAATTATTGATCATACCTTGGAGACAAAGTACAAAAGAGAAGCTTTGTATCATCCATTTTATAGGACATTGAGGATTAGAATTCACATCAGTCTGCTCCAGACATAGACGACAGGACAAATTAAATCAGAATTTTAAGTTCCAAATTGATCTAATCTGTTTGTGTAGATAAAGCCTCAAACTTCCGTCATGTCAAATATATCATCTTGGGCAATTTGTTTTCTTATCATTTTTTCTTTGGCATTTTATTCTGTGACAAACCAAGAAACAGCACTGATTTCCCTTGGAGAATTTAATTCACATCTGGTATCTTGTAGAAAGCTTTCCTGACAGAAATAGCAACCAGACTATAAAATCACTCAGTTTAAAAAGCCTCTTTAAATATCAAATAGTTTACTTGTTCACAAATTAAAGTTCCAGAAAAAACATGTCAAAATTACTTGAGTACTGATAAAGTCCAAATACTGAAAGTTGAACACAATTTTATTCACCAACATGTAATGACCATATAACAAATACAAAAGATGTACAAAAGAGCTTACTTTCGAAGCAGTGAATATGTACAATTGATACTTTCCTGAGATCATTATAAAGTAATAACATCAAACGCATATTTCACACAACAGAAATTCAGCAAGAACTGTTCCTGTTTTATGTATTTATGTATTTAAAGTACAAAAGAGGACACACCGCAATGCAGTTTCACCTGAGTGTCATTCCTAACACAAGGGTACACGTCATTTAATACAATTAGATAAGTGTGAGTAATGGTGGACCTAAACTCCAATTAGGTTTTACAAGCTAGAAACAGGTCAAATGCCTTGCTAGATATAAACAGTATAACAAATGTGCTCCAAAATCTAGAAAAAAATGAAGACAAATTTTATTACTGCAACATCTGTTTCATAAAAAGAATGGCTATTCTTTTGAAACCAAAATTGCCCAAAGTAACAGAATTTCCTAAGAGGTTGAACTTTGAATTAAATGGGGGGGGGCGTGGCTCTGTCAAGATGGGAGACTGTGGTTGGGATGTGTTGTATTCGAGAAGAATCTGTTCTCAATAAAAAAAGGAAAAAGGAGAAAATTAATGCAATAAATAAAAGGCTCAGGACGCTGTGCTCCTCAGTATAATTTCTTTAAGGTTAGCTCTCAGCAAAGCTCTGCATTGTTTTACTCCAGCTTTTACACTGTAAACTGCCATCTTGCTATCTCAAATCCCATCTGCTCAAACTGTCACTTTAATTGACTACAGTTTACTTAGCAGAAAACAAAAGCAGCAATAATCAAATTGTCTCTTAGTTATATTTGATTTACTATTAAATTTCCATTAGGAGAGCACAGGATGTTGAGGTGGGGGCTTTGCTCCAGCACCTAGCATCCATGTACCCAGAGAGTCTGAGATGTTATGGTGGAAGCTCCACCCAAACTCCCTCCCCTATCTCCCTCCAAACCCTGCTGCATCTCAGAAAGCCGGCCAAATGATGACTCTTTCACTGAAAATGCTCAAGACCTCTGCCACATGGTATTTCGACTGTCCCCCAGAACACAGACTTTCCCTAGTCTCTCTTTCCTTCTCCTCTCTAGGGGCCTGGAAGGCCATCCGGGAGTATTTAGCCATTAAGCGTGGGCTTTTTCTGATTTGGTTTGATTGGATCTGATTTGGATTACTGAATTGGTAGAGAGGCTTATCCGGGTACAGAAACTTTTCACAGAACACGTTTCATTTCTTCAATGCATATAGTCTAGCATAACATATGGAAATAAGGAAACAGTGAGATGATGTACACAGTATTTTTATGTATGTTAACAGATAAAAGAATACATAGTCAAATTTATACTAACTACAGACACCTAACTCATCAAATTATGTCACTTAATTGTTAGAGGAAAAGTCTCAAATGGAAAGTTATATTTTTAAATCCCCCTTGTATGTATGCTTTATTTTTTTATTCTATTACTTTAGTATATTTTCTAGATTCAAGACACAGTAAGTTATTGCACCTGATTTTCCAAGTCAGCAATTTAAAGCAAGTTGTTCTCACCTTGATTCCTTTGTTAAAGGAAAAATGACAATGTTCAGATCATGCTAGCTCTCTTTAGGTCTAGATAGGCTCAGAATGGCACTCTTCTCCAGTATTTTATAGGTCAAAGAAACCCTAACAATGAAGAAACATATTCCACACCTTAATAAAGTAACTCATTCTTGAGGAAATTGAAAACAGACATGTGTGAATGAAGAAAAATTACCAGGAGGACTTTAAAACTGTACTTCATGAGTAGTTTTCATAAAGAAACTTCTTCCTAATTTAAATTTCTAGTACTCTTCTTTCACTTGCTACCCGCAGACAAAAGACAAAAGAGAGCATCTGGTACTAGTATTTCACTAAATGCACAAAATAGTAAACTGTACCCTGAATTCTTATGCCAGCATCAGAAATAGATATTTGAACAAAAATTGTTACTACAAACAGTAAGCATATACTTACTAGGATCTTAAAACTCAAAAGACAAACACAAGTTGCCAAAGATACTGATAATTTGGATCATTTGGATATTGCTGATGAAAAGATAAAATGATGTAGATTTTGTAAGACAGTTGCACGATTCCTCTAGATGTTAGGTGGACTTACCAATTCAGTTCCTAGGTATGTGCACAAGACAAGTGAGCATATGCACAGAAACAAAAGGATTTACAGAAGCAAGTACATGACAGTATTAATTGTTAAAAACAAAATTTGTAATAGGCCAGAAAGTCCATCCTCTGACAGTCAAATATATAAACAGTAAAATTCTCTTCGAAAAATAATAAAATACAAAGTTCTGATACATGCTGCCACACAGATAAACTTTGAAAACATTACACAAAGTGAAAGAAAACAGTCACAAAAGACAACACAGTATTATTAGAATTTTGATTTGTGTTTTTCTGGTAACCAATGGTGTTGAACAATAAGTCATTTCTTTGGTCATTTGTATGTGTCATGTAGGAAAAATGCCCATTAAATCATTGTCACATTTTATAATTGAGTTGTCTTTACATTGATTGCTGAGTCAAAGTTTCAATACATTCTAAATAAAAGTCCTTTGTGAGCTATGATCCTGTTTCTGATGAGAGAGGGAAATCGTTCTTCATTCTTCAGCAAATATGATGGAAACTGTGGATTATTAATAGATATTCCTTATCAGGATCAGGTGATTTTGTTATGACCCTTGATTGCTTAGCAGTTTTTTATCATAAAAGGGCGTTTTTCAGAGAACAGTAAGATAATCCTGTGTGATTGTTGATGCTAATAATATTATAGACCCTGGAATCCTATTGCAAGAGAAACTCAATGGATAATTATATAGATTATTCTAGCTTGCCTGCACATCTGTGAAGGATTGTTTAATTGGGTTAATTGAAGTGGAAAGTTTTCATCAGCTGTGCCTTGGATTAAATGAATGCCACAGAGAGAAGAGAGGGGAGAGTTTGAGCAAATATAAGTTAATTCATTGTTCTTTCTGCTCTTCACAGCAGATGGACTATAGCTCTGTTTCAATTCACTGCTTCCTTGGCTTCTCCACAACAATGGACTGCAACCTGGATCTGTGAGTCTAATAAATCCATACTTCCTACTGTTATGCTTCCCAGGGTATTTAATCACAGCAAGAGAAAATAAAAATAATATTTTTGTAATTGTTTTCCTTTATGTAATATATGTACATATCCCACCGACATGACTTCTAAGATAAGATAGTCATTATTGGAGGATATTCGCTAGTCTGATATTTCTGGAACACATGTCTAATGTCACAGAAGACTCAGAATAGTGGCTTTAATACTACAGTTTTACCTTGAATATTAATGTCAGTATACTCATTTTAACAAGTGAAATGAATGTATTTTCTACAAAACTCAGGAGTGGTGGTATATGATATAAGAAATAAATTCAGGAAACCCTAAGCTCTCTGAGAGACCTGTTGAAATATAGAGTAGTAACTATTTGTGTCAACATCCAGACATAGGGCCACAAATCCTCTAACATTAAATACATTTCTTATGTTTTCATTTCTAGCATCTTTGATAGACGTTATCAGTTTATAAATAGTCTGGAAGAATAATTATTCTCAAGAACTAAGTAACTCATGAATCATTGCTGTGCTTAATAAATAAACCTATCAATTGTTATTTCCTCCAGGGAACTGTCAAAATTGTGCTCCTCATTTTGGCCTGTATACTTAATATGACCATCAGTTCTTAAGTAACAAGTTTATATACTAGTAATTTTACATAACCTTAGCCAAAATAGGTACATGACACTAGAAAATCTCTGAGTTTCTATTGGCCTACCAGGAAAAATGCATGCTATTATCTAGATTAATGTATATCTAATCTGAAAGGCAATTCAATCTTCTAGAGTTTTAATATTTTGATAATTATTTATATATTCAGTTTAGGCTCAAAGAATGGTATGCCATCCATAGTATGTGTGCGTAGAAATCAGAGAATAGAGTCTATCCTTCTATCTTGAGATTATTGGGTATCTAACTCAAACTGTCATGGCAACCCTGGCTGAAAGTACCTTTATTCACAGAGCCATCTCACCAGCTCTTGATCAATCTTGAGATTTACATATTGCCTAGATCAAAGAATTATCAGAGCACAGCTCCAGAAAGCCTTCAATTTCTATAATACTTCTAGTTCTACTTATTGCACAATTATCTAACCATGTTGTAAACAGCTATAGAGGCTGATTTCTATTTGAAACAAACGTTATATTAGTCTACACACATAGTGCACTTGAGATCCACTCCAAAGACTTCATCCTGAAAGAATGCAGAAAGAGTGATGACATGCTGACAGATCTGAAGAAGCCCTTCCACAATGTTAGCACTGAACACTGAATCCATTTAAAGCCTAATTATTCAGTGAATTACAGCTCTCTACAGTCACGGGAACGAGGGAGTATGATAACTGAATTCTAACACCTAACAGATGTAGCACAGTAAGATCCTTGCAAGGGTAGAGCCTGACCTCCAATTTGTAGCAATCAGAAAATAGACAAGAGCGGGCAATAACGAAAAACCAAACAGTGACCATTAGAAACACATACAAGTGCAAGGCGGGAGCATGTGACTAACATAGCTGCAGACTTACCACACTAGATGAAGCTGGATGTTAAATTACAAAACAGGAAAAAAAATGAATCACAGAACATAAAATGTAGAGAAGTCATAAAGTGCAAAGGCAATTTGGTCCTCCTCTTTTTGAATGAAGATTAATTAGGTAAGTGTATTCACAAAAGAAGGAAGTTGGTAATATTCATTAGGAACATACAGAAAATTTGAGGAAGAAAATGATTATACCCCAAGAAAAACTCCTAGCTTGCTATATTTTCTTGTACTTCATAGTTCAAATGACAAAAATGAACCTAGAAATACCTTTTTGATTTGCAAGCTATGAGTTTACATCACTTCTTATATCCTGGTTCATAAAGAGTTAAACCCAGCAAAGCCCAACTTAGATCACATTATGAAGAAAGTCATAATGTGTACCCAGTTTGTGTACCCATTAAGTGCTCTTAGAGAGGCAAACTTGTTTAGCTTAGGGAAGCCTAATTTGTTTTGCTATACCACTAATGTAAAAGAAGTTGTGATATTTTATGGCCAGAATATGATGAGAATTCAAGACTCTTCATGTTCATTATTTTATTAAAAAAAAAAAAAAAAGCCTTGCTTTGCTAGAATTCCTGAGCTTTTCTCTCGTAAAACCTGTCAAAATGGTATTAAGACTCCTGTGGCAGTTTTCCTGTGATTTCTCATACAATATTTCTAGTAATGAACCTGTATGACTACAAGACATTACCATTGTTGTAAATGCAGCTCTTTTGGCATAACATGTTTATAGTCACTTATATTTATTTTCCCTCGTAGAAGAAGCATCTGGGAGTAGCATAAAGTACAAACAAAAACATAGAGGTGAATTATGTATTCTTTTGTTGTTTTGCACATCTTTACTTAGAATTATTTTACGGACTGTTTTTATGGTTTGTTAAAATATAAGAAAAGGAAGTTGAGGAAGGGGATTGCCACCACAAGTGCCCCAGTGTAAAAGAAACCACAGGCAATCATTGAAGGCCTGTTATTGTCGAGTTGTGGATTTGTGGGATTGACTAGCAATTTGCCATGTGCCCATCATGTTTAGCTTTTCAGGATGTGGAACTCTCTAACATCTGCTACATCTCAGGGTCTTTTTATCCCAACAGGTATATAATGGAGTTATATTTAAGTTTACTTAAATGTACTATAAAAATTATCACTAACAAGTTTGTAGGCCACTAGAAAATGAAAATCTTTTAACAGGTATGGATTACTCTTTTATTGTCTTTGTTTTGTAATAAATCTATGTACTTCAATCAAGGTAATACAAATTGCATTAGGTATTCTTCTATTGCCGTGATAAAATCCATGACCACAGCAACTTACAGAAGGAGGAATTGTTTTATAGTTGCAAAGTGATAGGAGCCCATTCTGATCATGGTGGGGACATGTGGCAGCAGGTTGACATGGCAATTGGAGCAGCAAGATGAGACCACACATTTAAAATTGGTAGCAAAAACAACAGACTTGGAACAGCACAAGTCTCTGAACAATTGAAGCCTGTCCCAATGACACACTTTCCTCAGTAAAGCTATACCCCCTAAGCCTCCCTAAATAGCACCAATCGGGTACTAATATTCAAATGCCAGAAACTCTGGGAGACATTTAACATTCAAACTGCTACACTAATCTAAGACCCTAGAAATAGAAATGCATGCAGGAACAGGAAGTTAATTAGCAAATGATAATAGAAACAACAAATAAGTAAAAGATAATGTTAGAAAGGCTAAAATTTTACAGACAAAACATAGTTTACTGTGAATAATCTGTGCAGCATTACTTAAAGCACTATTGTACACTACTGTGGTTTAATGAGGGTCAGGATAAACAAGTAGGCCAAATAGATGTTTATTAAGGGAAAAACAACTCACAACACAGACAGATGAACACAGCAGTTAAAACTGGATGCTCCTCTCTCCGTGCCCCACCAGAAAGAGAGTGTTCTCTGCCTCCTTCCAAGACCAAGCCCCACAGGTCACTTCTGCCCCTGGCTCTACCCCTCAATGGGTGTGGTCAGTGCCACAGAAGCAGACATAGTGAATATCCCACTACAATTCCCCTTTTAGTCTAAAGAAAAGATTTAAGCTTGATACAAAACTATATACAAAGCAGGGAATAACAAGTGTGCTCTAAGAAAAGGAAAATTGAGAACAAAACCACAAATATACCTAGTCCTAGGGTGAAGGCATAAGAGAGTTTACAATAGAGTTGTCCTAAGCTGGAAAGCTTAAGTCTAGTACCTAATATATCTAACTAGGAAGAGAGAATAATACTTAAGATATTTTAATCTACAAACTTATCAAGACCTGAGAAGGAAAATAACAATACTAGGGTAGACAAGAAGTGCGGATGGGCAACTTCCAAAAGGTGCAGAGAGGACAGAAACAGCAAGCTACCTGGACAGTCACTCAAGGTCTCACAGCAACGTTGGTACAGCCAGTTTTGGCTAAGACCAGGAGTATTTGACAGACCACAACAAAAGCAGGGAGGTAGAAAGGCTGTCTTACCCTGACTTGGCAAGGTTCAGCAGTCTTCTATGTTTGTTTCCTGCAAGCACATAGGACCGCATGTCCAAATCAGTGGTCAAGGTTGAGGCAGTTCCTTGCCCAAGAGGCCATTAGCCGAAGCGAGGATGAACTCCAGAAGGAGCAACAACAGTGTCCAAACAGACATAGTGCCCAACATGCCTATAAAAACTTTCACTTAAAATTAATAAAGGTGTAAAAAATGCTTTAGAAACAAAGGAACAGAGACTAGCAAGACTTCTTGGTAGCAGCATTTTCTCCATTTGATTTGTTTTGCTGTATACAGAGATTTCCCTTCTTTAAGGGAGGTTTCCAAAATTAGCATAAGCGACAAAAAACCACCTTGCCTTTAAAGAGCTCTGCTAACAATTCATTGGTGTGTAAGAGAGCTGCAATGAAGGTTTACACTGTGTTTTAAAAAATACGCTGGCTTGGGATTGAAAAAGAAACGGGATACAATGGTTTAAAAAAGAAAAAAGAAAGTAAAATGGATGGGTGTGTTGGCACACACCATTAATCCCAGCATTCGGGAGGCAGAGGCAAACAGATCTCTGTGATTTCAAAGTAAACCTGGTATGCAGTGAATTCCAGAATGGATAAAAGTTACACAGAGAAACCCTGTCTCAAAATATGTAAAAATAGAAGTAGAAGAAATAGAGTAATAAAAAAGCCACGTAAAGATGGAAAGCACAGAGAAATTTTGGATACTATATGCGATTCTGTTGTCTTTAAATTATTTGATTGCTGAGAAAATAACAACTACTGATAAAGAAATGCTGCTAGATTAATTCAATTTATATATTTTAAAAATGCATTGAATCCAAAATTAAAGCTTAAAGACAAGTTACTGGGGAAAAGGATTTCTATTTTTGTTTCCACAAAAAATGAAAAACTGTGGATTTCTTGCAGATTAATGTGGTTTGGTCAAGCCAGACCCCCTGAAACAGTGCCCCAGATGATCCAACATTCAAAGCAGTTGAGACAAGGCCTTGCAGACTACTGCCAAGATTTCTGTGTCTTCTTTGGCCCCCCATGACAGCGCCCTCTACCAGCAGGAAGTAGTTTGGAAAGTATGATGCCCAAATTCCCAAATATTGTTTATAAATGTTTGTTTTCATTTAAGTGGGCTTAGTTATAACTGGTTAATGACACAAGCAATCTTTTTAAAGGTAAAAAGGGAATTATGGTATAGATATAAATGCTTTGTTTTGGAATGGATTTTCATTGATACAAATTTAAGATCAATTTTGTGATATGTATATTTCTCCTCTTGTTTAGGTATTATGTTTATATAGCTCATTGGAAAATGTAATGTATAATTTAGTACAGATTATAGAGAGTTACCTATGATAGTTAAAGCTTGGAGTTAAGTTAGTTGGGATTTCTAGATATGCAGAGATGTATTTGAGATAAATAGGCATTCTTCAAACCTTTCAAAAACCTACAGAATATGGCATTTAAAATGGTTTAGGGTTTTTCTTGACAGTGAGGCACAACTGCTCCTTGTAACATCACCTGCATCAGAAAGAAAGATGGGCATCAAAGAAATGCATAATGAAGTTTGCTTCTAATAAGGCAAGACTAGCTATTTTGATAAGATACTGCTCTTGTCTAGACTGACTATATGCTGAATAAAATGGACTTGCAGGACCCACAGAAAAGTGACTGCTGATGTAAGATGGACATTGCTACAGGATTCCTGCTTCATGGAAGAGGCTGCCTGCCAGACAGTCTACAGGACACAAAGAAAAATGACTGACAAACTGCCAATACAGGTGGACAGTTTAAAGTTTCTTGCCTTGTTGAAGAGTCTGGACACACACTGTGGCCTATGGGCTGAAGATGGAACATTACAGAAGAACTTCGGGTGACTGACCAGGCAGTGAGTTGTCTCTGTCATTTCTAGAGTTTATATATTATCCTTCTATGGTCTTTGAAGGAGTTGAAGACAGATAGTTTTGGTTATAGTTTTCCTTAGTTAGAATTAAAGATAAGTTACATATAGGACTTTAGACTCACAAAGATAGGATAGATGATATTTTCTTTAAGTCTTACAAAATGTTAATGGACTAAATATTGTTAACTGTAATTCTTATTTGATAACTGTTATATGATATATTTTGCTATGTCAAGGTTAAAACCCTTCTTTTTATTTTAGACAGAAAAGAGGAGATAATGGGAGATGTTATTCTGGAAATAAGTTTCTCATACTGGTTAATTAATAAAGCATGTAGTCAATAGGAAACAAAATAGGTGGGGCTAGGAGACCTGGAGGAGGAAAGAGGAAGTAGTTGGGAGTGGTCAGGATGTAGAGCATGGAAAAAGGAAGATGCCCACCGTGGCTCCCTAATAAGATGACCATGTGTAAATACTTAGATAAGTGGAAATGGGTTAATAATCAAGACAGAGCTAGCCCATAAACAATAATAGTAACTGGCCAACATGATTGTATCAAATACAGAGTCTCCAAGTGTTATTTGGGGCTGGTGCAGCTGTGGGCCCAGATCGGTGGCAGGCAGGCTGGTGAGCTGGCGGACTGGTAGAAAAGAGTGGGTCAGGCAGCCGGCGGGAAAAACCTGCCTGTAACAGTACACACTGTTTCTTTTCTGCCAAGGTGTAATAGTCATTTGTCTGAAATAAAAATGAAATGTTTTTTTCTCTTTTGTCCCTGAAATCATGCAAAATATTCAGCTGAATAAATTTGTATCTGATGGAGGACACCACACCGTCCATATCTGCAAGTATAGAGAATTTTAAAAATGTAGAAACTGTGAACTGTTCAAAACTTAAAATCTTTCAGCATAAAATTTGGGTGTGATTTTTAAAGATTTATTTATTTATTTATTTATTTATTTATTTATTTACTTGTTTATTTATTACTTTGAAACAGGGTTCCTCTGTATTGTTTTGGAGTCTGTCCTGGAATTTGCTCTGTAGAGATATGCCTGCCTCTGCCTCTTGAGTGCTGGGATTAAAGGTGTGAACCATCCAGCAAAGATTTTTTTTTTTAATTTATGTGTGTTAGTGCTTTGCCTATATGTTTGTAAGTTCACTGCTTGTGTATCCGCTGCTTAGAGAAGACAGAAGAGGACATTAGATGCCCTGGAATTAGAGTTACAGATGGCTTTGGGCCACCATGTGGATACAGAAAACTGAACCCAGGTCCTCTTCAAGAGAGCAATTACTCTTTACATTCCAAATTTTCCATGTTTTGAAAAAACTTTAAATGGAATAATAAATGGAATGAGGAACCTGTTGTCAAGCTCCAATGTGCAGGAAAACTGGGAACTCTGCTTATTAATAACTCACCAGGATGGAGAACATGTCATAGTCCAAATTATAGAATAATCTAAAGTCACTGAAATTCTGCTTTGAAGCTCTTAAGATGAAGCTGAAAGTTTAATGTAGAAGAAAATGTAAACAAATATGAACACAATTATATAAACCAGGAAATAATTAAAAAAATGATTCAGGAAATAAAATTGACCCTTTAGACAAAATGTAATGATAATAATAGCAAAACATGTTGAATATGAATTTAAAAATATAACATCATAGGAGACTAAAACAGACTTTTTATAAAATCTAACACAAATGATGAATACTAGTGTAATTAAACACAAAATATTAAAAATAAAATCATGACCTTTATCAATGTGACTACATATGGAATTAACTAATGTCCAAAAATAGAGGGAACACCAAGGAGTCATCCCCCCCCTTTTTTTTTAGTTTATATAAATAGGAAGGTCAGAGTCTTGAGGAAGGAAGACATACTTTTAATTTGGGTCACATCTTCTGCTGAAAGCCTAGACATGGAAAAAGGATCTCTTGCTCTTTGCCTGCCTACCCACAACTAGCTAGCAAATCCATTCTTTCACTGGCAGTGGAGACCACTTTGGGATTCCTATGTGTAGTGCAGATTAGCTGAGACATCTAGCCTTATAGACTGAGAAACTACTGCATTCCAGGACCTTCCATTTGTAGCCAGTCATTGTCGTGTTACTTTGACTGCAGCCAGTAAGTCATTCTAATAAATTTTCTTTCTGTACATAGAAAGAGATCTGTTCTATAAGTCTGCCACTTTGGAGAACCCTGGCTAATACTATAAACTAAAAGTGGTTCTTATACATAAGATAAGATTAGTCATTGTTTCTAGGACTAAAAGACCACAGGGGATATTGTTACTGCCATTATGTTAATGTTCACCAAAAGTATATATAAATGGACAAATATTCAAAAATAAGTCTACCAATAATTACAAAAAAGGAAATGGAAATCCATCAAAATCAGATAGGTATTTGGAAATAATCCATAACTAAAATGCTTCACATAGAGAAAAACTGTCACAAATAAATTCTACCAAACTCATGGAAATTAGTTAAAAAGCTTATCCATAAAAGCTTATCAGAGTTGTTAAAATAACTCAACTTTTTAAATATATGTTTTTACCTTACTAAATCCAGTTCTACCTAGTTTTTGTTATTGTTTTTATCTGTCATAAATTTGAACCTACATGTATTACTGAGCATATGGGAACAGTGAACTTTCTAACCAATGAAGAAAATGTGGGCAGTGCAGCTCATGTAATTCAAAGGTGACTGAACCAGATCATTCGCACTGAGATGTGGCATCTCCCCATGCACACATTCTTTCCAACACTATTTTCCCTGTCACCCCCAAACCCGGAAAGAGTGCAATAAATCTTTTGACCTGGCACAACCTCTGACAACAAAAAGAAAAGTCACTGAAATTAAGTAGCTGCAGCCATTGATCTCCTAGAGATTGTACTGTTCGATGGTGTTGGAAGAAAATTGTGTCATTTGTTGAGAGAAACATTATGTCAGCAGGATGCACTTCTGAGTTTCCTACAGGCAATGGCTTCACAGTTGGGTGAACCTAAATTTTTCTATGATGAGTTCTGTAGAAAAGATAAGAAAAGGCATTAATGTATCTATTAGTAATTCTAACCACAAGAACAACTGAGGTCATATTTATCAGTTTATTAAGATTTTCCAAGCATTTTGTTTTTGTTTTTGTAGAAACAAGTTTTTTCTGTGTAGCAATGACAATTCTAGAAATCACTATGTAGATCAAGCTGACTTGAAACTCAGAGATCCACCTGCTTCTGCCTCTGCTTCCCTCTTGCTGGGATTGAAGACATTCACCATAACACCCAATTAGTACTTTGATTTCACTTAATGCATCTTTTACGATGATTTTCTTTTACAAAAAAAAAAAAGCCACCTATAGTTTGTGAGTTTTAATGCACAGTTGTTACCCTTATACTCTGGAAATTAAGGCAAGGGGAGCTTGAATTCAAGGCAACCAGGAACTATTTATTCATCCTGTCTCAAAAAAGAAAAAAATGAATTCGCAAGATATTTTTAAAGGTACAATTTACTTCTTGAATGCTGAGAATTGACTAATAATTTTACAGCAACTCATAAAATTTTTCTCTTCTTTATTAGACACACTGAGAATCCTTGGGCTATAAAACAGCTTGGTATTGGCACAAAAATAAACAGGTAGACCAATGGAATTGAATCAAAATTCCTGATATTGACCCACACATCTACGAACCCCTGATTTTTGACAAAACAGATAAAATTATACAATGAAAGGAGGAAAGCATCTTCAACACATGGTGCTGCCATAACTGGATGATGTTGTGTAGAAGACTGCAGATAGACCCATGTCTATCACCATGCAGAAATCTTAAGTCCAAATGGATCAAAGACCTCAACAAAAATCCACCCACACTGAACCTCTTAGAAGAGAAAGTGGAACAAATTGGTACTGGTGAATATAACACTAGTAGCACAGACACTGAGATCGACAATTAATAAATGGCACCTCCTCAAACCATGAAGCTTCTGTAAGGCAAAGGACACAGTAGACAAGACCAAACATCAGCCAACAGACTGGGAAAAGATCTTCACCAACTCCGCATCTGACAGAGGGCTGATCTCCAAAATATACAAAGAACTCAAGAAACTAGTCAACAAAACACCAAATAACTCTATTAAAAATGGGGTACAGAACTGAAGAGAGAATTCTCAATAGAGGAAATCAAAAAGGCTGAAAGCCCTTAAGAAAGGGTTCAACATCCTTAGCTATCAAGGAAATGCAAATCAAAACAACTCTGAGATACCATCTTATTTCTGCCAGAATGGCTAAAATTAGCAACACCAATGACAACTTATGCTGGAGAGGATGTGGAGAAAGGGGAACACTCCTCCACTGCTGGTGGGAGTGCAAACTTGTACAGCCACATTGGAGATCAGTATGGCAGTTCCTCATGAAAATGGGAATTAGTCTACCACAGGACCCAGAAAGCCGACTCATAAGCATATACCCAAATGATTCACATCCATGCAACAAAGACATCTGTTCAACTATGTTCATAGCAGCATTATTTGCAATAGCAAGAACCTGGAAGCAACCTAGATGCACCTCAACTAAAGAATGGATAAAGAAGATGTGGCATATTTATACAATGAAATACTACTCTGCAGGAAAAAACAAAAACAAAACAACAAAAACAAAACAAAACAAAAAAAAACCCAATGGAATCTTGAAATTTGCAGGCAAATAGATGGAACTTAAAGAAACCATCCCAAGTGATGGTAACCCAGACACAAAAAGAGGCACATTGTATGTACTCACTCATATATGGATTTCAGACATAGAACAAAGGATTACCATAGAAACTTAGACAAAAGGAGGTATTTAAGAGATTCATACAAGGTTCCTCAAAGAAGGAAAAAGGAACAAAAGTTCCTGATCATATTGAGTGGAGTGGAGAGAGAGTTAGGAGAAAAAAGAAGGAACAAGAAGGGACCATGTGGGACTAGGAAGATTGAACCAGAGGACAAATAGAGTTGAGTGAAAAAAAGAGATACCACAATAGAGGGAGCCATTACAGATTCAAAGAGAAAACTGACTCCAGAGAAATGTCCAGAGACTTACAAGAGTGACCCCAACTAGCAATCTGAGCACCAGTGAAAAGGCTATGTCCTTCCCTGATAATGAGATTGGTAATTAATTTATATGCCATCATAGAGCCTTCATCTAGTAGCTGATGTGGAAACAGAAGCAGACACCTACAACTAAACACTGAGCTGAATTCCTGGAATTCAGTTGAAGAGAGGGAGGAGTGATATCACAAGGGGTCAAACCAAGCTACAGAAACCAACAGAGACAGCTGGCCTGAACAAGGGGGGGCTCATGGACCACCAGACTGATATCTGGGAAACCAGCATTATACTGACTAAGATCTCCTGAACATGTGTCTCAGTTAGAAAGCCTGGACAGTCTAAGGGACCCCTGACAGTAGAACAAGAAGGTATCCCTGGTGCACGAAAGGACTTTGGAAGCACATTTCCCATGGAGGGATACTCCCTTAACCTAGAAACAGGAAGGAGGTACTACTCAAAATGACTTGACACATTCATCATCCCTCCTGAAGGCATCACCCTCCCTGTGCAGTGTGTGTGGGAGAATGGGATAGGAGAGGGGGTCAGTGGGAATAGGAGGGAGGGAGGAAGAGAAAACTGGGATCCATATGTAAAATAAGAAATATTAATAATTGTTACAGCAGGTCTCCCCGCCGGCCTCCCGGTCCCACCTCCACGTGGGCCCACAGCCGTGCCAGCCCCAAATAACACTCAGAGACTCTGTATTTGATACAATCCTGTTGGCCAGTTACCATTACTGTTTATGGGCTAGCTCTGTCTTAATTATTAACCCATTTCTACTTATCTAAGTATTTCCACGTGGTCGTCTTATCGGGGAGTCGCGGCAAGCACCCTCTCTCCTTCCCGGGCTACATCTTGACTCCACCTACTACTTCCTCTTCCTCCTCCTAGTCTCCTAGCCCCACCTATCTAGTTTTCTATTGGCCACAGGGCTTTATTAACAGTATGAGAAACATATATACAGAATCACATCTCCCATCATTTCCTCTTTTCTGTCTAAAGTAAAAGAAGGGGTTTAACCTTAACATAGCAAAATATACCATACAACAGTTATCAAATAAGAATCACAGTTAACAATATTTAGTCCATTAACATTTTGTAAGACTTAAAGAAAATATCATCTATCCTATCTTTGTGAGTCTAAAGTCCTATATGTAACTTATCTTTAATCCTAACTAACGAAAACTATAATCATAACTATCTGTCTTCAACTCCATCAAAGACCACAGAAGGACAATATATAACCTCTAGAAATGACAGAGACAATGCATTGCCTGGTCAGTCACCCGAAGTTCTTCTTAATGTTCCATCTTCAGCCCATAGGCCATAGTGTGTGTCCAGACTCCTCAACAAAGCAGGAAACTTTAAACTGTCCACCTGTATTGACAGTGTGTCAGTCATTTTTCTCTGTGTCCTGCAGAATGTCTGGCTGACTTTTCCATGAAGCAGGAATCCTGTAGCAATGTCCATCTTGCATCAGCAGTCACCTTTTTGTGGGTCCTGCATGTCCAGTTTCTACAACATAAAGTCAAACAGTCCAGAAGAGCAGTACCTTGTCCAAATGGCCAGTCTTGCCATATTAGAAGCAAACTTCGTAACAAGTTTCTTCAATGTCCATTTTCCTTTCTTCTGTAAGTGGTGTTACCAGGAACAGTTGTGCCTCACTGTCAAGAAAAACCTTAAACCATTTTAAATGCCATATTCTGTAGGTCTTTGAAAGGTTTGAAGAATGCCTATCCATCTCAAATACATCTCTGCATATCTAGAAATCCAAACTAACTTAACTCTCATAGGTAACTCTCTATAATCTGTACTAAATTATTACATTACATTTTCTAATGAGCTATACAAACACAATACCTAAACAAGAGGAGAAATATACATATCATAAAATTGACCTTAAATTATATCAATAAAAGAAAATCCATTTCAAAGCAAAGTATTCATATCCATACCATAATTTCCTTTTTACCTTTAAAAAGATTGTTTGTGGTTATAGCCATTTATAACCAAGTCCATTTAAATGAAACAAACATTTATAAACAATATTTGGGAATTTGGGCGTCGTTCTTTCCAAACTACTTCCTGCTGGTAGAGGGCGCTGTCATGGGGGTCCAAAGAAGATGGAGAAATCTTGGCTGTAGACATTGCTTCAGGGGGTCTTGCTTGATCAAACCACATAAGTTTGGAAAGAATCCATAGCTTTTCATTTTCTGTGGAAATAAAAATAGAAATCCTTTTCCCCAGTAACTTGTCCTTAGGCTTGAATTTTTGAGTCAAAGCATTTTTAAAATATATAAATTGAATTAATCTAGCAGCATTTCTTTTATTAGTTGTTATTTTCTCAGCAATCAAATAATTTAAAGACAACAGAATCGCGTATAGTATCCAAAATTTCTCTGTGATTTCCATTTTTACGTGGCTTTTGTATTACTCTATTTCTTCTACTTCTATTTTTGCATATTTTGAGACAGGGTTTCTCTGTGTAACTTTTATCTGTCCTGGAATTCACTGCATACCAGGTTTACTTTGAAATCACAGAGATCTGCTTGCCTCTGTCTGCCGAGTGCTGGGATTAATGGCGATTAATGATTAATGTGCCATTACATCCATCCATTTAATTCCTTTTTTCTTTTTAAACCATTGTATCCCGTTTCTTTTTCTCTCCCAAGCCAGCGTATTTTTTAAAACACAGTGTAAACCTTCATTGCAGCTCTTGTACACACCAATGAATTGTTAGCAGAGCTCTTTAAAAGCAAGGCGGTTTTTGCCGCTTATGCTAATTTTGGAAACCTCTCTTAAAGGAGCCGTGCAAATCTCTGTCTACAGCAAAACAAATCCAACCAAGAAAATGCTGCTACCAAGAAGTCTGTGTTCCCTTGTTTCTAAAAACTATTTTTTAAGCTTTTGTTAAGTTTTAAGCGAAAGTTCTCAATCCCGCTTCTGACACCATTATGTTACAGCAGGTCTCCCCGCCGGCCTCCCGGTCCCACCTCCACGTGGGCCCACAGCCGTGCCAGCCCCAAATAACACTCAGAGACTCTGTATTTGATACAATCCTGTTGGCCAGTTACCATTACTGTTTATGGGCTAGCTCTGTCTTAATTATTAACCCATTTCTACTTATCTAAGTATTTCCACGTGGTCGTCTTATCGGGGAGTCGCGGCAAGCACCCTCTCTCCTTCCCGGGCTACATCTTGACTCCACCTACTACTTCCTCTTCTTCCTCCTAGTCTCCTAGCCCCACCTATCTAGTTTTCTATTGGCCACAGGGCTTTATTAACAGTATGAGAAACATATATACAGAATCACATCTCCCATCAAATAATACTAATACTACTAATAATAATAATAATATTATTAATAATAATAATAATATTGCTTGGAAAAAGCAAGGAATGTGAATGTCATAAACTTAACTGCTACTGCAATGTTGGGAACTGAGATATTTCTAAGGGAACTAAGTTTCAGATTACACAGCAATCTTTCTCAATGCACTGACAAAGAATTGGTCAGAAAAAAAAAAAACTGTATGTCAAAAATCTCTGGGGTGAATTTAAAACATTATAACTTAATAAATAAAATTTTACCTTTTACTAAAGAAAAACATTTTTAGTGTGTGTGTGTGTGTGTGTGTGTGTGTGTGTGTGTGTGTGCGTGTGTGTGTCCATGCTGACACTCAGGCATGCATTCCACATTTGAGTATAGAAGTCAGGGGACAACTTGTAGAAAGTTAGTTTCTCCTTCTCATTTGTGTGCCCAGCATTAAACTCAAGGTCATCAAACTTGGAGAAAACACCTTTACCCTCTGGCCTGTCACACCAACCCAAACGAAATTATTTGTAAATAACCATCAATGTAACCAAGAGCTTGAATGAAGAATTCAGAACCTGATGCAGATGAGGTCATGTTCATGAGGTCGAGGGAGTTAGCTGAGTCACAAGTGTTGGCAGTTGATGGTGTTCCTGAGAGCAGGGTCGGTGGTGTAGACTGAGAGCTGAGGATTTAGGAGAATGCAGCAATCACAATAGCAGACTGGTACATTCAAGAACTGACATACTCAAGAACACAAAAGCCAAATTGATTAGAACAGAACAGGTAAAGAATAAACAAGACAGGAATGAAACTGGATATAGTGAACTTTTATGGTTTACGGAAAAATATATCATGCATATTTTTGTTTATAAACTAGGCATATTACTTATATTAGGAGATCTTGTGGATAGACTGAGTACTACATCTAATAAAAAAAATGGCTATAAAACAACAACTAAATCTAACACTTTGACACAAGCCTCTACATTCTTCTCAATAAAAAAAAATAAAATGTATCAGGTGTGGTGATAAACAGCTTTATGACTGGGTTACCTCACTAAGGATGCTTTCTTCTAGTTCCATCCATCTCCCTGTGTATTCAAGGCTCCATTTTGTTTTTCCACTGAGTAGTACTCTATTGTGTAAATGTACCACATTTTCTCCATCCATTCTTCAGTTGAGGAGCATCTGGGTTGCTTCTAGATTTTAGACACAGAGAAAAAGAGTAACAGCCTACAATTCACACTACCAGAAAAGTTAGGAAACAAGGAAGACCCTAAGGGAGACAAATATACTCCTCTGGAGAAGGAGAAAGGGACAAGATCTCCTCAGCAAATTGGGAACATGGAGGGAGGGGAGAGGGAGTTAGGAGTAAGAGTAGGGGAGAAGAAGAGGGAGAGGTGGGCATGAAGCAGCAGGAAGACTGAGACAAGGATAGAATAGAGGAGAACAAGAAAAGAGATACCATAATAGAGGGAGCCATTATAGATTTAAGGAGAAATCTTGCATTAGAGAAATGCCCAGAGATCTACAAGGATGACCCCAACTAACAAGCTAAGCAATAGTGAAGAGGCTACCTTTAATGCCCTTCCATGATAATGAGATTGACTACTACCTTATATGCTATCCTAGAGTCTTATTCTAGTAGCTGATGGAAGCAGAAGCAAACACCCACAGCTAAACACTAGCTGAAACCCTGTAATCCAGTTGCAGAGAGGGAGGAGTGATGAGCAAAGGGTCAAGACCAGGTTGGAGAAACCCACAGAATCAGCTGACCTTAAAAAGGGGGCGCTCATGCACCCCAGTCTGTTAGCTGGGAAACCAGCATAGGACTTTACCATACACCCTGAATGTGGGTGGTAGGAGGACTGGGCAGTCTATGGGGCTTCTGGTAATGGTTCAATATTTATCTCTAGTATACAAATGGACTTTGGGAGCCTATTCCACATAGAGGGATACTCCCTCAGCCTAGATACATGGTGGAGGACCTAGGCCCTACCCCAAATGATATGCTATACCACCCATGGAAGGCCTCACCCGCCCTGAGAAACAGATAGGAGATGGGATGGGGTTTGGTGGGAGTGATAGGGAAGAACAGGAATGTGAGGGAACTAGGATTGACATGTAAAATAACTTTGTTTCAAATTTAAATAAAAAATTTAATAATAATAATAATAATAATAATAATAATAATAATAATAATCTTTAATCCCAGCATTGGGAGGCAGAAGCAGGTGGATCTCAATGACATCAATGCCAGCTTGGTCTCACAGTAAGTTCAGGGAAGCCAAAACTTAAGACACAGAGAAACCCTGTCTTTAAAAAAAGAAAATAATAATAATAATAATAACAATAAATTCTAAACATCAATATCCCTTTTCTTCACCCTGAACTTATATAATAATTTATAAAATAAGTGTAAGTAAATTCAAGAAAGTCTTATTTTTTTCTCAAACTGACTGCATTGCTGTTTTTTTAAATGTCAGAAATGGAATGTGAACTCTTGTTGATAGTCTACTCTCACTCACCTTGGACACTTTTGGATGCAGGATACCTTGCCCTGTCCTTCTTCCAGTGATACAATGTTAATTTCAGTGTTACATTATGTATTTTTCCTATAGTAGCCTGCATAGAGAAAGGAGGCTACAGTCAATTTATATGTTTATGAACAGAAACAAAATGAATTAGGAGCAAAGCTGACATTCAGTCAAGGACAACAGAAGAGGTCCTGTGGGAACATAGCGGAGGAGCAAATTACTGACTACCCTTGATGTAGACATCCTTCTTACAATAATAACACATTGAAGAAATAAGTCACACATAATTGGTAATACTAATTAAGTAAAGGATAATACATAATTGATGGAGGAGTTTTGTCCATGGATGATAGATAGGATGGCAGTGTCTTAGCCAGAGGTTACAACTTAAAAAAAAATATGCTGATGTTTCAATGCATTGAGTTTGCAATATTCTACAGACTTACATCTCTCACTAACTTCAACATGTTGAATACACACATGTACACACACACACAAATGCACACACACACAGAAACACATACACAAACGCGCGTGCACACACACACACACACACACACACACACACACACACACACACACACACACAAACGGATACACATACCACAGAAGACAAGGATGTGTATCAGTGTAGATTCACTTATTCTTAAACAACTGCTAGACGAGCAGTACCTACAACTATTATAGGAAAGCACTTCCCCTAAGTGACTGCAATTAATTACTTTGAGCTGCAGGTGCTTGCACCATGGACAATATTTCTTATCTCCCCTGTCACTGAGAAAGATTAAGCACTCTCAACGGTATTTAGATTTGTAAAGGCCTAATCATGATGATGATGGCAGTGATATGATGATGGTGATAATGATGAAGTAGTAATTTCTACAACAACCTGAACTAAAGAATGGTCTTTAACATTTCATACAGACCTTTTCATGTCATTCTCAAAAGATACACTGTCCAAACTATTTTATTCCCTTCAGATGGTGGATGAATTGAGGTTTGGTATGATTCATGTGTTGAAAACTCCAGATTCAGTGGATGTTTAAAAGTAATTTAATCAAAATGTATTAATTTTAGACATTTAACTCTAGTAATCATAAAGCTGTGTATTATAAGATGGAGGACATAGAGACACCTTGTTTATATCCTAATACCACATGTCTATGGACATATGTCATTTCTGTCTACAAACCTTGCTGATTCTGTCTAAACCTTCTCTGATGCCACAGAAGCATGCAATAAAAAGAAAATAAAAATGAATTTTCTCCTCATGTTTTTTAAAAGTAACCCCAATATGCCTGAATCTAAAGCTTGGAGTTGTCTCTCCTTTACATATATCAAGCTGTGCCTGGAACTTACGGATTTGCCCTCAGGTGTTCATGACATGTCTGCACTTGCAACATCTTTGGTCTATATCAAAGTGAGTCGGTTTTTGTTTGGGAAGCTTATCAACAAGTCAAGACCATCTGTTTGGTTTATCATTTCTTTTCAGAAATGAACAGTTTGGAAGTCTGATCCACAGAAACTTATATTCATGCAGAACACATCAGCCCCAATTGAGCCTTACTCTTAGAACCAAATCAACAAGAAGGAAAGCAAGATTGGGTTTATAAACTACTATCTGCAGGCTTTGATCAGTATGCAGGAAAAAATGAATGATCAATAATATTCAAAATTTTGAAAGTAAGACTTCATAGCATTTTCAATTTTAATGACACTCATATTTATTAGACGAATGCCTCTATAGTTTACAATTATAATCTTAGGAATATTTCTGTCAGTGTTCTGGCATGTCTCTGAAGGAATTCAGATATGTAAGGATTAGGCTAAACCACAAAGCAAAATATTTTTGCTTTGTTTTTTTACACCACATACATTGTTTGCTACCAAGTTTCCAGTTGAGACACCTAGCAGTTAGCCTTAGAGTACTTTAGTTTAAAGGTTAAAAGATAGAGGAAATTGTACCAAGCTTTTCTCTTGTTTCATTTTCTCTTTTCTTTCAAGACAGAGTTTCTCTGCATAGCCTTGGCTGTCCTGGAACTCACTCTGTAGACCAAGCTGGCCTTGAACTCACTAAGTTCCACTTGCCTCTACCTGCCAAGTGCTGGGATTAAAGACGTAAGTCACTTCCCTCCAATCAGGCTTTTTCTTTTAAGCCACCAAACAGCTCCCAAATCATGGGACTTATTATTAGTTTTGAATGCTCCACCTAGTTTAGGCACATTTCTGGCAATCTCTTTTAACTTAAATTAATCTGTCTCCTTCCTTCCCTCCTCCTGCTTCGCTACTTTTGTCTTCTTTCCAGCCAAGATTTCAACCTCCTATTTATTCTTTCTGCATGTCAACACTATCTATCCCTCTTCTGCCTGGATATTGGCTAGACAGCTTTTTATTAAATGAATCACGTGCCTTAGGCAGGCAGAGTGAAACAAATGCAACATATCTTTAAACAATTAATCACACATCTTTACATCTTTAAACAAATGCATCAAAACAAAGTAGCACATCTTTACCCAATTAAAATTATATCCTTGGCATAAACAAATGTAACACATCTTTGCCTAGTTAAGATAATATAACCTAACAGGAAATTACCTCAAAATTTGAAGATGTAGTCTCCCCCTGTTCTGTTGATTTCTTCCTTTAGAAAAATGACCCCTTCAGAACAGAAAATATAAGTTCTTGTTCTGGCTTCTATTTTTTTGTGGCAAATATTAAAACACTGTTGTCATGGTGATTAAAAAAAACAGGGAAGCATTTATTAACATTATGTTATTTTTATAAATAAGTACTGAGGAAGCTAGTATCAAAATTAACATTTCAATTACAATCATGGGTCCAGATAGGTCATGCATGTTCACCTGTAAAACCATAAGAGGGTTAAGTAACAATATTTTTCTGGGAAGGTTTAAAAAGTAATTTTGTAGATTAATTGAAGAAAATAACTCCAAGTGAAACAGATTTTAATGAAAGTATAGCTGAGCAGCATCAGGGAACTGAGTTCACCCTCATTTAAAAAAAAAATAGACACTCCTACAAAGAGAAGTACCTGCCATTCACTTAAAGTAATAAATGGATGGCCTCTTAAAAAAGAAATCCAGGTAAGACAGAATGAGGAAGGTGAAAGAGAAAAGAAGCAGAACACAGCTGCACGAGCAATCTAAAGACAGTCAGGAGCACATGTGTACACCTCTATATGGGAGAGAGACTTAGAGAGCTGCTTTGATGTGCTTCCTGTCAGCAGGACAGCATCCTGCTCTAGAGAGACCAAACCAGCAAGAGCAAGGGTATAATAAACAAGTTAAGCATGGACATACTGTGGATTTAACATGCTCCTCTAGGTCCCCGTGTTAAAAACTCAACTCCTCAAGACTGAAAGTTGAAGATGGGACATAGCTGAAGGTGTTAGAGTCAGAAGAACTTGGTAACTAAACGTTTTATTAGTTATGCTACCATGGCATTTGATACAATATAGGTAATTGGCTCATTCTCAAATCCTTTTCCCCATCTTACCCACTCTTTGTCTTTTTTATTATATAAAATATCAACAAAGCACATGCTAGATGTTTGTCCTGTCTATGCCTCTAGAATCATTAGACCATCAATTCCCGTTGGTTATAAATTGCCCTGTACTTGAATGAGTTACTGTCAGTTTCAGATGCATCACTACAATTCTCCTTCTCAGATCTTCATTTCAAAACTGAAAGTTAAGAAATTTATACTAATAATGCTTAGAAAAAAATATATTTAGAGTTTACATAATGTCATCAAGGTCATCAAGTATAAAATCCTTTAAATATATTTCCAGCAATTGTTACTGGTCTGGGTCCTTTTGTAGACCACATAGGTGAGAAACTATCACAGAGTCAGAGGGATCTTATAGCACTACCTGTGTGGAGTGGAGAGGACATGTGAACAAAGCCAAAAATAAATTCTTTATAGTAATTAAATAGGTCTGCTAACAATTAAACAAAAAATGTTATGTTACTAATTTTTAACACTCATTTTGCTCTTCACTCTAAAATTTACTTAAGTAATCCTTTCCAAACAAACCAATAAAATAAAAGTAGAAGTGTTGGCTCTGAATTGTAGGACACTGTGTTAGGTACAACAAGTTAGACAAGTGCACACACATTCTTTATGTTCCCTTTCACATATGAGTGCTTAAAACAAATCAATTAAAATATGTAGAAGTGATTGTTAGAAAAGCAAGGGTGGGATATAAGGAATCCTCCTTATAAGAGTAATTACAAGCACACAGAAAATTAGTATTCTACAGTGTGTGGTGTGTGTGTGTGTGTGTGTGTGTGTGTGTGTGTGTGTGTGTGTGTGTGTGTGTGTGTGTGTGCGTGCGTGTGTAGCATCATTCACAAAAAGAAACGTGTTAGATTAAATAACTAGAAGAGATGAGCTAAAAGCATCTAAGTACAAAGTAATAATGAGATGATAGAAATGTTAATCATTCTGAGTTGATCAAAACTTACTGTATATATGGACTGAAATAGAAGTATCACATAAATACCCACAATGACTTATAGTTACATGTATAAATGTATAAATGTAAAGAAATAGCAGTAAAAGCTATAATATATTAATTAAGCCATATGACAAATATACCAAATATGGACATACAGATCAGTGTGTGTGTGTGTGTGTGTGTGTGTGTGTGTGTTGAGGTTTACATATATATTGAGGCACTGCATACTATACACATACACATACACACACACACACACACACAGAGAGAGAGAGAGAGAGAGAGAGAGAGAGAGAGAGAGAGAGAGAGAGAGAGGCAACAGTCACTCAGCTTTTCAGTACATTTCTTGAAATTATCTGCCTACCTAAGTAAAACTTATTTTTATTATGCATTTTCTCACCAAGAACTCCCTGAAATTACTTACATATTTTTCTAATTCTCATAACCACTTTGCTCCTCTTTGGCTATTATATGATCATTGAAATATCTCAACAATTTAAAACTGACATATGACTACCTGGTAATAAATATTTTAGTATAATAATCAGCGGATGCCAGAGGACATTAGCTTCTGTGGTAGATAATTTAGATATTTTTGAAAGATGTTCTAGTTTGCTTTTCTATTGTGATAACATACTCTGATCAAAGAAACCTGAGAAACTGACAGTTCATCATCAAGGGGAGGTAGGGCAGAAGCTAAAGAAGCAACTGAAGTGGAAACCAGAGCAATTTGCTTACTGGCTCATGTTCAGCTAATGTTCTTATTCAGCTCCAATCCACCTGCCTGATGCTGACACTGTTCACAGTGAACTAGGCCTTCTCACATCAATTAGCAGTCTAGATAATGTCCAAAAATGTCTCCACAGGCTTATGTGATTAAGGCAATTCTTCAGCTGAAATTCCCTCACCCCTGTGACTGACTCTTGGTTTTGTCATGTTGACAGTAAACACTAACCAGGACAGCAGGAGATGAAAAATTTATGTAAACTATTTTAATTAAAATTAGTCTTACAGTTCAGTTGAAAATCAGGTACTTTCTAATGGCCCAATGTTCAGTCATTATCATCATGTCTCCTTGGCTTGTTTTCCCCATAGCCCAAGACAACTGATAAAATTTCCTGGGACACAGGCTAACATGTCAAAGTGAGCTTTGCTTCCAAACAAAGACATTTTAATATATCACAATGAACCTTCATCAAATACAAGGAACATCTTCCTTGAACTTTTTGCCTTCATTATTGTTGTCTAAAACCATACCCATGCTTCATTCACCGCTCAGCTAAATAAAGCCCATTCTAGGCCTAGAGATCTCTCCACATAAGATTAGAACATGGCCATGTGAACATTTCCTTAGTTGAGCTCCTAGGAGATTCAACCATACAGTAACCAACATTATGTAGTACAGAATGGAGCATGACACAAGCAAATAATAAGAATTATTTAGAAGGAGAAACTATGCCAGAAAATAATTCATGTTGTGACAAAATGAATCTGACTGTATTATGAATATATCAAACAAATTTCCTAAAGGAGTCATGGGAGAATGGTGAGATAAATAAGTTTAAAATAGAAAGAGCATTGTACTATAGTTGTTTAAATGCTCTTGTGGTTGTAGACATTAACAATTATAATACTATTCTTTATGGAAATTAGAAATGAGTAACTAAATAAATGGAGGATATTGGGAAAGCCAGGTTTCCCAATGTTTCAGTAGAGATTTGATAAGCCAAAGAAGATAGGAATTTTATCTATATGTGATTGGAATAAAATTGGGACTATCAATGTGAACTCATGTTTAATTTTGTATAGATACTGATGATTAAATAAAATGATATGCATTGATATATATATATATATGTGTGTGTGTGTCTGTGAATAATATTTCTACCTCTCTCAGAAAAGGCTGACTTTAAATAATTATGGCTACAAGAAATGAGCACAACTATTCCCTAGATCCAATACTACTTCTGCAAAATATCATACTAAGATTTTCCACTAAATACAGCAAGTACACTTTAAGATTATTTTTTCAGAAAGTAAAGAAAAAAATATTGAACCCAAGAACTTACACTTACATATGAACATATATGTGTGCATGCACAATATCATAGGTGATATCAAAGAGCAACAGGAGAAAATTAAAATAAAAAATACTACTGGATAATAACTCAAAGTCAAACATAATCAGTCATAAATTCATACTGGTAAAATTAAATTACTTGTGATGGTTATACTTATGTTCAAATTACAGGATCTAAAATCAATTATAAAACACACCTGGGCATCTGTGACCTGAGTTTTCAGAAAAAAATTAACCGAGTTAGGGGAGAATAACAGTTGGTCCACAGAGAAAAGAAATCTAAGGAAAAGACTGTGTTATCTGCTTCTTACTAAGCTGTAGTGGGATATTCACCTTGTCTGCTTCTGTGGCACTGACCACACCCATTGAGGGGTGGAGCCAGGGGCGGAAGTGACCGATGGAGTTTAGTCTCGGGAGGAGGCGGAGAAAGGCCCTTTCTGGCGGGACACGGAGAGAGGAGCATCCAGTTTTAACTGCTGTGTTCATCTGTCTGTGTTGTGAGTTGTTTCTCCCTTAATAAACATCTATTCGACCTATCTGTTTATCCTGACCCTTATTGAACCGCAATACTAAGCAACTAGTGTTGTTGAGGCTGATACCGATGCTAATAAAGGTGACATTAAACACTTCAGGGCTTTTTTCCTCAGTAAAAATTCTAGGACTTCAATGATTTGGGACATGCAGAGATATTTCTTCTAAGTTTAAGACATCTCCTTAGATGTTGGATCAACTTTATGTGTTATCGTAGCCCATACCAGAACTAATTAAAAAGAACTTCTAACTTTAAGTAGGGTACCAAACAGGTAAAAATTGTGTAACAGATCTAATGTACAAGGTGTTTTAGTACTTGGGCCATGTGACCAAGCAGACTCAATGTTATTTGCTATATCGGAGGCAGATAAGAATGCTGTGTGGAACATTATCATGATGCCATGGAAATTTTGAAGAAAGGCTCTGTCATCAGCAGACAACCACACTCCATTTAAGAGGCAACTTTTAGCCTGTTATATTTTCACTTAGTATAAACTGGACGTTTAAAAATGAGCTACTGAGTTACCATATAATCTGAGCTGCCCATTATTTCCTAAATGTCATTTAGCAATATTATATGATGAGACTCAACATGTATAGCATTAATCCACAATCTAATGGAGGACATGTATGTATGTATGTATGTATGTATTTAACTTGCTTCTATCTTTAGAATATGTGTAGCCTCACACACACACACACATATACATATATACTTACATAATCCAAATATCCATGGTTTCTGTCCTTGCTATAATGCCTTTTACCCCCAAGCATGCAACTGTGGCCTCACAGGCCCCACATTTCCTACTAACATGTTATGAGGAACAGAAAAATGAAGCCATTGTTTATAGGGTTTCTGCATGCTACAAAACCACCACCCAGAAGTAGACAAATACAACATTAGAGCTCCTTCCCAGGACAACCCAGAAATGAAATGGTGAGAAAGAAATATTTACAGGGAGCAGAACTTCTGACAGTTTATGTGGTTGTACATTTTCTCTAGATATAAAAGTTGGCATGTGTGCAATTACACACTGATTCATGGGCTATAACCGAAGGTTTGACTGCCTGATTGGAGGCTTAGAAGGATCATAATTATAAATTTGGAAGAGAAAAATGCATACACCTATTCAAATAGTCACAGAACGTGGAGATGCTTGTGCCCCCTAAAATTGGTTACCAGAGGCAATCTCAACAGAACAGATAAAGAGCTACAGAGACTCAATGGCCAGTGACAGAAGGAGAGGCAGATGTCTTCAGGAAAAAAGTCTACTGATAGATTTTCCAGTCCCACTTGTCAGCCATCAACATGTGGGCATGTGAGCAACACTAACTGGACACATTAGCGTTTTGTGTGTGTGTGTGTGTGTGTGTGTGTGTGTGTGTGTGTGTGCGCGCGCGCGTGCATGTGTGTATAAAAGCAATAATTATAATTGGACCTGAGAGATTGAGAGCTGAAAATGAAATAAATAATGTAAAATTTCAAATAAAGATATAAATTCTCAAAAATAAGAAATTTAGATTAGAAATATGTTTGTGCATATGTCCATATATTCGAACAAATACTTTTTGCTTTCTTTCATTCCTATACTTTATAATGAAACATGGTTTGGTTATTGCTGGAAATTATGTTCTATTCAATGTATATAATCATATCTGAATTATAAGATATTAAAAGAATAAGCCTTTTTCACGGACACTTTTGACCTATTCTTGGGAAAGAACTACTGCTTTTTCAATTGTCTGTGAGAGAGATAAACCATATCAGGTGAAATTATCACATAATTAGCTTCACATTAAATTCTGTATGACTAAAGGTTGGCTCTAAGAATGACAAGTGATACCTTTTAATAATCTTGATATCAACTTGATGTGTTCTGGAGTCAACTAGGAGATATACTTTTTGTGTCTATGTGATGACATTTCCAGGAAGAATTAACTGAGGAGGGAAGACTCTCCCTCAGAATGGGTAGCACATTTCAACAGGTAGCCTAGATCAAAAGATGTCCAAGGGAAAATACTATTGCCTGCTTGGCACAGCTCTTTGCTTGGTTAACTTCTCCATCACTCATATCATTGGAGTCATACACCACTGACGACAATCAAACTCCAGGTTCCACAGCTTTCCCAAGTAGACTGAAAACAAGTGTGTCTCCAGAGGTCTCTCAGACTTCAGAATGGTAATGAAACTGTAGAGTTACCCAGCATTTGTGCAGAAGAGCTACCATGTTTCAGCCTCTCCCGTGTGCAGTTGTCCTGGTCTCCATTTATAATGTACGTGGATCCTGTAAATTATCCTCCAATGGAGGGCCCTGCCTGACATATGATTTAAGGGGTTAATAAGTCAAAGCTATTTTGTTCCTGTAATAGTAATATTATATTCTAAAACTTGTTTTAGCTAATATTTGCTACATTTCTTATCATTTGTATTATTTTTCAATTTCTATTACAGAAGTATCCTATGCCAAACACTGAAATTATGTAAAAAAAAAGTCTCTGCTAAAATTTACACCCGTTATTTTTTCTTTCAAAGGTAATTGTTACCTAAAAGTAGTATTAATGTGCTAGTGCTCAAATGGTGAATTAATTATCTCTCATCCTTCTTTAGCTTTGTGTTTGAAATCCATGTAGCCTGGTTAATTCATCTTACATGGTTAAAGTTCTTTGCATTAATTCCACACAACAAGTTCATAAATAGAGACATCTTTTGATGAATAAAAATATGAAACCACTTTTCACATTTATTCAATCAATACCCACTGTTTTCTCAAAAAATTCAATTAAAGTATTAGTAGGACTTACACAACTCAACTTGTACATCTATTTACATGTAGCTCAAAGTGAACTGCAAATCTGTCTGTGTGGAATGGAATGAGATAAATAAAATATAAATCAACACCCTCAGACTGACTTCAGTATTTACTAAGGTTAAGATGATTCCTTCTATGAGCTGATTAAAAATCATGTTCAGAAGGTAATTTTATTAACATTTTAATATTTCCATGAAATGAAAGTCATTACCTGACAGTGATCATGTAATACAGAAGGATGTGGTTAATACAGAAGATTTCTGTATAAACATAGCAAGACTGCAGGAAATAATGAGTTGTAAGCAAGTAGGTATTTGAAAGAGAAATATAAACATTTGAGAGCACAGTTCTAAAGAATATTTTTACACTGCTCCTCTGGTCTACACTGTAGAAGAGAAGCCCGAAAGAATGTAAGAGCCAGAAGATAGTGAGTAAGGCTGTGAAAACCCATTGAGGCACAATGCCAGCCTCAGAAAGCATGGATCATAGCAGTTCTGGTTATCTGCAATGGGCTTGCAAAAGATTGGCCCTGTCAACAGTTAGTCATGGATGAAGAAAGGCCTCATGGGGCAGCAACCCTTAATGCTGAACTATTGGCAAACTGACAGGTTCTGGGCAAGGGAGGTTACTGTCGGTAAGCACTCCAGACTCCAATGAATACATCAAACCCATGGTCACACATCTGGTCCTACTTAAATTAAGTCACAAAATAAAATACAAAGACTTGGACATAAACATGGAAAAGAGTACTATAGGAAAAAAGTTGGGACTGCTAGGGGTAAGAAGAAAATAAAGGATTGGAACAAACAAAATACATTATATACATATATTAAGTTGTCAAAGAAAAAATTTCATCAATAAAAATAGAAATGAGACTAAAGCAACCTAGCCACCCCTTCAAGTAAGAAGAGCAAGAGAACTTCATAAACTGAGCATGGCAATACAGGAGATAAAAAAAAAAAAAAAAAAAAGAAAGTGTGGCCCCACCTTTTCTATATCCTAGCACATGCAGGGAAAGAAATGTCTATAAGGTGCACTGAAGTTAAGAGATGTGCAATGAGGGGGCATTCTGTAAATTCCCAACTCCTCAGACCCTAACGAACCATGTTAGAAGCTGCAAGCACAGGGCTTTTACATGAGTCCACTGCTCATTCATGTTACACACATTGGGTGCTCTGGCACTGCAAAGCTCTTTTCTAAGAGGATTTTATGCTCATATAACAAGGAAAATTGATTTTATAAGAATACTGAGTTTGTCACATCCAACATTTAGAATTAGTATATTTGTTTTCTAAAGAGTTTTTCAATATTTTTGAACCATATAGTGATATTTCTTTCAATAGATCTCATTTTTAGAAATATATTCCTAGAAATAGGTGAAAACTATATGTGAAACATTACTATATATATATATATATATACATATATATATTTAAAATAACATTTCTTACCATATATATTTACCAAGTCTGTAACAGTTTAGAAGCCATAGTAATGTAGCATTACCATAAGAACATTGTTTATTTTGTATAAAGTACTTGTTATAGAAATATATTACTTAAATTTATTATAAATCAATTAGACAAGATAGCATATAAATATCATTAAATCAGATATAATAGGTATTTACAATGATTCTCCTTTTTAATATTTGCATTTTGATAAGCATTCTGCTTTTGAACAAAAAGAATAATAGAGACCAGATACATTACACCTAAGCAAAAAAGGAAGGAAATATGTTTTATGTATATGTATTACATAAAATTGGTTTTAAAGATATAGGATGTCAATAATCCCCAGGAAGCCATAGGTTCTGATTACAGAGAATATAAAGAGACTAGAATCTCCCTCAGTTGAGAAGAATGGAAATGCAATTCTAGAGAGGCAAAGTTATTAGAATTCATTGGACACATCAAAAAAGAATACAACCAAAGATATAAAGTACTAATTTAACAAGGGAGCTACCTACCATGCAGGAAGTACTAAGGGGAAAGCCCCCTATTCACTTCGTAAGTTAATTTAAAGAAGTACCCAGAAGATGGAATAGATCTGCCTCAGAACAAAATCAAGTCTAGATTAAAAAAAAAAAAGTTCCTTAGCTCTAATGACAAAGTTTAAAAGCCAAGACCACACATTATGCCAAAAGTTTCTTAAATAATTCAATAAAAAGGCCCAGATAGACTTAGAATGCAAAAATATTCCACATGTGCGTGTAAGTCATATAATCCCTAGAAATCAATACACAATTATTAGTCATGCAAAGGAGCAAACTTTTATCCATCAAGAGATGAAAAAAAAAAAAATCAAGCAAGCAAAATCAGCTCAATTTAAAACTGAACTTCATCAAATCTCAGAACATCTGGATCATCAAAAACACTGCTGCTGAGAGAATGAAAAACAAATGCAGACGAGGAAAACATTTGTAAACCAAATTTCTCTTTAGCATACATAGCAACAACTCTCAAAAGCTAATAAAAATATGAAAATTTTAATATGGACAAGATATTTAAGCATGCATTCACCAAACAGTATACTCAAATCATGATGAGGAAAATATTCTTAACATTGCACCATTAGGGAAATGTCAATTAAAGCACTAATGTAGTACGAATATGTACTTATTAGAATGACAGTATTGAATATGGTAATTGTTTTATGACTCTTGCTAACATATTTTTTTTAGAAGTTATCCTAAAGGATAAGATTTATTTGGGGTTCACAATTTTGAACATTTCAGTGCATGACTAGCTTCATTATTTGTGGGTCTGTGGTGAAATCAAATGTCATGGAGATTAGTGTGGTAGAGCAGATAAACTCACCTGTGACTGCTGAGAGGCAGTGAAGGGATCAGAAGGATCCAGAGACAAGACTATTAATTCAGAGGCATACCTCCTGAGATCTACTGCTTCTAAAGTGCTCCCACCTGACAGTTCCCTCAAGCTATGAATCCACCTGAAAATAAATACACTCATAGATCACAACCTTTGTGGTCTAGTGATGCTGCAACAGCTGGAGACCAAGCTTTCAACATAAGTCTTTTGAGACACACTTTACATCCAAGTCATCATACTGATATACATAAACCGCATACAGCCATTATCTATAGTTATAATATATTCATGTTGTATATCTTACAAATGCATGGACATTTCCACTGCTTGCTAGAAATTACAATTATCTAGAACAGGCCTATGCTGACTGTAAGAGCAGACTGTCTTCCTGGCAGGCGAGGGATCACCCATGTGTCTTCTGCTAATACAGGTGTAACTCAGGAACAAGTGGCTTGCTTTAGTGACTCCTATTTTATTTTAGTAAATTCTAAAGGCCAAAAGCTTTCTGTATTCCAGAAATTATATTTACTTGACATCACAGTGTTGTCATAAGAGTGTCTACTTCAAGCCAAGCCCCACAAAAAAAATCAATTTTGCTGTTGGAAATAATCTTTATTGAATTTTCTGCTTGCTCTTTCTCTAGATGGCTGCTTCTGTGACCACTCTCCTGGTATAAGAGCTTTGTTCTTGTTTAGTGTTTAGTCACTATGTTGATAATGCACAGGAACATTTCTTGTTATTTGTAGAACTTGTATGAACTCTGAGATAAAGCCAAAGGATGCTTTAGTAAAATTTAAGCAGAATGAATGTTTAAATAGTCTTTAAAGCCAGCTTCTGTCTGTAATAGGTAAATTTCTTGTACTTTTATTAAAGTTAACCACAAGATACTTCTAACTTACAATGTTTCTAATTTTATTGAATATTATTATAATCATTAAATGTCTCCATATTCAGTCACACAAATACAGGCAGAAGAAAATATTAATAAAATGATGGTTACATTGTCAAAACCAGTATCTGATTTAGAAAGAATCAATGACCAAATGTTTTATTATTTAGTACTCTGCAGCCAACGATTTCAGAGCGCTTGGCTTGGGCTGTTGTAGGATGCTGTAGATGGACTGGTTTCAGTGTTTAGTTTTTCATGGCTTTAGATGCAGGAAACCCCACTGAGCACTAGACCACTTAGTGTCACCTCACGACTTTCCTTTGGTTTTTAATCAATTGCATGTTGAATTAAAGGACAAACCAAATTTTGTATTTTAAAAAACAGATTTATTTATTTTGTATGCAATGTTCTGCCTGCATATATGTCTGCACAACAGAAGAGGGTACCAGATCTCATTACAGATGGTTGTGAGCCACTGTGTGCTTGCTGGGAATTGAACTCATGACCTCTGGAAGAGTAATCAGTGATGTTAATCTCTGAGCCATCTCTCTAGCCCCCAAATCTCTTTTTTACATGTTCAGAAATAAATCTAAAATATTGATCCAGAGGAAACGAGATTTAAGCAATATGCAATTAAATGCAATTATTTCCAAAAATGTTTCATTTTGATGTTTGTACAAACAAGACATTTTGAAAACACAATGTAAGTCTCTGAACTACTGAAATTGGCCTGCACATGTACCTGAATGAGGTCTTATGTGTGAAAAGATTCCCACCGAGAAGAAAATTTCCCAAAAGTTTGTACTCTGGCACCATACAGCTTGGTAAAGCCGTCAGAGAGTATCTACAGCTGAGTTGGTACTGAGCCTGTAAACACAGCATCAAAACCAACAAAACATGAGAATATGATAAAATAGATGTGTCATCAACTACAAGAAGTTCACTTTAGTCTGGCAAACTGTGTCTCAAGTAGAAAAACTGAAACCATGGTTTGAACATTAACAAAAGGTTGAGAAATAAAATATGGGACACACCTATTCTCTAACATTTGTCTTTTCCAACTTGAAAACTGTTATTAATCTAATAATTATCTATTCACAATGTTATCTTTACATTTTGGTTTTTAAAATTCACCTATGTTTAATGTTTTAAATTTTATTCAGTTTATATGTCTGATTTTTTTTCAAGTTAGGGTCTCACTCACACACACACACACACACTCACACACACACACACACACACACACACTCACACACACACACACACACACAGAGAGAGAGAGAGAGAGAGAGAGAGAGAGAGAGAGAGAGAGAGAGAGAGAGAGAGAGAGGAAATGTCATAAATTTGATCCCAGTTGCTGGGATTAAATGCATCTAAAGAATCTTGGAGAAGGAAGGTGGTTTTTTGTTGTTGCTTTTGTTAGCATTTTTTTTTTTGGCTTACACTTTCAGGTCACAATTCATCATTGAGGGCAGTTGGGTCAGGAACTCCAGAGAAGAATTACTGAAGGATGGACACAGCTTATTGTGTTGCCTTCTGGCTCATTTTACTTTTTTTTTCTCTTATTTTACATATGGATCCCAGTTCTCTCTCCATTCCTCCCTTCCTCTCTCCCACACTCCTGTGCCCCTCCAGCCCCGCCCCCCGGGACACCCTCCCATCCCACCTCACCCCCCACTCCACAGGGAAGGTGATGCCTTCCAGGTGGGGTCATCCAAATCTGTCAAGTCACTGGGAGTAAGGACTAGGCCCTCCCTCCTGCCTCGAGGTTAAGGGAGTATCTCCCCATGAGGAACATTTCTTAAATTATCTTGTCTCTCTTTTGCCTCTGGACTTCTATCTTTCTCTATTCTATACTCTTTTTCTTTACTTCATACTCCATTGCTTACTGTGTAGCTGGATGGGTATCTGCTGATGTCCTTTCCTCCTCTCTTCCATTTCTCACTCCTCCTTAGCACTTCCTGTGAGCTAGTTGCTAACTCAGTCTCCTGACCCCAGGTTACTTTTATTTAATCAAACAAAGGTAACACATCTTTGCATCTTTAGACAAGTGTTCTACAGCATAAACAAATGTAACAAATCTTCAACTAATATTTCACAACCCTAACCTTTCCTCCAGTGTCTGCAACTTATTTTCAACTGAGATTTTTCTTGAAGTTCCCTCCATATTCACGCATTAGCAGCATTCTGCCTAAGATGATATTTTATTCTCTAGGACTACATACAGCTTTCTTCACCACTTTCATCTGGACTTCTCATGAGAATCACTGTTGATGTCTTTATTCCTAACATCTCTTCCAGTTGACTTAGGTTTTTAATGTAAATGGGTCTAAATACTTTTGTAAATTCTACCCATTCTCCTGCTCGCATCTATTTCCTAAAATTAGCAATCCCTTGCAATATCAGTGGTCCTATAGTAAAAACTTCATTAGTCTAGTAGGTCTATGTAACCAAGTTACAGATTGAGCAATTCACAGCAGAATGATATTCTTCCTTAGCACTGATAACAAGCAATTAGAAGTCAAGGTGCCAGCTGACCCATGTTCTCCCTACAGCTGTAGAACAGAACTTTAGATGTCCCTTTGCTAACTCCAGTGGTGCAGCTAGCAAAATTTTTCTGTCATTGTATGTTTCTAGTGATTTCCTTTACTTTGTTGTAAAGAAGCTTTATAATCTCATGGATCTCAACTGTCACTTTTTGGAATTGTTCCCACTGCTATTGGAGTCCTGTTGAGAACACCCTTGCCCATGCCAGTGTCTTGAGTGTTCCCTATGGCTTACAATATAAATTTCATTGATTTGAATCATATCTTCAGATCTTAGTTCCATTATGAATTGAATTTTGCACTGGGAGAACAAGTGGATCATGTTTCATTTATCCAGTTTTCTAAACACCATTTTTTTAATGAAGTTCTCTTTTCTACAATGCGTCTTTCTGATGGCTTTCTCACCAAAAAAGGTGACTACAAATGTGTGGGCGTGTTTCTGGATCTTCTACCTTATTCTGTATTCCATGTCTGTTTTATGCAAATGTTATGCAACTTTTGTTACTACATCTTTGGTTTTGTTTTGTTTGGTTTAAGACAAGGTATAATCCTCACTACCTGAAACTCACCATTTAGAGCAGAATGGTGAAATTCTTAGTGCATTTTAGATACATGATAATATCATCTACAAATACGGACAATTCGACTGCTTCCTTTCTACTTCCGTCTCTTGTTTGGTTGATGTAGTTCAGTCTAGAGTCACTACATTGAAGAACAAAGAGAGGAGGTACTTACTTGTAGAGAGAAAATGCTCCCATTTTCCCCTTTACTATAATGTTAACCATAGGTTAGTTGCCGGTAGCCTTTCTAATGTTATCACGTTTGTTCTATTCCTAGTTTATTCAGTACTCATATCATGATGAGATCTTGAACTTTGTCACAGGCCTCCAGTGTGTTAATGGTGATGATCATAAGATTTCTATCACTATGCCTACATGTGCTGACTTATTTGTATTAATTTACATATTCTGAACCATTCTCTCATCCCTATAATTATGCGAAATAATCCGTCATGCATTATCATCTTAACAGCCTCTTGAATTGAGTTTGCATTAGTTACTGATAACAATTTGCATCTATGTTTATGAAGGAGAATACTCTGGAGCTGTGTCACTTTATGGTGCTCCTAGGTATGAGTCATGAGATAATGGTGCTTTTGTACAATGTGCCTGATAGTTCTCCTTTCCTTTCTGTTTCATGGAGCAGTTTGGGGAGGACTGGGGTATTGGTGTGAGTTTTGTTTTGTTTTGTTTTGTTTTGTTTTGTTTAAGCTTTGGTAAAAATCAAAAGGAATTACATTGGTCCTGCAGTTTTTTGCTGTTGGGAAGCTGTTTATTACTATTTAATTCCCATTTTAATTGTCATGGACAATTAAAAGCTTATATCTTTAACTTGGTAGGTCATATGTTAAAGGAATTTATCTATTTCTTCTAGATATTCCAGGTTTTGAGAATATAAATTTTCAAAATACTCTATATTTTATTGTGATATGTAAAAATAATAACCTCAACTTTCCCCCTCTAATTCCCTTAATTTTTTATTATTTCTCTTTTTTTGCTCCCATGATTTTAGGTTCTCACTGTAGCTCAACTTTTATTAATAGATTATCTTTCAAGATGTCTCCAGGCTGCTACTCTAGGTTATAAAACATAACAGCATCAGATTCCTTCCCTTCCCTCTGCTGAAACTTTCACTGCATGAATCACTCGATACTCCAGAAAGACCAGGATCCGTTTAGAGTCCTTATGAGGATTTTGGCCCAGCCCTGAGTGTGAGATTGCATGACTCTGCTCTGGCTTATGTTTAGGAAGTAACTTCTATATTCTCTCTCTGACCACAGAGCAGCACAGTTTAGGATGTGCTGAGCTTTCTCTATTGCATTGCTTCTTCCTTTTTCATCCTAGACTTCTACCCGACATCTTTTCACTCCTGTACAGCAATTCTGAAGCTTTTCTTCTATTGCTCTATGTAACAATAGATTATTAGAAAAATGCATCTTACAATAAAAAAGAGATTTTACTGGACCTCATAGCTGAGATAGAAATACATCTTGGAGGTACTCAAGATTTAAGGACTGGTACACTGCTCAGCCTGTTTGCTTAACATGCCTTTAAGAGAATAATGTGACAAGCAAACTTGCTGACTTTGGATTCCCCCATGAAATCAACTTTTGAAACATAGACTAATGCATAGTTTTATCCTTAAATTTTATACTGTTTCCTGCCATGACTCATGAATAATGCATGTGTATATATGTATACAATGATAATAAATACTAATAAAAAGAAAATAGATTGAAGTTGAACATCATATAATAAATATGTACCATTCATGATTCAGGTATTATTTGCTAAGTGAATGTTTGCTCTTTCTGATTTGGGGTTAGTTGAAGTTAACTTTAGTATCTTGTAAAACTCTATTAAAGAAATCTGTAATATATTCCTCATTTCTTCCTCCTGTGGTGCTTTCTGAATTGTTCAAAGTAAGCAGCAAAGCCTTTTGTTAAGTACCTCATCACATGACAGAGAGCATTCAGGTAGAAACAGGTTGGGAATAATACAACAAACAAATTACAAATAGGTCAGAAACAAGAGCTACAGACAGAAGACACAGGGAGAGACATGAAAAATTCAAACTTGAGTTCATTTTGGTCAAACTATTTCAAGAGAAAGTATTTTCATTTTTTTCCTCAATGTGACTCTGGTGTATTTTGTTGCCTCTGAGGCTATTTTAAATAGGTTCATCCAATGTATCTCTTTGGGAAAAAGAGTTAATTATCTTTTCTTAGTCTGCTTTTCTAAGTCTGGTATCCTAAATAATATTTCCTTAAGTTCATGCAAATTTCCTTAACTGGAAATATTAGTTTTGCCTGTTGTGATTGATGACTCCTTACTATGAAGAACGAGAGTTCTCCCCCAGGACCTTGCACAGGCAAGCAAGGGTTCTATGACTCAGGCTCATCCCAGGGTGCCTTCTTCTGAGACAAATTCAAACTCATTTCCACCATGATTCTGCCTCAACAGTGGTAGGATTGTAGACATGTGCCACCTTATCAGGTTATATTTTCTGATCAGTGCATTATACTGTAGTTATCCACAACAAGCAATAGTTAAGGAAGAATCTATAAAATTAATAAAATATTATTAAATGATTTTTGTTTCCCCAACAGTTAGTGAATGAGTGTGAATTCAGATAATTCTTTGCTTAGAGAAATTCTTCTCTTTCAAAAGTAAAATTTTAATGAAGAATTAATATCAAAGGTTATCATCCCAAAGGAAAGAGATATAGATTATTTTAAGCTTTTTGCAAAACATGGACATGTGAAATAGAATTGAACTTAATATAACTAGGTTTAGAGACCACACATAATGTTGCAATGCTAACTCTAGAACAGCAGCTATTTAATTGAAAAAGCATCTTTAAACTAAGTGGAATTAGGGAATGATTTCTAAGAATTAGATAATTTTAATGTAGATAAAAAGCCACATATTCTTCTATGTTTAATAAAACTACTTGTCCTATTGCAAGCACATCCTCAGTTTTCAGTACATACTACATAAAATGATTTTTTTATTTAATACAAATTTCTTTGAAGCAGCATCTTGTTTCTGGGAAATGCTGTGGTTATCACACACATTTGTCACAGAAACAATTACTAGGAGTGCACTTTCAAGTAATAAATATAAAAAGTATATAGTCACAAGCACTATGAATGTTTATTCAGACAAAATAGTAGTAGTAGTAGCAGCAAGAGCAAAGAATCCTGCTGATTAAACGAAGTTAAGGCAATGAAGATGATGGTTACCAAAGGACAAGATGAAAGTAATGTTTATAAATGTGTAACTCTTCTTTTTCTCCTCTAAAAATTTGAAATCTGGGCAGGCAGAATGGCTTAGTGGGTAAAGGGACTTGTTGCTAAGTATGAAGACCTGAGTTCAATTCCTGAGACCAACATAGTAACATAGTAGAAGAGGAGACTCTATTCCTGTAAATTCATCTCTGATGTTTTCAAACTTACTCTAGCATCTATATAGACAAACACACACACACACATCATGGGAGATGTTATTCTGTATACATGTTTCTCATACTGGTTAATAAAACTCTGTGGCCGAGGAGATAGCAAGATAGGCGGGGCTAGGAGACAAGGAGGATAGAGGAAGGAGTAGGGAGGAGTCGAGATGTAGCCCCGGGAGGAAGGAGCACGCCCTCCATGGTTCCCCGATAAGACGACCACGTGGAAATACTTAGATAAGTAGAAATGGGTTAATAATTAAGGCAGAGCTAGCCCATAAACAATAATGGTAACTGGCCAACAGGATTGTATCAAATACAGAGTCTCTGAGCGTTATTTGGGGCTGGTGCAGCTGTGGACCCAGACTGGAGGCAAGCGGGATGGCGCCAGCAGGTAGGAAAAACCTCCAGTAACATAATGGTGTCAGGAGTGGGATTGAGAACTTTTACTTAAAACTAATAAAAGCTTAAAAAATTGTTTTTAGAAACAAGGGAACAGAGACTAGCAAGATTTCTTAGTAGCAGCATTTTCTCTGTTGGATTTGTTTTGCTGTAGACAGAGAGTTGCGCGGCTCCTTTAAGGGAGGTTTCCAAAATTAGCATAAGCGGCAAAAAAGCCACCTTGCTTTTAAAGAGCTCTGCTAACAGTTCATTGGTGTGTATGAGAGCTACAATGAAGGTTTACACTGTGTTTTAAAAAATAAGCTGGCTTTGGAGAGAAAAAGAAACAGGATACAATGGTTTAAAAAAGAAAAAAGAAAATAAAATGGATGGATATGGTGGCGCACACCATTAATCCCAGCACTCAGGAGGCAGATGCAAACAGATCTGTGTGATTTCAAAGTAAACCTGGTATGCAGTGAATTCCAGGACAGATAAAAGTTACACAGAGAAACCCTGTCTCAAAATACGTAAAAATAGAAGTAGAATAAATAGAGTAATATAAAGCCACGTAAAGATGGAAGACACAGAGAAATTTTGGATACTATACACGCTTCTGTTGTCTTTAAATTATTTGATTGCTGAGAAAACAATTACTGATAAAAGAAATGCTGCTGGATTAATTCAATTTATATATTTTAAAAATGCTTTGACTCCAAAATTTAAGCCTAAGGACAAGTTTCTGAGGAAAAGGATTTCTATTTTTTGTTTCCACAGAAAATGAAAAGCTATGGATTTCTTCCAGACTTATGTGGTTTGATCAAGCCAGACCCCCTGAAACAATGCCCCAGATGATCCAACATTCAAAGCAGTTGAGACAAAGCCTTGCAGACTACGGCCAAGATTTCTGCATCTTCTTAGGATCCCCATGACAGCGCCCTCTACCAGCAGGAAGTAGTTTGGAAAGAACGATGCCCAAATTCCCAAATATTGTTTATAAATGTTTGTTTTCATTTAAATGGGCTTGGTTATAAATGGCTAATGACCACAGCAATCTTTTTAAAGGTAAAAAGGGAATTATGGTATAGATATGAATACTTTGCTTTGGAATGGATTTTCTTTTATTGATACAATTTAAGGACAATTTTGTGATATGTATATTTCTCCTCTTGTTTAGGTATTGTGTTTATATAGCTCATTTAGAAATGTAATGTATAATTTAGTACAGATTAGAGAGTTCCCTATGATAGTCAAGCTTGGAGTTAATTAGGTTTTCTAGATATATAGAGATGTATTTGAGATGGATAGGTATTCTTCAAACATTTCAAAGACCTACAGAATGTGGCATTTAAAATGGTTTAGGGTTTTTCTTGACAGGGAGGCACAACTGCTCCTGGTAACACCACCTGCATCAAAAAGGAAGATGGACATTGAAGAAACTCGTTACAAAGTTTGCTTCTAATATGGCAAGACTAGCCATTTGAGCAAGGTACTGCTCTTCTGGACTGTTTGACTTCATGTTATAGAAACTGGACATGCAGGACCCACACAAAGGTGACTGCTGATGCAAGATGGACAATGCTACAGGATTCCTGCTTTATGTAAGAGGCTGCCACACAGCCAGACAGTCTACAGGACACAGAGAAAAATGATTGACAAACTGCCATTACAGGTGGACAGTTTAAAGTTTCCTGCCTTGTTGAAGAGTCTGGACACACACTATGGCCTATGGGCTGAAGATGGAACATTACAGAAGAACTTAGGGTGACTGACCAGGCAGTGAGTTGTCTCTGTCATTTCTAGAGTTTATATATTATCCTTCTATGGTCTTTGAAGGAGTTGAAGACAGATAGTTTTGGTTATAGTTTTCCTTAGTTAGGATTAAAGATAAGTTACATATAGGACTTTGGACTCACAAAGATAGGATAGATGATATTTTCTTTAAGTCTTACAAAATGTTAATGGACTAAATATTGTTTACTATGATTCTTGTTTGATAACTGTTGTATGGTACATTTTGCTATGTTAAGGTTAAACCCCTTCTTTTACTTTAGAAAGAAAAGAGGAGATGATGGGAGATGTTATTCTGTATACATGTTTCTCATACTGGTTAATAAAGCTCTGTGGCCAATGAGATAGCAAGATAGTCGGGGCTAGGAGACAAGGAGGAAAGAGGAAGGAGTAGGGAGGAGTCGAGATGTAGCCCCGGGAGGAAGGAGGACGCCCGCCATGGCTCCCCATAAGATGACCACGTGGAAATACTTAGATAAGTAGAAATGGGTTAATAATTAAGGCAGAGCTAGCCCATAAACAATAATGGTAACTGGCCAACAGGATTGTATCAAATACAGAGTCTCTGAGTGTTATTTGGGGCTGGTGCGGCAAGCGGGATGGTGCCAGCGGGTAGGAAAAACCTCTGGTAACACACACACACACACACACACACACACACACACGAAAATAGAGCCAGTATTTTGAAAAGAATTGAGTTAAACATGGAAAAGACAATAATTTATGAAGAAAAATGGCAAAATAGCTAGAATAAAAGATTCCATGTAACTGTCTAACCAGGACTAAAACATGCACAGCACCCTGAACAAGTCCTGTTGTGACTGTATTACTGCAAGAATATTGCCAACAGAGCTCCAAAATGAGTGTTGACAGTAGAATGAGAACATATTAATGTACAGACTCAAATGGATTTACAGCTAAAACAAAGGGATAACAAATACATCCTTGAAGAATGGAGACAACCCCAAGATTTATACAACCACAGGCATCAGAAATCTGACACAGTATAATGACACATGTCATTAGCTACAAAATTGCTTTGCAGTATTAACCTTCAATTACTATTCAGCCAGTATTTAAGATAAACAGTAAATACTGATGTTATAAAAAGAACTAGGAAAGTAGTAGAAATAAGAAAGCCCATCCTATACCAGTCAGGTTCAACATGACTTTATTTGTTTCCTTTATCTGATAAATATAAAACTCTGGAAGTTTGTATCACCAAATCCTTCCATCCTTTTGTAGCTACATTTTCATAAATTTGTATCTCAGCTAGCTAAAGTGAGAGTCTGACATTTTGTAATTGCAAAAGTATGCATTAGGCACTCACATGGCTAAAACGTTCATTTGCCCTGTCTCTTTGTTGAAAGTAAACATATTTAACATCACTTAAGAACAATAATTTAATGTACCATGGTTTCAGAATTTCTAGGGAAAGGTAAAGTATATGGAGAAGGGTATCCCTCACATACTACAAAGAACATGCTAGTAATTTCTAACAATTTAAAGTGCTTCCTCTTCAAAACCATTACACTTGTGTTATCTACTTTTCTTTTTAAATTATTAAAAATCATTTCCTAAATATATTATGGCTATCTTCAAACCTGGAAATACATGTACACACACACACACACACACACACACACACACACACACACACACACATACACACACAATGAGGTGAGGAGAGAAGGCCCACCCTGAATGTTCATGGTGCCATTCCATAGACTTCAGTTCCAGGCTGAACAAACATGAAAAGGAGAAAGTCCAGGAATAAGCAAATACCCTTTTTTTGGCTTCTACCCAGATAGGAGCAAGCAGCCTTCACTGTGCCATCACGCCCCTTTGTTCCTTAAACAATAAACCCAAGTAAACCTTTCCTGCCTTAAGTTCCATTTTAACCAGGTTTTGTCCAAAAATTAGGAAAAGCTGCTGATACAGTAAGTAACGATGAAAGGGCATAATCACTACACACATCATCATCTTATAAAGTATTTCTTTTATCTTTTATATTACAATATAATTATATCATATTCCCTTCCCTCTCCTCCATTCAAACCCTTCTATATGTCCCTTCTTCCTCTTTTCAATTCCAGACCTCTTTTTTTCTTCTTTACTATAACCTGCTCAGTGTGTATAAGGTTAATTGTATATATGTTTTCAGGAACATCTGTTTGGTATTGACCATTTTTAGTGAAACTGATCTATAGCCTTGGTTTTTACCACATATATTTGGAAGTGAAGAAAATATTCAACCTTCTGTTTTCCTAAACTCAATATTCCCATCTCAGCAATATGTGTCCATACAGTATATGACAGAGGCAATTTTCTCCTAATATATTGATGATTAAATGTAAATTTTCTCTTAAAAGTATACATGCAAAATATATTAGTCATAATTGTTGAAGAGATTAAACCAACATATTTTCTAATATTAAAAATATAATACTAAGCCAAGCATTGGTGGCACACACCTTTAATCCCAGAACTATGGAGGTAGAGGCAGGCAGATCTCTGGGAGTTCGAGGCCAGCCTGGTCTAAAGAGCTAGTGTTAGGACAAGTGCCAAAGCAATACAGAGAAACCCTGTCTCAAAAAAAAAAAAACAAATAAAAATAATAGTAATAATAATAATTATATGATATCTACTAGTAGTTTCTACAGTCAAAGGCCCTAATATACACTATTGATATTAGAAACAAAACAGCTATAGAAAAATTGGAATCTTGCTTAGTGGATAATGCATGACTTGGAAAATATTACCCAATGTATCATCATAGACGGTAAACATTAGACAAATAATAGCTTTGACTAAGAGAAGACTCTCATGGTACGCATGAAATCATGTGTTTTCTTTAAAAAAATTAATAAATTTTATTTAAATTAAAAGCAATCTTATTTTAGGCATCAATCCCAATTTCCTCTCCCTCCCATCCTCCCACGCCCCCAAAGACCGCCCCAATTCATCCCCCATCCACTCCCCAGGGAGGGTGAAGCCTTCCATGAGGGATCATCAAAATCTGTCAAGTCATTTGGGGTAGAGCCTAGGCCCTCCCCCATGTATTTAGGCTAAAGGAGTATTCCTCCATGGGGAATGTGTTCCTGAAGTCCATTTGTGCACTAGGGATAAACACTGTCCTACTGTCAGAGGTCCCATAGACTGACCAGTCCTCCTAGCTGACACCCATGTTCAAGGGGCCTGGTTTGGTCCTATGTTGGTTCTCCAGTGGTCAGACTGGGGTCCATGAGTTCCCATTTGCTCAGTTCAGCTATTTCTGTGGGTTTTCACAGGGTGCTCTAGACCCCTTTGTTCGTCAGTCCTCCCTCTCTGAAACTGGATTCCAGGAGTTTGGCTCAGTGTTCAGCTGTGGGTGTCTGATTCTGTTTCCATCAGTTACTGGATGAAGGCTCTAGGATGGCATTTAAGGTAGTCATCATTCTCATTATAGGGGAAGGGCATTTAAGGTAGCCTCTCAACTATTGCTTAGATTCCTAGTTTGGGTCATCCTTGTGGATCTCTGTAAAATTCTCCAGTGCCAGATTCCTCTTTAAACCTATAATGGTTCCCTCCTTGATATGTCTCTTTTCTTGCCCTCTTCTATTCATCTCCCCATTCAATCTTCTTGATCCCTCATTGTCTCCTCCCCTCCTCCCCCTTATCTTCTTGTTCCTACCTTCCTCCCCCCTCCCACCATGCTCCCAATTTGGTCAAGGGCTCTTGTCCCTTTCCCCTTCACTGGGGGACCATATATATATATATATATATATATATATATATATATATATATATACTTAGGGTCCTCCTTGTTTCCTAGCTTTTCTGGAAGTTTGGATTGTAGGATGGTGAACATTTTCTTTATGTATAAAATCCACATATGAATAAGTACATACCATGTTCCTCTTTTTGTGACTAGGTTACTTCACTCAGGATGGTTTCTTCTAGTTCCATCCATTTCCCTGTGAAGTTCAAGATTCCATTGGTCTTTTTGTTTGTTTGGTTGTTTGGTTGTTTGGTTGGTTGGTTGTTTTTGTTTTGTTTTGCTGAGTCATATTCTATTGTGTGAATGTACCACATTTTCTGTATCCACTCTTAGGTTTAGGGGAATGTGTGCTGCTTCCAAGATCTGGCTATTATAAATAATACTGCTGTGAACATAGCTGAACATATGTCTTTTTTTTGTATGAATGTGTATCCTGTGGGTATATACCTAAGAGTGGAATTGCTGAATCTTGAGGTAGGCTAGTTCCCACTTTCAAGAAGAACCACCATGCTGATTTCCAAAGTGGCTGTACAAGTTTGCACTCCCATCAGCAATGGAAGAATGTTCTCCTAGATCATATGTTTTTTCCCTTCTTTCAAATTTGTGGAAATTTTTAGTCTGTTATTCCACGTGCCAACAGAGTGGTTTAGTGTTGCCACTTCATTTCTCATTGTGTGGGAGTGTTTATGAGGAAGGATGGGTGTCTGTTAAGTAGACAATGCCCACAGAATATCTGAAAATATTAAATTTCATAATGCAAAGTGATTGCTTGGATTATCTGCCGTGCACAGACTGCCTGGTCAGGAGCCTCACAAACTTGGATGAGACAGCTCTTTTGAAAGACAGAATCAAAAGCAATACTATGACAATTAACTACATTAACAGGAGTGTCTTTTTCCTTAAAGTGCCAGCAAAGTCATCGCTAAAATACTGCCTATACTCAATATTGTTTTTATGTTGTACTAATTAAGCACTTGTTCATTGTTGGTTTTATATGTCAATGTTCTGTGGTTTACTGTGATATATTTAAATTCTATTATGTTAACACTTCATTTTACTAGTAATCTATTCATGCTGATGTTAAACTCTTTTTTTAAAGACCCAGAAATTTTTAACATGTTGAAATAAAATCATGTGTACTCACAAAGATCCTAAAGTGACTAATAAAATATAAATTTCACACTTGTATACAGAGGAGGATAAATGTGTCACATGTATTATCCAGCTAAAATTCATGAAGAATTTATAGACTACCAAAATTTTCTTTTGATTAAAATAATTATAGAATAAAAAGTACAAAGTGCTTGTCAGTGGATGCCCTTCCCTTTGTCTCTGTTTAAAATAGGTACCATTAGAAGGGATTAATAAGAGCAAGACCAGTAGAGAAGAATTCAATGTGGTGAGGATGCTGAGTTGTCAAATTATACACTAAATATTTTATTTTATTTCTCAGTTTTTGCACAAGCTTCACATTTAATAAAAGAACTCCAGATTTTAGAAAAAAATCTCTTAGGAATTTTTTTTTCACTTTTTGGAAATTTGGGTTAAAAACTAATTAAAACATAGCATCTATGAAGATTATAGTCTTTTTAGTATGGATATTTAAATATACTTCTACCTTCAACTACTAGCTACTAAAATGACAAGAATGAGACTGAAAATGCTTTGAAGATTTGTATTAATTATGTATTAAACACTCTCACTGTACAACTGATGAGAAGAGTTACAAGACAAAAATAGCTTATACTTTGGGAAGAGCTTCATTAAACTACAAGAAGAAAAGGTATGCAGTACAAGGTGTCCCAGATGACAGGTGCTGGTGTCTCTGCCACCCACAGCTAAGATTTTCAATGCACACTTTACCTTCATAGTAGGTGCAATACTGCACCTTGCCCTCAGGAAATTCAGCATATGCTCTTTACAGAGTTAGGGGTATTTCTCACATGGTCGTGTAGGCACACTCCTCTGAAATCACTTGCAGAATTTTTAAACAACAGTCACCAACTTTCAAATATTAACTGAATGTCCAACTATTCAATTCTGCCACTATTTAGGGTTACTCAAAAAGCCCAGGGTTCAGTACTTAGTCCCACAATGTTGTCAGCACTTGACAGCAGGCAGGCAGGCAGGTATGGAGCTGAAGCACTAGGTGAAAGCTGAGACCTTGACCCATCTACAGAAGCAGAAGAGCTAAGTAGGAATGATGTGCTCCTTTGGAACCTCAAAGCCTGACCCCAGTGACACACCTCCTCTAACAAGGCCATAACTCTTAATCCTTACCAAACAGTTCTATAAACATGACACATGAGCTTATGGAGGGTATTTTCTTTTTTAATATATTTTTATTTTATTATTATTTTTTATTTTATATGTCGATCTCAGTTCCCTCTCCCCCTGTCCTTCCCTCCCTCCTTCCCTCTTGCCCTCTCTCCCCCCTCACATGCACCCTGACCACCCTCACCTCCTATCCCCTCTCTCCCACTCCACATGTAGGATGATGCCTTCCAGGAGGGGTCATCTAAATCTGTCAAGTCATTTGGATTAGGGACTAGGCCTTCTCTCATGTCTCTAGGTTAAGAGAGTATCCTCAATGGGGGATATGCCTGCATGGTCCTCTTATGCACCAGGAATACATCCTGTTTCTACTGTAGACTGCTCAGTCCTACTAGCTGATACCCATATTTAGGGGGTCTGAGTCAGTCCCATGCTGGATTCCCAGCTATCAGTCTGGGGGCCCATTAGCTCCTCCTTGTTCAGGTCAGCTGTCACTATGTGTTTCTGCAACCTGGTCTTGTCCACTCTGCATCTGGATTCTAGTTCGACTCAGTGTTTAGTTATGGGTGTTTGCTTCTGTTTCCAACAGGTACTAGATGAGGACTCCATGATGGTGGATAATTTAGTTGATTATCTCACTATCATGTGGAAATACTTAGATAAGTAGAAATGGGTTAATAATTAAGACAGAGCTAGCCTATAAATAATAATAGTAACTGGCCAACAGCCTTGTATCAAATATAGAGTCTAAGTGTGTTATTGGGGCCTGGTGTGGTGGCGGGAACCGACTGGCAGGGAAAAACATGCTCGTAACTGTATTCCATTGTGTAGATGTGCCCCATCTTTTTTATCCATTCTTCAATCTAGGTTGCTTCCAGGTTCTTGGTATTACAAATAATGCTGCTATGAACATAGTTGAGCACATGTCTTTGTTAAATGGATGTGGATCATTTGGGTATATGCCTAAGAGGGGGATTGCCAAGTCCTGTGGTAAACTAATTCCCATTTTCCTATAGAACTGCTGTACTGATCTCCAAAATGGATGTACAAGTTTGCACTCCCACCAGCAGTGGAGGAGTGTTCCCCTTTCTCCACATCCTCTCCAGCATAAGTTGTCATTGGTGCTTCTGACTGTAGCCATTCTGGTGGGAGTAAGATGGTATTTCAAAGGTGTTTTGATTTGCATTTCCCTGATAGCTAAGGATGTTGCGCCCTTTCTCAAGTATCTTTTAGCCTTTTTGATTTTCTCTATTGAGAATTCTCTCTTCAGTTCTGTACCCCATTTTTAATAGGGTTATTTGGTGTTTTGGTAACTAATTTCTTGAGTTCTTTGTATATTTTGGAGATCAGCCCTTTGTCAGATGTAGGATTGGTTAAAATCTTTTTCCCAGTTTGTGGGCTGTCGTTTGGTCTTGTCCACTGTGTCCTTTGCCTTACAGAAGCTTCTAAGTTTGAGGAGGTCCCACTCACTAATGGTTGATCTCAGTGTCTGTGCTACTGGAGTTATGTTCAGGAAGCAGTCTCCTATACCAATTTGTTCAAGGGTACCGCCTACTTTCTCTTCTAGAGGTTCAGTGTGGCTGGATTTATGTTGAGGTCTTTGATCCATTTAGACTTGAGTTTTGTGCATGTTGTTGTTGTCATTGTTGTTTTTGGAGCAAGGTTTCTGTGTAGCTTTAGATCCTGTCCTAGAACTTGATCTGAAGACCAGTCTGGCCACAAACACACAAATATCTGCCTGACTCTGCCGCCCAAGTGCAAGGATTAAAAATGTGGGCCACTATCACTGGGCTCCACAGGTTTTTTTTGTGCTGTGTGTTTTTAGGTGGTTACAGTTTGGTGTATTTTGGTTGTATCCTTTGTTTCTCTTCATTTTAGGAGATTTTTGTCATTGTATTGGGCATTTGTTTGTTTTTTGAGAAAGCACTTAGAGTACACTGGATATGGAGTAGAAGAGGAACTGGAAGGACTTGAAAGGAGTATTGTTGTTCTTTTGATACAGCTGTTGTGATGCAGCTGCTATGGCCTAAGAAATACAAACACAAGATTCAGAGCCCACGTGGAGTTTATTGAGAGAGGGGAGAGGAAACGGGGGTAGCTGGTGGCCAACCGAAAGCGGGGAGAGAGAGACAAGAGAGAGGGACAAGAGAGAGGGATCAGAGAGAGGGACAAGAGAGAAGCAAGAGAGAGAGAGATGAGAGAGAGGGAAGAGAGAGGGACCAAGAGAGAGAGAGGGACAAGAGAGAGGGATCAAGAGAGAGAAGGACAAGAGAGAGGGATCAAGAGAGAGAGATGCACTTGGCGCGCTTGCTTTAAAAAGGGGAGCTTATGCATGCATAACCCAGTCTCTGTGGCCAGGTAGCTTGGGCAGTGAGGCTTGCGCATGCATAACCCAGTCTCCGCCCAGCCAGGTGAAAGCTAGGTAAGGCCTGACTTAGTGATTACGTGGCCATAGGCGTCCTGCCCATCAGAGGCGGGGCCCACAGACTGCCAAGCCTCAACAAGTATGATCAAAATATATTTAAATTTAAAGATTGTCCTAATAAAAAGTAAAATAATTTTTAATTTCATACATGTATACAATGTATTTAGATCATATTTGCTTACACTCCCTCCACCAGAACCTGTTCTCCCTTAATCCCTCCTAACTGTGTCTTTATTTCCTTTTAATAACCTACAAAAATAATTGAAAAAGAACTACCACATGATCTAGTTATATACATTTTGACACATGTCCATAGGGTGGAGGCATATATATATATTCTCCCATATGGAATTCTAACTCCAAATCTTTAAATGTGAGCCTTTGACTTGGAGAACTTATAGAAGCCAGGAAAAAGAGGAATAATGAATGGTGTGTAGAAACAAGGAAGTCCTGAGTGACTTTGTATTTTTTAACATGGGCATTTCCATGTCATAGACTAATGCCTCAGACCCAAGTGAAATGGCATAACCTCCCCCATCACCTAGGTAAGGTATAGATAGAAGGAAAAATCTTCCTGTATTCCAAGTATAAATGTTGACAGTGAGTGCAAGTATGAGTGTTTAGGAAAGAATGACCAGTGTATAGGAAAATTACCAATCTTAGAGTTCTCTTCTCAGATGTTTACAACCTGAAACTGTTTGCACCAAAACTTCCTGTAGAGATAACCTAACTCATCCTCCAAGTGCTGTATATAATAAATGCACTGAAGTTCCTGATGGTTAAATAGAATGACCAGAATGACCACCATTATTCTGTACCTGTGTCCAGGTACCTATTATTTCTTTATTAACCACCATTCCTAGTCAGGTTTCCAGGACCTCATTGTGGTGATCATGGCAGGGAGGGTGATGGATAGTTAAGAGAGAAAGGAGGATTTGTGAAAAGGGATAACTAGCTTTTATTGTGTTTAGAAAAGCCATATAGAAACCTATTATATGAACTTTAAAAAATAAGTATATTGATCCCACCCCCGTGAATGAGTGTGTGTGTGTGTGTGTGTGTGTGTGTGTGTGTTATAATATTTTAATTTGTTATCCTACATAGGGTGGAGGGAATGTTCCTCCCAGAAGCCATGAATTATCAAATCCCAGTTTAAGTTTAAGATGACTCCTTTGAAGTTGATAGTCTAGTTAGTCAGGGACCTCAGAATTCTTTCTTTTTTATACCATATATAAGCCATTTACTTACAACCATAGTAAATTCCCAATGTTGACTTGATGCCTGAATTCCAGATACTTACCTTTTGATGGCTCATTGAGATATTTCTGGTGGCATTCTACATGCATCTAAACTTTAAAATGTCCAAAAGTGAATTATTAGTGTTTGTTATTGAATTACTTCTCCTCTACAGTGGCCACAAGCACACTTAAGTGGCACTTGGCAATGATAATCTGTTGAATTCAGAATCCTAGGATTCCTTATTGTCTCTTTCTATCACCACCACTGCCTCATTGATTGAGAATGGTAGCAGAACTTTTATCTACTAAGTACGATGGATTCTACTGCTATTTCCACTGTTAGATCCCTACAATAATTCAATTATATAGCACTCACAGTAGACATTGGTTAATTTTATTGTATGAAATTAAAGTATAATTATGTAATTTTTTTCTTTCCTGTTTCTAATCTCTCACATGTGTCTGCCCCCTCTTTTTCTTTCTCCAATTCATTGCCTCTTCCCTCTTTTACACAATAATAAACTCTCCTATTCAGTCTCATCATAGTGTACTTAGACATGTGAACAAAAAGTACTGAAATGAGCTGTGTCTGCAGAGACTCATTAAAATTTCAGGACTGTAAAGGGATTGGAATGTTGGGGATACAGAGGATAACTTGTTTTATCTTGGGGGTACATTCTGGCCTTCCAATACAGCCCTTCCTTGTTGGCCTCTGTAGTGGAACTATCATCTTGTGACAATACAAAAAAGCCATTTGGACTCTATTAACTTAACAGAACACTAGCCTTTCCCAACCACAAATCTAATGTTGTTACCAGTTAGTACCTTGAGCCTATATAAAAGCTCCCCTGGTTTCGCTGCACCTACCTCTCTTGTTTATCACCAATGTATTTTAAACTTGTTTTCATTAAAGATTTTCTTTAATCTGTAAAACAATAACAATTTTATGAAACTGCTTTCACATTGGATCATAAAATTTGGGGTATCCTAAATCTGTGCTCCTGGGCCAGGGTGACTCAAAATGGCTCCTGAATAAATATATCTTATTGCCTTTAACATGAGAGCTGTGTTTTTTGTATTGACAGACTTATGTCCAGAGAGTTTAAAGAAGCTGAGGCAATCACAATATCCACCAAAATTACCTTTTCTATTATCATCTCATACAATTCTCTGCCTTATTCCCTATGCTGTAGACAGTCTTCTTTCATACCTTTGAATATGTGCCCATGTATGTGTACATGCATTACACAATTATAACTGTGTAAGAATATGCACATATATACTATACATGCATACTATTGATTTATTTAATTTTTGTGTTCCTCCCTATAGAGAACTTTGTCCAAGGTAACAGTTGATGTTTCTTATATCTATTAGTATAAAAAATACATTAAGAAAACCAAAACCCTAAAACCCATGCAAGCAGAAATTTCAAAAGTTTCTAGGGAATTCAAGAGTTAGCAGACAGGAAATGAAGCAGTTAAATACATGCTAGATTCTTCATGTATGTCTATAATCAATGAATACAAGATTATTGAGCAGAAGAGTTATGAACTCATGGACTTAAGGACCCTGTGATTCATAGATTCATAGTGAGTTCCAATCCACGGTTAGAAAGAAGAAGAAGAAGAAGAAGAAGAAGAAGAAGAAGAAGAAGAAGAAGAAGAAGAAGAAGAAGAAGAAGAAGAAGAAGAAGAAGGAGAAGAAGAAGGAGAAGAAGGAAAAGAAGAAGAAGAAGAAGAAGAAGAAGAAGAAGAAGAAGAAGAAGAAGAGGAGGAGGAGGAGGAGGAGGAGGAGGAGGAGGAGGAGGAGGAGGAGAAGGAGGAGGATAAGGAGGAGGAGGACAAGCAGGAGAAAGAGGAGGAGGAGGAGGAAGAAGAAGAAGGAGAAGGAGAAGGAGGAGGAGGAAAGGGGAAGAAGAGGAGGAGGAGTAGGGGAGGAGGAGGATGAGGAGGAAGGGAGGAGGAGGAGATAAATAGACAAAACATAATAGAGGTATACACATAGACAGATACATGCATGAAGAGATATAGATATTGATTATATAGGTATATAGATATAGACAGAAAGGGAAAGGAGAGGAAGAAGGAAGGAGGAGAGAGGGGAGAGAAAAATGCGCATTTTGTGTGTGTGTGTGTGTGTGTGTGTGTGTGTGTGTGTGTGTGTGTGTGTTATAAGCTTGATCCAAAACAAGTACAAAGAATACAGTTAACAGATTTACCTTGGGCTAAGTATAAAGTACAAACAACTTTGACAGCTTTGCTGTATGTCCTTGAGATAGTAATTTTCTTCAGTCCTCAGCAATGTTTAGATATAAGGCCCAGTATAAGAGCATAATAACATTTATATCACATAGAAAATTTGTGCCACTTTAGAAATCACCATATAGCTTTACAATTAAGAGCATTGTTATTAAATACAGGCTTGCTATGAATAAAGTAAGTGCTATGGCTGGTTTCTATAGGTTTTTTGACTTTTCTTACTTGAAGAAATCAGAGTAATGGAAATATAATTGTATCAGAGCAGAATTTGAAGGCTCATTATAATAATAATTGATACACAGTTGGGGAAATCTCAAACATTTCTATTGGTTTTCTTACTTCTAAAAACAGAAATACATTTTTTCTTAAAGAGTTCTTTTTAAATATGTGAGGGCAAATTTCATAGGTCCTGACATATCAGCAAGAGCTACAATGCAGCACATAGCCCATAGCTAGTACTATAATTTTATTACATTTTGCAATAACTTAACTGGTTATAAAGACGCCAATGTAAATTATTTTTTCCAAGAGAGGGCAGATACAAAGAAATGAGTTTAAGAGTCATTCATGGATTTAAAAAAAATGAAACCAAACCCCAAAAAAATAAGATGAGGAATTTTTGTAATTTATGAATAACTTTCAACTATGATTTTACTGATCCATGCACCAAAAACAACTTATCCTCAACATTTATAAATCAATAAATATGTCAATAGTTTTCCCAAGCTTCTATTCTATTATTTTTTATTATTCTACAATGTTTATAAAATAGTGTTGTGCTTCTATTTCTACAGTTAAATGAGCCATATAGATGCAAAGTCATGTTTAAGATCTATTGTTCAGTAGCTTTTACATGAAAGCAAAATGCTGTAACTCATCATGTAGACACATGAATCACAATGCACTGGAAAGCTGAACTTCAAAGATCACAACTGAACATCAACAATTTTGTGCTAACGAGCCACATGAAGGACTGTCTCTTCTGTTTGTCTTTTGGGTCTCTGTTCTACGTTTTGTATCAAGAACCAATAATGATAATGTGACCATTAACACTGATTTGTGTGTGTGTGTGTGTGTGTGTGTGTGTGTGTGTGTGTGTGTGTGTGTATATGTGTGTGTGTGTGTGTGTGTGTGTGTGTGTGTGTGGTGTGTGTGTGTGTGTGTGTGTGTGTGTGTGTGTGTGTGGTGTGTATATGTGTGTGTGTGTGTGTGTGTGTGTGTGTGTGTGTGTGTGTGTGTAAAATCCTAATACAAACCAACTTTGTGGTACTACATGTTTTAATGTTTCCTTTGCTTTTATAAAACATAAAAAAAATTTTTGATTCCCTCAAAACTGATCTATATAATGATGAATTTTAACATTTATATGGTAAAAAAATGAAAAAAAAATCCCTAAAAATAAAAATAGTAAATATTTCTTGTCAATCTTACATGTCTATGTAAAAGGACATATAGTTAATGCTCAATTGGAGATTTCACAACTTTACACAAAACTGTGCTATTTAAAATAGTAGCCATAAATTCTACTGGTTTGTTAAACCTATATGACAGTCTTAATATTAGGACTATATGACAGTCCTAATAAAAGAGAACTTTATTTTTTATTTGTATGTATGTGGGCCTGCATAAATTTATGTATGCCAGGAGTACACAGTCAGAAAAGTACATTATATCCATTGGAACTGGAGACACAGACAGTTGTGAGTTTCTATTTGGATGCTTAAAGGTAAAGTCAGATCCGCTGCTAGAGCTGTAAATGCTCAACTATCTTTCCAGCCCCCATATTTGTCATTTTTTAAAAAATGTTTATTGATTTATTATTTTTAATTCCATTTTACATTCCCAACCACAGTTCTCCCTCCCCTTCTTTTCCAACCCCCTTGCCTCCCTCATCCACTCCTCCCAAAGTGTAAGGCCTCCCATGGGGACTCAACAAAGCCTGGAACATTATGTTGAGGCAGGACCAAGTCCCTCTCCCCTGCATTAAGAATGAGCATAGCATCCCACCATAGGGCATGGGTTCCAAAAAGCCAGTCCATGCATAGATACTTGACCCACTGCCAGTAGCACCTCACACAGACTAAGCTACACAAAAGTCTTCCACATGCAGAGGGCCTAGTTTAGTCCATATTTGTCCTTTCTAAACATAATTTTAATATCCTGTCTCTCCCTCTTCTTCCTTCTTTTTCTCCCTCCACCTCTTGAAAACTAAGTCCATCATTCAGACTGTGTTTAGCGAGTTTTGTTTTCGCTTTTTTTGAGTGTGGGATAAGAAGAGTGTTGGAAGTATGCAGCCAATCACAAGACAGGTAATTATAAGATAATAGCTAAATGGTGCTAAGTATAAAAAAAAATGTAAGAAATTTTTGCTTCTCCATTGTGGATATTTTGGGAAGCAAGCTGATCTTCACACAGACCACACTTAAAGTTCAGTTGGGTATAAGCAATAGTTAGCCACGGCTCACCAAACACTTCATCACATTATCTGATGGCACGTAAATTGTGTTTAGGTGACTTGGGGGAATTGGGGGACTTGCTATATGCAGAAATGCTTGGATTAACAACACATTCCATCAGCAAGAAGTCAAGCTTCCTTGGTCATTTGTTTTCAAAGTCAAATCCTTTTCATCTCCTGGAGAGTTTTTGTTTGTTTGTTTGTTTGTTTTTGTTTTGTTGTTGTTTTTTTTTAACCACATTGTTATTTTCTGTTGAAGATTAGGCACAGTGCTCTGTGATTCTCCCCAAATCTCATGCAGGGTGTAGACATGGATGCTAATTTTAACCTCACCACCATGTAAGTGGACTTCTCATGCAAACTAGCTTCCAAGGGTTTATTCTTTAGTCTTTAACATTTTCAAAATTATGGAGTTAAACTTATTTATTATATTTGCCATCAGAGTTAGCTGCTTTCAATGAAGCAATTTGGAAAGTATCTCAGGAGCACTGTGATTCTTTGTGGAACAATTTGAGGTGCCTATTACATCATCATCAATAAAAACCTTCATTATTGATATTTTTCATATTCTTGGGCTAGATCACAATATGGCTCTGTAATTTCACCAGACTCCTTTTGGCCAATCCTTACACCTTTAGTGTGAAGCACCCCTTTTTTTACTGTCTGTGCTTCAGAAGGTACAAAGTCGGCTGAAAGCAAGATTTTTTAAAAATAATCCTATTCTGTGTGTCCAGTAATCTTCGGACACACTTGGAAATCTAAGTTAATCAAAGCTAAATAGTTACCCTTGCAAAACTTCACAAAGCTTTCTGTATATGGACTTGAAGTATGAAACCCCGAGTGTGAGGAAGCACCTGTGTCATTTCTCAAAGCAGAAGAACTAGTTTGTGTGTGAGGTTACAGAATGAGACACACTTGAGCAGCTCAGGTTCATCTTGTCAGTCTTTATTGGAGAGGAGTAATAGTCTTTCTGCACCCCAGTTTCCTGGTCTGCCATATGAGGCACCGGAAAACAGGTAATCATCGGAGGTAGACACAAGCATAGGCTCTCAGACACAACACTGTTGCTTACCCACTATAAAGGCTTCAGGAAGCAAGGTTAAGCTCTCAGTACCTTGGAAATAAAGCTAATAATTTTTTAACATCTGAATTTACATTTGTTGTTAAGATTAAATTGCTTAATAGTTTCCAAGTTGCCTAAAAGAATAAAAGTTGTCTAGATACAACTTTTCCCTTTCCATTAGCTTGTATCTCACACATGGAATATTCATGGACTCTGGGATTTTGTGTGTGTGTGTGTGTGTGCCACACAATTGACAAATTAAATTATATTTTGTTTTATTCTGAGATGAGATCATAATGTAAGACTTGAAATTCATCGTTCCTTTTACATGCTGTTTCCTGAGAGGTCCACTTTACATTTCCAATAATGTTGTTTCAATAAACCAAATGCTGTAGAGAGCCGCTAAGTGCTGCGCCTTAAAGATGGCGCTGGCTTCCGCCTTCCACCTCCCCAAGGATGAGTGCTCTCTGGTGAAAACAAGCCTTTATTTGGTTAAGTCTCTTCAGCCTCTCTGCTTCCACATTAGAGTAGCCTATCTGCAGGGTCCACGTAGCTCACTGGGGTTGGTTAGCGCAAGGGTATTTAAACCTGTGCATGGGTCCTCCAGGCTCTTTCGGGTCAGAAGAACATGTTTCAAAGATCCTGATTAAAACTGCATGAAGATCTTCCCGGAGTCACGTCTTCCTTGCTGGCGAGGGCAGGTGTGGCACAAAATGCCCTGCATGTTGACACACAAATATGTGCATGATATTAAGAAGACCCATAAACACAGAAGTGCTACACAGAAACTCAACCTCCATACTAGCCAAGAGAAAATGGTAACTTAACCAAACCACTGCTTTAGGGAGACTAACTTGGTTTTCTTTTGTCTTGCTTTGTTCGGAGAGTGGGCAAATCACACACAGAAACAGCCTGATACAAGATGAAAGTATAATGGAATGAAAGTGAATCATTCAGGTTCTGTTTTGATCCCAAACATACAAGATCTGCTTCTTTCTTCTGTCAAAAAGAAAAGTGAAAATAATGTCTTTCTAAGATGTCAGGTTTAGAAGACCCATGCATGCTGCCTAGAGTGGAGTCCAAGGACCCATGCATGCTGCCAAGAGTGAACTGTGAAGATTTATGCATGCTGTCAAGAGTGAACTGCGAGGCTGCCGTTGTGGATGACACTATTCTTCAGAAAGTATAGGACATAGATATTGCACATAAACTATGGCACATAGATCTTAACTCTGCTGAAGTCAGGCTTTCACAGGACTTCATCAGCGTCCTCTGTGGAGAATCAGAAAGAGGAGTCTGAGCCCCTGTCTTTAATGACCCCTTCACAATGTATGAGAGTTGGTTATTGCCCCACTGCCTCATGGTATTTTCTTCTCCCCTTATATGCCAGGTACTTTTTTCTCTTATTTTACCTTCATCAGTCACATCATTCTCAGTCCTCTGCTACACTGTCTCATACTGATAACAGGTTCTTTGACATTCTATGTTTGGATGTCCCTATGCATTCCAGACACTGTCCTTTGCTTATTTCACCAATAGCCAGAAATTAAAAAGTGATGTTAGAACATAGATCCATTAATCAAATAGTATTTCAAGGTCTACCTATATTTAAATTCCTATATTATGCACAGAATCAATGCTAAAGGAAACTTCCATATCCCCTTACATGAGCGCACACACACACACACACACATACATGATCACACACATATAAAAACACTCACTCACACACACTTATAAATTACAGTACATATCATGAAATAAAATGTGTGTGATGGGTCAGAAAACAAAGTGGAGAAAGGAAGTGCACTGTAGTGATTTCACAAGGGAAATGTTTGTTAGTTCAACTGTTTGGCATAGTCATTCACAAAGGAAAAAAATATCAAAGTTAGTACAGAATAGAAGAAAAATAATAAGGCAGAGAACCCAGACATTCAATGAGAAAGAAGGACAGTTTGTTCTTTAAAGTATTTCACAGTTACCTAAAAGTTTAGGTAGTAAGAAGCCTAGTACAATTCAGCATAACATGGGTTGTTGCCACACTCCTGTTTGCTTTAGCATTTAGGAGGTAGAGCCAAGAAAATTTCAAGTTCAAGGCCTGATTGAGCAACTTAGAATCTGTCCCCCACACCCCAGATTGCTGAGTGTGTGGCACTGGGGTTCGGCACTTGCATAGGATGTGCAAAGTTCAGATGGAGGAGGAGCTGGAGGAGCAGGAGGACACAGCTCTGGAGGCAGTAGCAGTTAGCCATGAAAAAGAGCAGAATGGCAGGGCAAAAATAAAGTAAAAATGAACAATATCACTACTATAAAAGTGCTATGAACACAGAATCTGCGGACACTAAAAGCACAGTAGGAGTGCAAGAATATATTATAAACACCTTAACGTCAAAAAGTTTCAATTATGGATGAAACAGAAAAATCTGAAAACTACTTCACAGGAGAAACAATGCCAAGAATGGCAAAGAAATCAAAATCATAGTTAAGCCATTATTCATACATGTTTACACACACACACACACACACATACATACACAACAGTAAACACTGAGTCATTGGTTTATATAAAATCTCCTCCAAAAGGCAAATAAAAAATTTATAAAATTATGGACTAAAGAATTGGCTCCATTGTGAAAAGCTCTGACTGCTCTTCCAGAAGACTGGGCTTGGATTCCCACTCAGAACCATCTGTAACCCTTGTCTGGCCTCTGAGGGCACCAGGTACACATATTGTGTACCCACATAATGCAGGAAAAGCAGTCACATGCAGAAAAGAAAATATTAATTCATAAAATGTTAAATGAAGCCAGTCATCTACTTACCTGAACTTAATTAATATATGAGTGAAAGAAAATTACTGACAAAACCTACTATGGAATACAGATATACAAATCATTCAATTTATCAGCAATCCAGATTGTTATTCTGACTATGGTAAAATGGAACCCTGTATTGGATTACTTTTTCTTTTTCTGGTAGCTAATAAGTTTGAACATTTCATATGCTTACTGGCCATTTATGTTTCACATTTTTTGACCTGTTTGATCCTTACCTTGGACTATTTATTGATTGGGTTGATTAATTTATTTAGTAGTTTTTATTCTTTTATATTCCACATCAGAGGCACTCAATCTTCCTAATGCTGTGACCCTTTTATACAATTCCTCATGTTGTGGTGACCCTCAACCATAAAATTATTTTTGTGACTAATTCATAACTTTAATTTTGTTAGTTATGAATCATAATGTAAATATCTAATATGTAGATGGTCTTTGGTAATCCCTGTAAAAGGGTCTTTCAACTGTTCACAGGGGTCTTAACACACAGGTTGATAACCACTGTTCTAGATATTAATCTTCAATTGGAGATTGCAAATCTTCTTCCAAGTGAACAAGAAATTTGAAAAGTGCTTTAGTGAAAGAGGAAAGATAGTTGACTAATAAGTATTGATTAAGGGAAGCTGAATTGAAATTTGATAGAGAAAACTTGGGACCCTTAAAGGGAGAGGAGTCAGGACAAGAAAGTAGAAACTACTCAGAGAGGAAGAAAGGGAAGACATCCGGGAAAACCAAAAAGAATAGAGATGTAGAAAGGCAACTCAAAGGTAAACAGGAAGCTACCTAAACTCTAAACATATCTCCCTGGAGGAGAAAAGGGAGTGTCAAGAGTCAGACTCCCCTGGCAAAAGATAAGCTAGGAGAGGCCAGGTAATAGTAACAAACCACCACTCTAGCCTCAGAAAAGAAAGGCCAATTTATTATACACTGTAAATCCAGTGCAATAATTTGGTGTGAAAGTGACTCCCCTTGAAACATGGCTAGTGTTAGAGAGAAAATCCACTACATCGTATCACAGTTCAGGACTCTCTGATTGGAAGCCATCTTGAAAATAAACCTATTCTTAAGCACTAAAATACTCTGCGGATTTGAGAGAGAGAGAGTCCATAAGGGGACACTGAATAGCAGTGAATGGATAGGAGGTGACCATAAGAGACAACTTTAGCATGTATGTTTCCCACCAGAGCACCCGCTGCCAGTCTGCCATGCCGGCCCCAAATAACATGCAGAGACCCTGTATTTAATACAATCCCATTGGCCAATTACCATTATTGATTATGGGCTAGCTCTATCTTAATTATTAACCCATTTATACTTATCTAAGTATTTCCACGTGGTCATCTTATCAGGGAGCAGCGGCCCCAGCATCTTGCTTCCTCCATGCTCTACATCTTGACTTCTCTCAACTACTCCCTCCTTCCTCCTAGTTTCTTAGTCCCGCCTATCTTGCTTTTCCATTGGCCCAACAGTGCTTTATTGTTTAACTAGTATGAGAAACATATTTACAGAATAACATCTCCCATCAGACAACCATGGAGAATGGATGGGGAAGTTTAAGCAGTGAAAAGTGGGAACTGCGTATGTACCTAATGGCCAGTGCACCAAGCCCCAGCTCCTGAACTTCCAGGGTATTTCTTAGTTGGTTGGCTCTACCTGTCTCCAGCTTTCCTGACAGTGTCTATCCTTTCTTCATCCCCTTGGTGCCAAAGTCAGGATTCAAGGACCAAGCCATATGATGGCATACCAAATAAAAGAGGAAGGAATTGGATTTTGAGGAAATATAATTTAGAAGTTAGTTGTAGTGGCCAAACTCATGTCAAAATGAAAATAGAAATGTCAATCTTGAATAAAAATTATAGAGGTTCATTCTTCATCAAACAGTAGGGGAAAAAATGCACCAAGAGGACACAAATGTGAATATAGATATGCCAAAATTCAAATCTCCCAACCGCATAAAACAAACAATACACAAAATGAGAGAGATGGGCCTCAAAACTGTCATAATGGGTAAGTTAAATACTCATCGCTCACAAATACATAGATCACGCTAACAAAAACATTCAACAAAGAAGCATGAAAGTTACATTATACTGTGGATTTAAATGAATTTAAACATCAGAAGAATATTCCATCCAAAAGAACCAAAATACACATGCTTTTCCAAAGTAAATCAATTTTGGGCCATAAAACAGATCCTTTATACATACATTTGCATATAATTTTAATTTTAGAATCTGCATATGAGGGAAAACACATGGTATTTGCTTTTCTGAATCAGGATCATTATGTTCAACATAACGATTGCCAGTTGTTTCCATTTTCATGACAATGTCATTATTTCTGTTTGCTTTATGGATACATCGAATTCAATTGTGTGTATGTACCACATGTTCTTCATTCATTCATCTACTAAAAGGCATCTAGAATGCTCACACTTCCAAGCATCCAGGTGGTATGCTAATGTAGAGTCCAGGACTGATACCGTTAGCTTATATAATACTTTAATTTTAATTTTTATTTTTAATTTTAGTTTAATATGCTTTAGAATATATGAGTGTCTAGCCTTCATGTACGTCTGGTACCATGTATGTACAGTGTCAATGAAGACCAGAAGAGGGCATTAGAGGACATCAGATCAAGTGGAAGTGGACTTACAGTTGTGAACGGCCTGCTAAAAGTATTCAACAAGAGGAGCAAGTGCACCTTATCACTGAGCAATTTCTCCACCCCCTTTATAAGTGTTCGTGTGTGTAGTATATGGGTGTGTGTTCACTGGGGTGGGGGCACAAACATGTGCATGTATGCATAGCAAACATGTGCATGTATACACAGCAAACATGTGCATGTACACACAGCAAAGTTGGCATTGGTAATCTACCTTGATTATTCTACCATCTTACTCTTTTGAGGCAGGTTCTCTTATCAAACCCCGAGCCCACCAATCAGAGAGTTGGGTACACGGTACGGTACGGCACATCGCTCTGTAGATGTCCTGCTCAGCTTTCCGAGGCTGCAGTTTCAAGTGAGCTCTCTCTCTGCCTACCTGGCATTGACTTGAGTTCTTTGAGTTCTAAAATCTGACCTCTGTTCTTCATGCTTGTGTGCTGAACAGTTTAGGCACAGAATAATTTCCCCAGCCTTATTTTTGTTTTTATAAGTAATCTCCATACTAATTCCCATAGTGGATATACACATGTACATATAACTTACTGAGTCCATTTAGCCTTACTCTGATGTACATATGGCTAGAGCTTAATTGACTTTGGGCTGGTGAGAGATATGGATCTAGTTTCATTATTTTACCTGGAGATCCAATTTTCCCTGCACCATTTGGGGAAGAGGTCTTTTGACTAATGCATGTTTTGATACCTTGATCTAAGATGACATAGTTGTAATTTGGGGTTTGTTTGTTAGTCACCTATTCTGTTTTCTTTTGGTCAGTATGTTAGACTTAGAATTATATTCTTAGCAGCCTTATTTGTGGCAGCTGTGGAAACTAAATGTTTGACCTAATGTTGAAAAGTTTAGACACAAATTGAAATATATCAATATAATACCAGTTTTAAAAAAAATAGAAATGTCAAATCAGTTAATAAGTTACTTATAGAAATCAATGACTCTCACGAAAATAAAAGCTTGAAAATATTGTACACAAAGGTATATCCTGAATGGTTCAACTTGTATATATTTTCAAAAACATACTTTAAAATATTCTAAATGAAAGCAAAACTGGAAAGTAACTTTGTGAAGGAGAGTAAGGATGTGAATTAAAGAGGCATCCAGCTTTCAGCATGCAGTGTTAACTTTGAGATAATTTATGTAAATAGGTATTTTGTATAATTTATATGTACTTTTCTTTATAATATCAATGTATTAGAGAGACATTTCAATATTATTGTGTTTTCCCAATAATGTGAACCACAGTTTAGGTCAAAACTTGCTTTGAGTTTTTTGGACCTTCTCATGCTCAGTGACATCTGTTATAATTAAAAATCTACCTTTCCCATAAAATTGGGGGTTTCCTTTATTCCTAACCCCGATCAAGCATAGTGATTGACACACAACATATGCCTAATAAGGGCAATTGAATAAAATACTGTCAGCAACTTGTTGTGAAGCTCTTAGTTTCATTGTAAACTGAATATATTCCCTTTGCCAATTCATATGCTGTACTATATTTATTATGGAGTTGGAGAGAGAAAATCTAAATCTAATTAAAAATTATAATTGAACCAAACAATAAATCTATGCTGTTCAACCATTAACTGTAAGGTCACTTGCCTGTCCTGTCCTAAGTAGATATAAGGAAAAGTTAACAAAACCAATATTTTAATTATAAAAGGCTAATCATTCAGTATAAGTAATACACAATCTATATCGTTGAAATGCAAGGTAATCCTATAAGTATTTGCAACATTATTAGAACTGTATTCATGAATAGATATAGTCAAAAATCTACACATTTGCTATCAAAATCATGATAACTTAATGGTTTTTATCAAAGAATATTTCACATGCCTTCTTATACATGATAAGCCTTTATAAATTAACTGGAGGACAGTTACAATCATTCATATCACATTAACTTTCTAATATTACTTCCATATTTAAAGTTGAAAGGTAGCAATAAGACCCAAACCTTTGAATTTTCTGGATTTTCTCATGTCCCAACAACCTCTGTTATCATGGTTTAATAAAGATCAGGATAAATAAATAGGCCGAATAGGTGTTTATTCAGGGAGAAATAACTTACAACCTAGACAGATGAATACCAGCAACTTCCACCAGATGTTCTCCTCTTCGTGTCCCACCAGCAAGAGAGCATTCCTGGGCTCCTCCTCAGACCTAGTTTCACAGGTCACTTCTGCCCCTGGCTCCACCCCTGAATGTGATCAGTGCTACAGAAGCAGACAAAGTGAAAATCTCACTACAATTCCCCTTTTAGTCTAAAGAAAATATTTAGGCTTGATACAAAACTATACACAAAACAGTGAATAACAAGTGTGCTCTAAGAAAAGGAAAATCAAGAACAAAAACAACCTACATATCTAGTCCTAGAGTGAAGGCATAACAGAGTTTACAATAGAGTTGTCCTAAGCTGGAAAGCTTAAGTCTAGTACCTCATATATCTAACTAGGAAGAGAGAATAATAGTTGTAATAGTTTAATCTTCAACCTCATCAAAGACCTAAAAAGGAAAATAACAATACTAGTGTAGACAGAAAGTACAGTTGGGCAACTTCCAAACAGTGCAGCAAGGACAGAAGCAGCAGGATACCTGGACAGTCACCCAAGGTCTCACAGCAATGTTAGAATACCCAGTTTTGGCTAAGGCCTTGAGTATCTGACAGACCACAACAAAAGCAGGGAGGTAGAAAGGCTGTCTTACCCTGACTTGGCAAGGTTCAGCAGTCTTCTACATTTGTCTCCTGCAAGCACATAGGACCACACTGCCAAATCAGTAGTCTAGGTAGGGGCAGTTCTTTGCCCAAGAGTCCATTAGCCGAAGCGAGGATGGACTCTGGAAGGAGCGACAACACTCTGTTATAACTATTAAAATTAGAATATCTACATTTCCCTCGAAATTGGGCACTTCCTTGATTTACAACTCTCTGTGTTGGGAAAGATGAGATTCCCATCATATTAAATGAATGATTGTGCTGTGGATTTTAGCTAAATTCTTTTTTAATATCTATTTATTTTATGTGTATAGGTATGCAAGGGAGTGGTTATGGTGGTTATATGCATTAAATGTATGACAAACGCTCACATAGGTAAGAAGAGGGGATTGGAGTCCCAGGACACAAATCTTCAATTGTATCTTTGTGACTCACTCCAATCTTTAATAAAAATATATTTTGACAGAACTCAACCATCTTCAAATATCATGAAAAGACAAACACATTAAGTCTTTTTCCATAGACATAAAAGAATATTTGATTTTGTAGCTGGGATTCTGTAGCTGGTAAACACATAAAATCTTTTTAGGAATAACTGATTATTTGTCTTTTCAATACATTACTTGTCTCTATGGTATTATCTAGAATTGTTTTAAATATTATGCAAAAAAGTTCCCACATGTTGTATAAAAAGGCAACAAAGCTGCTGTGGAATGACAGACTCTCAAGAGTGGGAAGGCAGAAAGTTGACTCCTAAGAGTTAAGCACACTATGCTGCTGAACACACAGATGGGATCTGAACTATTTCCTGTGCAATTCTTTGCCTTTCATCTTTGTTGTAAACTACTTGCCTTGTCACCACACGTTTGGTAACATACTGAAATTCCTGAGACATCACAGTTAGGCTATACAAAAGTGTTGACAGTTTCCTCCTGCCTCCCTTCTGTTCTCTGCCTTTTCTTTCTTGCTGACTGTCCTCAGGTCAGAGGACCTTTTCTGTGTCCAGTTGACCTAGAAAATAACCAGTTGACCTAGCAAAAGCATGCCCTGTGTGTGTTCATGTAAATCGTACACATTTACTGAGGTTCAGGTCACCTAAAATGAAAAACTGAAACATCTAAACAAAACCTATTGCATAAAGATGCAGGATAATTTTTTTCTAGTAAATGGAACAACATGGCTTAACAATATTACTGTTAACATTCAAGGAATGACTGATCTCTCCTCTGTCCTTCTGTCCTAATCTCTCTCTCTTTGTCTCTTTGTCACTCTCTCTCCCTCTCTCCCTTCCTTTCTATCTCATACACAAAATTAAGTATTTATTGGGTCTGAATGGAACATTCAGTTTTCTGTTATTTTACAGTTAATCTTTGGGTTGGAACCAATTCAATAAGATTCTCAAACACGAATAGTGAAATTTCCACTTTCTAAAAAGGAATTAAATAGCAATTATAATATAAAATAGTTACTTACAATCAATGCGGCTTGCTTCATTATTAGGTCCATTTTAATTTAAAGGAATTATCCTTTAAGTCCAAACTTAATTTTTGTAACTTCTAAGAATTTTAGTAATTGAACACAGAATTTCAACTACACCTGTGAAATATTTATCTAATTTTTTAAGACTGTACGAAAGTGCTTACATTCCTCTAAATGTAGTAAAAACAAGTGGAAAAGAGTAATAAAAGTTGCTCATATATGGATTTTAGACCTAAAGCAAAGGATCACCAGCCTATAATTCTCACTGCCAGAGTAACTAGGATACAAGGTGTGGTCTAAGAGATTCATATGTGGTCCCTCACAGAAGGGGGGAGGGACAAGTTCTCTAAAGCATATGGAGAGTTGGGGGAGACAGTGAGTACAGAGGGAACTAGGAGAAAGAGAAGGGGAGGAGAGGAAAGCATGTGGGACTAGGAAGATTGAGTCAGGGGAGGAATAGAAGACAGGAGAGAGAGAGGGGGGAGAGAGAGAGAGAGGGAGAAAGAGAGGGAGAGAGAGAGAGAGAGAGAGAGAGAGAGAGAGAGAGAGAGAGAGAGAGAGAGAGAGAGAACATGAAAGAAGGAGCCATAATAGGATTGAAGAGAAAACTGAACCTAAAGAAATATCCAAAGACCTACAAGACTGGCTCCAACTAACAATTTGAGCAACAGTGGAAAGGCTACCATAAATGCACTTCCCTGATAATGAGATCAACGAATAACTTATCCACCATCATGGAGCCCTCATCTAGTATTTGTTGGAAACCACAACTAAACACTGAGCCGAACTATATTCCAGATGCAGAGAGGGAGGACAAGACCAGGTTACAGAAACACATAGAGACAGCTGACCTGAACAAGGAGGAGCTAACGGGCCCCCAGACTGATAGCTGGGAATCCAGCATGGGACTGACTCAGACCCCCGAAACATGGGTCTCAGATAGAAGGCTTGAGCAGTCTAAGGGAACACAGAGAGTGGAACCAGGATGTATTCCTGGAGCACAAAAGGCCCTTGTGGGCACATCCCTCATGGAGGGATACTCCCCTAACCTAGAGACAGGAGAGAAGTCCAGTCCCTACTTCAAATGACTTGACATATTTAGATGACTTCTCCAGGATGGCATCACTCTACATGTGGAGTGGGGCAGGGGGATGGGGGGAGGGTGGTTGGGATGCATGTGAGGGAGAGAGAGAGAGGAAAAGAGGGAGAGAGAGAAGGAGAAAGGGAGGGAGGGAGGGAGGAAGGGAGAAGTGAGGAAGGGAGGGAGAGGGATCTAGGATTGATATGTAAAACAAAAACAAAAAAAATAAAGAAAAAAAGTTAAAATTCAAGTAAACTTATCACTGTGGTAGGCATGATGCCAAGCATTCAGAGAATGAAGCTATGTCTTAGAGAGTAGAAAGCTTGCCCAGCATTCAAAGATCCTAGGTTCAAGCCTCAGTCTCTGATATACTGAGTGTGGTGGCATATGTCTCAACAATCTGAACAGGAAACAAAACAGGGGAGAGAGAAATTGATAGAATATATAAATGCAAATACTTTTTTTCTTCAGTAAATTAACAAAAAATATTATACAAAGACAGGGAGACTCTTGGAGTTCACTGACCAGTAAGTTTAGACCAAGCCAAATGTATATGCCTGGGGTTTAGTGAGAGACCCTGATTCAAAAAATAAAAGGTGGAAAGCAATTGAAAATCATACCTGACAAGTGCACCTAAACAATCACATACACATAAAACATAACACACACACACACACACACACACACACACACACACACACACACTCAAAATGGAGATGTAGAATGTAGTAAAAGACTTTAAAAACAACAACAACAACAACAACAAACAGGATGGAATTTTAATAACCTCTATTGGTTACTTTATTAGAAAAATGTACAGGTGAATACAAATATTATGATAAATTACTTTGCCTTGAGTCATTTCAGTTTTGAGTTTATACACAATCAACAATTCTTCATTCTTGTATTACTTTTAAATCCCATACCTAACATTCTATCACCTAGTGTTATTTTGCTCTTTAAAGTCAAATAATTTTTGCAAACTTGTCTTTTCTACATATATGTGAGTGGTTTATTCCCCGAATGTGAGTGTTAGTTAGGAGGACCGGACAGTCTATGGTGCCTCTAGTAATGTATCAGTATTTATCCCTAGGACACTAATGGACTTTGGAAGCCCATCCTACATAGAGTGATATTCTCTCAGCCTAGACACATGGTAGAGGGCCTGCTCCAAATGATATGACAGACATTGAAGACTCCCTATGGAAAGCTTCACATTCCCTTGAGAGCAGAAAGGGAATGGGCTGTGGTTTGGTGGAGGTGATAGGGGAGGATGGGAGGGTGAGGGAAATGGGATTGACATTTAAAACAACCTCATTTCAAATGTAAAGAAAAAAAGAAAGAAATTGTACACACACACACACACACACACACACACAGAAAAGAAAAAGAAACAACTGTTGAGATCAGTGTGCAGAGCTATTTAGAGTATGAAGTCACGCTTGATGAAAGGGTTTCTAACGTTTAACTTTAAAGTTAAGAGGCAGTGTTAACAAATCCTGTCTAGGATATTATTCAAATTTGTGACATAAGATCTGGATCGTATTTCACGAAAAGCAAATCTTCTCCTCTTTGAATCATGGGAAAGTTGATATCATTTGTCCAATAAATTGCCAAGTTGCTCTATCTAACTCTCAAAAATAAACTTAACAACATCCTCTCAAACACCTCTGTCTGGAATTTTGAGTAATTTGGGTGACATTGGTTTTCCTCAAATGAAATGGTGAATTCTAAAGTGTGGCAGTTATTTCTCCAGAGTCTAGAGAGTGGGGAAATATCTCCACTTAATTCTCTCTTCCTAAATCTGAGTTTTCACAATGGCACATTTTTGTCTTCCATTTCCCCACACTATTGCCCAGTGCTTAGATTTATAAGAACTTGCAGGATATGGGAGAGAATTGGAATTCTCTAATGTATCAACATGGTGAATGTCTCCACCTCACATTTGCTATTTGTGAGGCATTGTGCAACAGAAACATTCATTTCACAGATGCTAGCATCAGGCAGAAGTATTTCCGTGTATCATGATAAGTATATATAAAATAGGGGAAGCTATTTTAGTCTCTAGCTGTGTGATGCTGAATATTGATTTTTAATTTGATAGGATGTACAATCATCACCTTGGAGACAAATCTCTTAGCATGCCTTGAAGAATTATCTAGATTAGATTAATTGGGATGGAGGGAATTATTCTCACTATGGTAAGTACCATACAGTGGCCTGGGGTCTAGGACTGTTAGGAGGGTAAAGTTAGCTGAGCAACAACATTGGTTACTCTCTGCTTCCTAACAGTGGATACAATGTGACCAGCCACTCTCTGCTCCTGCTGGCATATCTTTCCTGTCAGGCATTTTGTCATGGTCATAAGCCAAGTCACTAATATAGTGTCTAAGATTTCCTGTCCATTAAATAAAAATGTTAACAGTGCTTCAGGGGATAGTGACTAGGACAATTTTTAAAAACCTGTATAAATTTATTCACAAGTTATTGGCTTTAGGTCTCCAAATGACAGCTATTACAATTTTTAAAGGACAAAATTAATAAGCATGGGGTGTAACTTAATATCAATTATCTTAGGACATGTTAATTACCCAGTTATACTTCCAGGTTTAATTCCCTGTGTTGAAGTCTACATTTTACTAAACCCAAAGGCAATTCTGGGGGGCATTACCATATCAGTGATATAATTTTTTAAAAAATGTGTATTACCTTTATAAAATCTTCTCATCAAAAATTTACATTCAATAATAATTTAACACAACTTACACTGTACTTAGAATGTCTTCACCAAGTACACAGAGAAGTTTAAAGGACTGGGGAACTTTACATATGACATCCAATGGCCAGGTTATTTAATGGCAATTGTTTACATTAAATAATTTAGTTTAGAACTGGATGTGTCAATATATGATGCAGGTACTGTAAAATGATCACTATACTGAAGCTAATTATCAATCCATAACCCCAGGCAACTATATTTTTCTTGTCTTCATTTTCTATGTAGAAGCTGAAAACATAAGGTAGATCCTTTTGGCAATTTTAAACATGGAATGCAAAACTTCTAACTTAGTCACTAGGCTATATATTGTGTCTCCAGAACATATATCTATCTATAGATCAGACAGACAGACAAACATACATACAGATAGATGATAGAGAGAAATTAAAGAGATAGGTATAGAGAGATAAAGAGACTAGATTGTTATTATAAAAGGGAAACGGTAAGTGTAGATGGGGATATGGACAAGAAGGGGTGTTTGTAAATTTGGTGGGAATGTAGATAGAATCACTATTGTAAAAAACCAACATAAATATTCTTGCAAATGGAATAAAAATATTTAAATGTTATACAATCCAACAATAGAGCTTCTGGGACTATATTTGAAGGAAATAAAATGTAGCTCTGAAAGAAATAATAATACCCTATCTTCATTGCATTACTGCTGATAATAGGATATGCAAACAATTTAAATATCTAGAAGGCAAACCAATTGCAATATACCTGTGTGTTTGTGATTGTGTGCACGTGTGCATAATATGAGTGTATATGATGCACATAGGTATGTATGTATGTATGTATGTATGTATGTATGTATGTATGTATCAGTATACTCTTCAGGATTCAGAATAAAATCCTACCATTTTCTAAAAGTTGAGTGAATCTTATGCTAAATGAAATAAGCCCAATACAGGCAGACAAATAATTGCATAATCTCACATATGGAATCTAAAACAGGCAAACTATTAGTTTCAGAAAACAGAATAATGTTTTTCAGGGTTGTAAGACAACAATGTGATATGTTGTTGGCCAAAGGAAAACAAGTTTCCATTATTCAAGATATTTCCTGTTTTCATTATATTATATTTTAGACCAAAGAGAAATAGTTAAAATAAATTTAATAGCTTACAATTACATTTAATTATGTTAGATTTCCCCCACAACCAATCGAATGTATTTAATATTGTGCTATTGTCCATTTCCCCAGGTTAGCTAGAGGCTTTTCCTATAATGGCTTCCATTGTACCATTTTTCTTGGCAGAGTTAATTTTTAACATAAAATACCAATTGTCTCTTCTATTTTGTCACCATGAAGGTGTTCTTTTTTATTATCTGCCTCTCCTTTAACCATACTCACCTCATTTGCAATCTGTCCCTTATATGGTTCCATGTGTTCCATTTTTATGGATTTAGTCAAAAACATCAAAAATCTTTCTTATGCCTTTTAAGTTGGCACATTAATATGTGTTTTATAATTTGCTTCCCAGAATCTGTGTGACTCTTTTTAATTTATCGATGAGTTTTATCTATACAGCTCATCATACTCATGAATGACACACTCACCATCTACAGTTCCACACTAAGCACTCTCAGAGACCACTGTCAACTGATTATCCCACTCTGTGTTTCTGGGTGAAATACATAATATAAAGCACGGTCTCTTGTCAAAACTTTAGCTTGACACTCATCTCCTGTGGTCACTTTGTCCAGTTATCTTTTCTTCTAAAAAACAGAACAACTACACATCAGTTTCCTAGAAACTATACTTTCACCTGGAGAATAATTTGCCCCTTCTCACCTGGTTGGGATAGCTCATCCATTAAAGAAAGGTATGAGCTTCTTGGGGATAGAAACTCCTTCTTCCTAAATCCTCAATGAGAAAATTACCAGGCAATCCATAAACAGATAATGCACTAGTAATTGTATTTTCTCTATTCATTTTCCTATGAAATTTCAGCAGACCCTGGCAAAAACTGAGCATCCCCCCCCACACACAGATATACTCTACACAAAATTTTATTACCTGTATATATTAAGCAGCTGAAATAATGATGCATTTGTTGGGCTCTTTCACTTCACAAAACCATGATCTCTTTGAAATAATATCAAGATTTTCCAATTTCTAAGCACACTGGGTTACAACATCATTTCTTGGAAAATGCTCATCTAATGAACAATCATAATCTATTATATTATACATATAATCAAGTATGTTACCCCATACTGTCTTTCTTTTCTTCTTTTGCAAAGTACCATTGTTATGTAGCATTGCACAGTTCACTGAAACCTACAAATAAGTAAAGCTCTAAAAACCCTACTCACTGTGGCTGACACATTTCATAAACTCAAGCAAAATGCCTGAGCTCACCACAGTTCCTATTTTTCCTGCTCTGTAATTAGGAAGGGCTCTTCAAACCTCCCACTTCCTAAAGGTCCCTGGGGAACTTACCCATGACACAATTACAAAACAAAGTTCTGTGGACTACATTAATTGGTTCTGTTTTAATGCCTCTCTAACAGAGTGTCACTATATGTTTTGTTTAAAGATCATCTCAAGGGTGTCATGCACCCAGAATAATACTGTTCTTTCATTTCCCCAGTGAGCTCAGCTACACTTTGAGTATCCTATAAATTTTGAGCCTTGGGTTAGAAAATAATTCTAGAAGCAACTGTCTAAACATAGTAATGATAAATATAAACTTGGATATAGGATTATCAGACTTCATTACCATCTATACCACTTATTTAATGAGTAGTCCTATGACCAATCAACCTGGAGGGCCTTCTCTTCTCCCTTCCTGTCTCGCTCCCTTTCTCTTCCCTCCCTTCCTCTCTTTTTTCTTCCTTCCCTCTCTTCTTTTCCCTAACTTCTCCTCACCCAGTTCCTCTTCTGGCTCAGGTGTCAGCCTAACCCTGAGCCACTCACCATCATTCCTAGAGTGACACCTACCTCTGCCTTCCCATCTTTGCTAGGTCCTGGTCTCCATGGCCCTTAACCCCACTGCTGTGGAGCATCAGGGAGGGGGTGTTCTCAGCCTGGTTCTGAGCAGTGTTGCATGTCTGAAGAGTATTTGAACCTGAAAGAATGGAAAATTCTTGATGCATTTACAAACTTGTTTTCCAAAAGTAATTAGTTATCTTGAAATTGTAAAAATCTGCCCAATTTCCAGCACCACCAGATGTGTCCAGACCCCAACTACTTAGCTCAGTGTCCCTCTTCTGCCCAGCTCCTTGTACTCAGTCCAATGTCCCCCTCTGCCCAGCTCCCTGAACCAAACATGTAAAGAATTCCCAGTCCCTGAGCACTGGATCCAAAATTCTAAGAAAATTCATGGTTCAGTTAAGGTAGCACATGCCTTTAATCTTAACACTCTGGAGGCAGAGATAGGTGAATTTTTGTAGATTTGAGGCTAGCCTGGTATACGTAGTTAGTTCAGGGCAGCTGGAGCCATGCAGTAAAACTCTGTATCAAAAGATTTTATTTTGCTTCTGGTCGTTTTTACTGCTGTGTTTCTGTGAAGCGATGCCATTTAATTTCGTGCTTGCTTACAGTTTCAAAGGCATAGTCAATATCATCATGTCAAGGAGCAGAGTAGCAGGCATGGCAGGCATAGTGCTGGAGAAGTAGTGAAGGCTACATACTGATCAACAAGCTGCAGTCAGGGAGAGAGGGGGAAAGCGAAAAGAGAGAAAGAAACTGGGTCTGGCATAGGCTTTTGAAAATGTCAAAGATACCACAAGTGACACAATTTCTCTACCAAGGACATACCTCCTAATCATTTCAAACAGTTCCATTTCAAACAGACTACACATTCAAATACATGAGCTTGTGGGGTAGATTCTTATTCAAATCACCAAATTTGTATATGTAATCTTGTGAATTCCATTTCTCTATAGAATGAATTATATAGTCTCCGAAGTAAACCTAATTAATATAGTGATTTTTATATTATTATTATTTTTATTTATTTAATATTTTTTCTTATTTTACATATCAAACCCAGTTTCCTCTCCCTCCCATCCTCCCATCCCCCCACAAGCTCCCCATCCCATCCCACATTCACTTCACAGGGAGGGTGAGGCCATCCATGAGAGATCATCAAAGTCTGTCAAGTCATTTGGGGTAGGGTCTAGGCCCTCCCGCATGTCATTTTTAAAAAAATATCACAGAAAGTTTTTTGTATATTTTTTGGTTTGTCTAACATTATAAAGACTGCCTCAAAATATTTTAATAAGTATAATTAAGGAAACTAAAGCAGCAGTTTGATAAAGTATCAACACAAGAAGGCTTAATCTGCCTGTGTTGATGCAGTGTCATCTTAAATGCCCAATATAGGCAAGCTTTCTCTACAATAATCTTGAGTGATTGTAGTGCTAATTCTCTTTTGTACTCATTTTGACTTTTATCTCCTATGACAGAGAAGTAGCTAACTTCCACAGTTAATTAACTAGGGTAATTATCTACAGGACTTTATAGTACAACTAGAAAATCAGGTATCTCAAACAAATCTGCATCCTCTTTTGAACTGTGCAAGCATGTTACATTCAGTGAGCTCCCATTATGCTTTATGATGACTCAACTCTTTTCTCGTTATCTTCTAAGGTCATAAGAACAGAAAAGATTCTTCCCGAAAGAATTTTTTGCAGCAACAGTAATATCCACCACCTTCTACCTTTTGCTTTCCTTTTGAAAATAATATGCACTTTTAAGAAATAGTGTAAAACTCTGGTTGTAAGCAAAGATGAGTGAGAAGAAGAAGAAGCATAATAAGAATCCAGCTTCTCCATTCTCATCTCTATAACGAGCTGGAGGATGTAGATACAGGTGTAGCAGTGCCTGTTTTAGCACCCAGCATCCAGAACCTCTCTTCCCATCATGTTAAGGGCCATTCCCAAATGTGACTATGGGACTTTGAATGAGAAATGTCTCCCATAAGCTCATCTCTTTGAACACTTGATTCTCAGTTGGTGGCACTGTATGGAGAGGTTTAGGAGGTGTAGCTTTGCTGGAGGAAGTACGTACTGGGGATGACCTCTGGGACTGCACAGCTTTAGCCCACTTGCAGTTCTCTGTGCTTCATGCTTACTGTTACAAAGATGATCACTCAACTTCCTGCTTCTGTCACTATGACATCTGCTAGAAGCTATGCCTCCCTGCCACATGGAACTCTTTAAGCCACAGAAACCATAAACACTTATAAATCCATTCTTCTATAAGCAGAATGGGCATGGTGTTTTACTACAGCAACAGAAAAGTAATTGATACAGTGGGGTCCTCTAACTCCCTGCTGCTGGTTCATGAAGTTTGAGTCATATAACCTGGAAGACTTGGGGCTTCCATTATGAACCTTCCAATTACCATCAGTGTACCTGATTTGTTGAAGATTATACAAAAAAAAAGTCTTTTACAGGGATATTCATGCCACAGGACAAAGTAGGGAAGTGGTGGTGTGCTTAGGACAATGTGTCAGTTCCAGCAATAGATGAACAGAGGCATGAAAACAAACAGGTGAAAAGGAGGATGAGAAATTTACCAACAGGCTGCTGTTATTAAACTCTGAGTTTATCTTCTCATATCGAAAACAGCAAGCCACTCAGTAGTTTCCTGGACACAGGAAAATGGAACAGGGCAATGACAAGACATTTGAATATTACTTAAATTAACGCATAATATTCAAGAAGGATTTTTTTGTAGATTTTCTATTTCTTGTCACTTTAAGATAAATATTTACTAACAAAAGGGTTTGGCTGTAACTCAAAGGTTTGTGCTTGCCTAGCTTGTATGAGTCCTCAGTCTTGGTCCCAAGAACTGAAAAGGAGAGGGAATAGAAAGAGAAACATTGTTACTGCTCTAAAAATTCACAAGATTAGAATGTTTCTCAAATTGTATGAAAGATGTTTCCCCTGAAATCTAACTAAGAATCATTATATCAAGTTAGAGTGACAGGAACAAAAGACATGAATGGCAAAAAAAAAAAAAATCAAAAAAAGGAAAGAAAGAAAAAATGAAAAAATTAACAAATAATTTGACATTATCAGGAATTGAGAAAATTCAAAACAAAACCACAATAATATATAATTCTTACCCACTGAAATGGCCACAATTAAATAAAATAAAGGTAAAGGAAACTAAACAGCAAAGGTACAGGATTTGTACTACCAAGGTGCAGGTGAGAATATAAATGTTCAGCCACATTTATAGGAAAAGCTGATTTTTCCTTCAAAAATTTAAGCATGGAGTTTCCATATGTCTCAGTAATTCTCTCCTACCTTCCCATTTAGAATATGAGCAGGAGTCGAATGTGAGTGCTTACTGAAACACCATTCATAATAACCCAGAAGAGGAAACAGCTGAAAAATCCTTCTTCTGCAAATAGAAGTCTGTCATTCTACTGTAAACAGGTAAACTTAGAGTATAGCCTGGCAATGGAATCCATTCCGTCATACAGACAAAAGTGCTAGGACACTCTACTACATAACTGGAACTTTAAAACATCACACTAATCGAGATAAGGTAGGCCCAAGGAGGCACATATTGCATGATTTCATCCCAACAAAACACCTGGAAGCAGTGGATCAACAGTGGTAAAAACAAATTAAGCGCTAGAAGATAGGTGGAGTAAGAAAGAGCAGTGACAGCTAAACCGATCACATGGGAATATTCTGGAATGAGGGTACAAAAGCTCGTAAGTTTACTAAGAGCCTTGAAGTCATACACTTTAAAAAATCATTTATGTGATGATTTATGTATACAACAGAATGATTTTGGAACAGTATAGATAAAAAGTACTTGTGGTGGTTTGAATGAGAATCCCCCCACGGAATAAGAAAAGTGCATATGTTTCTTATGTTTCTAGCAACTTTTCTGTGAACCAGAAGAAAATAGAGGGAAAACTGAGTGACTGTCATTTCCCTGCAGACATTTGACATGTCTATCCTTGTGGCTTTAGATACTCTACTCACAATACTTTCATACAGTTAAAACTTACTTTTAATTTTTTTTTTTTTTACTTTTGTAAACTTTTAAAAAATTTATTTATTTTCTTATTTTACATATTGATCCCAGATCGCTCCCTCCCTTTCTCTTTCCTTCCCTCCCTCTTTCCCTGCCTCCCTTTCTCCCTCCCTCCTATGGCTCCCATCCCCTTACACCATACTCCACTGGGAGGGTGATGCCTTCCAGGAAGAGTCAACAAAATCTGTCAAGTCATGGGGAGTAGGGACTAGGCCTTCCCTCCTGCCTCTAGGTTAAGGGAGTATCCCTATCCCTCCATTGGAAATGTGCTTCCAAAGTCCTTTTATGCACCAGAGATACATCCTGGTTCCACTGTCAGAGGTCCCTTAGACTGCCTAGGCCTTCTAACTGAGACCCATGTTCAGGGGATCTGAATCGGTACAATACTGGTTTCACAGCTATCAGTCTGGTGTCCCATTAGCTCCTCCTTGTTTAGGTCAGCTGTCTCTATGTGTTTCTGAAGCCTGGTCTTGTCATCCCTTTATGCATCTGGACTCCAGTTCAGCTCAGTGTTTAGCTGTGGGTGTCTGCTTCTGTATCCCTTAGCTACTAGATGAGGACTCTATGATGGTGGATATGTTAGTCATCAATCTCATTATCAGGGAAGAGCATTTACAGTAGCCTTTCCACTGTTGCTCAAAGTGTTAGGTGGGGTCAGGCTTGTAGGTCTCTGGACATTTCTCTAGAGTCAGTTTTCTCTTCAAACCTATAATGGCAGCCTCTTTTACGGTCTCTCTCTCTCTCTCTCTCAATCTCCCCCCCTCTCTCTCTCCCTCTCTCCCTCTCTCTCTCTCTCTCTTTCTCTCTCTCTCTTCCTCCCTCTATCTCTCTCTTCCTCCCTCTCTCCCTCTCTCTTCCTCCCTCTCTCTCTCTCTCTTCCTCCCTCTCTCTTTCTCTCTTCCTCCCATCTATCCCTCCCGACTCAATCTTCCTAGTCCCACAGGCTTTCCTCTCCTCCCCTTCTATTTCTCCTAGCTCCCACTCCAGTAACTGCCCCCCCACTCCCAATAAGCTCAGGAGGTCTTGTTCCTTTCTCTTTCTGTGAGGGACCTTGTATGAATCTCGTAGATTCCTCCTTGTATCCTAATTTCTCTGGTGGTGTGAATTATAGGCTGGTGATCATTTTCCCTATGTCTAAAATCCATACATGAGTGAGTATATGCCATGTTCCTCTTTTTGTGGCTGGATTACCTCATTCAGGATGGTTTCTTCAAGTTCCATCCATTTGTCGGTGAATTTCAAGATTCCATTTTTTTTTCCCTGCAGAATAGTATTCCATTGTGTAAATGTGCCACATCTTCTTTATCCATTCTTCAGTTGAGGGGCATCGAGGTTGCTTCCAGGTTCCTGCTATTACACATAATGCTGCTACGAACATAGTTAAAAAGATGTCTTTGTTGCTTGGATGTGGGTCATTTGGGTATATGCCTAAGAGTGGGATTGCAGGCTCCTATGGTAAACTGATTCCCATTTTTCTGATGACTTGCCATATTGATCTCCAAAATGGATGTACGAGTTTGCACTCCCACCAGCAAGGAGGAGTGTTACCTATTCTCCACATCCTCTCTAGCATAGGTTGCAATTGGTATTTAATTTTAGCCATTCTGGCATGAGTAAGATGGTATCTCAGAGTTGTTTTGATTTGCATCTCCCTGATAGCTAAGGATGTTGAGCACTTTCTTAAGTGTCTTTCAGCCTTTTTGACTTCCTCTATTGAGAATTCTTTCTTCAGTACTGTACCCCATTTTTTAATAGGGTTATTTGATGTTTTGGAGACTAGTTTCTTGAATTCTTTGTATATTTTGGAGATCAATCCTCTGTCAGATGTAGGGTTGGTTGACACTTTCAAGAACTTTAGGGCCATTTAGTTCCTACTGAGGATTATGTACTTTAGCATAAGTTCTTGATAAAGATGTGTAAGAAAAATGTAAGGGGGCATTTTATGAAGCATTTGTATGTTAGTCCCCTTCTGTCTCTATGACAAACTGTCTGAGAACATCAAATTAGAGGAAGAAAGTTTTATTTTGACTGGGGATCATCAGGCTGTCAATCTATAGACATTTCGCTTCCCGTGGTTTCTTGGGCTGTAGTGAGGTAGATTAGGTCATCATGGTAGGACACATGTGTTACCGTTACAATCTCCATAGCAACTGTAGCACAGACAGAAAGGTGAACCAGGGAAGGAAGTTGGCTGAGAAGAAAACACAGCCCCTAGAGGAATTCCTCATATGCTGATCCACTTCAACCCTACTGCCACACCCTAGTTCTTCATAACCAACCAGTATCTGATCAAGTACAAATGTATGAATGAATTCATTCCTGATTAGGTCCATGTCTTCATGAATTAATAAGTTCATAAAACACTGCATTGAACATTGCTGTATAGGAAAGTCCTTTCATCTTCAGTCACATCAGCCATGTACCATAGTCAAGAACTGTAACGTGTATGTTTCCGCCAGCCCGCCAGTCTGGGCCCACAGCCGCGCCAGCCCCAAATAACACTCAGAGACTCTGTATTTGATACAATCCTATTGGCCAATTACCATTACTGTTTATGGGCTAGCTCCGCCTTAATTATTAACCCATTTCTACTTATCTAAGTATTTCCACATGGTCTTCTTATCGGGGAGCCACGGCACGCATCCTGCTTCTTTCCTGGGCTACATCTTGACTCCTCCCTACTCCTTCCTCTTTCCTCCCCCTGGTCTTCTAGCCCCGCCTATCTTGTTTCCTATTGGCCACAGAGCTTTATTAACCAGTATGAGAAACATATATACAGAATAACATCTCCCATCAAAGAACAAAACTTGTTAAATCTGAATAAAGTTAAGGAAGAGATCAAATAGATGAAAGAAAACATACAAAAGTGAGAGAACACCACTCCCTATGGTGGGATGCCATGTTCAGTCATAATGCATGGGAGAGTGGCCTTGCCCTGCCCCAACCTATTGTCCCAGACCTATGAGGAAGAATGGACTGGGGGTGGCCTGAGGGGAAGGTGGGTGGTATCATCAGGAGGTAGGGCGGGCAGGAGGAGGTATGGTAAAGAGAACTGTGGTTGGAATGCAAAATGAATTTTTTTAAAAATAAGAAAACAATTGACTGTGCAAAAATAAAGTCCTAAATGAGGGAGGGATGTGAACACAGATGAGGTCCAAAATCAACAAGCTACCTCAAGCAAGCAACAGGGTATGCCAACAGGCTAAGAGCACATCTGATGAGCCAGCAGAGTACCTAGTTTGGAAACCCATGACAGGAAAAAGTGGGTGGGAAAAGGAGTGTGCCTCATTTGTCATGGAGACAATATTTGATCATCTAATTAGATGTCTTGTCAGAGAATAAATATTATTTTCCCTGCTGCCTTCAGTTGTGTTACTTGGCTTAAGCAAAGTAATATGCATATGATGTTCTGAAATGGGAGGAAAAGTAAGGCTAAGGAGAGATAAGAGTAGAAATTAGGGTTCCAGGCCATACCAACCTTCCACTGAATCAGTATCCCAGAACCTTATTTTGTAAACGTGAAGAATCAGCTTTATGGAGCATGAGGAGGATAAGCTTTAAGAACAGAATCTATTATAAGTTCATGGGTAGTAAGTTATGAGAAAGTAAGGAGGCAAAGTTGTCTGCATAAGAGAGGCAGGCCCCCAGAGATGTGTGCCACCATGCTGCTAGTCTAGGGACATAATAGGAATGGGGTAGAGATCTATGGGTGAGTGGGCTCATCAGTTCACTGAGCCTATCCAAAATATATTTGTTTTTTCAAACCCATCTGCTGGCCAGATGATCTCTGTCATTCCTAGCCAAACACAAGAATCAGACGGCCTTGCTGTTAAAGTCCTTGTCTTTGTCAACCTAACTAGTTTTTATCCCCTGTCCTCAGGATTTTCTAAGTTATGAAACATTGCTGATATGTAAAAGATGACTTCCTTGTTAACTCTATTAGTCATAATTGTAATACAACCAAGTTGATACTTAGAGAGATTCCCGTCTAAGTGGACTAGTGGCTATCTTTTTTAGGCTAACATTAAATAAAAGCATGTGTGAATTCACTTGATGCCATGGATAAATAAAGAAGGTACAGAGACAATGTCCAAAGTTTAAGAAAGAGTAAATATCAACAGAGGAGTACAATTTATATACTAAGCAAAGATTAGGTTTACTTGCTCCTATAAATGTCAATCAAATTCAATATTTGGATATGATGGGCAACCTCATATACTTTTTAAAAGTTATTATTGCTATCATATCCAGAATCACACAGGCACATAGTCAAAGAAACAAAACATTAAATGCCCAATAATGTATAAGTACAAAAGAACAATAGTTTCATTTTTAATGACCTCACATAAACAAAAAGAATGATTTATATTGTGTAATTTGTTATTTGGTGTTTATTTAAGTCAGAGAGTTATGAGATGAGTTTCTTTGTAATATAATAGTATCTGATTAGAGAAAATTGCTTGGTTGATTTTCCCAGTGAAAGGACAAAGGAAGCTGATTATCCTTTGCTTAGATTAGTAAATTAAAGCAGCTAAGTGCTATAGAGACTGAGGTAATGTCTTGAGTGAATTAATGGCTAAGAAAATCAATAGGCTATAACTTTCCTGGTGGTAGCAAGATTTAATTTAAAGCTACAGAATAGCCAAGTTACTTTGCATAGGATTTCTCTCAGAACTAGAACACTCCTGAAATATTCATTTCACACTTTCATGCAGCATTATTTAATACTTGTAAGCCGATATAATTGTACTTCATCTAATTACAGTAAATTCTTCATACACTGTATTGCCACAGTTCTCTGGAATGTTGCCTAGAAAGTTTTGTTAACAAACAAAACAATTAAAGTATCTTTACAGTAAGTTCAGAAATGGATATAAATTAATTTTAGGGTGGAAATGCAAATAAATACCATTGTTAACTGGACAAAATGATTATATCTGATGAAAAAAAACTACAGTAACATTTAATATAAATTAAGTGTACCATAGTAAGCCATAGAAACAAATGTTGACTTAAATATAGTAAGCCCATATATTTTTGAGAAAATTTTATATGTTAATCAGATTATTATAAAAGGAAATATAGTAGATTGTAAGATGTTTCCATTTTGTACAACCTCACAATTCTTAGTTATATTTTTCTCCCTTGTTATCTAATATCACAATCTAAAGTGTGTCCTGAAATATCTGATACAAATGCAACATTGCATTTCTCACCTACCTGAGCTTTTCTATTCATTTCAGCAGCAGTTGTTGAATCATGGCCTCTTGCTTTACTGGATAATCAAGTGTTGTACTGCTGGCCCAGCTGCATATCAGCTCTGACTAACTCAGCATCCTGCTCACTTGGCAACCTTTAAGATGTGCAGAGTAAATCACAGCAGAAAGAACTGTGTTTCAGGACTGATAAAATGTCTATCAGCAGTCAATTCCCTTCTGAAGAAATAAACGTGAAGAGAAAAAATAATCCAGAAAAGCTGTTGTTTTTTCAAAATAGTTAATCTTCCCCCACTATTACATAGGTATCAATGGCATCTCATGTATTCTAGGAGATGATGCTCCTAGCCTATGATGTTATTCATCCATAAGATAAGGAGAAACCCTGTATATTTTTGGTATCATTCACTAATATCTGACTAGGCTACAACACTTAGGGCATCAGATACAAAAGGTAAACAGGTTATGGAAAACAAGAAAATGAATTCTGATATCATTCTTAAGTCTGGAGTAGGTTAAATTGACTTATACATTATTGGGCATTTAGTGTGAACAAGGGACAGCTATTACATTAAACTTTTGCCAGTGATAACCCAGGATAAATTGTGATTGAGCTTCAATTTTGCAACATTCTAACCTTTTCAAGCCCACAGAAATCCAGTCAATTTTGTACATGGTTCAATGTAGGGCATAACTTCCTTTAAGGGCCTTTTATTTCACATAACCTTTCTTTTAAAGAAAAATATTCACTACTAGAATTCTTATTCCAAAGATGTAAAGTGATACTCCCCCTGTCTCCCTCTCTCTCTTATTCTCTCATGCACACACATGCAAACACATTATGCATGCACATATATATGTATGCATGCATGTATGTATGTTTTAATATGTGCCATATATATACATATATATGTACATATATATATATATTATTTTAATTATGTGTCAGTGTCTGTGTCTGTGTTTGGCTAGGAGCACACACATACAGGTGCCCTGTAGCTAAAGACACCAGATTCCTGGGAGCTGGAGTTAAATGGCTGTTAACAGCTGCCTGGTGTGGTTGCTGGAAACTGAACTCAGGTCATCTGCATGAGCAGTGCACACTCATAACCACTGAGACATCTCTCCAGTTTGGCTGAAGGGATAACTTAAAGAAGAACATACTGAAAATATGCTAAAAAATGACAAGAAAGACTACTCAAGACAGCTGTAATAGGACTCCGGACTATTGCAATATAATTTGAACTCGACTCTGCTGAAAGAAAAGGCAGGTAGATTTTTAAAGCCTCTGGCAGGCTCTGGCAGAAAAGCTCTGAAAGGCCTGGAGGTGGGAAGCTTGTCAGTGTGATGAAGCTGTGTGTGCTAATTGGCCCTCGATTCCCAAGGAGGCTAAGAGACAGGTGCTTTCTATCATTCTTGATGATTCCATTTAGAAGGGAATACCCAGGGTTCTGGCAAGAGGCTAGGAGAAGATTCACACCTCAAAGAGGCAGACAAGGAACTTACAATTGAAAGTCTTCTTAGGTAAATGCTGTGTGGACAGGAAGACTGCAGGCTTATAATCAAGAACTTTTCTAAAACTCACTGAAGCTCAGAACAACTTTGTATTTGTCTTGATCTACTCATCTGACAAAACTTTTGATTTAGAACTATAATGTGAACACACACAGAGGAAGAGAGAGAGAGAGAGAGAGAGAGAGAGAGAGAGAGAGAGAGAGGGAGAGAGAGAGAGAGAGAGAAAGACAGAGAGAGAGAAAGAGAGAGAGAGGAGAGCATTTCCAAAGGAAAAATACCTTATTCTGGAGTCAGAAATGAATGACCAAAGCCCAGTAACACAGATTTTGGTTGTCACAAACACCATGTTCCATTGAAGTAACTAGTTCGTGGACAAAACAAGCTGGGACTCCTTGAGTGGCTTTTTTGCCTCAAGTGGAACTCACTGGGGGTGAGGGAGATCTGATAGGGATATCCATTTCCTTTGTCTTATAAACTTGAAGAAAGAATATCACAAACAGAGGGCTTGGCTTTAGAGTGTGCTATGACAGAAGAACCAGCATGGCAGGAATAGGTCTCATTCAAATGTTGCTACCAAATGACCTGAGTAGAGATTACTAAGGCTTTTCTTCATTGAGACACGTGAGTGGGCGAGCCAGTAAAGTTAAGTTGTCCCAGTTGTTTATGCGCCTCTCCATCCTAGGTATCTGGGCTGGGGTTTCAGGTGCACCTTCCAGGGCTAACACGCACAGGTTCCAGGAAGCTCATTAATTCTCATGTAAAGTAAGAGATGTAACAAGAAATTTAGACATAATCCTGTCCCTAAACACTTTGGGTATTTCTGGCCTTCAGCCAGGACAATGCTGCAAACAAAACCAAGGCTATTTCTGGCTGCTGGTCAAGACAGGGCTGGTTGTTCAGGTCGAGAAACAGGACTATTCTTGAGAAGCACATCTTGAATTATCTGACCAGTTTCTTTTTCTTGTTCTCACTAGAGAGAGAGCAAAGAAAACTGTAAATCCAGAAACTGTGTGGTTGTACTGGTGGAAATATCAGGTAGGTGGATTACAGCAAGATAGGGGAACCTCTACTATAGGTTTCAGATGTATCAGAGATGTGTCTATACATTCTAAAAGGGTTTAGCTAAGAGCCAAAAGAACGTTAGGTCACCTGTATGCATGGATAATAATTAACTATCTGAGGACTAAGATAATCCAACATGGTTTGTCTAGAGACTTGAAGCATTCCACTCTGACCAGTACCACTGACCTAATCAACCAATATGGCTTACAGAATGGTTACTGTAAGTATGGCTTTTGCTTGGTACATTAGTTAACAGATAATGAAGAACTATGAAACAACTGTGATGGAAAGCAACACATAAATCTGGTGTAGGAAAGAAGAAAATAAAACATGCACTCTGTGGTTAAAAGTACTAGTACAACTCTCACAAGAGTGAAACCAAATGACTTTGCACAGCACACAGCTTGAAGATTAAAACTGAGTGTGTTGCTCATCCAGCTGTTTAAGAGGGCTTAATTCTAACTGGCTTGGAAAAGAGAATCTTATATCAAGAAGGTCTATGTTTGTGTTTAAATATTATCTATTTATTTGGCTGGGAGTAGGGAGAGAAAGAGAGAGAGAGAGAGAGAGAGAGAGAGAGAGAGAGAGAGAGAGAGAGAGAGAGAGAGAGTTCACATGCACCAGGGTATGAATGGAGTCATCAGAAGACACCTTGCCAGTGTACTCCTACCAGGGGAGTCCCATAGATCAAACTCAAGTCCTTGTATTTGTCAGCAGGTACCTTTAATCACTTAGAAATCTAGGTGCTCACCATTTGTATTTTATTCTGAAAAGAGCAAGGGTTTTGTTTTTCCTTTCCTTAGCTATGTAATTATCAGTTAACAGCGGCATTATCCAAGAACTGTTGGTTTGATTTCCTTTTGTTTTGTATAAACTTACTTTGCTAAGTAAGAAACACAAGGATGTTTTCATTTTGATTATTGATGCATTTTTGTTTAATGCTGGTTTCATCATTTTAAAATGTACAACTGGTTTTTAATTCACCTGTTTTATAGAAAATTCTTTTTCTACCTGAGAAATATTTAAATTTGGAGGTATAAATCAGCAGTGGTTATAACTTTTGATATAGGGAAAATGATTGATGCATGGAAATGATGGTGATTATGAGAATAATCATAGTACCAAATGATTAGAGAGTGTTTTGTGATCATAAAGAATGCCTACTTTTTCACATACTCCAACCCACAATAATTTGACTGATAGCTATCTAATTTAGTTGAGAAAGTACATGCACTTAACAAGGTTTATGATAATAGCAATTGACTCCAGTTTGAAAAAATAGAACCTGAAAGAAAAATAATATTGAAGTACAATATCTACTATAAGATTTTCCAAATGATAAGCATGCTTGTGCCCCAAAGGTTCAGATACAATGAAGAAAATATTAAAGAGAGGAAGAGAAGAAAAAGAGAAAACTGAGTGGACCAGAAACAAAGTCAGTACAGAAATCATGGATGAAGTAGTACTGAGCATCAGATGGTCTGTGGTAACAAAGAGTCTTTATTATTATATGCTAATAGAGAATCTCAAAAGGCAAATCCCATCTAGTTTACATCTCTTAAAAGGTTCACACTATCAACAAAAAGAAAAGGAAAACAGAAAAGAACCAAGCATCAAGGGAAGCAGAAACAGAAGAATTTGTATTCTCTTTACTAGATATGAGTAGAATGTGAGAGAAAACTTGCCCTGAGAGTTAGTATTCAACATAAATAAGACTGACTGTATACAAGAGTACCACTTAAATCTTATTGCCTATGTGATTTAAAAACCATAAAATAATTAGCTAATTTAAGCTTAATATGTGGCCTTCAGTTAGCACCCAGATGCCCAACAACCTTGTGACAGCCCTCACAGAACAAACACATGGACCACGATGGAACAACTGACATAACATAGAACCTAAAAGGAAGAACCAGAAACTGGAGAGGAGTTAAGAGAGTTTTCTATACAACAATGAGAGCCAGTGTTCAGATTTATTAGCCATGTAACAGGCTATGAATCCTACAAATGCCTCTAACTCCAGCTCTGAGGGATTTGATGTCCTCTACTCACTGATTAGAATGAACAATAGGGTATGTGTACATGCACATACACACACACACACACACACACACACTGAAACTCACAAATAATTTTAAAAAAACTGGAAGGGGGTAGATAGAGTAAAACGACCAATAACATAGACTTTGGACCCTTCTTCTATAATTATCAAACACTGGTTATAAAATCTGATATGATTAATGTTTTTAAAATTATAAATGAGAAAACCAAGAAAATTAGCAACAAAAGTCGGCAAAATAAGTCAAAGTGTGTTTTTAAATTTCACTTAATATTTTCTATATACACAAACAAAAAAAGCTTTACAAAAACAATAAAATTGCAAATAATAGATGAATCTAACAATAAAGCAATCATCAGTGGCAACAGGAATTGGCTGGAAAATAGCTTAGAGGAAATCATCAGAAAAGCAGAAAAATGGGAGGAAGTCAGAACAGAGAGAAAGAGAGAGAGAGAGAGAGAGAGAGAGAGAGAGAGAGAGAGAGAGAGTAATAGACAAAGAAACTTAGAGGTTTAAGTATATCTAACAGAACATAGGGTAAGAAACAAAGGGACCCCATGCAGACAGTGGCAACAATGTCCCCAGATTGAAGAAATACTACAAAATCTCCAGATAGCACAATAAATTTCATTCAGATTAATAAGAGAAAATACAAATAAACCACAGTATCTTCAAATGTTTTCTTTTTAAGTAAGCATGTAATGGCATACATAGTGAACCAATTTAAACTGAAAAAAACATTGCATGAAATCAACCAGTAATAGAACAACAGCTAAAGTACATATTGGAGAGAGAGAAATATATGCCAGAAAGATGTTGAACAAGAAAATCATGATAAGAATAGAAACTAGCAAATATCACCATTAATCTAAACACGTGTAGATCACATAAAATAAAAATAAAACTTCTATTCTCAGACAGACTGGATAACCTAACTGATATTCAAAACTGAAAACTGTTGAAACTGTCAGGGGAAAAGCATATCTCATAGACTTTAAATATTCCAGTGTGCTATGGAGTAACTGAGATCAAATCTGAATAAAAGAAATATCTAGATCATTGACTAATTTGTAGGAATAGCACTGGGTTTTCTGTTGTTATTTTTTAAAATAATTAATTACAATATAAAAATAAGAGAAGCTTGCAACAGAAAGCATGTAATCTGGGTATCAGAAAACATAGACACATTTGCTTCTCATGATTAAAAAGAGCACCAAGCCATGCCTCCTAGAGTCCAGCTATGAGGAGAACCCTACATTTGCTGATGTCCTAAAGGAAATTTACCCAACTCAACACCCTCACAGGGTGCAGAGGTAAGGAGAAAGGTTCAGGCCACATCCAGACGGTACAGTCTATTTGGAGAAGTCTTAATATAAGATGGTGACACTGAGGTAAGGGAATCTTCAAAACAGATCCCTACCAAGTGTGGTTCCAAGAAAAATCTGCCTTGAAAACTGAAGAATGGGTAAATAAGATGTGGTACTCTTACACTTACACAATGGAATACTACTCAGCAAAAAAAAAAAAGAAAAGAAAAGAAAAGAAAAGAAAAGAAAAGAAAAGAAAAGAAAAGAAAAGAAAACAAAGAATGGAATCTTGAAATTCACAGACAAATGAATGGAACTTGAAGAAACCATCCTGAATGAGGTAACACAGTCACAAAAAGAGGAACATGGTATGTACTCACTCATATGTGGATTTTAGACATAGAGTAAAGGATCACCAGCCTATAATTCACACCACCAGAGAAACTAGGATACAAGGAGGGACCTAAGAGATTCATACAAGGTCCCTCCCAGAAGGGGAAAGTAACAAAATCTCCTGAGTGTATTGGGAGTGGAAAGAGAGTTAGGTGAAAGAGAAGGGGGCCAGGAGGATTGAATCGGGGGAACAAATAGTTGAGAGCACAAAAAAAAGAAAGAAAGAAACCATAATGGAGGGAGTATAGGTTTGAAGAGAAAACTGACTCTAGAGAAATGTTCAGAGTCATACAAGGATGACACCAACTAACAATCTGAGCAACAGTGGAAAGGCTACCTTAAACATCCTTCCCTGATAATGAGATTGATAACTAACTTATATGCCATCATGGAACCTTCATCTAGTAGCTGATGGAAACAGAAGCAGACACTCATAGCTAAACACTGAGCGGAACTCCTGGAATCCAGTTGCAAAGAGGGAGAAGTGATAAGAAGTGATAAGAAAAGGGGTCAAGACCAGGCTACAGAAACTCACAGAGACAGCTGACCTGAAGAAGTGGGAGCTCATGGCCCCCAGACTGATAACTGGGAAACCAGCATTGGACTGACCCAGACCGCCTCAACGTGGGTCTCAGTTAAAAGGCCTTGGCAGCCTAAGGGACCTCTCACAGTAGAACCATGATGTATCCCTAGTGCACGAAAGGACTTTGGGAGCATATTCCCCATGGAGGGATACTCCCTTAGCCTAGAGGCAGGAGAGAGGGCTTAGACTCTACTCCAAATGACTTGACAGATTTTGATGATCCCTCCTGGAAGACATCACCCTCTCTGTGGAGGGAATGGTGGGGAGGGGGGTGGACATGGGAGGGAGGGAGAGAGAGTGAAATGGGCTTGGTATGTAAAATAAGAAAAAATAGTAAATATATTTTTAAAAAAGGAAACACACACACACATACACTAAACAATCTGTGGCAAGAGCCCAGCGTTGGTGGCACATGCCTTTAGTCTCAGTATTAGGGAGGCAGAGGTAGGTAGATCTCTGTGAGTTCAAGGCAAGATTGATCTACAACAGCTAGTTCTAGTACAGCCTCCAAACCACAGAGAGATCCTGTCTTGAAAAAATGAAAAAATAAAACTAAAAATAAAGAATCAGTGGCATGCAGAGTTGGCTACTCTCTCAGCCTAAGCCCTTCCCCAAATGATAAGACTTTGAAGATCCCCCATGGAAGTCTTCATCCTACCTGGGGAGCAGGAAGAGGTTTCATGTGGACCAGGGGAGGAAGGGAGGGAGAGGGAACCGGAATTGACATCTAAAAATAAGCTTGTTTTTAATTTAATTATTTTGAAAGGTGTATGGGGGGAGAGAAAAAGAATCTGTGGCATGAAGTTGGTTCTCTGGCAATCTTGCCCCCTGAATCCACATCACCCAAGAGGTCTGAACAGAGTCAAGTATATAATTAGTGCAAAATGGTTCTAGGAAGGACTGTTTCCTAATGCCTACCAGAAGCTATGTAAATCTGCCCAAAATAACCATGCTTTCCAATTTTCAATGTGCTTCAGGGAGTTGCCACTAGTAAACTTGCAAGAAAAAAATGACTGTGAGTTTTTACTAAATCATAAAATGCTGAGATTTAATAAAGAAGGTAGATAGCATCCTCAAACTCACAGACAAGATGCTAGATTTTCCATATAGAATACAAATAACTATGTTGCTGCATTTAAATAAATAAAGGCCTGGGTAATATATACAGCAAGAAGCTGTAAAAGATGACCTGGGGGCAGGTCTCTGCTAATAATTCCACCCTGGTTGCAGAAGCAATGGTTCCTAAACCTCAGAGACTCCTTCCCTGATGTCATATAAAGCCCTCAGTATTCTCCAAACTTCTGTGCCCGACTGCTCAACACTTGTAAGAGGGGGGAATTCTGTGCTCACTTCTTCCTGATATATATGATGCTCTTTATTTTTCCCAAATAGTATTACCTGCACAAGTCTAACCACCTAGGAAAAACAAAGGATATATGGGAAGAGTAAAAGCTATGGGCATTCTGATCTGGTCTTATATACTCAAGTACTTATATTCTGTGTGTATTCCTCCATATATGCCAGGCTTATAGTACTCTCTCATCACACTCAGCTCCAAATTTCTGCACAATCAAGAAACAGATGATATGGCCTGTGGCAATATGGGAATGATTTATAATTTAATCTGGGAACAGGAATAATTATCAGTGCTTAAAGTGTAGCAATATATTTATAACAAGGAATTAAGACCCCTCAAAGAGCATTTTGTACCATGTCTACTCTCAGACACAAAACCTTTGAGGTCTCTGTGCTTAGATTTGGCATTTTAAGCTGTGCTTAGCAAGGACTGACACCACTCTTCCACACCCTGGGATACATACACAGACGATGTCAGCTTCCTCACTGGGACCTTTCTTTGCCTTTCTCTATGCAATGCTACTAGTTGCAGGTTTTACAGTGCTAAACAAACTGAAGAAATGGTTTCACCATCCCCATCCTTACATCAAACTCTAATTTAGCTTTCTATTAGCAATTTACCTTTTATGAGTCATAAATTAGGTATTGACTTCTGTAAAAGGGAAAATATGTAGTTAATAGACTGCTAACTATAGATTTTTAGCATAAATATACATCATAATCATATTTTCAAAAGAATCTACAAATGCCTCAAATTTTCTTTTAAATTTGTATTTTAAAAATAAGAATGATAAACATGGTTCTAAATATTGAGAAATAATGTTTCTATATTTGGGGAACATATCTTTCAAATTGTAATAGCATATAAATATGATAATTTTCAATAATTCAGGAATTGTTGGTGATAGCGTTTAGAAATCTAAATTATTCATGTTATTTATTCTTAGATTTTATTAGTAATGACTAATATCACAATAGAAATCATTCATCAACACCTTAAAACTCATATTATAATCAAATATAGTTTTGTCCTTTTATTTCTGCTTAATAGAATTCTTCCAATAAATATCTGTAGCAGAATAGTAATTACCAAACTGAAATCAGCAAAAAGAGAGTTTATATACTGAGAAACTAAGTAACGAAACACTTAAGTTTATTTAGGTATGTCAAGGACAGACACTGTGTCAGTGATTTTAATAAGTGATGACACTACAGAAAAGTCCAAGCTCCTTTCTTTGCCTCAAGGAAATAGTAATCTTGCTGAATCATTGGAAGATAAACAATTGAAATTTTAAATGAGACGACCTTGTGCCAAACCACATACCAAATAGTTCCAAGTTGAGGTGAAAAAGTGGTACCCTGGGTGAGAGGGTTTAGTGCTTCTGGAATGATGGGTAACTTTGATGCTTTAGGATAACCTGAAAAGGCCATCTAGTAAAAGACAGTTCAAAGAGCTTGACTTCATAAATTTCCTGCAGGCACTATAGACAGTTGTATGGTTTATAAAGGAAAGACATGTGAGCTCATGGACTGAGGAGCTGCAGATTAAAGATCTGGCTTCTGCATTGACTGAAGACCTTATGCTAGATCATAGTCCAGTGGCAACCCAGAAGACCAGTGAAATCATGGGGGGTGGAAACACAAGCACAGTTTCACTTGAGAACAAGCTGATCTTGTAGTAACTAATCTAGACTCTTACTAATAGCATTATCACTCCCAATAACCTAATTATCTCACAAGGATACAACCACTTCTCAATGCTATTATACAATCAAGCAAAAGTCAATGAGATTTGAAGGAGATTAACTAAATTCAAACCACACCAGACACACTCAGGATATTGCTTTGATTCTCTCGCCACAATTAAATTTGAAACAATGAGAGACTTGATCATAATTCCTTCATGTAGATGTGTAGTCATAGCAGAAAGCTTAGTTCTACCATTAGCTCTCCTACATAATATCACCTGTGTCCAATACTGTAATAAACACTAGGAAAGTTGCATTGTCTTACTTTTATACATCTCTACAGAGCTCCCATATTTAATCTTATTAATAACACATTAAATGCATAAGTTTTGAAATGACAAATGTGTAATTCTGGATCATCAAGGAAACAGATGTCAATACAAATGTGAATTCAAAAAAATATGATGCCTGTAAAAAAAAAAAAAAGGAAGAGGGGAAACAGTGGGCATGAGAGCCTCAATCATAATGGTCTGACCTGAACCTATAAATCCCCATTAGAATGGAAATTACAAGGTAGGTAAGATGTCCTCTGTGGAAAAGAAGAGTCTCTGCTGAATCTCCAAGTCCTGTCTTGGCCACCATAAATATGCCTATTTTTCTAAATGTTCATCCTTTAATTTTGGTATAGTTGCCAACCTTTCTTAAGTCAAGAGACACAATTAGTACACTACTCAAGCAACCTTTACCTACTTAGACAATTGGTTTTTAAGTCATTTTGCCTTTGGAAATTAAGGGTGTGTTTCCACCTTTCTAGGGAGCTAATAGTAAGCCCTGGATGAGGATTTGTTGACTCAACTAAATAAATAAATGGTGACTCAACTAAGTAAATAAACTCAGCTGTGAATACTGGCTAGGTTTACAATATCCAGCATGAATTCTTGACTATTGAGTGGGCCTTCAGTCCAGCTAGGCAGTTATCAGTTACTGCAAGATATAAATGCCACTATTTCCCCTTGGCAATGTTATTATTAATTTTTAGCATCAGGAGAGAGGAGAAAGGAAAGAGGGTTAGAGAGCAAGGGAGAGAGAGCAGAGCAGAATAGAGAGAGAGGGAGAGAGAAAGAGAGTTTTGTCCATATTATTCACTAATGGGATTCCTAGATTTCACAGTGAAGATAACTGATAGCTTTTCTCTTTGGAAGATTGAAATGAATAATATATGTGACAGTCTTTAGGGAGGAGGATTCTATGTCTGTTTCACATTGATTCCTCCAAGTCCTATATCCTAAATGTGTGCTGACTTTCAGCAATAGGATCTTAAACTTTCAAGTTCTAGAAGACAACCAAGATCAATAGCAATAGCCTATTTGTTTTAGAAGTGTCTTGGATTCCTGAGAAGTTCTCTAGCACCAGGTTTCTCCCTGACCCAGTGTAGTGGTAAGCACTTATAACCCCAGTGGTTCTGAGGAGGAAAGACAGAAGGATCTCCAGGGCTTACAGCCAGTCTAGCTTTGCTCATGAGCTCTAGATTCAGTAACACACCCTGCGTGGGAGGGGTTAATGATTCAAGGAGGCACATGCAGACACACACACACACACACACACACACACACACACATACACACACACATGCACACACACACACACACACACACACACACACACACACGAACAGGGACAGGGACATAAGCTTTATCATTTTAAGAAACACCTATAGTAAAGCTCAAAATAAAATCTGTTTTCTACCTTGAATTTTTTTGTCCTAAAGGTTGCATTTCGAAAGTCTCTGAGGCTGCAAGTCTGGATGATCTAAATTATTACCACACTTCCATTTCCAATTAAGTGACTAGAACATCACATGGCTAATGGTAATTTCCACTCATTTCTTTGGAAATGATTACAAAATCAGAGCCGTGTTGGTCATATCATAAAAACATAACGTGTTATTCACATTTCATGTCCCTACTTATTCAATCTTTCCCCAGAAAACAAGAATCTTAGTGTTTACTCAGTGTAGAAATAAATGGCTGTTGTTCTATGGAGAGTCAGAATACTTACTCATAGCTATACACTCACACACAAAATGTATTATTATTGTATATGCCACTGTACAGTGGTACTTCGCCATCATTCCAGGACACTAAGGCCACTGAGAAGGGAACCCTCATTCTCCTGAAGTAATAGCATCTCCCAGAAATAAACCTGTCATCATAACGACTGCTGTAGTAATACTTTATGTGAAATATCACATGGGAGCCTATACTTTCCTTTAAAAAAATAGCATTAAAAATGTCACTATGATTGATTCCAAAATAACTTAGACTTATGTTAAATGTTACTCACTTAAACATGGAAACTGTGCCAAGAAGATAAAAGGAAGAGAACTCAAAATAAGTCTGTCCTCTTTTTTAATCTTTCTCTCCTGTTCTTCCATACTGTAAAGTTTGAGATTAGGTAAAATTTTCTACTCTGGTCCTCATATTTCACAAGCTTGTCCCAGTATGTCTTGCTTTCCCAACCTCCAAACTACAATTGCATCACCTTTTCGCACACCTGAGACTTCAGATCTCTTTTAAATGCATTGCCCCCCCCACTGTTTTAAAATCCATATGCTTAACAGCATAGACAATACTGTGATTGTATAGCTTTCTTTTCTATGTTTCCACTGTAATTTTCATAAGCAAATGTTATGTCTGTCCTATAAACACTTCCAAAGAGTGAGTGTTTTGAACTCAGTCCTCTTCCAGAGGATGCTCACTGTCACCCAATGCAATTTTATTCCTGTGATTGCTTGTTACCCTGGTCCTATTTATCTATGTCTTGCATCAACTGTAATTACTACAGATGGCTTTACAGATATAGTCAATAGCTTGAAAGACAGGTTTTATTTCTCAGACTTTTTTTTAAAATCTCCTCTCCTTTGCATATCTAATACACACACACACACACACACACACACACACACACACACACACAAACACACACATTGCTATGCTTCTGTTCCAAGGTACTAGTTCCTGTATCATTATCAATCAATCCAACTTTTCTCAGAAAGTCAAATTAGGAAAAAATGAAAGGTCCTACTATTATTTTCTTAAAGTAGTCCATGTAGATTCTAGGAGGATCCTGATCACATGATAAATCACTCACCATGATCAAATTTTCTGTACAGAGCACTCTATGAGTAACATTAAAAAAAGTCATTGACTACTTGAGATTTGAATACTTGCCAATTACATAAAAGGATATATCAATAGCTCTACTGTTCTTACATAATAAATACAGAGGAATAATTATGATAAATCATCATGCTAGTCAGGTCCAAGCATTTGACTTCAGTGTTGTTACTGTTGTGGGATTCCTGTAGCTCTTGGTTAGATATTTATTTCCCCTGGGAGATTCACCAATTATGATTCCCAAGTCTTAGTCCTAATTCATCTTTTAAAGGACATGAGACATACAGTCTATTTCTTTTCCTTATTATACTATGTCAGAAGTGTCTCTAAGGACCTTTCCTTTCTTTTATTGAAAATAGAATATTTACTCACATAATATATGATGATTAGGGTTTCCTCTCCCTCTGCTTCTCTCAATTACTCCTCCCCTCCCCTCCAATGCCGATCCCGATCCATCCTCTTTCTCTCAGCAGAAAACCAACAGGCTTCTAAGGAATAATTCAAAAAATAAAATAGATTGAACCAAATTAACAAAACAGAATAGGACAAAATATACAAACAGAAGGAAGAGATCCCAAGAAAATGCCAAGGGAATGGATATGGATCACAGATCCACCCAGTCCTACACTCAGAAATGGAAAGCCATAAAAATGGAAGCCATTATATATACTAAAGGATCTGTAGGGTGAAAAGAGAGCATAAAAGGACGTGTGTCTATTTGTGTGTGTGTGTGTGTGTGTGTGTGTGTGTGTGTGTGTGTGTGTGTGAGTGTTCATAAATACATGAACTAAAATAAAACAATAAGATAAAAACTAGTAAATAAGTAAATAAATAACTACGAAAAGCCCTGACACAGCATTATGAAACAAGGAACTTCCAAAGAAACCACTGAGTTTGTTTTCTGCTGACCATTTATTTACTGCTGGTCATGAAGCTCACCATTAAGAATAGCCTGTTTCCCTGTGGGACCCCCCCCCCCAGGAAGAAAGTAAATTTTCATTTGCCAGTGATTATTTGGAGCCAGTTTCTGGGTTAGCGATGGGGCTTGTGTCTACTCCTTTCAGCTCTAGGCCTCCATCTGACAGCCCCTGTGCATGATTCCTCAGTTGCTGTGAGTTTGTATCAGCTTTGACCATGTCCAATTAGAAGGCACTCCTTTGGGACAGAGGGTGAAGCCAACAATCCAGCCACCTTTGGGGAAATTCCTGGAGCTGAACTGAGCACAATAGGCCTGCCTATCCATGTGGGAACACCCATAATTTCCACCTGGCTGGTCTCTGACACCCACCATCAGTCTTCTATTGGAGTTCTGGGCTCCTCCCAGAGATTTGCCTATCTCTGCAGGACCACTCTGAGTTCCTGTGGGCTGGATCCTTGACCCCCATCACAGGGTCTCTACTAAAGAGGCCTCACTCAGCTGGAGAATGCCAGCTAGACCCACCTATCAGTGCAGAAACATTCTGAGTATCAGCTCAGCCTTTGTCCCCAATAGCCACATCTTAGCTAGAGGCCTTGGCTAGAGCTAGACCCGACTATCCCTGAGGAAACATCCTGCGGGCTAGCCTCTGCCAAAGAGGCCTCAGCTGTCCTCTGCTGGAGCCTGATCTTCGACCCCCATCGCCAGTCCCCTGCCTACAGAGAGACCTCCTAGAGAGCTTGAACTACCCAGAGCTACAGACATCAAATCTCTGACCTACCTAAATCCATAGAGAGAGGGAAAGACCCCACCAACACCTACTGGAAGAAGCTATGGGAAGACAGCAATACAAGAAAACACCTAACATCAGAAAGACAAGCATAACACCACCAGAATCTAGGTAATCTACACCAACTAGACCAGAACACAACAAAGCAAATGAATCAGAAGAGAATGACTTAAAAAGATTATTGTCATAAAAATGATAGAGGCCCTCAAAGAAGATGTGAGAAAATCCCTTAAAGAAATGGAAGATAAAACAAACAAAAAATTGGAAGAAATGAATAAATATCTTAAATAAAGTATAGAAAGCCAAGAAAAAACAATTAAACAGGTGAAGGGAACAGTTCAAGACTTGAAAACGGAAATAGAGATGATAAAGAAAACACAAACCGAAGGAATGCTGGAAATATAAAAACTGGGCAAACGATCAGGAACTACAGACGCAAACATAACTAACAGAATTCAAGAGATGGAAGAGAGAATCTCAAGTGCTGAAGATAAACTAGAGAAAATAGAGTCATTGACCAAAGAAAATTGTAAATCCACCAAATCCTTAACACAAAACATCCAGGAAATTTGGGACACTGTAAAAAGGCCAAAACTAAGAATAATAGGTATAGAAAAAAGTGAACTTATGGGACACCTTGAAAGCAGTGTTACGAGGGAAGTTCATTGCACTGAGTGCCCATATGAAGAAAACAGAGGATAGTCACGTTAAAGAATTAACAGAACAACTGGAAGCCTTAAAACAAAAAGAACAAACTCACCCCGGTAGAGTAGATGCCAGGAAATAATCAATTTGAGGGCTGAAATCAGCAAAATAGAAACCAGGAAAACAATACAAAAAATCAATGTAACAAAGAGTTGGTTTTTCGAGAAAATCAACAAAAGAGACAAACCCTTATCCAAACTAAAAAAAAAAAAAAAAAAAAAAAAAAAAACAGAGAGAGAACATGCAAATTAACAAAATCAGAAACGAAAAGGGGGACATAACAACGGACACAGAGGAAATCCGGACAACTTTCAGGTCATACTTTGAAAACCTGTACTCCACAAAATTTAAAAATTCAAAGGAAATGGACAAATTTCTAAATAACTATCACTTACCAAAATTAAATCAAGAACAGACAAACAACTTAAATAGACCTATAACCCACAATGAAATAGAAGCAGTCATCGAAAGCCTTCCAACCAAAAAAAGCTCAGGGCCAGATGGCTTCAGTGCAGAATTCAACAAGAAATTTAAGGAAGAGCTAATTCCAATACTCCTCAAATTGTTCCACACAATAGAAACAGAAGGTACATTACCAAACTCTTTATACAAGGCCCCAATCACCTTGGTACTCTAGCCACACAAAGACACAACTAAGAAAGAAAACTATAGACCAATATCCCTCATGAACATTGATGCGAAAATACTCAATAAAATACTGGCAAACCAAATCCAAGAATAAATGAGAGAAATCATCCACCATGAACAAGTAGGCTTCATCCAAGGGTTGCAGTGATGGTTTAACGAAGAAAATCTATTTACGTGATCCACCATATAAACAAACTGAAAAAGAAAAACCATATGATCATCTGCTAGATGCTGAAAAAGCCTTCAACAAAATTCAACACCCTTTCATGATAAAGGTCTTGGAGAGATCAGGGATAACAGGAACATACCTAAACATAATAAGAGCAATATATAGTAAACCAACAGGCAACATCAAACTGAATGGAGAGAAGCTTAAGGCGATTCCTCTAAAATCAGGAACAAGACAAGGCTGTCCTCTCTCTCCATATCTCTTCAATATTGTACTTGAAGTTCTAGCTAATGCTATAAGACAACAAAAGGAGTTCAAGGAAATTCAAATTGGAAAGGAAGAAGTAAAATTGTCTCTATTTGCAGATGATATCATAGTTTACATAAGCGACCCAAAAACTCTACCAGGGAACTCCTATAGCTGATAAACACCTTCAGCAAACTAGCAGGATACAAGATAAACTCAAAAAAATCAGTAGCCCACTTTATTCAGATGACAAAGAGGCTGAGAAAGAAGTCAGAGAAACAAAACCCACCCTTTACAATAGCCACAAACAACATAAAGAATTTTGGGATAACACTTGCCAAACATGTGAAAGACCTGTACAATAAGAACTTTGTGGCTTTAAAGAAAGAAATTAAAAAAGATAGCAGAAAATGGAAAGATCTCTCATGTTCTTGGATAGGAAGATAAATATAGTAAAAATGGCAATCTTGCCAAAAGTAATCTGCAGATTCAATGCAATCCCCATTAAAATCCCAGCACAATTCTTCACTGACCTTGAAAGGATAATAATCAAATTTGTATGGAAAAACAAAACACCCAGGATAGCCAAAACAAGCCTGTACTATAAAAGAACTTAAGGAGGCATCACCATCCCTGACTTTAAGCTCTACTAAAGAGCTATAGTTCTGAAAACAGCCTGGTATTGGCACAAAAATAGACAGGTAGACCAATAAAATCAAATCGAAAATCCTGAAATTAACCCACACACCTATGAACACCTGATTTTTGACAAAACAGCTAAAAGAATACAATGGGGGAAGGAAATCATTTTCAACAAATGGTGCTGGCACAATTGAATGGTCGTGTGTAGAAGACTGAAGATAGACCCATGTCTATCGCCATGCACAAAACTCAAGTCCAAATGGATCAAAGACCTCAACATAAATCCAGCCACACTGAACCTCTTAGAAGAGAAAGTAGGAGGTACCCTTGAATAATTTGGTATAGGAGACCGCTTCCTAAACATAACTCCAGTAGCACAGACACTGAGATCAACCATTAATAAGTGGGACTTCCTCAAACTTAGAAGCTTCTCAAGGCAAAGGACACAGTGGACAAGACCAAACAGCAGCCCACAGACTGAGAAAAAAATTTTTTACCATTCCTACATCTGACAATTGGACAATCAATAAGGAAACTAATTATCTCTCTCTCAACAGTTATTAGTTGCCCATAGGTAAAAGACCAGAACAATTGCAATATCAGTGGGTGTGTTAACCTCTTAAGTAGTTAGACTTACAGCTGCTAACCACTGCTTGGCTTTTGTAGCTCTTTTTTCATATTACAAAGAGAACTAATTATGTTTGAGCTATGATTAGGAAAGGAAAATGAAAAGACAATAACTACGATTTTTTTCCTTTTAAGATGAGATACATGCATGTGTCTGCAGCTTTTGGGAAAGTGTAGAGTTGGAGGAAAGCAAAACATAAGGTGAGAACAATTGCTAAAAATGTCTGAGGACTTAGAGAAATAATGTAACAGTGCATAGAAATGGGAGTAAAAACAACATTCTGAGTAACACACACTAGCAGAGATAAATGGAAGAAGAGGTAATGACAACTTACTTGATTTTATGTTTCTCCAAAACATCTTGAGGCACATATAAAAAGGTATATATTTATGAGACATCTGTAATATAGTTGTACATTTATGTTATATGCTAATAAAATTAGGGAAATTGGCATTTCTATGTTTCCATTAGGGTTTGTTGAAGTTTGTGTATGGTTTCCTGTGTGGAATGTGTAGCTAAGTGTATAAATGGAGGACTGGTACCTGCGGGTGGGGAGTGATTTGGCCATTTGTGTTTATCAACTGGCTCTTTGTCAAAGCTAGTGTTTTGCTGTGTCAGAGAAACTAGAATATAGGAAGCTGTCTTTTTTTGATGACTACATTTCAAAGGGCTAGCTCTCAAGTGCTTGAGGCATTCTCAAGGCTTCACACCAGCAAGAGTAAAGGAAATACTTGTATATCAAAGAAAAAGAGAAATAATTTACAACTGAAAGTTTTCAAAGTTAGTAAATATTCCAAAACAAATCAGGGACCTACATTCAGGAAGAATGTTTTGTAGAGTTTATTTAAGCTGAAGGGAATGTTGCAGCCATTTTGGATGTTTTGAATCCAGAAGAGATCCATGAATGACAATGAATTGAACATGAGACACAAGATGAGTTAGTCCAGCTCTACATTTTTTATTTTTTATTCTACCTCCACCCTCTAGGTTGTCATAGAATTTGACTCAACTGGAGCTATGGCTTTGATAAGTGATATAACGGAACAAGTGAGGTGTAGTAGAGTTGAAATAGATGCAAAGAAAAAATAAAATCCTGATATTTAAGAAAGTATAACTTGAGGAAAGGCAGCATGAAGATATAATGAACATTAGGAAAAGCATGGCTTCAGTGATTTGAAGGAGCTGGTGGTGTGAGTGAGGGGATGTGAGTCAAGATAACAAGAGATGGGGGTCACAGGTGTGATGGAGAGCACTAAGGTGAATGGTTGAAGAGGGGCTGATTATAGGTGGTACAGTGAAAATGAGCAAAGGCAAGACCATATATATCTGAGAACTGAGGCTTGACGAGTTCCAACACAGAGTGATTTCATCACCAAGAACACTGCATATTAGTGAGTAAAGGGGAATTATACTACAGTAAAATATCTTTACCATTTAGACCAGAGGCAAGGCCTGTGACAAATCACATTTAAAACAGATGTAATTTTTCCCTGTTGTTCAATGGTTTGCCACATGTTGGTGCTCATACAGAATAAGTACATTCTCTTCATTCTCTTAAGCCATTTCATTCAAAAAGTTACAAAAATTCATCAGAGCAAGAATCAGATCCTATCAAAGACTGTTAGTGGTTGATGTTTTCTTCTTCATTTTTTAGTGTATTCCCTCCATTCATTACAAGCAAGTGCAAAGCAATTTTCAAATCAGTAAAAATTAATAAGAAAACAAAATAATTAACAGCTTCTCACATGGGAGTGTGGCGAGATGATCTTCCATGGTCATCACAAATAGAAGATAACCCTTTGCTACCTTGAAAATGATATTCAGCAACAATTTCTATTTCATAAATATCCCCACTTCACCCCCAGATTCTCCAGGGGAAAATAAATACTCATACTATCAGGTTGCAAGTTCAGCATAACACTGTATTCCCTGAAAGCCTCACTTAAATGAGCCTGTTTGCATTAAACAGCATATTTCTTCTGAGGGTCAATAAGTCAGTGTTTCTAAAATATTTGAGAACCACATCCTATTTCAGTTTCTGGGAACTTTTACTAATAATAAGCTGTCTCTTTGTGAATCCAAGTATGGAGTCCCACTCTTCCTGGACCATATTTGGCCTTTGTGATGAAGCCTGCAGTAACTGGCTAAAGGATGCATGTGAGGACTAAGTTGTCTATTTCTAGAAATAGTCTCATTATTTCTTTATGTTAAGTGACATTATTTGTCCTTTGTCTTACAGCTGTGGCTCATAGGTAAAAGTTAGAATAGCAAACAGCTTGAGGACTTTTTAAAAGACTTTGAATTTGATTACAATCAATGGCATCCTTTTAAAAAGTAGCATAACAATAGTTATAAAGCTTCCCTTCCTGTTATGTCAAAACCTCTCCACCAAAATTAATTAGGTGATTACATGATCATTGAGTGCCAAATTTTCTTCAGGCACATAATGAGAAATTACATAATTGCTAAGTTTTGTAAATAACCAGTGCGCTGAACTTTTGTAAAAATGTAAAAATGGCAAACTTGTGTGCAAAAGATTTCCAAACCAGGGGGCACCTTGATATCAGCTGCCCGAAAAAAATGAGTTCATGTTGGTGCTATCTGCACTGTATTAGTAAAGTTCTGTAAGATTAGAAATGAAATGCTAATAAGGTGACAATAAATATCACAATTTTAAAACTTATTTTTTAATATAAAATTATGTGTATGTGTGATTCTTTGTGGACATGTACATGTGAGTATGACTATAGACACCAGAGACAACAGATTCTTTGGATCTGGAGTTTAGGTGGATGTGAACCTAGGTGTGGATGCTGGGAACAGAAATTGGGTGTCTTGTGTGCATGCAACTGCCAAGGCAACTCTCCAGCCTCAAATTTCAGGCTTTTAGATCTGAAACATTTCTTCTTGTACATCTGAATGGTAAGCTAGCATGGTGCTTTTTTGTAAACCACCTTAAAATTATTGTCTTTAATGGGGATGGCTTACTGTAAAACAGTTACTCTGTCAGTATACATTTTCCTTAGTAGTAATTCCCAAATTATCAAAGCTCTGAAATAAGTCTAAAAGACATGTTTTGCTAAACATATGTGAAAATTTCCAGATATAAACAGAGAGAGAGAGAGAGGGAGAGAGAGAGAGAAAGTTATATTCTTATATGACTTTTAAAATGTTACAGTTTGTTTAACTTTCTTTTGTAAACTAAACCATAAAACCATCCACTTATAGTGTCTTTAGAGTCTTCAGGGATTCAGGGAAGAAATGCTTCCCATTGACCATTTCAAAATCAAGAATATAAAGCACAAATATGGTTAATTCACAAGAATTGCTTCTAAATCTTGCAGTAAGTCAAAATTATATGCAGTGGAGAAGCATTGGCAAAAGGAAAGGAAGTCATTCAAATTTAGAGTTTTAAGCCCCATTATTTTCTTTGCAAGAACTAAAATAGTGTCTCTTTTACATATATATATGTATAAATGTATATATATATATATATATATATTCATATTCTGTGGCAGTGAAAAAATTTCATACCATATTTGTTAGGGCAGGTTATTCCTCCTGGCTGCAGCGGGTCCTGCCACCATGGTCCCACAACCACGTGTGCCCCAAATAACACTCTGAGACTCTGTATTTGATACAATCCTGTTGGCCAGTTACCATTATTGTTTATGGGCTAGCTCTGCCTTAATTATTAACCCATTTCTACTTATCTAAGTATTTCCACGTGGTCATCTTATCGGGGAGCCGCGGCGGGCATCTTCTTTCCTCCCGGGGCTACATCTCGACTCCTCCCTACTGCTTCCTCTTTCCTCCTTGTCTCCTAGCCCCGCCTATCTTGCTTTCTCATTGGCCCAATGGTGCTTTATTAATTAGCCAGTATGAGAAACATATTTACAGAATAACATCTCCCATCATCTCCTCTTTTCTGTCTAAAATAGAAGAAGGGGTTTAACCTTAACATAGCAAAATATATCATACAACAGTTATCAAATAAGAATCACAGTTAACAATATTTAGTCCATAAACATTTTGTAAGACTTAAAGAAAATATCATCTATCCTATCATTGTGAGTCTAAAGTCCTATATGTAACTTATCTTTAATCCTAACTAAGGAAAACTATAATCATAACTACCTGGCTTCAACTCCTTCAAAGACCACAGAAGAATAATATATAAACTCTAGAAATGACAGAGACAACTCATTGCCTGGTCAGTCACCCGAAGTTCTTCTGTAATGTTCCATCTTCAGCCCATAGGCCATAGTGTGTCTCCAGACTCCTCAACAAGGCAGGAAACTTTAAACTGTCCACCTGTATTGGCAGTTTGTCAGTCATTTTTCTTTGTGTCCTGTAGACTGTCTGGCTGTCTCTTCCATGAAGCAGGAATCCTGTAGCAATGTCCATCTTGCATCAGCAGTCCCTTTTTTGTGGGTCCTGCATGTCCAGTTTCTACAACATAAAGTCAAACAGTCTAGACAAGAGCAGTACCTTGCCCAAATGGCTAGTCTTGCCATATTAGAAGCAAACTCCATAATGTGTTTTTTCGATGTCCATCTTCCTTTCTTCTGTAGGTAGTGCTACCAGGAGCAGTTGTGCCTCACTCTCAAGAAAAACCCTAAACCATTTTAAATGCCATATTCTGTAGGTCTTTGAAATGTTTGAAGAATTCCTATTCATCTCTAATACACCTCTGTATATCTAGAAATCCTAACTAACTTAACACCAAGTTTTAATTATCATAGGTAACTCTCAATTATACATTACATTTTCCAATGAGCTATATAAACATAATGCCTAAACAAGAGGAGAAAATCCATTCCAAAGCAAAGTATTCATATCTATACCATAATTCCCTTTTTACCTTTAAAAAGATTGCTTATGCTTATAGCCATTTATAACCAAGCCCAATTAAAAAAAAACGAACATTTATAAACAATATTTGGGAATTTGGGCGTCGTTCTTTCCAAACTACTTCCTGCTGGTAGAGTTCGCTGTCATGGGGGTCCAAAGAAGATGCAGAAATCTTGGTAGTAGTCTGCAAGGCTTTGTCTCAACTGCTTTGAATGTTGGATCATCTGGGGCATTGTTTCAGGGGGTCTGGCTTGATCAAACCATATAAGTCTGCAGAGAATCCACTGCTTTTCATTTTCTGTGGAAACAAAAATAGAAATCCTTTTCCCCAGTAACTTGTACTTAGGCTTAAATTTTGGAGTCAAAGCATTTTTAAAATATATAAATTGAATTAATCCAGCAGCATTTCTTTTATCAGTAGTTATTTTCTCAGCAATCAAATAATTTAAAGACAACAAAAGTGCATATAGTATACAAAATTTCTCTGTGTTTTCCATCTTTACGTGGCTTTTTTATTACTCTATTTATTCTACTTCTATTTTTACATATTTTGAGACAGGGTTTCTCTGTGTTACTTTTATCTGTCCTGGAATTCAGTGCATACCAGGTTTGCTTTGAAATCACAGAGATCTGTTTGCCTCTGCCTCCCGAATGCTGGGATTAATGGTGTGTGCCAACACACCCATCCATTCTGCTCCCTTTTTTCTTTTTTAAACCATTGTATCCTGTTTCTTTTTTCTCTCAAGCCAGCGTATTTTTTAAAACACAGTGTAAACTTTCATTGCAACTCTTGTACACACCAATGAATTGTTAGCAGAGCTCTTTAAAAGCAAGGTGGCTTTTTGTGGCTTATGCTAATTTTGGAAACCTCCCTTAAAGGAGCTGCACAACTCTCTGTCTACAACAAAACAAATCCAACAGAGAAAATGCTGCTACTATGAAGTCTTGTTAGTCTCTGTTCTCTTGTTTCTAAAAACTATTTTTTTTTTAAGTTTTTGTTAAGTTTTAAGTGAAAGTTCTCTATCCCAGTTCTGACACCATTATGTTATGGCAGGTTATTCCTGCCGGCCTCAGCGGGTCCTGCCACCATGGTCCCACAACCACGTGTGCCCCAAATAACACTCTGAGACTCTGTATTTGATACAATCCTGTTGGCCAGTTACCATTATTGTTTATGGGCTAGCTCTGCCTTAATTATTAACCCATTTCTACTTATCTAAGTATTTCCACGTGGTCATCTATCGGGGAGCCGCGGCGGGCATCTTCCTTCCTCCCGGGGCTACATCTCGACTCCTCCCTACTACTTCCTCTTTCCTCCTTGTCTCCTAGCCCCGCCTATCTTGCTATCTCATTAGCCACAGTGCTTTATTAACCAGTATGAGAAACATATTTACAGAATAACATCTCCCATCACATATGCTAGGAATTGTTTTGCAAATATTTAGATCATGTCCTAATGGCAAGAATGGTCTTATATGCCTTTGCCACTCTAAGATGCAGGCATTATTGTTTGTTTTCAGATATTCATCCATCTGAACTATTGGCCAAGAAGGAACAGAGACAGAAAAGATCATAGGGAAGACTGACTATTCTGCTCTTCTTCAGAGAGTAATGCTCTATTTTGGTGAGACCTCACGTAGTAGTGCTGTGTTTGAGGGTGAGTAACCGGGCCGTTAGTGGATGTTCACAAAATCTGAGTCTCTAACCTGATGCTTCTCATCTAGAAACATAAAGGAAAACCATATCCCTGAAGTAATGATACTGAATATTTTTACATTTTTTGTTATTCTTCAGAACTTCCTACATGTACGTAATTAAATATAATCATATCCACCACATTTCCAATCATATCTCCTCCCAACATCATGTCTTTTTTATAACCCACTAATTCTAATTAGTGTTGCCCACATATACATAGATGTGGAACAATCCACTGGAACATGAAAAACTTACAATGAATGTTATGGTTAATTATTGAGTAAAAGAAGTAAAAATTATTCTAAATTTTTCATCAGATGTTACAAATAATCTGACTTCTCTTAAAATACTGTGACCACGGCTGAATAGCTATGTTGAAGTAATTTTTTGTGCAAATGTAAACTTACATTTCAAGTGCCAAACTTGGCTATAAGTATCCTGGGAAAACACTTTAGATTGACTCTTGCTTGTGGCATGTATGGTGAGAAACATTCATGAACTTCTGGGTTTGTTTGTACTAGACTCTTCTCATTGTATTCAGTTTTTGTATTCCAATGAGAAGTTTCTCACTATTAAGACTAGGCTCTATTAACAATATGTGGAAGTGTGCAAGCCCTTGGGAGTAAAGATGATATGTGGAAAGTTGAGCAGCATGTTGAGAGATGGAGCAAATGAATCAAATATTTGATTTTTAGTTAGCAAGTAACCAACAGTGAAGGGAACAATGAATAGTATGGGTCAAAGGGCATTGGGTCAAATCTCCTATGTGCCTGGTGGCTACAAGTACAGAACAGTGTGCACATGAAGAGATCCTGGAGTATCTCTGCAAGACTTGAAACTAACAGTCTTCGAAGATATCATGCATCTGAGAGTGAATAAAGAATTGAATCACAGTGGCTTGGACATATGTTCAGTGCAACACTTGCCCTTAGGTAATTCTGTTGAAGTTTCCTTTATTTGATTTTATTTTGTTTTTACAATCACATTGTGATTCCAAAGCAGCTGATCTTAGAAAGGAAATCCTTGCAAGTTAGCCTTTCCTGTGTGTGTGGAACCATGAGGTTACCGGACACAGAAAACATGTTGATGCCCTAGTTAATAAATATATGAAAAGAAACATTATTCCAAAATATCTATTTTGGATCAATGAGGTTGGCAGTAAAAATGACTTGACCTTTGTGTGGTGACAAGAATAAAAATGGCCCTTGTAGGCATTCATATTTAATTATTTGGTTACCATCTGATAGATCTGTTAGTAAAGGATTAGGAGGTGTGTTAGACAAGGGTTGTCACTAGGGTTGGTGTTTAGATTCTGTGTATTGGGACAAGAGCAAAATAAAGTCATAAAGTAATCTAAGAAGCAAGACAGAAAAATAGCAAATATCAAAATGATGGAGAAGTCATTAAACAGCCAATGTTCAATAATGTCAAATTCTATTAAAACAACTCTGCACAATGATGAATATTAAAAAGAATTTGATTAGATTATATGTGCCAAGCAAAATAAGCATTCATGAGTTGCATGAGTTGCAGCCAGAATCTTTCAGCCCCAATATCTCTCTCTCTCTCTCTCTCCCTTCCTCCCTCGCTCCCTCCCTCCCTCCCTCCCTCGCTCCCTCCCTCCCTTGCTCCCTTGCTCCCTCCCTCCCTTGCTCCCTCCCTCCCTCCCTCCCTCCCTCTCCCCCTCCCTCCCTCCCTCCCTCTCCCCCTCCCTCCCTCCCTCCCTCTCTCTCTCTCTTTCTCTTTCTCTGCCTCTGACTTCTTAATTAGATGTGAGCTCTCATTAAAGTTACAGTACCATGCCTTCCTAATGCCATGTTCCCAACCATGATTTTTAAGAATTCCAATCCTCTGAAACAATAAACAAGCCCCTGATTAAATAATTTCTTTTACATTTTTATATCTCTTTTGGTTATGGTGTTTCTTTACAGCAGCAGAACTGTAACTAAGACACTTGGCATTATTGCCTGGTATCCAACCTTTATTAATTAGTACATATCTTCACTCAACAAGTATTATTGATTCTCCCTGCTACATTTGATTCTTTTATAAAATCTGACTATTCCTACTGATTAAGATGAAATCCTCACTAATGAGAGTTATATCACAAGAAGATTTAAAGAAAATATGTAATATTTTCAAGCATGAAAATAAAAGAAAAAATAAAATGCAGGAAAATTGGTTAGCAAAAGAGGAGGGGAAGTAGAAGAAAATTTGTGTCACCACTAAAATCTACAACTGTATTTAAGAGCTTTCCTCAAATACTTGGAAGGCCTTGAACATGTAGGAGGAAAGAACAGGAATAAACTTAAGTGGAACATCTTATTAACTCAAGGATATCCAGGGAACTTTGGAAAGGGGAAAGTTAGTGTTGGAATGTATGCGTCCCTATCGGCCTGTTGGTTTAGTTCATCCTCCTTTATTTACTTATTGTCCTGTGGCTTGTACTTTTCTAAACTTCCTGGATATTTTCTTTCCAGTATTATTAACTCCTTCAGTTATCTTCTGTAGGACTGACATGTCCATAAATTCCTATATTATGTGTTCGTAATGGAAAATAATTCTCATTCACTTATTAAGAACAATGTTGCTCAATATAATAATCTGGGTTGACAGTTACTGTCTATCAGAGTTTGAATAACTTTGAATACGTTGTTCCATGTCCTCCCAACTTCTACAATTTTTCCTGATAAATCTGCTGTCATTTGGATGGAATTAACTTTTTTTTTATTTTACAAATTGATCCAAGTTTACTTCCCTCCCTTCTTCCCTTCCTCCCTTCTTCCCTCCCTCCCTCATTCCCTCAATCCCACCCTCCAATGCCCACCAACCACCCTCCCCCCATCTTCACCACTCCATATGTAGGGTGATGCCTTCCAGGAGGAGTCATCTAAATCTCTCAAGTCATATGGAGTAGGGTTTAGGCCCTCCCTCCTGCCTCTAGGTTAAGGGAGTATCCTCCCATGGGGAATGTGCTCCCAAAGTCCTTTTGTGCACCAGGGATACATCCTGGTTCCACTGTCAGAGGTCCCTTAGAATGCCCAGGCCTTCTGAGACTCTTGTTCAGGGAGTCTAAGTGGGTCCAATGCTGAATTCTTAGCTATCAATTTGGGGGCCCATTAGTTCCTACAAGTTCAGGTCAGCTATCTCTATGGGTTTCTGTAGCCTGGTCTTGTCCTCCCTCTCTGCATCTGGATCCAGTTCAGATCACTGTTTAGCTGTGGGTGTCTGTTTCTTTTTCCATCAGCAACTACAAGAGGGCTCTATGATAGCTTATAAGTTAGTTAGCAATCTCATTATCAGGAAAGGGCATTTATGGTATCCTTAACACTTTTGCTCAAATTGTTAGTTGGGGTCAGGCTTGTAGGTTTCTGGACATTCCTCTAGAATCAGTCTCTTCAAACCTATAATGTCTCCCTCCTTTATGGTATTTATCTCTCTGTGTCCCTCTGTCTCTCTGTCTCTGTCTCTCTCTGTCTCTCTCTCTTTTCTCCCTCTCTCTCTCATCTCATTGATTCCTCCCCTGACTCAATCTTCCTAGTCCCACGTGCTTTCTTCTCCTCTCCTTATCTTTCTCCTAGCTTCCTTTCCATTCACTGTCCACTCCCCACTCCCAGTATGCTCAGGAGATCTTGTCCCTTTCCCCTTCTATGAGGGACCTTGTATGAATCTCTTAGAATCCTCCTAGTTTCTCTGGCAGTGTGAACTATAGGCTGGTGATCCTTTGCTCTATGTCTAAAATCCATATATGGGTGAGTATATACCACATTCTTCTTTTTGTGACTGGGTTACCTCATTCAGAATGGTTTCTTCAAGTTCCATCCATTTGCCGGCAAATATCAAGATTCCATTGTTTTGTTTGTTTGTTTTTGCTTTTGTTTTCTGCAGAGTAGTATTCCATTGTGTAAATGTGCCACATCTTCTCTATCCATTCTTTAGTTGAGGGACATCTAGGTTGCTTCCAGGTTCTTGCTTTACACATAATGCTGGTACATGCATAGTTGAACACATGTCTTTGTTGCATGGATGTGGATCATTTGGGTATATGCCTAAGAGGGGGCTTGCCAGGTCCAGAGGTAGACTGATTCCCATTTTCCTGAAGAACTGCCATTCTGATCTCCAAAATGGCTGTAAAAGTTTGCCCTCCACCAGCAGTGAAGAAGTGTTCCCCATTCTCCACATCCACTCCAGCATAAGTTGCCATTGGTATTTCTAATTTTAGCCATTCTGGCAGGAATAAGATAGTATCTCAGAATTGTTTTGATTTGCATTTCCCTGATAGCTAAGATCTTGAGCACTTTATTAAGTGTCTTTCAGCCTTTTTGATTTTCTCTATTGAGAATTCTCTCTTCAGTTCTGTACCTCATTTTTAATAGGGTTATTTGGCTTTTGGTGACTAGTTCTTGAGTTCTTTGTATAGTTTGGAGATCTGCCCTCTATCAGATGTAGGATTTGTGAAGATATTTTCCCAGTCTGTGGGCTGCCATTTGGTCTTATCAACTGTGTCCTTTGACTTACAGAGGCTTCTCAGTTTGAACAGGGCCCATTTATTAATTGTCTATCTCATTGTCTGTGCTACTGGTGTTATGTTCAGAAAGTGGTCTCCTGTACCAATTTGTTCAAGGGTACCTCCCACTTTCTCTTCTAAGAGGTTTAGTGTGGCTAAATTTATGTTGAGGTCTTTGATCCATTTGGACTTGAGTTTTGTGCATGGCAATAGACATGGGTCTATCTGCAGTCTTCTATAATACTATCATCCAGTTGTTCCAGCGCCATTGATTGAAGATATTTTCCTCTTCTTGACAAAACTTTTAGCTGTTTTGTCAAAAATCAAGTATTCCTAGTTGTGTGGGTTAATGTCAGGATTTTTGATTCGATTCCGTGGGTCTACTTGTCTATTTTTGTGCCAATACCAAGCTGTTTTAAGGACTATAGCTCTATAGTATAGCTTGAAGTTGGGGGTGGTGATGCCTCCTGAAATTCCTGTATTGTACAGGGTTGTTTTGCCTATCCTGGGTCTTTTGTTTTTCCATATAAAGTTGATTATTATACTTTCATGGTCAGTGAAGAATTGTGCTGGGATTTAATGGGAATTGCATTGAATCTGTAGATTGCTTTTGGCAAGGTTGCCATTTTACTATGTTTATCTTACCTATCCAAGAGCATGGGAGATCTTTCCATTTTGTGCTATCTTCTTTATTTCTTTCTTTGAACACACAAACCTCTTATTATGTAGGTATTTCACTTGTTTGCTAAGTGTTACCCCAAGATACTTTAGGTTGTTTGGGGCTATTGTAAAGGATGATGATCCTCTGATATCTTTCTCAGGCCTTTTGTTGTCTGTATATAGTAGGCCTGCTGATTTTTTTTTTTTAGTTTATCTTGTATCCTGATAGTTTGCTGAAGGTGTTTATCAGCTGTAGGAGTTCCCTGGTAGAGTTTTGGGTCGTGTATGTAAACTATCATATAATCTGCAAATAGTGAAAGTTTGACTTCTTCTTTTCCAATTTGTATCCTCTTGATCTCCCTTGGTTGTCTTATTGCTTTAGCTAGAACTTCAAATACAATATTGAAGAGATATGGAGAGAGAGAGCAGTCTAGTCTTGTTCCTTATTTTAAAGGAATTGCCTTAAAGCTTCTCTCCATTCAGTTTGATGTTGCCTGTTGGTTAACTGTATATTGCTTTTATTATGTTTAGGTATGTTCCTGTTATCCCTGATCTCTCCAAGACCTTTATCATGAAAGGGTGTTGAATTTTGTGGAAGGCTTTTTCAGCATCTAGGGAGATGATCATATGGTTTTTCTTTTTCAATTTGTTTATATGGTGGATCACATTGATAGATTTTCATTGTTAATCCATCCCTGCAACCCAGGAATGAAGCCTACTTGGTCATGGTGGATGACTTCTCTGAAGTATTCTTGGATTCAGTTTGCCAGTATTTTATTGAGTGTTTTTGCATTGAGGGATATTGGTCTATAGTTTTCTTTCTTAGTTGAGTCTTTGTGTGGCTTGAGTACCAAGGTGATTGTGGCCTTGTAAAAAGAGTTTGGTAATGTACCTTCTGTTTCTATTGTGTGGAACAATTTGAGGAGTATTGGTATTAGCTCTTCCTTAAATTTCTGGTAGAATGCTGATCGGAAGCCATCTGACCCTGAGCTTTCTTTTGGTTGGAAGACTAGGGGTTATAGGTTCATGTAAGTTGTTTGTCTGTTCTTGATTTAATTTTGGTAAGTGATAGTTATGTGGAAATTTGTCCATTTTCTTTGAGTTTTCAAATTTTATGGAGTAAAGGTTTTCAAAGTATGACCTCGGAATTGTCTGGATTTCCTCACTGTCAATTGTTATGTATCCCTTTTCATTTCTGATTTTGTTATTTGCATGTTCTCTCTGCTTTTTGGTTAGTTTGGATAAAGGTTTGTCTATCTTGTTGATTTTCTCGAAAAACCAACTCTTTGTTACATTGATTTTTTTTGTATTGTTTTCCTGGTTTCTATTTTGTTGATTTCAGCCCTCAAATTGATTATTTCCTGGTGCCAATCTTCCCAGGTGATTTTGTTTCTTTTTGTTCTAAGGCTTTCTGTTGTACAATTAATTCTCTAATGTAACTATGCTCTGTTTTCTTCATATGGGCACTCAGTGCAATGAACTTCCCTCGTAACACTGTTTTCAAGGTGTTCCATAAATACGGATATGTTGTGTCCTCATTCTCATTGAATTTTAGGAAATCATTAATTTTGATCTTTATTTCTTCTTTGACCCAGGTATGTTGGAATTGTGCATTGTTCAGTTTCTATGAGTTTGTTAGTTTTCTGTGATTTGTGTTGTTGGTGAAATCCAACTTTAAAGCATGGTGGTCTGATAAAACACAGGGGATTATTCTAATTTTTTGTAACTGTTGAGGTTTGCTACGTCACCTAGTATTTGGTCGATTTTAGAGAAGGTTCTATGTGGAGCAGAGAAGAAGATATATTCGTTTCTGTTTTGATGGAATGTTCTATAGATGTTTGTTAAGCCCAATTGAGGCATAACTTCTGTTAGTTCTTTTGTTTCTTTGTTAAGTTTCTGACTGGTGGTCCTGTCTAACTGTGAGAGTGGGGTGTTGAAGCCTCCCACTAAAAGTGTGTGAGGTTTTATGTGAGTTTTAGTAGCTTTTCTTTTACGAATGTGGGTGCCTTTGTATTTGGGGCATAGATGTTCAGAATTGAGACTTTGTGCTGATGGAGTTCTCCTATGATGAATACAAATTGACCGTCTTCATGTCTTTTTGATTTTGGTTTGAAGTCTAACTTGTTAGATATTAGGATGGCCACAACTGCTTGCTTCTTGGGTCCATTTGATTGGAAGATCTTCTCCAACCTTTTACCCTGAGGTCATGCCTGTCTTTGAAGATTAGATATGTTTCTTGTGTGCAGCAGGATGGATTTTGTCTTTGTATCCATTCTGTTAGTCTGTGTCTTTTTATAAGTGAGTTAAGACCATTAATGTTGAGGGAAAGCAAGGACCATTGATTGTTAATGCTTGTTTATTTTAGATATGTTGTTGGCAGTGGTATTGTGAATATATTAACCCTTCTTTATGCTGGAGTTCTGGTGAAGTGGGATTATCTATTGCCTATGTCTTTGTAAGTGTAGTTAACTTCCTTGTGTTGGAGCTTTCCTTCCAGAACTTTCTGTAGGGCTGAATTTGTAAAAATATGGAAGGCTTCATGAATTTGCATGTCATCCTTGCACAGGAGCCATGCTAATCTTCTGTGTCTCATTCCAATTTTAGTATATGTGCTGGTGAAACGAGCACTGGTTTAATTTTCTAGGTAACTTATGCCTCTGTCTTGGAACTTTCCTTTCTATATTCTGTATTTGGGATGTGAGTGTGTGTCGGGGGATCAGACAGGTTTCTCTGCATTGCTCTAGAGTCTATCCTGGAACTAGCTCTGTAGACCAGGCTGACCTTGATCTTACAGAGATCAGCCTGACTATGTATCCCAAGTGCTGGGACTAAGTGCATGCCCCACCAGCGTCTGGCTCTATATTCTGTATTTTGGGCATTTTAAAAAGAGTTGTGAGTTAAGCTCTTTTCTAGACTTATGCTTTGTCTAGATTTTAAATTCTTCCTATATCTTTACAAATGTCTTTAGCTAAATTGGGGGAATTTTGAGTTGAGCCTCTTTGTCATTTTTCTTTGCCCATGATTTGTAACCTTGGTATTCTAATAGTGTTCCATAGATAGATTGTCTTTAACTGAAAATAAAGTACATACATCATGTGGCTCTTGTAAGCAAAGCCACAATACCCATTTTCTGCAATTGCAGTCACTGTCAGTGTTGAGCACTCCTGCAAGGCTGAGTCTAACAGAAGAAATTCTTGACTCTCCTGTTCAACTTTATAAGGCTTCCTGTTTTGTTTGTTTGTTTGTTTTTCTAGACAGGGTTTCTCTGTGGCTTTGGAAGCTGTCCTGGAACTAGCTCCTTTAGATCAGGCTGGCCTCGAACTCACAGAAATCCACCTGCCTCTGCCTCCCGAGTGCCTGATTAAAGGCATGCGCCACCACCACCGGGGTCTAAGGTTTCCTTTCTTTACTCACAAGATATTGACTTTCAGCCATTCAAGTCACAACATGATACATCATCAACTCTTCCTGGTTTATTCTCTGGGTAGCCTAACGACTTGTGTGTTGATAATGTTGACTACTATATTCAATTCTGACTGCAATTCAACAAGAGCTTTTTTATATATCAGGATCTTGAATCATTGAACCCAGAAAGAAAAATAGCTAGGATGCTTCCAATCAGGATACCTATCTTAAGTTACTTTTTTGGTTTGCTTTGTAATGGTTTTGTGATAGAATTTACATGATATAAATTTTACTTTATTGTTTGGTGTTTTAGCAAGTTGATTTTTTTAAGTTTATTTTTTTTTTAAATTTCATTTTGCATTCCAACCCATCCTCCCTCCTACCCATCCTCCTCACTCCATAGGAACCCTTGTAAAGTTTTAATCAATCAATCAACTGATGGTTTGGTGGTTGTTTATATGAGTTTGATATTTGTTTTTCTTATGTTTTTGGTTGTGAGCCTAGCTTTTAACAGCTGAGCCATCTCTCTAGCCCTGATTTTTGCTTTTCTTATGTATAACTCATATTTGTCTGTAAAAATATCCAAATGATGTATGTAAGACCCTGATATCAATTCCAGTACAGCACACACACACACACACACACACACACACACACACACACACACACCTTGTATTTATAATGTTAATTGTATTGGAATTAATCTCAGAATCTTAAACACATTATTTGTAATTTTATCACATTTTATTTCTTATATGTGTTTGTGTATGATGTGTGTTCATGCACATATATATCACTGTGAGTCTATAGAGGTTAGAGGACAATTTATGGGGGTAATTTCTCACCTTCTACCATGTTGATCCTGAAGGATGAAGCTTAAGTTGTCAGGCTAGGTAGCAAGTGCCTCAACCTACAAGCCATCTCATTGGCCCTCCTTTGAAATTTGTAAAAGAATGGAAGGACCCTGGAGAGAGAGAGAGAGACAGAGACAGAGACAGAGACACAGAGAGAGACAGAGAGACAGAGACAGAGAAAGAGATGAGGAAAAATAATCATGGTCCCAATATGTGGAGATGGGGAATCAATATAGAATGGAGAAAGGACTGTACTTCTTTTGACACAGTCATTATAGATTGTTTCTCAGAACATATTAATTCATACTTTATATCTTCAATATCCACTGAGATACTAAAATCAGTTAAAATAAGTATAGCAGAATAATTTCAGAAGGAATAGGCCTGGAAAGGACTGGAGCTTTTGAAATCTGATTAGAAATCATCAGCCTTTTCTAAGCCAGGATATTCTGTTTATGGTCTCTTGTCTGCATCAATTCCCCAAAAATGTATCCACAGAGTGGAATACAAGAATCCAAATATAATGCTGGAAGGAGGTATTATGTTTACATGAAGGTGGTATTAGGCAGGAGAGAGAGTCTGTTTAGGGTATCTATGGTGATATATTGTTCATGATCTAATAAAACTACTGAAGCTCAGAATGCAAAGTCAGCCACACTAGTCAGCCATAGAGGCTGGGTAGGGATTACACACACATTTAATACCAGGATTCAGGACACAGAAGCAGATAGATCTTTGTGAGTTCAAGGCCACCCAGTGCTACATGATAATGAGGCACTCTAAAAGAGAAACAGAACTCATGCCTTTAATCTTAGCACTAACTAGAGAGGTATACAAGATAGGGACAGGGCATTCAATATTCAGTCTCAGGGCAATTAGTCCCAGCCACGTTGAGAACAGGATCTCCCCACCCTCGGAAGAGGTAAGAGCTCTCTAGTGGCTTATCTGCTTTACTTCTCTGATTATCAGTGTCTTTATTAGATCATACACAATATATCACATCACCACCACATGTTTGTGTGTGTGTGTGTGTGTGTGTGTGTGTGTGTGTGTGTGTGTGGGTTGTTCAAGACAAGGTTTCTTTTTATTGCTTTGGAGCCTGTCCTGGAACTGGCTCTGTAGGTAAGGCTGTCCTCAAATTCACAGAGATCCACCTGGCTCTGTCTCCCAAGATCAATATAGCTTTCTTGATCAGATAAGTTTACTTTTACTTATTATCAGAGTCCTATTAGAGGATTCTAATTCTTCATCATACTGTCAACATAAGCATCAAAACCAACATTAAGCATTCATCATATTTTTCTTGGTTTATAGACTCTTATAAACAAATACAACTTAGGTCCTTGTGATAATGTTTTAAGAAACCATTAAACTCAATTTTCTATGAATAATTGAAATTTGTCTGTATTCTATTAACAATAAAATGAAAATGTATGTTGTCAATTAAATACCTGAAACTACTTATTTGTAGTTGTATTTTATATTAACCTAGTTGTATTTCATATTACACTTATATCTATCATATTTACACTATAGAGAAAAACTATAAAGATATAAAAGTTACTGAAGAGAGGAACTACATGAAAAAATCTGGTAACAAGAAACAGTCCCTGTACCTTTCAGATATGTGAAATTTTATAAAAGTGAAACTCCAAGGGAATTATAAGAGCTCAGCTAACTAAGAGGAAATTGAGTTCTAAAGAGTTGTTTTGGAGAACAAGAAATCTAAAACATATTTTACCTAGGGATGATGCCAAAAGTATCATTTCTTGCACAAAACCATTTTAGTGCCACCTGAGAACTACAACCATGTTTGTACATCATTCTGTACAAACAGTAAAAGCCACTCCTAGTCCTAGGTAAACAGCTGGGAAAAACTTAGCTCAATACAAATCATTTTCTGTTGTCCTTATTTACTTTGGCCATATCCAAAGTAAGTCTAGGCTATCTCAGACAAGATATAGCGCATAAGTTTCTTGACATGTGCCAACCTCAGTCATTTGGAGTTATAATTAAAGATTTCTTGGAAACCACATTTCTCTTAGGCAACAATATGAGCTTCATTCATTACTTATACATGTGTTGGGTATGCCCGATAATAAAATTTAGGAGATGAAATCACTTTGATTAAATTTACAGGGCTACTATATAAAGAGGAGGAAGAAGGAGAGTTGGCAAAGAGAAAGCTAGCTATTCTTTAAGTACTTTCTCTAGTTCTTATTACTTAGTTTTGGAAGGAAAGATATATAAGGAATAGTGTAAATGTAAAACAAGTAAGAAATGGACAGTTGATAGTGCATAGAGACTAGTAGATTCCACCCACTGGTCTTCTGTTATCCTTCAGGTTGATGATGATAAAATATTGTGAATAAAGTTAAGAGGATTCAGCAAGGTAAGGATTGGGAATGGTAAGCTGCAATTACGATTTTTCTCAAGTACACATTTTAATGAATATTTAGGTAAACTTCATGTGCCAGTATAAGCTTCAGGTGATAATTCCATTGTCCTTGAAAACAATGCTGACATGGGGTAAACCCTCTAACACATGCACACACTCACAAAGCACTCATATTTATTATATTCTATAGCATTTTAAACAGATCTGGCTAGTTAAAAGAGAAAAAATATTTTAACATTTAAATAATAACAAAGGAATCTAAAGACCATTAGTGATCTTTCTCTCTGTCTCTGTCTCTGTCTCTCCCTGTCTCTCTCTGTGTGTGTGTGTGTGTGTGTGTGTGTGTGTGTGTGTGTGTGTGTGTGTGTTTCTCTGCAGGATCTCCTCATGAAGACAAGTCATATAAAAACAAGGCTAGCCCTAACCTTATAATCCTCCTGCAGTAGTTTTCTGAGCCTGAGAAGATAGCACAGGTGACCAACCATGTCCTTACTAAACACTTCTTTTAACTTTGTTGCTGGTTATAAGCCATCAAAATCAGCATCTAATTGCACATCTTGTCAACTATTGTCAATATAATCCAGATCTCAACACAGTATTTCTTTTATATCAATATAGAATTAAAACTGCATATTTTGGGAAGTACTGGCCAGCAGCATTTAAGTAGGAAAATTCGGGGGGAAAAACCTCCAGACAGTCCTGCAGGATCCTGACCAGGACAAGCCTTTATGGTTAATTCATAGTATTTAACTTTGTTCTCAGTTCAACATTGCCTGGAAGTTTCTCACTATACTTCAAATAACTTGTAACCTAAATATGCTAAATCTGTCTTGTTTTTATATTAGTGTAAGAGGAATATTTGAATAGGAATATATTATTATTTTTCTAAAATTATGTCTAAACATTTGTTTTAGTTTTGCAGCATTATCTGTTTTCTTTTCCCTTTGTTCTTTTGTAATTTTAGGAAAGAGTTTAATTTTTCCTTTTAAAAATATGTGACATGCCTTTTTATGTTTCTGCATCTCACAATTCCTCTCAGATCCTTCTCACCTCCCTATCTACCCAGCTTCATGTTCTTCTCTCTGTCTCTCTATGTCTCTCTCTGTCTCTCTCTGTCTCTGTCTGTCTGTATCTCTCTCTCCCTCTCTCTCTCTCTCTCTCTCTCTCTCTCTCTCTCTCTGTCTGTCTCTCTCCCTCCCTCCCTCCCTCCCTCCCTCCCTCCCTCTCTCCCTCCTTACCTCCGTCCCTCTCAGACAGGGAAAAAAAACACAAAAATGTGGAATTCATTACATGTTGGCCAACTACTCCTAGGTACAGGTCCTGCTCTGGAGTGTTGATGTTATTCCCCATTAAGACACCATTGGAGAAAACTGATTTTCCTGTTGCTAGCAGATATCAACTGCAGTTAGGTTCTTGGTTGAAGGCAGGACCCCATGTCCACTTCTGCTCTCGGTGCTGGGACCCCATCTCGCTTGAACCTGTGAAGGTTTTGTGCATGTCTCCATAGTCTCTGTGAATTCATATGCACATTAATCACATTGTATTTTGTATTTAAAGGAAGCTGTTTCCTTGGATTCATTCACAACCTATAGATCTTACAGTATTTCTACCTTCTTTTCCACACAGATGCCTGCACCTTTAAGGGCAAGGTTTGATGAAGGCATATCATTTAGAACTGAGTTGCCCCAATGTCTCTTACTCTCTGAACATTTCCAGTTGTGGAGCTTAATGTTAATTACCATCTACTGCAAAAAGAAACTTCTCTAATGAGGTTTGTGTGAGACACTGACTTAATGTCATTGGAGTCATTTTATTGCTTTGTTCCTCTAGTAGATAATGGTAGTGAGTTTTCCCATATTTCTATGACCTATCTTGTCTCAGATTCTGGACCACTTTAGAAGTATTTGATGTAGGTTCATTCTTGGAGAGTTAGCATCAAATCTATTTTTTTTTCAAAAAATGTTTCGTTATTGGCATATTTATATCACTATTGCACCAGTATATCATGTGGTCAGATCACTGGTGTAGGTTCCAGGGTTTGTAGCTGGTTGATATTGATTACCTTTGTCATCCAGTAGTGTGTGAAGTAACTTTTGGTGCCACAAATACTAGTCAGTAGGGCTGTAGAAGTAGAGGCTTCTAGTTAGATACCAGCCCAACTTCTCCTCATTCAATGTCATGAGAAGTGTTTTGTTCAGCAATGGGGCCCTACCATCAGGTTGTGGAGAGCATCCAATAAATTTGGCAATAGTTTGTGATGTTTGAAAGATAGTAGCCTGTAGGACCCTTATGGTCAATTATGCAACAAGATTTAACCTGTTCTTTGCACTGGAGGTTGTAGTTGGTAAATAAGATATCTAGTTGGAACACTGCCTCCCCAAGTTTCTTTTCTATTAAAGTAGAACATGTTCCCATTGTTTCTGGCTGGTTTCCTATGGTTATTCATATTTATGTATCTTTTTGAAATTATTATTTCCTGATAATTAATGCAGCACCAGAAACTACTTCACAAGCTAAATATACCTTTGTAAATGAAAGACAATGATTCAATTGTCCACATTTTATTGCAAAGTCTTAGATAATTAATCATCATTAGCTCATTTACATGTTGAAATCAATATTTAGATTTCTAAACAATTACAATTTATAGTTAAGGAAAATGGTAGAAGGATTACTACTAATGCATAGCAGTAGTAATGGAAGCTATCATCCTTTATAAACTAATTAAAATCATAATTACACATGAAAAGCAGGCTAAATAAATCTTGCCTGGCAGCTGCTGGTACAACTTAAATTTTACTGTGGTTATTTAATTATGATCACTATAGGAAGCATGTTTAATGTCCCTATGCATTTTTTAAAGGTCTCAGATTGTCAGTTGTATGGGGTGTTCATTAAAGTCTCCAAGGTGGCAGAACTGGAATATTGTGCCAATTAGCTCACTATTTGTAAATAAAGTCTACTCAAACACCCATCTGTGGATTGTCTATAATGGGTAGCTTATCAGATCCCATGGGGGTCTTTTGTCAAGATGGAGACTCACTTGACACTTAAGCATTTGAAATATCAGAAAGTAAATTTGAAACAAATTACAAGTTGATGCCAAAATAATTAACCAATTTGACAAAGATTTCACAAAATAGGCATTGTAGAGTTATATGAATTAAATCAAAAATTCGCAAATAAAAGCCTAACCAAATTAGATCAAAGGACTTCAAAGGTAGAAAAAAAATCGTGAAGACAAAAGTGATTTCAAAGGGAATAATTTTGTGTATGTGTTACGAGTAGCTTTTGGAAAATTTTTAAAAAATGAGAGAAGTAGAACACCTGCAGAGATAATGTGAATAAAAGCAAGGTTAGATGTGGCTGAAAGTAAATTACTTTAAATACCCAGAAATATTGTAAGCATGAATCTATGGGTGTAAGTATAGGAAAGAACTCAGGAATGACCTGGCATCCAGCCTACCTAGCACAGTGTGCTTCTACATTCAAAGCATGACTCACCATGTTCCTAAAGTAGCATGAGTAGCCCATAGCTGGCCTGTGAATGAGTCTGCACCGTCCACATCTCCTTTAATGTGCTTCTTCCACATAGAGACCCTGGTGATGTGAGCACTCATTCTCTAAACCAAGGTAACGTGCTGACCAATTATGGCTATAGGCTTCCACTGTATAAGTGGTTGCCCGTGTGCAATAAAGCAGATGCTGTCCCCTGAAACCATAGCCAGAGTACTTCATCTCCATGCCCTTTACTGAGTCATAGGCATTGCTATCTTGGCAGGGGATACCCTGGTAATGACATCATATAATTAGTAAAGAAATTTGATTGTGTTATAAATTAATTGGTTTTCAAATAGAAGAAAGAATATTAAACATAAGAATTGTTATTATGTTATTGTTAAATCATTTTATACATGCATATAATGCATAAAATGCATTATATATATGTATATATATATATATATATATATATGTTTTGATCCTGTCTATTCCTCATTACCTCATTACAATATATTTTAGAAAATTAATGAAAGGAAGAAAAATATAAATTTGTAGAAACAGGTTCATCTGATTAGGGGTATGTGTGTATGCATGTGGTGAGTGTATGTGTGTATGTGTCTATGCATGCACGTGCACACATGTGCAAATTTAACATAGTTTATGTAATGTAGATGTCTCTAAGATTTCTTGCCATTTAAGCATCTATTCTTGCTTGTGCTGGTACCTTGGGTTTAAACACCATTTTTGCATAACCTTTTATCTTTGTGGATGAATGTCCTGATTATTGCCAATGAAAGGGGGCTTTGGAGTGCTTTCCTTCATTTCCTTCAAGTAGTGATTAAAACTACTTGTTTTGATCACCCTCGCAACCTGGTACCATGATATTCTACTCTCTTACATAGGCAGCAGCAATGTTAAGAAAGATAAATTGATCTGAAATTCCAATTACTTCCAATTCAAGCAATATAAACAATTTATTAATGTCTATTCATTAATCCTGGACATTTTCTGTGACTGTAATAAATCAGCCTCCTAAAACTTTTGTTGAAAATATGATAAGAGTTCCCTTAAATATAAGGAATGCAATCATCATGGGGGTAATGTGCATTGGTAGAAACTAATTTGATTGTCCTGTGTAAACATGGAAAGTCTAAATGAAGAGAGTCTGTGGAGGATATGCTTTTATCACCCAACTAAATAGGTCAAGGAAAGGGATTGTAGCAAGGAATTACTGACTCAGAAACTTTATTTGTACTTGAGTTTGAGGATTTATTTTACTTCAAACACTGGCCTACTTTAAGACTGGCAGAATGTTGAAAGTACCTATCATAGAGCTACCTTGATGAATGACATTGGCAGTCAACCAAACTAAGAAATTTCGGGGGCCAGGTGCTTATGTCAGATAAAAGACATAGAATTTCTTACCCTTCATAGCAAAGAAAATGGGTTTCTGAAAATAGAAGACTTATATTTCATAAACAATATTTTGTTTGCAACAAAATATGAGCTTATTAATGGTATGTATAAATTTTTATGGCAAAGAGTGAATTGATGAATTGAAATGAGTCTCTTAAAGAATAAATAGTGTTAGAAATATAATCCATTCCCCTTAAGCTACTGTAACATCAACATAGACTCTCTGAGGAAAGGCTGCAATGGTAAATATCATGTTTGAAAACAATCAAAGCTTCCTCTGTCAGTCATAATAGAGATATTTCAGAAAAAAATTCCTCTGGCCTCCATGTTCACAGAGACTAGAACAAAGGAGAAACGCATGACTAAATTACTTGTATTCTAGAATTTTATCTTTTGGAGCAATGGAATATCTAAGACAAATTGAGGGTTAGTGTTATGAGCGCTTTCACACCAGTACTTTCCCACCAGCTTGGTCCCAGTGCTGTTCAGTCCCAATAAACACACACAGACTCTATTAGTTATAAAGTTGTTGGACAATGGATAGAGTTTCTTATTCTCTAGCTCTGTCTTAAATATTAACTCATTTCTATTAATCTAAATATTTCCACATGGTCTTATCTTACCCGAGAGAGGATCCTGACCTCTTTTCTCATATCCTACATCTTGACTCCTCTCTCTACCTCTCCCAGAATTCTCCTTGTCTCCTAGTCTCACCTATCTTGCTTTCCTTTTGGCTAACAGGGCTTTATTTATTAACCAATAAGAGAAACATATTTACAGAATCACATCTCCCATCAACTGAAAACTAATAATCACATATGCAATGAAATCTGAAATGATGCTAGGCATTTCTCTGTCCCCTTACCCATGCATGCCATGTAGAGAAACATGTCTTCTGTGCAACATGGGAGCATACAGCAAAGCCCTGAGTGTCCTTCATAGCACAATCTCTTCAGTTAAGGGATATGTTATAAATGGGTTGCAATAGTCAAAATGTTCTTGCGTTCCCCTTGTATAATCAAAGCACATCTTTCCCATCATGATTGTGAGGTTAGGCTTCAGTCACTTTACAGTCTTTTATAAAAAGAAAGAGGGTATGAGCAGTGGATGGGGAGCTATTGGATCTGAATTCTGCTCTTTTAATTTTTGCACAATGAACTCTTGCAAACACTGTGCCATCTCCCCAGTCACTATGAAATTTCTTCTGTGGAGTCTTTAGACAATACCTTTGTCTCAATTTCCAATAATAGCCTTGTTCCCTTCTGCAACTCCATGAGCTAGCTTTCATTATGAATACTATCAACTGTGATCTTGTCTTTATAATCCCCAGTAGAGTGCCCCACAAAGCCCTTCTTATAGTACTCCAGTGCTTTCTCCAGCTTGAAGCTTTAAACTCTTTCATATTCTTCTTCCTGCAGACCAGTCCCAGAGACCTCAAAATTACCTGAACCAGTCTAGCGGCCCACACTTCTGGCTCTCTATATAGAAAGTTCTGCCTGGCCTGCAGATGATAAGCATGCACATTGAAAAGTATAAAGGGCTTTTCTAAAAAAAAATAGGTATGTTCACATAGTTTCATTTCTTGTCCCTTAAGGACATAAGTTTTATTTCTCTTCTCCTTTATAATATATTTTGTATAAAGTTTGACTTAGGTTTGTATTCATTTTCATCATTCCATACATGATTATAAATTTAACTACACATAATACTAAACTATATTCTTACTACTTCTATGATGATAAGATGGTTGATTCACTTTTTAAAATTTCCTTTCCTCTTTCCTTCCTTCCTTTCTTCATTCATTCCTCCCTCCCTCCTTTCCTTTTCATTTGAATGTAAAAAGTCTCCTACAGGTTTATATATCCGAACACTTTGTTCCCAGATGATGGTATCATTGAAGTAGCTGTAGACTCTTTTGGACCTGGGACTTAGCTGACAGATGTGGGATAGAAGGCCACAGGTAAGGAGCTTATAAGTTACACTGAGGCCCTGGTTGTGGCCCAAATCTTTGTGATTGTTTCCAAAAAGAAAGTACTCTTCTGCTTGTTCTTCCTACCTGGGAGGAGCTCATTACTAAACATCCCCACTAGGAGCATCACCATCTCCTCCAGCTATGAGCTACTAAATCCTTCATTCCTTCTTGTTTCTTATCAAGTATTTTGTCAGAGTAACAAGAAAAACAATGCATACATAAAATGGGTGCTGGAGAGTGGAGGTGCTGCTGTAACAGATCTGATCTGACAGTTCAGAGGTATGTTGTTGTTTCATTTATGTAAAAGAATGCTTGCCCGTGTGAGTTTATGTATAACATACACTTTCTGGAGCCCATGGTGGTTAGAATATATTGGGTTAGAAGGCACTGGAGGTACAGGAAGTTATGAGTCACATTCTGTGTATAAAAGAAAAAACACTCGTTGCTGCTGAGCCATTTCTTAAACACTTATTTGGAGGTTTTAGAAACAGGTTTGAAGGAATAATGCTAAAGCATTTGAAGTTATTGGCCAAAGAGGCTTAGAGTGCATTCAGTAAGCAGGCCTGAATGGACCACTCTGGTGGGAACTCTGAAGGTCATTATAATAATGCCAACCCACTTTAGAAACATCCATTTGTAAGAAGATGCCTAAAAAGATTAAAACCCCACAGTTCACTGCTAGAAAATTTTGACCTAGAGATTTTTCCAGTCTTCCCTGTAAAGGCACATAGGCCATATTAACTGTGATTCAAGGACACAAGGCTGAATTTTCAAATGGGTAGCAGCATTTGGGCAAGTTATCCATGTAGTCTGAGTGTTGGGATTGCATAAAGCAAGAGTTACAGAATCATATAAGTTTGTACCAGTATTTCAGAAAGCCACTGTATCTAAGCAATGTGTGTGTTGCATTCCATGTACGGAATTCTATTAGCAGACTGAGTGTGAAACTGTTAAGGTGAAGCCTTAATAAGCATGGAGACTACAAGGCACTGGAGTTGCTGAGAAATTGAGACATACACCAAGGAAATCTGTATACACAAATGGGTCTATCTGTACGTGCCTGCCCTCGCCAGCAAGGAAGACGCGACTCCGGGTAGATCTTCTTCATGCAGTTTTAATCAGGATCCTTTAAATATGTTGCTTCTGGCCTGCAGGGAGAGAGAGAGAGAGAGCGAGAGAGGACCCCTGCACATGCTTAAATACCCTTGAGCTAACCAACTCCAGTGAGCTACGTGAACTCTGCAGATAGGCTACTCTAATGCGGAAGCAGACAGGCTGAACAGACTTAACCAATTAAGGGCTTGTTTACCCAGAGAGTCTTCACCAGCCGGAAGGTGTAAGGTAGAAGCCAGTGCCACTTTAAGGCGTGGCACTACACGGCTCTCTACATCTATCCAGCTAAAGAGAGACTGCTTGGGTTTATGTAAGCATTAAGGCCATAGAATGGGGGTCATTCAAGCCCATTGAAGCTTAAATGCAATGGCCAAGAGCCCAAATGCTGGACATAGAGCTGTGGGGCTGCGTGTTTACACTTGTTGGAACTGGTCTTGCTTTAGCCCAGTCTTCCTTTACTACATCCCTATGTCTCCATTTTCAAATTAAAAAATTTATGTTATTGTATACTACATATAAGTTGGGGTTTGCTATAGTTGTAATTTTATAAAGGCTTACATTTAAGTTTGCCTTGTGTCTAGGAAGAGACTTTAGACTTTTGAAAAGAGTTAATTCTTTTAAACTATGGGAACTGCATTGTGAGTTCATTCTGTCCCTAGAATCCACCAATAACCCACCAGAGAGAGGCATGGCTCTGTGAGCCCCTTCCTGACCCAGGATTTATTAGTAACAAGTCCAGTCTTGTTCAGGTCCTGTGGAGGCAACCTCAGCTGCTGAGGGATCAGGACTATAATAGCTATGTTATCCAGGTCTGTTTTTTAAATGATATAATAGAAATGCATTTACATTTTCTCAGCTTATTTTGAAAAGTAAAATACTCATTGCATTCTGGTCATGTGTGAGTTTCATCAATTCACTTGGAACATACACAAAGTTCACAAATATACTCCAGTCCTTTATGAAGATGGCACGTGGTCTATTAGCCATAAGTTTCCCTGGTTTCCTTTTTCTTAGACATTTACTTCATAAAATTTGTGTTACAGATTCTTTTCCTGCCTGTTTAAAATGTAAATCTTCAGCCAGGGTCTGAATACGTTTTCCAGTCCATATTTGTGACTCCCCAGGAGTTGAGAACAATCCTTTGAAATTTAATCAGAAAGTCAGATAAAACTCTGCCCTACCTCCTGACCTTTGTAATATGGCAGGTGCCTAATTTCCATAGAACCAATTAACAAACACAGCCCTCTGCACATTGACCAGGCTTCCCCGGACAGCCATATCTGTCCTTTTTCATTAGCCTACAGATGTTCTTAAATTTTCTGCTGTTGTTCATTATTTTTCCCCTCAATGGAGTTTATTCAAAGTAAGATAATGAAAAAAATACATATATACATTACCCATATCTATACATATGTGTATGTGTGTGTGCACAAACAAAGATCAAATTTAATTATATTATATTAGAGCTAAATTTTTCAATAAAACCAAAGGTGGATTGATTATTTTTCTATTCCTCAGGAAGAGACATCATGACCATGCCAACTCCTACAGAGAAAACCGCGTAATTAGGGATAGCTTACAGTTTCAGAAGTTTAGTTCATGACCAGGGAAGCATAGTGGTGTACAGGCAGACATGGTGCTCGAGAAGGAGTGGAGGGTCCTGCATCTTGATCCCCACGCAACAGAAAATAGACCATGTGATACATTGAGTGTAGCTTGAGCAAAGGAGATTTCAAAACCTACCCCTTCGGTGACACACATCCTCCAACAAGCCACACCTAATAATTGTGCCATTCCCTGCCTTCCAATCTTTCTGCACAAGCACACACTGTGTGTACACATACAGAGTAGCACAATTTGCATAGCATGGATCTAAAATCTTTGCAGCAGAAGTAGAGCTACATCACTCTTCCTTTCCATCATTTCCAGTAAAGAAATATGCTTCACTCTCAATCCATAGAATGGTGTCTTTTGGCTGGCAATTCCCTTGTCAGATAAGTAGAGTAATACGGTCAGTGATTCCATGGTCTGAAGGGCCCTTTGGAAACCGGGTCTTTCTTAACTGCTATCCTAAGTGCTGGGGTTAAAGATGTGCACTGCAGGTCATTTAGAGACTAAACCTAACAATAGCTGAACTTCATGGTGCTTCCTGAAACGTGCATTAGGAAAAAATATTTGCTGGCATTTTTAAAGGCAATTCTTGAAGAAGTATTACCCATTATTGCATATATATGAAAAAAATGGACTTGGGATATGAAACCAGGGCACTTCTGAAAAGAATAATAGAACTTTGAATGTGGCATGACCGAAACAACTTCAGAGCTTTGGGCTTTCTCTCCTTATTCTTGTTGGAGACATAAAAAACAGCAAATGTTACTGCAGATACTGTTAAAAAGTTTGCCTCTCACTCTTCCTCTGGCAAAACATTTTGAGTGACTGATCTTAAATTTTTTTAGGAAATACATTCACAAGTCAAATTGATAAATATTAGGAGAAAAATCTATATATCCCAATACCCTGTTTGCAATTTACCCTTCGTCTGCATGGTCAATAGATTTCACATTGAAGGGAATGTTGCCACATTCCCTGGGGCTCTTAGAAAGCATTAAAAGTGACAACTGTTGCTAGAAATGGGGGGTGTGTATAGGATCAATGTCAGTTTGCCAGGAAGGACAAAACCACTTCTGCTTACAAATATTAGGAAATGTGTTTGCAGAGCTCATCATATACAGAGAGCAGATGAGAGAAAATCAGCCAGCGGTGGTAGGCAACCACACTCCAGATACTTCAGCAGTATTATCAGAGCTACTTCTGTACTCTGGTAAACAATGCAGAATGCCAGCCGAGAGCACAGGCTTTTGAAGATTATAAAATCTGAGTAAAAACAAACAAATTCAAATTTACTAACTAACATCCAGAAAGAAATCCCAAATATGTCATAACTACTTCTCCACTTAATAAAATCAAGAGGGATTTTTCTTCTTATAACAAAGAGCAAAACTTTTCCTACATTTAGGAACTTAAATATTACCTGGTGAAGTGGTAACTTTAATAAACCAGGCAAAATAATTCCAAAGGAACTAGAAGAGCTCTCTTAATATCACAACACAGTTCATCTGTTTCAAATATATGTGTGCATATGCAAGAGAAAGGGGCAGAGAGAGGCCACTGAAAATATAGTCAGCAGTATAGTATCTGAATCAGATGTTTCAGAGAAATGAATTTTTATTCTGGTGCAAAGATGAATCTTTTGTGGCACTGAGCCTCAGGACATGGAAGCAAACATCTATTTACTTTACATAGAGAACTGAGCATCAAGCATCTCTGCCCATTGATCCACCCCAGTGGCTAGGTTTGTAATTGCCCCATTTGTTTAATTTTATTTTTAATTAATGTATATGTGTCCAGGGAGATGAGTGTGAGTTCAGTACCTTTGGGGGCCATAAGAGGGTGATTGATACCCTGGAGCTGGCTTTATGGGTGGTTAGGAGTCACTGGGCATGGTCACTAGAAACTTAACTTGGGTTCTCTGGAAGACAAGTACATGCTCTTAACTACTGAGTAATTTCTCTGGTGCTTCAGTGTTTAATTGTAATGAAATCTTTTATGAAAAAAAATCTTATGAAAATATTTTATAGTCACAATGGAAAAATAATACTGTAATTCAATCTTAATAAATGGCATTATAGGAAACACGCAATTCTTACATCTAAAAGTGTAATTCTTAAAAAACTAAAAATGTCAGAATTTATTTTGTAAACTAGAGTAACAGGAGCTCAAAATGATAACATTTCTCCCCTGTCTCTGGCTGTGTGCTCAGAGGCTGTGAAGTATACAGCAGGTGCCAAGTATCCACACATCACGTAGTAACATGTTATATCGTCTGAGAATGAGCATTAAAAACAGTTCTGGGGTACAATGAGGTCAACCTCTCACCCAGATATTAAAAAGAAGAAGACTGAGTTGTCTCAGAAGAATGTCCTTGGCAAAGGTTGGCAGTGAGTTATTACCAGCCCCCAAAGGCAAAAAAAAAGAAGTGATGTCTTCTATATTAACCCAAAGGGGGACTTCTTCTAAAGGGCTCATTAAGCATCCCAGTTGACACAGAGGACTAGTATTTGAAAAATCACCTGAGTTGAGCACTTTAAAAATCAGATGCTGTCCTGTGGAGAGGCATAGCACCATCTTTGGGGAGAAGATCAAGAAAGTATGTGGTATGAGGGAGAATTTAATTTCAAAGATGTAAATAACTTCATTAAAATGCCAATGCAGTGAATATTCCAATAAAAGGCAAAACACCATCAGATACAGAATTTACTGGTACATTAAAAACAAAATTTCATAAAAATCAAAGCTAAAATTATGGCATCAATTACAACATATAAATTATTATTTTAAAAATACAGTGTAAGGGATTTGAGTTTATTTCATGTACACTGACATGTTATACTAAAATGATATATAATCTTTAAAATATATTTGTTGGATGTGGCTTCAAAATATATAACAGTTATTAGATATAAACTAAGAAAAGGTGAGTAAAACTTTAAAGCTAAGGGCAGAGTTGTATAACTGGTAGTAACTGATTAGACAAAGAGACAGAGGAGGCTTAAGTTCTCAACTTAGAGAATAAAGACTGATACTGGACCATCTACCCCTTCCCCCATACAAGTATGTCTTTTTGTTTGTTTGTTTTTGTTTTTTTATTGGTGGTGGCGATGGTGTATTTTTTTTATTTCCTTTTTTGTTTTAATGAGAAATGTGCTCCATAGTCTCAAGCATTTGACACTTAGTCTTCAGTAGGTGGCACTACTTGGGGGAGGTTCAGGAGGAAGGCCCAGAGGAAGTATCTCACTGGAAGCCAACTTTTGCACTTGTGATTGACATGTGAGCTCTCTGCTTCCTGTTCCTGCTGCTATGCCCGAACCCCCATAATGGTGGGCTTGTTCCTCTGGAACTATAACTCCAAATAAATTATACCTTTTGTAAATTGCTTCTGATGATGGTGTTTTATTACAGCACAGAAATTTATTAAGATGATGAGAACATGATCTTAACATATTAAATGAACAGCAGTGCAGGATATATTTTCTCATCAAGCTTGCAAAGCTACATAGACATTATCATATTTCAAAATAATAAATCTAAGACCCTACCCATATCACTATTTTAAAATAAAGTATAAAATGTTTACAGTAAAGGTTAATTATTTACTATCAACATATCTTATTTTACTTAATAATCTTATTTTACTTAAAAGAAACAATGTTCCTCCAGTAATCTCTTATTCATGGGGAGCTGAAATAATATCTAAAGCCAAAAGAAAAAACTCACAATAGATAAAACAATGTCCCAGAGAGAATTCTGAAAGGAACAGTTCTCCTAAATTGAATATGTATTCACAGGAAGTCATGTATTATGGGAGAGGGTCTATAATTGATTTGCTTTAGACACATTATTTGAATTTTCAAGTGAGTGTGTAGGACAACAGGCACTTCCAGTGTTAAAAATGAAACCTTCCTGGAAGAACTGTGGCTACTCCAGACCACTTTGGGTACATTCCTTACAATTTACCAATACATCAGTTATCTCTCCAGTAGGGAATATATGCTGGCTTATTCCTTGAAGTCATAATGCACTTTTGACTTGCTTTACACATTGAGACTTGAAAAGAAATTATAGTGCCACGTTTGTTAAGATATATCACTTATAGTCAGGACTCATGCAATGGTTCAGTTGACTCAACTATTCATGAACAATGAAGTAGTACGTGCTAAATCACTGCCACTGAGAGAAATAAAATCTTAAGTACCGATGAGCCTCTAGTTGCATACTTACACCAACTAACCAATACCACCAGTGACACGTGTGTTTTTGTGTTTAAAGATAATTAACTGGTGTCTTCGTATGAATATACATTAGAAACTATTATTTGGATCTAGCACTTGAATATTTCTTAATTAGACAAAGAAAGCAAAAAACGATTTGACATGTCTTTGACCTAGAACAATTTTACTCTAATTTACTTTGGTCTTTATCCTGACAACAGTGCTATCCTCTATTTTTTCCATATTGGCTATCACCTAGTGAATCTACAAATTTCAGTTTTTCCACTTTGTGTACATTTAGACTACATTCACTTCATAAAATACCTTCATCTTTTTTCTTGGATCTGTTATTGACTCATTAATTTTGAACTCTTGGGCATCAATCTTAATTCATACCTGAACAAGTTCACCTAACACATGCATTTTCCCTTTAAGGCACACAGCAACCTCCTTGAATTTAGCAGCACTGAATATCACTATACTATGGGACATTTTAAATAGCAAAGCCCCAGAAAAACTCATGTACAAGTGTGAAAAACTGGCAATAAATTAAACTGGAAAAGGAACACCTGTTTACATATGAGAGATGAAAAAAGAAGGTGGTACTTAACCTAATTGGCTTCAGCTATAGTTTCATCCCCTGTGCACATCTGAAAATGGTCTTGAACATACTGTGAATATTGAGTTGATACTTAGGAAACCTTCAGTGTGCAAGTCAATATGCACCTATACAGATTCTGAAATGAATGAGGATAAACTCAGATATTAATGTTGACCAGCAATATTGCAGTTACTGTATGTTTTATTGACCCAGGCAATGCAGAGATCTCAGGTAAACATGGATGAAAAGCAGCATGTGTCAACAGTAAATTTTAGGTGACTTAAGTCACTCATGTCTTTGAGTTTTGGTAACTACAACAGAAAAACATTTTCCCTTACTCAAAGATTCTTTGACCTAGAAGTTCAAATAGTAAATCTAACAATTACACTTACATGTTTGAAGAAAGATATGGGAAAATATATAGAATATTTATGGGAGAAAGCACAAGAAACAAAGAAACTCACCATCAATGGTCAAGATCAGAGTAGAAATGACACTTTCCACTGAACATCTTTTTAAATATTTCTAAGTACATAGAGCATCCTTTTAACTTAAAAAGACAACGAGTTTACATAATCCAAAATAACCCAATTTAAATGGTATTATCAATTTACTTTTCTATTAAAATAGCGTTACATTTTTAATGTTTCTACTATAATAAAAATTTCACTGGTAATAGCTCATTTGATTAATTATTTGTAGTAGGATTTTGGGATAGTTTCAAACGTTTAATCTCTAGTGAGCATTACTTCCTAGTGAACAGTAACTTCTTTATTCTGTTGGAACGGAAAATTGGAGGAGACACCAGGATTACAGAAAATATCTGACAAAAAAGAAACAAGTATTTTCTACCCTAACACTCATTCATCTGAGAAATTTCCTATCCAAAATATATTTATTATAGTTTCCCTGTATTCTCTACAAGTATGCAGAGTTATTGAGTATAACTTGAGTATACAGATATAACTGTCATTTTATATTTTAGCTTGACACACATAAAAACTCAAATGTTTTACTGATGCATTTTCATTATAGTTTCATGTTGTTCGCATATTTGTGAGTCTTTGTCTTGTTTTCAAATTACATGTGTTAAAATTATATTCATTTAAATATAAGTTACAGTCATGAAATTGAAGTTTATATATAGGTAGAAGTTGTGGCTAATTAACTAAAACCAAAGCAATGGGTCATCCCTATGGTAGATTTTTCAAGTTGGACTTGAGGTGACAGACCCACCCTGAATCTGGGGCACACCTTTTACTGACAACCCACATAAAATGACAAGGAAGAAGGAAATTTTTGCTTTTTGCCTGCTTAACCTCACTTTCACTGGCAAGTTTATTCATCCAGTTGCTGAGGCATTCTTTTTGCTGGTGCTAAAACTTAGTTCCTCAGCTTCCAGCCTGGACCGAAAAGTGGCAGGTCTCTAGGACCTCCCTGGGACTTTTGGCACCTGATTGGGACTGCTGTGATACCTGGTCTGGTGGACTGAACAGCTACCCAATCTCTGGGCTTTCTGCCAGGGGCAACCCAGTAAGCAGCACCCCTGCTATGGCTTCTGCAGCAGCTCCTGTCTCCAGGTTCCTGTCCTGTTTGGTTTCCCGGACTGGATTCCCTCAGTAGACTGTGTGATTCAGGATATGTAAATCAAATCAACACTTTCCTCCTCAAGTTGCTTTTGGTCATGGTGTTTCACCAGAATAGTATTAACCCTAATTAAGGCAGTATATAAGACTACACTTTAGTCATACATATCATTAGTGTATGCATATATTTATAATATTTATTTATGGTTTCTATATATAGTAATAGTCACTGAATAAATTAAATTATTTTTACATTGTGCAAGCAAAAAAAAAATCAACATATAACTATAGCTTGGAAAGTTGAAGGGAATTGCTCCTATCTCCACAATGGAAAGTTAAGTTGAGAAAGTACACATTATCATTGCTGAACTCAGAGCAACAGTCTATCCCCTGGCCCTGAATGGTTTGTCAAATGTATGAAATTATACGTATGTACTATACAATCAAGTAAAAAGCCACCTCATACCATATTATTGCTAGAAAATCTCCCTCTATATTTTTTGCATTATTCCCCATTTTATATGTAACCAACGAGGGAAAAAGGGTTAATTAGCAACAAAAAACAGAAAAATCTCAGCTTGTTTTGTTGAAATACAAAGCATGCTCCAAAGAAATCCTCACAAAACATTATAACAAGAGTGAAATTCAATCCCCACTTAGCTTGTACCAACATAAAGCAATAGAAAGTGAAGTATGTGGTACCTCAGTACCTGTAAGTTAAAGTTTCAACTGTTAGTCATGTTTGAAAGTGCCCTGCTTTGTGAAGACCAACCATTCAGTAGCACAACATGGATTTTACCTAAGCTGACTTATCCATCTGATACGAACTCACTAACTGTAATCTGAATTCTCTACTCAATTCTAAATCCATAATATGGAGCAGGGGGTAGACCTTGTAAAATCAGATTGCTGTTGGGTAAAGCCAGATGTTTCCTTACTAGTTTCCATTACTCCATGCAATCTAATAGAGGTGATTCCTTGATTTAGTATTCACCTGCAGTCAGGTCTAATCTCATCAGGGTTGGGGGAAAAAAACAACAACAACAAGAAAAAAATCCCCAAGTCTGTAAAGAAAAAGAAAATACTAAGTAGATTAAAAGACCTTAAATAATAATTTACTTTTAGAGTAAAAATTTCTGAGGCAAATATGTCAGTGGTTAACAGAAGCTGTCCATTTTGAAATGACTGTTTTCCCTAGAGGGATTTTTTTAATGGAGGAGGATAATAAAATTAAATTAGAATAGTCATTTCCCTTTGCATATACTTAAGATCTTGGAAAGAGCATATGTAATAATCCCAATTCAGTCATTAATGCACTTGTTCAACCATTTGTTTTTATTTTAAGCTTATTTGTGCATATTTACAGAGCACCCAGGTATAGCCATAGCTTTACATCAGATCTTTAGAGTCAGATCTCTGTAGTTGACAAGGTGTTGGCATCATTCAGAACAAATGACTCAAGAAGAGCTCTATGGGTGCAGTGCTATGACTCTGGAAGTTGTATTCCATCAACTCAACAACACTCTATTGTCTACAGCAGTCCGCACTATCCAGTGTGGAAGTGGACCATATCAACGTTTGACCACAGCAAGGTGCTGATGTACTGGTGGAATTCAAGCTTGGCTGCTAGAACTGGTAAGAGCTAGGTTGCACTATTCAGGAGTAAGGGTTCTCACTAGTATATAAAGTCTGCATTTTTAAGCAGCAGCTGGTATGTGTTATTTAGTATTTTAGGAAGTTATTTACATTGCTATGTTAAAATGGAATGCTGAAGCAATGATGGAAACCAGAGACATCTGCTGTATTTTAGTTGAAATTTGAAGTTGCTGTAATAATTGCTGAATGGAGAAATCTGTTTAGATTCAAGTCCCAGTAAGAAAGAGTAGCCATGGGATTTGCTCATTGGGTATTTGAGGTACTCTTGGAAAACAGATATATATGGGAAATGTTTACATAAGAAGAGACAAAATCAGGGTGGGGGGATCTAGGTTCCCTTTTAAACATATGGTTGATACTTTACTTCATTGGGTCCTCGAGTAGAGTTTAAGCATAGGAAAATAAACATGTACATGTAGGGTTCAGAGCAGATAATTAAAGCCAGAACTACTAAAACGGTTGTTTTTTAGGGAGTCAATGACATTTGAAACCACTACCAGCAGGAATACAGTGGACTCCTCCTTACAGAACACAACTCAAAGCAGTACATGAGAGAAGTTTTATGCCTGCTGAAACAGAAGCTTGGACATATCCATCGGCTTACACTATTCTCTCCTTAGGAAAAAGAAAAAAAACTGAAAATATGCTCTTTAAAAAGAGGGAACATGATACGATATCCTCAGAAGAAATTTGGCATCAGGGAACCAATGTTTGAACCTTCAGACACTTAAACTGGAAAGTAGATTTTATTTTATTTTAAATGTTTTAACTGAGAACTGCAATGATAGTGGTGTTTAGAATAATATGTTTTTCAGCAGGGGCGAATTATTAAGTACTTAATGGAAGGTAACTAAATTACAGGTTCTGAGGGAGCTTTTCTACCAGGATGCCTTTCTTATTAAGTAATAGCTCTTTCCATTCTCTCTGGCTCACTAGAGGAGATGAATGGAATTATGGGCTGCGTTGGATGACAGATAATAGTTAAGATGCATCCTCAAACACTGTTGATCCAAGCTATGTACTGTTATTACATTCATTTATTTAGAAATGCGTGTGGTAGGCCATATATTCATTGTTAAATACCAGCCTATTGTCTTCCTGAAGGGACCCTTGCTTTCCTATAAACCAACTGCATCATCAATCTATCAGAGTTATTAAAGTGTTTTAGTCTACTGTATACATTTAAATCATCTCATCAAATGTTAACATTGGCATCTTTGATACCCTCACTATGAAAAGTAACTAAGTGTAAATAAATTTTGTGTCAAAGCAGAGCAACTGTCAACCAAAGATGCAGGGTCAGCCATGACCACCACTTGAGAACAGTAAAGAGATTTTTTTCCTATCTGAACTTTTCATTTCAATAATAATGTATAGAATCTAGGGTAAGAAGTTTTCTTCAAAAATCTTTGTCCATGGCTGGGGACATGGCTCAAACAGTAGAGTGCTTTCACAATATGTGTTTGATTCCCTAACACCCACGGAATAACGAGGCAAACCTACTTTAAGGTCATCCTTAGATCCAAAGTGAGTTAAAAACCTCCCTTGGATATAAGAGGACCATTCTCAAAACAAAACAAAAATGTCCTCCATTCCTCAAGGGCATATGCTGACATATTTTTATTTGATTCAGTGTATAACCATCATCGACTCTTCAGTTAATCCTCAAAATACATAAGAGCAAATTTCTGTTGATCAGTTTATTTTAGGGCTAGGTGTACTTATGTCATTGTTTTAAATCTGCCAGTCTTGAAATGTTGACTTGCCTCTTCTTTGAAATCCTAACCCTTAATCAATAGTCAAGAGATTGCTTAGCAGTTAAAATATTTGTTTTTCTCAAAGAAGACCCTGGTTTAGTTCCCAGTACTCATATTGGATGGCTGGCAATAGATTGCAACTCCAGTTAGGGGGATACATCATTGTCTTCTAACCTACAATAGTAAAACACTCATATACACATAATAAAATAAATAAATCCTAGTAATTGCATTTTACATTAACAAAGTATTATGTATTTGTTATATGGGATATAGATATGGCTAGGATTCACCCTTGGACTGTTACACTCAGACATTCTAATCCCATTGTTGCTAAACACATCTGACTTAACTGGCCATCTTGCCACCAATCTTCCACTTCAGCCAAAAAGTGCTATTCATATGCAACACTTTCTAAAAAATTGTAATGGGTATACTTCCTCTGTAGCATTATATTATGTATTTTTTACTAAGTACTCAAGGCGCTTGTCAATATGTTATTTATTTACTTTGAAATCCTCTGTTCACTTCCCCAAGCCTTCTGTTCCTTCTAGCTAACCCGCATGCTTATCCCACATGAGTCATATGTACCCTGTTATCTAGCCTCAGTTCACATTGTTTTCTTCCCTGAGAAAGAAAGTTCATTACACTAAAAGTTTCTCAGTGAGATAACACACAGCCTAATGATAAGCAGTATTTAAAGCATTATGTATTTATTATGTATTATGTATTTATCAAATAAAGCATATTTGTTTAGTTTTAAGTATAATACTATTTTTAAGGCACATTCAGTCTAAAGAAATAGAATACATACTTATAGTTTTGGTTGTGAGCCCAACCTTTAATGACCCATCTCTCCAGCCCTAGAATGAATACTTAACAGTTAACAGTTTGTATTTATCAGCCACTTTCCACTGTAAATCTCATGTGAAGCTAGAATTTAAATACTTAGAATAGAGTTTCTTAAAATTGTATGTTCTGCACCATACTATTATGAATGAGATAAACTATATTGATCATTTAAGTTCTTCTGGTGTAATAAAAGAATTTATACTTTCTAAATTTGACTAAGAGTTAAATTTAAAATACAATTGGTATTTTTAATTGTGTTCCTTACTAACATTCCACCACTATATTCAGAATTGCAGAATTTGGCATTAAAAAGAGGCCTGACTAATGCTCAGATAGTGAAAAGGAGATGCAGAGAATTATGGAAAGGCACATAGGTAAGAACTGAGAATATGATATCTGGTCTTGGGTCCTGACTACTCAGGAATACCACCACTAATAGGCACCAATTATACTTATGTGTGTATATGGTAGGAGAAGAAATGAAATAACATTATTCCTCACCTCTGAGACTTGTGTAACCACAATCCATCTCTTTAAATTATGTAAGAACAAAGGTGCTTGCCGCCACTGCAGATGACCCAAATTCAATCCCCGGAACACATGTGGAGGCAGTAAAGAACCCATTCTCAAAGTTGTCCTCTAAATGCATTTTATGACATGTGTAAACCCACAAACACACATTGCATATGCATGAAAATAAAATGTAATGAAAACAAACTTTTAAAAAAACTTCATAAAGTTCATACAAAGTAGATTCTGTTACCAAGCCCAAGTGTCCAGTACAGAGATAATATATAAAGATCCAAAACTAATGAACTTTATCTAGGGCATGTATTTCCTTCTTTTGTTTTGTTTTGTTTTGTATTGTTTCTTGAAACAAGGTTTCTCTATATTGCTTTGGAACCTATAGACCAGGCTGGCCTTGAACTCACAGAGATCCATCTGCCTCTGCCTCCCAAGTGCTGGAATTAAAGGCATGCACCACCAGTGAAGGGCATGCATTTCTTTTTAAACACAGTTTTTCTGGCTGAAAATCCTCATTTGTTTTCTTCTCCAAAAGTGAATGTCATGTTTCTATAGGAGTTTCTGCTCCTTAGTTCTAATATGAAGAACAATGGAAAATGGTTTTCCATAATTATTCCTTAAAAGATCTACTTGTACATACTAATATTGTGTTATGTTAAATAGTCCAATGATTAAAAATGATGCCACTAAATTATGTGCATTGTTTCTAATGACAGGAAACAGAAAAAGAAGGAAATTCACTGAAGAATATTGAGGACCTAAAGAACAGCTTGGAAAAAGGTAGTGTAGGAAGAGAAGGTCAGAAGACCTTGAGCTATGTGGAGATTTTGGAGACCTATCTCTCTTCATTTCTCCCTCCCTCCTTCCTTCTCTTCCCCCTTCCTTTCCCTCCCTTTCATCCCCTGGTACCTAATTTTCTCTTTGGATTCCTGGTTTCTAGTTTAAATAACTGTAACATTCAGGAGTGAGCATGCAGACATGTACAATATAATAATTTATTAATTATTTCTCATTATTTTCTCCAGCCAATCAGTTTCAATGACCAAAAAAATCTTAATCATAATACTAAATTTTAGAAGCTAGGCAAGACTCACACAACCTCCATTCTGGAACACCAATAATCTCAATAACACAAATATGTTCATGCTTTTTCTCAAACATCTTTTCTTATCCTTAGTTCTTCTGGGTGGAGAAGAGAAAGATAGAAGATCTGGAGGTATGTGAAGATTCTGGAGATGTAACTATCTCTCTTCCTCTCTCTCTCTCTCTCTCTCTCTCTCGTGTGTGTGTGTGTGTGTGTGTGTGTGTGTGTGTATGTGCATGTTGTGTGTGTATTTGTGTCTCTGTCTCTGTCTCTCTGGATCTCTTGCTGTCTCTCCATCCCTTTCACCTCTGTTCCCTCTGTTCCTTAGTTTTCTCCTTGGGTTCCTGGCTTCTGGTTCACAATTCCCAACACTACATTTTCTATTATGCAATGTTGTATCTGATTTTAAGAAAACTATTCAATCTACCAAACATTTTTATCTTTGAAGTATTTTTTGATGAGTGGAAATAGTGTCAACACCTTGAAAAAAATTTCCAACAAACAAGAGTTTCTTTGTCACAAGAAATTCTAAGGCAGAAAGAGCATGTGAATGAATCAAACCAGGAATGACTAATCAGTACCTTTAATTAAAAGGGAATGACCATGATAAACTGGTCAATATAGGTGACAACACAGGTAACATCCTAACAATCGTCAAGGCAATCTTAAGCTTTTAAAACTTGTACATTATTTATGTGTTCTGTCTGTATCTGTCTGTTTCTCTCTGTCTCTGTGTGTGTGTCTCTGTCTCTCTCTGTGTCTCTGTCTGTCTCTCTGTCTCTCTGTCTCTGTCTGTCTCTGTGTTGCTATGTCTCTGTGTGTCTCTGTATCTCTCTCTATCCTTCCCACTACTGTTCCCTTAATTTTCTCCTTGGCTTTTTGGTTTCTGGTTTCTGAGAAAGTAGGAACTTCAGTAAAAGTACCCAAGTTCTACTGTCTTTCTGCATATCAGGTTCAATAACAAGAGCTTTGTAGAATCTATTTGTAAAAACACACATGATTCCCCAAAGACTATCTTGGATTATCTTTGAACACCCACAGCTTCCTGCCCATTCTCTTCAAAATTCAGTCTTATCCACTGCTCATCTACATAAGAAGTTACTTAAAAGGAAAGCTAAAGGCGTCATGGTAGTGACTGAGAGTCTTTCTCCTTAATAATAAAAATAACCAATAGTCTGGGTGCTAATGATATGCAATAAACTGGCCCAACACCTCTTATTTAAAACATTATTCAACATTTACAGTAGGCCCATAAGGCAATGGCTATTTAAACTGTATTTTCATAGGAAAACATTATACAGAAGTTAGCACCCAGCTATGGAGTATTGAGGCTCATATTCAAATTGTTATCTTATTCTGGTCTATGCTGTATTAACCTAGCAGCCCCTATTCTTGCTCCTAGTCTACAGCTCTAGAAAGTGAAGTTAAGCAACCTCTGGTCAGCCTTTGGCTATTGTATAATACATGTCTGCATACACACTCCTGAATGTTAGAGGTATTTAAAATAGAAATTGGGAACCCAAAAAGAACATTAGGGAGAAGGGGATGAGAGGGAAGGAGGGAGGGAGGAAGGGAGGCACAAATGGAGGGAGAAAGACAGGGAGGGAGGGAGGTCTCCAAAATCTCCACATAACTTGAGATCTTTTGACTTCCTCTTCCCAAACGTTTTCCCAAGCTCTTCTTCAGGTCCTCAATATTCTTCAGTCAAATTACCTACTTTGTTGTGTTTCTTGTTATTACAAACAATCCACGTAATTTAGTGGCATCATTTCTAAAGTAATCATTAGGACACTTAATATAGCCCAATATTAGCATATACAAGTAGATTATAATAAATTAGTATCTTAAGAATTGTATCCATAAGTAAAATTAAAACTAAACCATGCTACTAAACACCTGCAGTTATTTTACTGTCTCTGGGTGAGCATGCATACAACCAAATTGTTAATTACCTATTTTAGAAAATAATATATCAATTATAAGTGAATTCAGATGTATGGAATTTGACAATAATGTTCAAGTGAAAAGCAAATACAAGAATGTTAAATTAATAAGTTTGAGCCACAGTAGTTAAGGGTACTGGCTGCTCTTGTAGAGGACCTGGGTTCAATTCTTAGCTCCCACATGCCAGATCACAACCAACTACAACACCAGTTCCAGAGAATCTGACACCCTCTTCTGTTTTCCCTGGCACCAGGTACACATGTGGTGCACCTAAAACTGTACAACATCCATATACATAAAATAAGATAAATTAAAATTTTTGAGGCAAGTGGTCATATTTGGTGTCTTCCTTATATAGCACATAAATATAGGTTTTTACTGTGTGAAAGTGATCAATATTGTAATACAGTATAATTACTTGACACAATCCATAACTTAAAATTACTATTTTTAACTAAGTACAAATTATATTTTATCATATTCTCAGACTGGAATAAGTTATAACTAATTATCTGAAATGGACCAGTGTTGTAAAGACCCAACACACATGGCATTAATCCCAGTGCCACTGATGCCCCCAAACAAACAACATCTGCCTCTGATCCAACAGTCAAGGGATTTTCTAACTCTGTTGCCACCTTCTATTTTTCTCACTCTGATCTAGTCTCCATAAATTCCCAACTGTTGCATACTATGCACAATCTGTCACTCTTTTCTAACAATCTGGTTGATTTGTATTCTAAGTGTTGATGTCAGCTGTTGGCATGCCTCTAGGACTGTCCTGATTCACATAATTGCCTCTCTGACCCAATCTCTTTGTGCCACAAAGTTCCTGCTTTTCATTCCTAAACCCCACTCATTGGTTCAGAGGATTAGGGACGTCAACAGTAACCACAAATATTCCTTATCTATAGAAGCTACAGTTACCCAATTCTCCTCGGGCTTTTTAGAGAAAAAAAAAATCATAGAAATAACTAAGAATTCAATAAAGGATTCAGACACATGAATTTTATATGTAAAAGTTTCTCTGACTTAAAATATATAAAACATCATAATAATTCACAAAATCAAGATACAGATTCATGTATTTGAATATACTTGTAAAAAAAAGTATCCTACCTACTCCATACACCAATTATTATACACTGACATGGATGAATTACGCTGGCTTTAATCACAGTGCTTTTTCTAAAGTTTTTCACTGCATGTTTATTTCAAGAATTTATGAATACAAAAGAGACTTTGAGCAAAGTTCTAAAATATACTGAAAGCCACATATATAGCTTAAAATTTTCTAGTATGTTCATTTAATTTGTAATTATTTGATAATATATTTTATTTGACTCAATATATCAAAATATCATTTCAATAAACAATATATAGTTACAGAGATAACATAACTTTTGAAACTAAGACTCTGAAGTTTTCCATGTGTTTATACTTACCATACATCTCAGTAGGTGCCAGTCATACCTGCCATGTACTCAGTAGCCACAAGAGTTATTTTACTGACAACACAACTTAGAGTAGAGCATGATCTCATCAACATCCAGTAAGAAGAATTATTTGGATAATAATAGTATATTCTTCACTTAATTTTTTTTAAAAAAGTTGTATGTTTGTGAGCCTGTGGGTTTGTGCCCTTGAATGAAGAGCCTGCAGAGCTCAGAAGATTGTGACAGATGCCCTGGATCTTGAGTCACAGGTGGCTGTGAGCTGACTGACATGGGTGCTCTTAACCCTTGAGACATCTCTCCAGCACCCCCTTGTCACAATGTAATATACTTATTATTACTGTATTGGTGTCTGGGGGTCACATATGCATGGGTAAAGGCTCACATGAGCCATGCCACACATAGAGAGGTCAGTAGAACTTTCAAGAGTCATTTGTCTCTTTTTACTTACAAGGATTGAGTTCAGGTCCTCAAATTTATGAGGGTTTATATCTATTGGGGCACCTAACTGGACAACAATATATTCTTCAAAGAAAATAAGATGTCATCTAAGGGATAGACTCAAGTGGTAAATTGATTAGAGCCAAAGAGGACTTGCAACCAGAACTCAGTACCCATGGAAAGCTGGATGTAGAGGGTACACGTCTGCATGTCCAGTTCTGCAGCTGGAGCTAGGACAACACAAGAGCAGTGCCTTACCTCACTTATCAGTTGCCTTAGCAAAATAAATGAGTTCCAGATTCAGTGAAAGACCCTGTCTCAAAAATAAATGGACAAAAACAATAAATGAATAAATAAATAAATAAGGTAGAGAGAAACCAAAGCAGACACCTGATATTCACATATGCCCTCCACAAGCATGTGCACCACATGCATCCATGCACACACATAAACATACAAACATACACACACACAATTAGCTCATGCTAATTAATATCCTCCAATAATTTAAATGCTGTAAGTCATATTAAAACAACTACTCATACAGTCTAGGTTAGCTAGTATCATATGCAAACACAGCCTAGACTTTTGCAGTATTATTGATACTAGATAAAAATTTCAAAGGTTCTCACTCAAGGCATCCATCTGGTTATATGTTTCAGACAAAGTTGTCCCAGCCTTCAATGTGGAAATACATCCCTGAGGTGAGAGATGACAGTTTAATGGAACATTGTATACACAATGAGAAGAACATACAACAAACCATTAGAAAGTACATTTTCAATTCCGTTTGCAATTTCAGGGATGACAAAACATTTCCACAAATTCTTGTTTCCTTAATTAACTTTTTATGCTCTCTCTCCTTCCTTTATCTCTTAGCAACTACAAATTTAATGAGAATTGATCACATCACAAGGATTTTCTAAGTTGAAGATGCAGTTTTTAAAAGTCATTTTAGAAGTGGGTTTTAATCTATAAAAAAAGTTCAAGCTATTTTTAAAAGCATACCAACAATGACATGTGATTTATGAACCAACCACAGCAATTATTTATTCAACTGGCATTGAATATGAAATATGTGTCATATTGTTGGTTGTTTTTACTCTTTTACTCTTTTGGGGGTCCTACCACCCAGCTCACAAATAAATACACACTGATGTACTTATTCTTTCCTATGAATGTTGACCTTAACTTGGCTTCTTTTTAGCCAGTTTTTCTTACCTTCTGTAATCTGACTTTCACTCTTATTCTGTGGCTGACTATGGGGTTGGATGGCTGTCCCTTAGCATCCTACTCTCCTTGTTCACATGCTCCTTGATCATCCTTTTCTCTCTTTTTCTCTTATTTATTCTCTCTGCCTGCTGGCCCTGCCTATCCTTTCTCTTGACTTGCTATTGGCTGTTCAACTCTTTATTAGACCAATCAGATATTTTAGACAGGCAAAATAACATAGTTTCACATTATTAAACATATGCAACATAAAAGAATGTAGCACATCTTTGTATCATTAAATGATTGTTCCATGGCATAAAAAATGTAAGATATCTTCCAATAATATTCTAAAAACAGTTTTATAGTGTACATGGAAGATAAAATTTAAAACATAGAAAAAAATTGTACTCTGTCAGAAGAGCTCAAATTGTGCACACTATTTATTCAGAAGCTTCAGAGTACTGCAAAAAAAAAATAGCTACATATAATTTGTAAGCACACCAAGACAACAGCTAAACATCCTTGAATTGGACGGTCAGTACCAAAGATACAGAGCTGGGCTTGAAAGAATAACTAAAAATTTTAGAGGAAAAGGAAGGGAGATGGGTAAACTAGCAATGGTACTTGAAAGAACTATGTTCCCAAAACAAACCCACTTGCAGAGCACTGGAGAGTGACAGAGAAAATGAAGCAAGAAAAGAAATGAAGCTGTAGGGTTAAGCAGGAACAGATAATGAAGGGTCTAGTATACCCATTGGAGAAGCAGCTACTGATGGGTTTTAGGCATACAGGTGGTTTATTATGCTGTGCATGCCATTTGTTTATATTCTGTTGCTTGATCAAAACACCTGTGACTGAGAACCATATAAAAAGAGGGATTTGCTTACCTCACAGTTTGGAGGCTAAGAATTCTGATCACATGATGCTGACTATTGTAAGTGGCCTAGATTTATATCATATTACAAAGGTTGGCAACATAGCAACAATCCTTACAAGCTAGGGAGTTCCACCTGGAAACAGCAACTGAGGAAATGAAAAAGAAATCAAGAAAGGGAAGGATTCAGCTTTTGTGAAAAATCCTCGAAAGAATTAGCCAGGGACCAAAAGACTACATCAAGTCTTCTTGAGAGCAGTGACTCCCTAGGACCAAATTGTATTCCACTGAGGCCCACCTTTTACAGAGTCTGTCACCCAATATATTGTCACACTAAGAACCAGTGTGTACTATCAAAATGACTCTCATATGTCTGGGGCTACCATGGGCCAGAGCAATGCTAGGGTGAAGAAATCTCATGGAAAGCATGGCACATTTAATAATTGGTGTTGGACAATTACTAACCACAGAGAAATGAAAGGATAGTTTCATAATATAGCAGGTTTTTGATGGAGATAAGAAAATAGATGTTATTGCCATGCATCAATATTGACAGTTATAAGAATAATTTTCTTAATTTTCAGAATTAAGAAATTGAACTTTCAGAGGAACCATATGAAGTAACATCTATGAAAACCCCAACTTGAGTTTTGGAGACACAGAGAAAAGACAGAAGTTAGAAATTGAAGTATAGATGAAAATTTGCACCAGCCAGACCCAAACAGGAATCCTCTTGTGCTATTTTATATTTTCATTATTTTTCTGGGATGACAAAATGCCAACAGCAGTGCATGGCTCATCAATTGAGTAGATTGAAGACTGGTCTGTGCTAAGTAAGACCTTTCACATGCTCTCTATCTACCTCACTGCACACAGTGTGCCAGCCAAAGGCCAGAGACACTTGTAACTGAAGATGAACAACTTGTTCTTTTAGAGGGTAGATGACTATATGAAAGAAGGCTTCTCATGAATAGAATTAGAAGTATTTGTGATAAAACACAAATCTTATTTGCACAGTTATAGTAGCAAGAGAATAATAAGTCTCACCATCCAAAGACCTAGGCAACTGAGCATCTTCAAACCATAGTCCCTTTTATGCAGAATAATACACTCAATTTCATTTGCTATCAGAGATACACAACTAATGAATAATCTATTCGCTTCACAAATATTTATTTAACACAGTTTCATGCATCACATCGACATAGGACACTTAGGTTGATGAACCAGTGAAGAGAACTGTCAAAAATAATCCTTTTGTTTTCTAAAAGACAAACATGGCATGTATTCACTCATATATGGCTTTTAAACATACAGCAAAGGTTTACCAGCCTACAACGCACACTGCCAGAGAAGCTAGGAAATGAGGAGTACACTAAAAGAGACATAAATCATCCCCCAGAGATCAGGAAAGGGACAAAATCTCCTGAGAAAATTGGGAAAAGTGGGGAGGAGAGAGGGAGTTAGGAGAAACAGAAGGGGAGAAGAGGAGGTGAGAGGAGAACATGAGGGAGCAGGAAGATTGAGTCAGGGGAAGAATAGAGGAGAGCAAGAAAAGAGATATAATAATAGGGGGCACCAGTATAGCTTATTGCTATCCTTAGTCAGGTCACTAATTGTGGAAGAAAAGACACTAGTGAATTTTGAAATTCATTATTAAAGTGATATGTCTCTCTTTCTCTCATGTTAATAGATTGAGAGTTAATATTGCTTAAAAACTAATATATTTGGACATTTTCAATGGGCTTAATAATTCTAATGAAACTCTGACCAGCATTTTTGTGTAAAATGTTACACTTGAAAATTATATGGAATGGCAAAATAAGTTAAAGAGACAAAATACAGAGAAGACAAACAAAAGAGGTTGGTTTTCCTCAAATGATTTCAAAACTCATTGGAAAGTCACAGTAACCAGTACCCTGTGGCATGTGGAAAAATGAATAGAAATAATGAGTGAACAAGATTAACACAGACTCCAGAAGCAGATGTCTTCACACAATATCAAGTGCTTTTTTGGTTTGGTTTGGTTTGGTTTGGTTTGGTTTGGTTTGGTTTGGTTTGGTTTGGTTTGGTTTGGTTTTTGTTTGTTTTTACTAATTTCAGTTCAAGAAAAGACAGGCTTTTCAATAAGTAACATGGTACCATTAGACAGTTACAAAGAAACAATGGAGGGGCTGGGGATGTATATCCACAATAGAGTGCTTGTCTGGCATGTACAAAGAAAACAGAAAACAAAGTAAAGGGGGGCAGGAAAGGAAGCGGGGAGTGAGGGAGAGATGGAAGGGCAGGAGGGAGAGAAGAAAGAATGAAGCAAAGAGAGGGCGAGAAGGGATAAGGAAGGGAGATGCAAGTAAGAGAACAGTAGGGAGAGAAAAAGAGAAAACACAAAGAGGTAGGGAAAATGGAGGGAAGGAAGGAGGACAAGAAGAGTGGGAACTTTACCCTTGTGCCACCTTGAAATATTAGCTCAAAATTGACATGAACTATAGAGTTAAGTAAAGGGTCTAAAATATGTTATCTACACCAACCTTAAATATTAGGGCAAAAGCTTTGAGGCTTCAAGTTAGACAAACAATTCTTAAACAATACACCAAAAACAAAGTCATGAAGTTTGGAAAGATTAAAGATGCTCTAGTGGATACTGTGCATGTTTATTGCTTAAATGGTAAACTGCAATTTCTTAGCCTCGGGCTGGATTCCTCTGTCAAGAATATTACTCTTTAGCCAAGTCTTGCTACTATTTCTCTATTACTAGCATTTAATATCTCCAGAATACCCTCAGGACAAAATCTCAACACATTCAAATCCATCATTCAAGGACTTTTTCTTTTTTATTCTGTCTCATGTCCCATGATTTGGGATTTTGTTCTGTGCATATTGGTGCACACCTAGTGCTTTCTGAAAATACGATAAACAGTGGCATTGATCATTATATCACCTGCCTGGAATACCAGGATGTGCAGCCATTGTGTTATGTCTATAGTGATGACACATGGCTACACTAACATGGGATATAAGACATTCTTTGAAAGGAGTTAAATGACTATTAAATGAGAAATTCTTCATTTCCTTCCATGGTAAGAAAATAGTCTGCCAATATCATGAGCAGAACCCGAACAAAGTCTTTAATTATATGAATAGCAATGTTGATATGTCTGAACAATTTTTTTTGAAGAACAAAGTAGACTATAACTTGAAGAAGACAACAGGAACTCTGCTAAATCCTCAATCTGCTGAAGAAAATGAGTGTTATATAAATATAACAAATGTAGAATACTCTACAGGAAATAGTATTATTACTGCTAAGTATTATAGTATTATTGCTGCTCAAAGAGAATACTTCTCAACTCCAAAAGGCAGCTTAGCCTCACATTAGCTATTGCATCAAGTGAAAAGGATGGGAGGGAGGGTCCTCCACACAGTGAGGACATACTAAACACGTCACATTTAGCAATGTGTAAGAAACACATTGTGGGCATTTACAGTACATCCCAAGATTATAGATTTAATGGTCAAAATTGAAATATTGTGTAAATAGAGGGAAAAGTCATTTTCATACATAAAGGTGTTGACAAAATTCAACATCTTTTCAAGAAAAAAGAAACAAAAACTCATATGAACTAGGAACAAAATATTCTTTCCTGCCCTGACTTAAAAAAGACAAGTGTTAAAAAGTGTTTATAGCTAACATCATGCTTGACAGTTGAGTATGTAGTATCTATCTGTTCCTATTAATGTTTTCTGTGTAGGTGTGTATATGTGTTTTGCTAGCAGGTGCTCATGTGTTTGCATGCATTTGAAAGCTAGAGTCAACCCTGGATATCTGACCCAGGGACCACTCACCTTGCTTTTTGAAATAGGGTCTCATTTGCCTAGGGCTCACTGATTTAACTAGCCTGGCTGTCAAATAAAGGCTGACAGTTTCCCTGTCTCTGCCTCCACAGCAATGGAATTCAAGTGCATCAAGCCTGGCTTTTTAAAATGAGTTCTGGGGATTGAACTCAGATCATCAGGATCATGCAGAAATCACATGAATGATAATGTATCTTCCCAGCCTCCTATTCTCACTATTTTAAGGAGAGATGCTATTCAGTAAATTATGGGGGGGGGGAAGAATCAATTACATAAAGATTAAGTAGGAAATATCTAAACAAACTCTTATTTGTCGATGACATGTCAATGTAATAATCTTAAATAATTTACAAAATAATGTTTAAAGCATATTCAGGAGAGTTCCAGAAGTAAGTCAGGTTTCATTTACAAAATTCAGCTGGATTGTCTTCATTACCAAAAACGACTGAACAATACACACATGGGGGGTGGGGTGGGGTACATACAAAGATGGCTCAGTGCTGAAGAGCTCATGCTGCTCTTAGAGAGAAAGTTCTTCCCAAAATTCCTATTAGGCAGCTCACAACTGCCTGCAACTGAAGCTGTAGGGGATCAGATTCCCTCCTCTGGCCTCTGAGGGTACTGCACACAATTGAACATAAGGTGCAAGTGCTTGCATGCATGCACACCGGCACACACACAGACACAGACACACACACACACACACACACACACACACACACACAAATAATAAAAATTGTTTTAAGTTTAATATAAATACATCAAAAACCATAAAATATACAGAGATAAAGTCAGTCAGGGATATGATGCTCTGCCAACAGGACTGAAAGAACTCTCAAATGCACACAGCTGGGTTGACAGATCTATCAGCTACTCAACCTAAAAAACTCAATGTTGCTACAATAAAAGTTCCCTACACTTGTCCAGGTATGTGACCCAATGCTAATCACTATATATAAAACTTTTTCATACAGTTTTGACAGCTTATCTTAAAATATATATAAAAATGAAAAACAGAATACACATAATTCTTAAAAAACAAGGGGGTTGAAGGACTTGATATGTTAAGTATATCAAACCTTACAATAGACATATATAGTGTGGTACTTCCATGAAGATACAAACCAGTTAATGAACAGAGTAAACAACATAAAATTTAAATTTTTAACTGATTTTCACAAAGTCAAACCAATATTACAGGAAGTAAATGTGTTTTTAATTAAAATTTTTGGAATAATAAAGTATTCATATGGAAAAGATTAATCTAGCTCTGCATCATCCCACATCCCTAAATTAACTAAAAGTATACTATAAATTTTAATGTAAGTTACAGTCATAAAGCTCTTAGAACATAATGTGAGAAAGTATCCACACTAATCATAAATGGTGTTTAGAACACTTTCTTAATTGTGAAATGCTGAATGTGAAAAAAGAAAATATATTAAACTAATTTTTACCAAAAATGAAAGCTCCTATTACTAATTCAGAAGAGACCATTGAGAAAATAAGTGGATAATTATAAGGTGAGAGAAAATGTGCCCAAAATATATCGGTCAAAATCAAGCATCCAGATCAAGTAATTTCTTCTCCTCATTAATAAAAGGATCAAGAAGTTAATAAGGGAATGGTCCTGAAGAGTTGGAAAGACTCATGAGTAACTGATAAGCACATGCAGGCTTGTTTAACATTAGACTACACTCTATTGCAGGACTAAGAAAAAAAGTTAAATCTAGCAAAACGAAATATGGGGAGGGAGGTTTGGAAAGTGGAACTTTTACACACTGTTGATGGAATACACACAACACAGAGGAAATGTGTGACAATGTTTATAACTAAAAACATCTATGTGTTATCTCTGTAAGTGTGGAGGAATGTATGGGGACTTGTCTATGCTAACGACAATGGCCTTATGGTCACAGAGGTCTGTACTCTGCAAGTGTATGCTTTCCCTAGTGTTCAACAGAAGTGACACTTAAATCTCACATTTCTCTGAATATGAGCCTGACTACAATTAGTAAGAGTAAATTAACATCTAAATGGAGTTCTTGATCTGTAGGATAGAATGTAACAAAGTCAAGTGTTTTGATGCTTAAAATTTTCACAGAAATGTACAATACAGCCTTAATGTTCAGGACATAGCATGACTGGCAAATTATCAAGATCACAGAAGTTGCTTAAAACTGAATTAACTTTACAGAAAATTGTGCCAAATTCACAAGCATGCAATGCACAAAGAAGGGAACACAAACCTTAGTAAATACATATAAAACCATCAATCTCACTATGTAGGAAAGTGAAAATTAAAACAGAATGACATATGAATGAAACAACAGAATATAAAAGCATTACTATAAACAAATTTGGAAATATCAGAAAAAAAGAAAAAATCTATAGAGGTTGTATGAGGTAGTGAAACCTGTGGAGAAAACAAGATCTAAGAAATACAAATATATGCATGCCTTTGATTTTAAAAATGCCTTGGAGAAACTCTTGGTTTTGTTTACAAGATTACAATTATAAGAGCTATATTAATTCAACCAACAATAGGGCAATTGATAACTATACAACAGAGAAACTGGATGACCTAATTGATGGGAGATGTGATTCTGTATATATGTTTCTCATACTGTTAATAAAGCCCTGTGGCCAATAGAAAACTAGATAGGTGGGGCTAGGAGACTAGGAGGAGGAAGAGGAAGTAGTAGGGGGAGTCGAGATGTAGCCAAGGGAAGGAGCAGGAAGCCTGCCGCGCGGCTCCCGGATAAGACGACCACGTGGAAATACTTAGATAAGTAGAAATGGGTTAATGATTAAGGCAGAGCTAGCCCATTAACAATAATGGTAACTGGCCAACAGGATTGTATCAAATACAGAGTCTCTGAGTGTAATTTGGGGCACACGTGGTTGCAGGACAATGGCGGCAGAACCAGCAGCAGCCGGCGGGGAAACCTGCTGTAACATAATGGTGTCAGAAGCGGGATTGAGAACTTTCGCTTAAAACTTAACAAAAGCTTAAAAAATAGTTTTTAGAAACAAGGGAACAGAGACTTCTTGGTAGCAGCATTTTCTTGGTTGGATTTGTTTTGCTGTAGACAGAGATTTGCGCGGCTCCTTTAAGGGAAGTTTCCAAAATTAGCATAAGCGGCAAAATCCGCCTGGCTTTTAAAGAGCTCTGCTAGCAATTCATTGGTGTGTACAAGAGCTGCAATGAAGGTTTACACTGTGTTTTAAAAAATACGCTGGCTTGGGAGAGAAAAAGAAACAGGATACAATGGTTTAAAAAAGAAAAAAGGAAGTAGAATTAATCCTACTACTCGGCAGACAGAGGCAAGCAGATCTCTGTGATTTCAAAGTAAACCTGGTATGCAGTGAATTCCAGGACAGATAAAAGTTACACAGAGAAACCCTGTCTCAAAATATGCAAAAACAGAAGTAGAAGAAATAGAGTAATAAAAAAGCCATGTAAAAATGGAAAGCACAGAGAAATTTTGGATACTATACGCGATTCTGTTGTCTTTAAATTATTTAATTGCTGAGAAAATAACTACTGATAAAAGAAATGCTGCTAGATTAATTCAATTTATATATTTTAAAAATGCTTTGACTCCAAATTTTAAGACTAAGGACAAATTACTGGGGAAAAGGATTTCTATTTTTGTTTCCACAGAAAATGAAAAGCTATGGATTTCTTCCAGACTTATGTGGTTTGATCAAGCCAGACCCCCTGAAACAGCTCCCCAGGTGATCCAACATTCAAAGCAGTTGAGACAAAGCCTTGCAGACTACAGCCAAGATTTCTGCATCTTCTTTGGACCCCTATGACAGCGCCCTCTACCAGCAGGAAGTAGTTTGGAAAGAACGACGCCCAAATTCCCAAATATTGTTTATAAATGTTTGTTTTCATTTAAATGGGCTTGGTTATAAATGGCTATAACCACAAGCAATCTTTTTAAAGGTAAAAAGGGAATTATGGTATAGATATGAATACTTTGCTTTGGAATGGATTTTCTTTTATTGATACAATTTAAGGTCAATTTTGTGATATGTATATTTCTCCTCTTGTTTAGGTATTGTGTTTATATAGCTCATTAGAAAATGTAATGTAATAATTTAGTACAGATTATAGAGAGTTACCTATGGGAGTTAAGTTAGTTTGGATTTCTAGATATATAGAGATGTATTTGAGATGAATAGGCATTCTTCAAACCTTTCAAAGACCTACAGAATATGGCATTTAAAATGGTTTAAGGTTTTTCTTGACAGTGAGGCACAACTGTTCCTGGTAACACCACTTACAGAAGAAAGGAAGATGGACATTGAAGAAACTCGTTATGAAGTTTGCTTCTAATATGGCAAGACTAGCCATTTGAGCAAGGTACTTCTCTTGTCTAGACTGTTTGACTTTATGTTATAGAAACTGGACATGCAGGACCCACAAAAAGGTAACTGCTGATGCAAGATGGACATTGCTACAGGATTCCTGTTTCATGGAAGAAGCTGCCAGACAGCCAGATAGTCTACAGGACACAGAGAAAAGTTTCCTGCCTTATTGAGGAGTCTGGACACACATTATGGCCTATGGGCTGAAGATGGAACATTACAGAAGAACTTCGGGTGACTGACCAGGCAATGCATTGTCTCTGTCATTTCTAGAGTTTATATATTATCCTTCTGTGGTCTTTGAAGGAGTTGAAGACAGATAGTTATGATTATAGTTTTTCTTAGTTAGGATTAAAAATTAGTTACATATAGGTCTTTAGACTGACAAAGATAGGATAGATGATATTTTCTTTAAGTCTTACAAAATGTTAATGGACTAAATATTGTTAACTGTGATTCTTATTTGATAACTGTTGTATGGTATATTTTGCTATGTTAAGGTTAAACCCCTTCTTTTACTTTAGACAGAAAAGAGGAGATGATGGGAGATGTGATTCTGTATATATGTTTCTCATACTGTTAATAAAGCCCTGTGGCCAATAGAAAACTAGATAGGTGGGGCTAGGAGACTAGGAGGAGGAAGAGGAAGTAGTAGGGGGAGTCGAGATGTAGCCAAGGGAAGGAGCAGGAAGCCTGCCGCGCGGCTCCCGGATAAGACGACCACGTGGAAATACTTAGATAAGTAGAAATGGGTTAATGATTAAGGCAGAGCTAGCCCATTAACAATAATGGTAACTGGCCAACAGGATTGTATCAAATACAGTCTCTGAGTGTAATTTGGGGCACACGTGGTTGCAGGACAATGGCGGCAGAACCAGCGGCAGCCGGCGGGGAAACCTGCTGTAACACCTAATACTGAGTCAAATGAGTATTATTTTTTTAAAAAAGTATGATATTGAAATAAGCTAAGTTGTAAAACAAAATATACAATGTGTTTCCATTAATGAAGAATGTTTAAGTACATAATATTATGTATTGTATAGATTGATGTTTTATATGTACTACATAAATAAAGTTATTGACAGCATTATGACACAAGTCCCTTCAATGAACCAAAAGAATTCACTTTTATAAAAATGAGTAAAAATCAGTAAGTGGGCTCTGCCATGTTCTTCTGACTTGAAGGGCAGCTCTCGCATTCTTCAAATCACTGTAAAGATTCTCTGATGTCAATAAAAACATTTGAGTAGCATAAGAAAACCATTAGATATGTAAGATGTTTCATAATGGTTGATCAGATTTTTATGATGGCTCCTTATAGCCTTTCCCAGAAATATCCAGTAATGTTGTTCTGCCTAAGTGGCTAAAGTAAAGAAATATCCCCTGTTACTGAAAAGTTAATTGCACACACATCTCATCCACTGGATGCAGAGTGCAGGTTCCTGGAGCACATTTATGCATACACATTTATAAGAATGAGAAAACTGCAAACACAGAATTTATAAACAACAACCTCAGGGTACTAGTTAGGACAAAGGAGGAAAACTTGTGAGCTGTGGATAGGATACATTAATTCCATTTCAAAGGGAAAGGAAAAAGAGATAATAGGAATATGAAGATCAGGCAAGGATGGTCCTTCAGTCTCTAGATGCCCACAAATGAAAGTTTATAATAACAGGATATAGCTTGGCCTTGCTGGGACCACTGCTTGGGGTGAGTGTTTGGCCAGAGCTCAGGCCCAACACCCCCATCTTCCCCTTGGATCTTCCTGGGTTGACTCTGTGCATACTGGACTCAGCCCCCCACCAGGGACCATCCCCGGAACCTGCCCTCACCCAACCCTTGGCCCTTAGCCTTCTGATTGAGACCATCCATCTGGAGCCTGCCTTCCCCACATCCTTGACCTCTGCTTGAGAGACCTCCAAGAGAGCTCAGATTATCCAGAGTTACTTACATTGAAGTCCTGACCCACATACACCCACCAGGAGAGGAGGCAGAGAGAGAGAGAGAGAGAGAGACCCCACCTGCACCCAATGGAAGATCAATGGAAAGACTGCAGTACAAGAAAACACTCAAAACTAGAAAGACCAGTATGACACCATCAGAATATAGGGACTCTACAACAACTATACCAGAACACATCAAAGCAGATGAGCAGAAGAGAATGACCTAAAAAATAACTTCATGAAAATGATAGAGGCCCTCAAAGATGACCTGAGAAAAGCCTTTAAGGAAATGGAAGAAGAAAACAAACAAAAAATCGTAAGAAATAGAGAAAAAGACCAAACAAAAAAATTGCAAGAAATGAACAAATCTCTTAAAGAAAGCAAGGAGAGCCAAGAAAAAAAAAATCAAACAGATGAAGGAAACAATTCAATCACCTCAAGACCTGAAAACTGAAATAGAGGCAATAAAGAAAATAGAAACTGAGGGAATGCTGGAAATAGAAAAACTGGGTAAATGATCAGGAACTACAAATGCAAACATAACCAACAGAATACAAGGAATCAAAGAGAGAATCTCAGGTGCTGGAGATAAACTAGAGGAAATAGATCCACCAACCAAAGAAAATCTTAAATCCAACACATCCTTAAATGTGGGACACCATGAAAAGAACAAGCCTAAGAATAATAGGCATAGAACAAGGCAAAGAAGACCAGTCAAAAGTGTAAAAAACATATTCAACAAAATCATTGAAGAAAATTTTCCCAGCATAAAGAAGGACATGCCTATGTAAGTATAAAAAGCATACCCATACCGAACACCAAATAGACTGGACCAAATAAATAAATAAATAAACAAACAAACAAATAAATTTTAAAGATCCCCTTAATACATAATAATCAAAACACATAACATACAGAATAAAAAAAGAATATTAAGAGCATTAAAGAAAAAAGCCAGCATAGTACTGACCCATGAGTCTCAGTTAGAAAACCTGGGCAGTCTATGGGACCTCTGACAGCAGAACCAACATGTATCCCTGGTACACAAAAACACTTGGAGAGCACATTCCCCATGGAGGGATACTCCCTTAGCCTTGCAACAGGAGGGAGGTCCTAGGCCCTACTCCAAATGACTTGACAGATTCTGATGATCCCTCCTGGAAGGCCTCACCCTCCCTGGGGAGTGAGGTGGGGAATGGGATGGGACAGGGAGATTAGAGTGGGGGGTGGGAGGATGGGAGGGAGATAAAATTGAGATCAATATGTAAAATAAGAAAAAAAAGAATAACAGGATATATAACTTAAAAGTAACATAAAGAACATTTATAAGAGAAAACACTGGAGATGTGCTATCCTCACACACCCTTACATTCAAGAGGGATCATCCACATGGCCAGCCTTTCTAGGCACTTCAGGATATCATAATTCGTGGAGAGAAAAAGACTATGAAACAGGGAGACAGACATCTTCCTTGTTATAGTTCATAGGTATTGACAAGGTAACACTGTAGGCACTTTAAGTGCTACATCTGAGTGATGAGGAATTTATCTCCTTGCTAGTAGACAGCTGTAAGAGACTCACTACATAAATGAAAGGTGCTGCAGTTGGCTTCCCATGGAACACTTTAAAACTGACCAGAAAGACCCATTTCAAAAAAGGGTTCACCCTGAGCAAACAGTGCAAGGATGAAAGCAAACCGCAGCCAGGCTGCCCACACAGAGCCTCATGTTATTATGGGGGTTGGGATTATGTGGTAGCACCTCCACAGATCCAAAACACAACTAAGCCAAGTTATTCACAGACTTCAGTGTTCAAAAAGGACTTCTATGAATCCATAGGAAATATTTTATATAACTTCAAAATTAGTTTCCTCAAACACATTCATCAATATTCTTATGAAGTTCACTGTCAAATATTGATGCTAAAAGATCTTTGTTTGTTCTTTGCTATCTCTCTTCTCTATCAGAAAATTTGAAGTTATAATAGTTTATAAACCACTTGTTTGTGTTAAAATTTAAAAAAAAAATCCTTTTCAATAGCCACTACAAATAATTTGTGGTGGCATCAGACTCTCTCCTTTATGCTTACACCATAGATAAATGCTACTTTCAACATTAGTAAAAGAAATTTGTCTTTGTGATGCCTAACAGTGAATACAGTGATATACGGCTGCTCCAGCTATCTGAAAATAAGTGACAGTTGAATGATCAGCCCTAAAGTAGGCATTTATATCACATGCTCTAAAGGTCAGAGAACATTAAGAGATGGTAAAAGATTGTAAGAGCCAGAAAATGGAGAGAAAGGTTGTGAAATTATATCTTCCTGACATGATACAACTACCATAATCATGGTCTTACAGCAGACCCAGCCATCTACACTGGGCCTGCAAAATCCCAGTCCTATAAAGATTTATTAACACTGGGGAAAAATAATACGGGCCCCTATCCAACTATAGATTCTGGGGAAGGGCAGACTTTATCTTTATTTATATGCCAACAGCTGAGCCTACCAAACTCCAAAGGATAACTCTAAACCCATGACCACACAAATGGTTCAGGTTAAAATCAGTGAGCCATGAAATAAAAAGATACAACAGAAGAAAATCAGAAAGGGTATAACCAGGTTGAGTGTTCAGAGTGGAAGGTGACTGTAGTCAGACTGCACTATATGCATGAATGAAACTGTCAAAGAACAGATATAACAAAATATTAAACCCCCCCCCTCCCCCAGTGAATTCCAGTTATTAGTCTTTAGACCTGCCATTTTAGTAACAGCTGTCTGGACTTCAGTTTCAGGGGATCTGATGACCTCTTCTGGCCAATATGGGCATTGCATGCATGTACAGCACAGGCATACATGCAAGGCAAAATGCTCATTCACATGAAATAAAAGGAGAAATATGCTCCTGGGTTTGGTCTCCAAAAAATTAAAAAAATGTGTATAGAGTGATGTGGGTGGAGAGAGGGAAAGATAAACAGAAGGAAAGAGAGGGAGAGAGAGGAAGAGAAATCGAGAAAGAAGAACCAAAAAATGGAAATAAACCAACAAAGCAAAATATTCTTCTGCAAAATACAAAAGAAAGAATGTACAATAAACTTATACCATACTCAAAGTGAAAACTTGGGATTTAATCCCAACAACATGTTTTCTAGGATATGCAGGTATTTGATTAAATTGACCAAAGGTTAACATTCCAAGTGAAAGCAACACACAGTTATGTAATGTTCGTTATTTTTGTGTATAAACATGAGCAGGCTATGGCTTGAGCAGACTATGGGATACCTAGATAGTGAAGTGTTATCACCAAACCACTGAGGGACAGGGTAAGACAAACAGTCAGAGGAAAGACCAATTTGCTTCCTCTAATCTCCACATCCTTAAGCTAAGACATACATCTTTTGTCCCTGAAATTGGAAGGACCTAGACCTCAGCTCAGACAGAATCATTTCATCTCACCATCTTCCATTGACTTTAATCACACTAGCCAGCCCTTCTTCATAAAACTCTCATAAGATACTATTTGTAATATAGATTTAGGATATACACAACATATACTTAGGTTATATATCCTAAAACTCCTATTTCATTGGAGAGTCCTGGCTAATACATTCAAGAAAAGGAAATAAGATTTTTATTAGTCTATAAATTCAGATTTCTCCATGAGCATTTTCCAGTTTCTTGCTTTTTAGTGGATAAGTATATGCTGGGTCACAGTGTTCAAAGTTACACTCAGTATGAACTTGTAAAATATATGTTAGATCACATAAGTCATTATATCAAATCTTCCATCTAGCCATGATACCATCTGTATTAGTAAAAGTCTGAATATTCAAATGTGATACACTAGTTGTTTCAGAAAATGGGCACTGGGAACTATGTAGGAAGTATGAAGCAGACCAGTTTTGACTTAGTGAAGGCCCTGGCCTGGGTGACTGTGCTGTTGACCTGAATGTGTCCATGTCAAGAATGAAGAGCCTCAGACCCATGGAAGCATGGCAAAGCCTTCCCCCCTAGGGTTAAGCTAAGAGGAAAATGGAAAAGCTTTCCTCAGGGGACCCAGTGCAAGCATTAACAGTGTGTGCAGAAAATTTCTACCTTAGCTTTCTCTCCATAATATTTATGGTCTAGAGACTTCCCCCCTACAAAGAAAGTAACTGTGTCCTATCCATCCTGATACACATTATAAACCCAATTTCTTTGTTTACTGTATTGATAACCCTGCCTCCTTGTCCAGGTGTATGCAATAATCCACTGCTCTGCTTAACTATACGCAATAAACACAGCTTCCAGTTGCTGCCATTCTTACCAAGAGCCCAGTCCACACTAACCCCAGCGTGTGTGTGTGTGTGTGTGTGTGTGTGTGTGTGTGTGTGTGTGTGTGTGTGTGTGGTGTGTGTGTGTGTGTGAGAGAGAGAGAGAGAGAGAGAGAGAGAGAGTGTATGTGTGTGTGTACACACTTATCTTTCTGTCTGTCTGTCTGTCTGTCCATCTGTCTTTTCTTTATTCCATGGCCACCCTAGTCAGGTCCAAGTCCCTGGAGTCCTACAAGGACGTAACAAAGCTCCAAGAGTGCCTGTGAGCTCAGTTGGGGACACATCCCTTCCAGGGCCAGGAGGATAAAGAGCTCCACATTTGCTGCTGGTGACACACTCATTGAGGAAATGAGGCTGTTGCTCCTTACAAAGCAAAGTAGATGTAATTTTCATGTTTACATCACACTGTTTAGTCTCACGCCCAGCGGGCACTAAAGAAAGAAGGAATATACTTTCAGAATGAAATTCCATGTAGTAATTTTTATACTAGAAAAAAATTTTTAGCCATATTCATTATACAGCCAATGTTTATAACAGAGATTTCAGGTCATGCATTTTTATTGATCACATAATATATAAGCAACAAAAAAATCAAGGTTTTTGTTGGTTTTGTGCTTTTTCCTCCTTCAGATATATAAAAGCATTTTGAGGAACTGAATTCCATACTCTTTTACTTTACTATTGTGCCTACATGGAGATTTTAGGGTTCATTGATGCAACTGAATGGTGAGCACCTGCCTAGCATGTGCAAGATCTCCCAGCACCATGAAAAGAAAATTGTACACTGACTTATAGTATTTTCCTGGGTCACACTGAATAATTTTCACATAAAATATTTTCTATATTTTCATTTAACATTTTAACATCACAGTTTAGTCATCTGAAAATTGTCAGTTTCATGACTTAAAATTTCACTAAGAAAATATCAAATGTAATTAATTATATACTTATTATTGCTTTTTAAATAAATCTATGTTAACTTCAGAATATAATTTCAGATATTTAAAATATATATGATTGTAAATTCTTTTCTACAGCAGAGATCTTTGGCATCTACTATAGAAGACAAAGCAGCTAGAATTTAAGGCAAGTGGGCACTGGGTCATATTATCCTGGGCACACTCAGCAAGGCTTGCTCATCTGTTTTGTTTTGAAAAATCTATTTCTCAGTCGGAATCCCAGGAACATTTCTCCCTGCTTTCTTCAAACTGATGATGGGGAAATGACAGATTATTGAGGCCAGTCTCCAGCTGCTGGCTGACCTAAGTATACACACACACACACACACACACACACACAGAGAGAGAGAGAGAGAGAAAGAGAGAGAGAGAGAGAGAGAGAGAGAGAGAGAGAGAGAGAGAGGTCATGGGTTAGCAATGGTTTTGATTAGAAATTGTAGTAAACTCCTTTGAGTTTTTGAATTTACCAAAGATGAACTTGGGAGTTTTTCAGCTTCTATTGTACTTCTTGAAAGAACCCTTTTAATATGGATTTATTTGTGAAAGTTTTCTGGTTTGTTTTTAGTCTTGAGCTTTCCTACCCTTGCAATTCTTTACCTGGGATTGTTTTTAGGTATATGGTAACTTCAGAGGAAAAATAAAAAGCTAGGCTCTTTTTTTATAGTAAAGACACATCGGCTTCAAAGTCTTTACACACTGACATGAGCATAAAATTATTATAGCTAATCCTTGCTCAAGTTTATCATAAATTACCCACAGTGAAAGTACACTATTTGTATTTTAGTTTAATCATTGCCAAATTCTTCTGAGATAGATACTATTGTTAATTCGTTCAAGAAAAGAGAAAATAGTTTTCAGGATTATGAATAGCTAACTCAGAGTCACACTGTGTGTAAATGTTAGGGCTGAAAAAAAAGATTAGTGGTTAATTCTGTTGGACTGAAGAATCAACAATGGAAAAGCAAGAATTAAATACTAGCTTTGCTCAAAGAAGATATGAAAAGTAAGAGCCTTTCAGTATATGAAAATAGACAAAGCAATGCATTCATCAAACTCACTTCTGTGAAACACACTCTGCTTCTCGGTCCCCACTCAGCCACAAGAGAGAGACACAGTATTCCTGAAAAAGCATTCTGGAGCTTCCTTCCTCATTCAAAGCAACCACCACCAAGAGCCAGGTGGAGCAGGCTGCACAGGTGAATTCTATTGTCATCCCTCAATGCAGATCCAGGAGCATTAATGTGCCACTTCTGAAAAGCATCTGTAGGCAGTAAGTTCTTCAATACAGTGGAGAAACTGTATCATCTGCCACATAGTATAAGGGAAAAAAAGAAATACATAAACCTAAACAAATTCCGAGGAAAGAGTCACATGACTGCATCCAGAAACTTTCCTATGAACACAGCATTCATCAGTGAGTAGAACCAACAAAAACACCACCATCTTTGACAAGCCTTAAGGCAAGCAAACAATGGTCTTCATCTTCATTCAGTAATTTATTCAGTCATTCACATATTAATCCATCTTAAAATAATTCATTATCCACTATGTTCTGGTACCACTGTTATTTGTTTAAAAAATATAAATAATACAAATGGTGTCTTCAAAGAATATAAATTTTTAGCAAGAGAGATAATGGAGCTAAATGGACAGAACTCTGAAAAACAAACAACAGATGCTTTTACAAATATGAACCTTAAAAAAAAGAATATGAACCTTGACCTAAGCCATAAACAGGTACTGTCTTAATTCACTTAAAAAAATCCTAATGAGCATGAGTACTATTTTTAAAGGACAGTGTCACATCTTTTTATTAAAATTTTAGCAAATATTTGACTTCATTATATGCTTGCCTTCTTAAAATGAGAGAAATCATTGAGCCCACATTGCAAATCACTCGCCACACATAGTTAGTATTTATTTTACACATAAATACACAAAAAATATGTACTAACTATGAGTGGTAAGTGGATTGGTCTCATATAGCTGTCACCTGCCAATCTACATTCTCTGAAGGAACACAGTAATTCAGAGGAGGTGCAAGTAATGCCTCACAGGCTTAATTTAATTAGTACATTTTTGACCTTTCATAGAATTAACATATAATCTCTTGTCCCTGTGGACTGGCCTGCTCATTATGCTTTTAGCCTGAAGCTTTGAGCAAATTTATTTCCAATTACCAGTTTATAGAACTGCCAAGTCATTTCTGTCAAGTTATTGCTTTCACCCACATGGCTTAAAATCATACAAGTCAAGTTAAAAAACTGAATAATTATTTTAAATGTTTAGATATGAAGAGAGACCTAGTCATTGTGACATATTGCAAAGGAGGGCATTAGAATAAAGATACTAGACAGCCAAAGCTCTTTCCACACCTGTCACTCACTGGAATATTCTGCCCAGTTTATGTAAACCAGGACATTCTGAATAAGCTGATAATGTGTATACATGACTTTATTCCATGAAGAATATTATTTCGTTGAGTACATGAGGCACTGTGTAAACTCTAAAGGCCAGGTATAGAAATTAAAACATTTGATTATTAATATATATAAAAATCTGTATCTATCCATAAGTATTGTAATTGTCTAAAAGTAATAGAGTCCTAAAATCACATTGGTTAAAGCAAACTGGAATGTTGTGTCTTAATAATCCAGGGATATGTAAAAGCTTTATTCTGACTGTTAAACAGCAAAAAATCCTTTCTAGTTTGTACCTTCACTATTTGTAAGGTATGGTCTAAAATCTCTGCAGTCACTACATTAAATTCATTTGGCCAGATATGGTCACATGGTCACCCCTGTCTGCAAACTGCTTCTATGGAATCATGGACATCTCATGGCTGGGGAGCAAGGAGAAAATTGATATCAGGAGATATCCCACAAATTTCTGTGACGTGGTTTAATTGAAATAAGATTTTAAAGTACTTAGTTCTATGAAAGTAAACAACAATGCATTGTTTACAGACAAACATCCTGGACAATAATACACTGAGATCTGGGTAAACTGGCGGGGAGAGGGTGTGTGTGTGAATGGGGGATGAGAACATGAAGAAACAGGATGGTCAAGTTGGAGGAGGAATGGAGAGGGAGAGCAATGAAAGAGATATCTTGATGGAGAGAGCCATTGAGGGGGAGAGAAACCTCCTGCTAGGAAAATTGCCAGAAATGCACAAGGATGACCCAAGTTAGAGCTAAGACTCGTAGCAATAGTAGTAATAGTGGAGAGATTGCCTGAACTGGCCTTCTCCTGTTATCAGGTTGTCATCACAGAACCTTCATCCAAGGGCTGATGGAAGCAGATGCACAGATCCACAGCCAAGCACTGGGCCGACCCTGGCAGTCTAGTCAAAAAGAGGAAGGAGGAATTATATGAGCAAGAGGGGGGTCAGAATCATGACCTGGAAACACACAGGGACAGCTGACTCCAGCTAGTGGGAGCTAATGGACTTTGGACTGACAGCTGGGAAGGCTGCATGGGATTGAACAAGGTCCTGTGCATGTGGTGACAGCTGTGTGGCTGGGTCTGTTTGTGGGGTCTCTGGCAGTGGGACCAGGATCTATATCCTTGGCACATCAGCTGGCTTTTTGGAGACGACTCCCTATGATGGGATGCCTTGCTCAGCCTTGATAGAGGGGAGGAGAGGGATTAGTACTGCCTCACCTTCATATGTCAGGCTTTGTTGACTCCCCATTGGAGGCCTTATCCTTTCTGAGGAATATATGGGGGGTGGGATTAGGGGGAAGAGGTGGGGAGAGTGGGAGGAGGGGTAGGAAGGGGAACTGTGCTAGCTACGTAAAATTGATAGAAAATTAAAAATAAGAGAGAAATTCTACCTTAAGACCATGTTAACTCAAAAGGACTCACTTCACCTCAGGTGTGGCTATATGTAGCTGCCACAGAAGAATGCCTACCATATACAAAATGACTCAGAAATTAAAATCCATGTAAACATGTCTTTAGCTTTAAGACATTAGAAAGAAGAAAAATAGAACAAAAATTGCTCAGGACATTATAGGAAAACTCTAGCCTACTGATTTGCTCTGGGAGGGTGACTTATTGAATGCCCAGCCAACAGTTTGATTACAAGCTAACAGATAGGCACAATTTTTAAGTGAGCAGAACACTGTTCCAATGAAAAAATTATAACAAAGCAAGAAATAGAGTCTGCTTGGTAAGATGGAGAAGATTAAATAAGAAAATCCATGCAAGACACATTAGTATTATGCTGAATACTTAATAAATTCCCAGTAATTAACTGATTTGATTATATGAATGCCCACTTTCAAGTATGACCTGATTTAAATAAATCTTTTCACAGAATTATAAGAAAAATGCAATCTGTGTTACAGATGAGAATGCTGAATCTTAGTGGAATTAAAATGTTCCCTAGGTCCAGTGCTATTAGGAGGGGGAAGGCAGGTAGGAGCTGGGATTCCACATAAGCCTCCCTCCCCCCTGCTTTGGTCATATTCCCCAAGACCAGAGTTTGAAACCCTTTACATCAAGCTATTTCTCTCACACACAGATTCTTCTCTGAAGAACTGCATCTGTTTTGCAATAGAATCACTGACAAGTCTCAGGCTGTGATTTCTCAATTCTGTCTAGAAAATAAAGTGAAATGATGAATTTTTCTCAGGCGGTTTATGGTCTGAAAACACAGCTAAACAGTAATGAAAGTCTTTCATATTTTCAAAATTTTGCATGTTCTACTGGGCCTGAAAATTTGATTAACTCTTGGAGGAAAATTGAAACAAGAAAAGGCTCCCTCGAGGAAGTAGATACGGTCATTTGACATAATTATCAGTATTGACAGATTGATTAGGATCCCATTCTTTCACTACCAACAATCTGATCTTTTATCCATGGATGCTATTTTATTTTTTAACCCTCAATTTTGAATAATTTGCATATGAAGAAGGAAACAAATTCATTTGTACAAATAACAGAGAAATGTCCCAGAGATTTGTGCAATAGACATATAACTTCAAATTTATTGAAACAATCTTTTCTTTTTTTAATTTACCAGCTCTTCCCTGTGTTAGGAGAAAGTACTGGTAATGTTTTATTTTGTTTTTACACAAATAAAGAAACATAAAGTGAAGCTATCCAAGCAGTAAAATATAACTCCCAAATTTCTAGCATTCAATTTTTATATTATATATTCTAGGCCAAGAGTTGGCAAATTTGGCCCAGTAGTCAATCTGATATCCCATCTGCTTTGGTAAATAAAATAGTCTTTGAACACTGTCCTAAATTTCCATTTATATGTTGACTGTGTCTGCTTTTGCATTAAAATGGTAGAATTGAGTAGCAACTGAATTTCTATAGCCTGCAAAGCTTACTAAACATGAGTTAACTTGGTAGGTCTATGCTGTTCAGATCCTGTATGTTCCAAAGACAGTTCTGGTCTCTCTCACTTCTGAAACCAGCATCTAGACCTACCTGATAAGAAAAGATTTATTTATCTGGACCAATAAACCCTCCTAGGTCTTTTTGTGAACAGTGTGATGTATGGTGAGCACTTTGTTCACAGAGTTTGTTTGACCTGTAGAAAGACTGGAGCATGGCTTACAATAAAAACTCTGAACACCAAAGCTTGGGTGAACATTGCTGCTTCTTGGTGCTTTGTTTATGTTGTCAAACACTGCTGCAAGAATCAAGTTCTACCCATTGCCCTGCCTCTGGGAGAGGACGTGTAGAAGGTTGGGCTTGGTTTCTCTGGGACTTGACTCTTGCTGGTTTCAATAACTATTCCTTCTCTGTTAAAAAATAAATAAATCTAGGCATGAAACTAATAGATTATTCTGGCCAGTAAATTCAACTGTGTTCTTCCTGACCATGGATCTTACCAGCCTCTTGTGCAAAAAGTTTCTAAACAAAACCTGAGACATTTTTAAAAAATAAAATCAGCAAAATGATCATACTTAAGCTACTGAAATATATTTAAAGTTTATCAGTCAGTATTGATAGTTTTTTTTCTATTTGTTAACAATTTTTAAAAAATTCAAGGATTTTTTTTAATCCCTGCAAAGAATGCCACTTGTACTCTATCTGTAATTAATATCAAGCTAACCTATTTCTTTAGTACTAAAAATACTGTTATGAATATTGTCATGCTTGTTTATAATAATTATAAACAATAGTTGTATACATTCTAAACAAACACATACACACATCCACTTCAGTGGAAGGCATTAATCTATATTCTAGCCCAGACACTAGGTTAGGTGATGGTCTGAGTATTTGTGAAGATAAAATCTGGACACCACAGTGCATTGCTGTGTTTACAGTGAAGGGGAAAATAGAGGATGATATTATGATGCTTTTGTACAGTGCATTGCAGCACTACAACATTTACGTGCTAAAGCCTTGATACTCAATGCTGCAGAATATAAAATTTTTTGAAATAGAGTTTTTAAGCTGTAACTAGATTAAAATGAGGTCCTTGTGGTAGGCTTTAATCTAATATGACCCTAACCCATATGAAGAGGACAAAACAGATGAAAGATTACATAACAAATACAAGGAATCATGATCATCCACTGAACTTGGAGAGACATCATAGGAAATCAACCCTGCCAACACCTTAGTCATTCACTTTCAGAACCCACAATTGTGAAACCATAAATTTCTGTTGTTATGACATCCAGGTGGCAGTACTTTTTGTGGGTGGGTGTGGCCAGAATTATTACAGAAGATAACAGAGATCCAAATAGGTAATATGAACACAGAGGTAGCCAAGTAGGTTGCGGTACATAAAACCCATGAAGCACACAAGAGGCCACTGTGGCTCAGAGATGCAGTAGGGGGCAGCCCCTAAGACCACAGTGAGGCCAGTAGTGACGGAGAGAGGCAGTAAGGTAGGAGGGAACCTCTAGAAAGACTACACTTAAATCAGAAAACTTGCTTTTGAAAAACTAAAACAACTCCAGAAAAATATGCCTGGAGATCATGTTGTTACTCCCTTCTTTGGAATCTACAAAGACAAAACTGAGGTGAGGTGCTGTCAAAATCAGAAATGAGAAAATTTAACTGAAAACTGAAGACCTACACTTAGTTTGAAAAGGGAGTACTAACAAAAACACACCAGAATATAACAGATTTCTTGCCCTAATAGTGTGTCTTTTGCCCATTGTAACTTTATTACCTTTCAAGAAAACAGGAAATAAGAGTGCTCTGTGAAGGAAGGTCAGAATAAAAATTGACTCAGGGAAATGAAGGAACAGTCATATAAACACTAAACTGGGTAATTCTTGCTGAAAGGCATGTTTCCAATATTGTGTTCATGATCTGAAATATAATAAAGAACTTAATACTTAGAAAAGAGGATGAAAATGAAACACAGAACATTAACAAAGAAAAAAAAGAAAAAGCCAAGTTCTGTGGGAGTAGCTTAGTGGGAATCTGTGTCAGATTTTGAAAAGAGACTGGTGCTGTAGCTGAGTTCTAGCAATGCTTGCTGAGCATGCACCGGCCCCTGGATTCAATACCTACTACTGTGAAAGGGTGTGGGAGGGTGTGGGAGGGTGTGGATGGGAGAGGTGGAAGGGGGTGGCAGGAGTAAGCCTTCCCATCACCTCAACCACAGGAACAAACTTACTGTGCAAACCCAACTCAATGGTATGCCTACTTTCAGCTTTAAAATATTTCTCTCAGAGGCGACAGAGCAAACTTCTTAAAATTATCAGAAGAAACCAAACTCATGCCAAAATATCCATAAATTGCATAAATAATAAAAATACAAGCAGGTATATCTTCTCTGCTTTCCTGATGTCAAAAGCTCATGGTGAACACTGCCAACCACTCCTGACCCTCAGAAAGCATATCGGATTGTCTTAGTGGTGGGTGTGCTCCACCACTTAAGCAAGACAATGTAATTTGAATTATTGAAGTGTATCTTTCTCCTTTATACTATCCATGTGATTTTCCTTCTAGTCAGTCAAGGCTGGTAAAATGAGGGTCAGAGAGAGGACTTGGGGTGTCATAGCAGAACATGGGGGAAAAAAAAAAGAAGAGATAGTCTAATGCTCTCTGGAATATACAATGGAGCATTGTGAAAAGAAAATGGTATCTACTCTGAGCTGCCATTCTGGAATCAGGATGGCCTGCCTAATGGCTTCCACACAGGGATTTTATTTAAGGGAGGCACTAGTCAAATAAGAAGCTGAAGGTGGTAAGGTTTCACTTCAGACACAAGAAAATACTCAAAACACGCGTCTTCATAATCTTTTCTCATTGTCCAAATTCTAGAAAGGAGAGTTGCACTAGGCTTAAAGGAAACAGCTGCACAGTATCTCCAAGCAAGCTCAGGAGCAGCTGCAACAGAATAACCTGGGAGATGCCAGGACATACCTGTAATCCCAGTACTCAGGACACAAGAAGGATGACTTTAAATTCAAGATTCATATGGGTTTCATAGTGAGGCCTTGTCTCAGAAAACAAAAGCCATTGGTATTAGGTAACAAAACCCAACAAGACATCCCTAAAACATGTACATGTACATATGAGCAACACTGAAGGACTCAGCAGTTTGTATTTATACAGCTTTGTGTGTCAGTGTGTGTGTGTGTGTGTGTGTGTGTGTGTGTGTGTGTGTGCACATGTGATTGTATATGTGGAAGCATTTAAAGAAAAAGGCCATGGACTTGAGGGACAGCAGAGAAGACACCAAGGAGGAATGACGTAAAACAGTATACACATTTAAATTTTAATTAATAATTAAACAAAAAATTTTAAATCTTACCTTGAGTGAAATAAACTAAGATATGGCCTAGGGTACAGAAACCTAGAGATTGCCATGTATCTCATGAGTACATGGAAGACAACCTTTAGAACTCCCCTGTAGACTTTTAAGGTTAAAGATGAAAACTCAGGGGCAAAACTAGGAGACTAACAGAATAAGACTTGATTGTCTCACTAGGAGACAAAGGCATTTTGGAAATACCTTTCCATCAACAGGCAGATGGAACACAGCTTAGCCACATCCAGCATAGATCAGAAAGACTCCAGAAGATGCTGCAGGAATCTGACTCCATCCTACTCCTCCCTCATCAAACCCAATCTCATGTGTTCAACTTGAGAGGTTCGTTCATTATTTCATTAGACTGAATGACCAGTGAAACAGAAGAGGGAAGTGCATGCCTGTGTCTTGTGGAGGGGTTAAACATTGTTAAATCAGCATTAAACACTGTTTAAGAAGTACCCACTATGATAGTGATGAGTTTTGACTGTAAGGCCACTTTGTGGTACCTTTTACTTCCTCTAAGCAGAGAAGAGAAAGGAGTGTATTGACTCCCCGACAGCTGTTAGAATCAGCTCATCTGCCTGAATGGAAGGGCTGCCAGTTAAGCAGCCAGCTTCACAGCCTCAGAACCAACAGTAGCTATTCTGAGCAGACATCTTGACGAAGCTGCGTGGCAATCACAACTGTTCCCTTGTGCTTCTGAAGGCACAGGCTCAGCCATGGCTTTTACAAACGGCTTGCACCAGACCTTCCCTGAAACCATTTCTGTTGGGGACAGAGCAGGGATCTGTCCTGTCCAGAGTGGTCTGGCAGTGGGACTGCTGTGACTAAGGCAGAAAGGACAGTTAAATGGCTGGAATAAGCAGTAAATCTTAACTTGTATAAGGGCCTATTACAATTGGTGTAAAAAACAAGTTTTCCATCTTTATGAAGCTGAGTGTTTAGCTTACATTGTGAGCCTTCGTAGATGCTCTCCTCTGCCACCATCTCTACCACATTGCAGCAATTGGCCCAAAGACAAGTGATGACTTGTCTTAATTCTTTCTATGTCTCTATTTAGCAGAGTGAGCTGAACTAATAATACAAAGGAGATGGCAGAAATGGCGGTAACAAGGTTGCTGTGGCAGTTACAGAAGAGGTGCAAAGTCAGGAAACACAGGTGACAAGTTGGAGGTAGGACAATGGCCACAGGACACTAGAGAAGTATAATGGCAAGAACTAAAAGCAGAGTAATTAGGGAGACAGAGATAGGATGGCTGAGACCTCATTATTGACATGGAAGAAGTAGCAGCACCCTAGACCTAGTAGCTGTGGTGTGTGCTGCTGGGAATATAAGCTTCCTCCACCTGGCCAACTCTCACACTTGTAGCTCTCACTGTAGGCTACGAGCTAGGCCCAAAGCCTCAGCCTTTGTTAAATGCGAACCTCCCTTCACATAGGCACGGTCTGCTGCCGCTCACACACTCAGACACCAGGCTCACTGCTGTCAAGAGCAGAAGGCTACTGAAGTGGCCAGGTACTAGCACTGAGCACACTTCTCCCTGACTACACAAGGCCTCTACAGAGGAGAAGTAAAGTGCCTTACTCAGATGCTGAGCAACACCAGCTTGAGTCAAATCATGCTGTCATCTCTATATATGTTTTAGTCAGTGATATGGTATTATGAGCAAAATCCAATAGCCCCTCTCAATATAAATAAATTTGTACAGCTTTTAGGCAATACATTTAAAATATTCAAGCTTGTGGAGCAAGCCATTTTTTAGACTGTGTTAATGTGAATGCTAAATCCATTTGTCTATTGATGCTTTTTTAGTAGGTACAGTTAGCAAACTTTCTAGGATACCTGTTTCTTTTTCTCTTTCATATATTACACTACTAATGCCTGTGGTGTTATCCTTTTAATTAGGGCAATCCACATCATTTGTCTCAAAGTTCTTCAGTCTCTGTTGATGAAAGGAGAGAAAAACAAAAGCTACAACAAAGGCCCCAAAGAGGTAAACTTTCACAGAGTCAAATTATATTCACCAAAAAAAAAAAGGTATCAAAGTACAGATTTAGCAATAATTAGTAATATATACAAGCCATTATTTATGGGCTATTAAAAGTGATTACACTGCTCTCCTGTTCTCTCTTCCTCCTCGTGTGTGTGTGTGTGTGTGTGTGTGTGTGTGTGTGTGTGTGTGTGTGTGTGTGTGTGTGTGTGTTTGTGTGTGTGTGTGTGTGTGTTTGTGTGTGCGTGTGTGTTTGTGTGTGTGTGTGTGTGTGTGTGTGTGTGTGTGTGTGTGTGTGTGTGTGTGTGTGTGTGTAATGGGATAAGGTAGAAGTTGTATTCCTCCCTCCGTCACTGTCATATATATATATATATATATATATATACATATATATATATTATTTTTTCTCATTAGTCCTCAAATTGAACTTCTTGTTTTTATGTTGTAAACCTAAGAATTCTCCCATGAGTCGCTAGAGCACACTTTGACTTCTGTTTCTCTTATCTTCATTTCCAAAAGAAGTTATCCATCATAAGAAAAAAACCCCACATTTCCTTTTATGTAAAGCCATGCATTTGTGTAATTGTGAAAATAAATACCATGACTTAATACTATGAAAAATATATGTGGGGTTTAGATATATACTGTTTCTCTGAGCAACGGCATTCTGAGAAATCTATTTCATGCTGGTAGTTTTTGTAGGCTAGTGATAGAATTTACTGGGAGCAAAAACAAGACCTAAGCATGCCTTCATTTCTTTAAAGCAATAGCATCATATGGAATCATACTTAAATGCATGAATCAAAAAAAAAACTTCAAGATGAGAAATGACAAAGAAGTATCTTTGAGTGCTTTCTTTAGTGTATTCCCCACTTTAGAACTTTAGAAAGGATGCTATGTTGTGACTTCATTTATTATCACACATACATAACTTTCATTTTCATATTCAAATATTGTAAATATATATTGACCACAAAATACAAGATTTAACTTAATGTTGATGACATTTTTTTAAATATTAAGGCTTCTTGGATTGAGTCAGTAAAGTATTTGCTCTGTAGGCATGAACTCTTGACTTTAGATCCCCAGTGCCTATGTAAGTCAGTGAGTATGGCATCACATACCTATAATCCCAGTTCTGGAGACAGAGAGACGGAAGGTCCCTGAGCCTATCTGTCCATCCAGGTAGATGAATCAGTGCGCCCCAGGATCAATGAGAAACAAGTGTCACCAATAAAATGGAAAGTGATTAAGTAAGACACCCATTGTCTGTGAATTTGTGTGTGTGTTTGTGTGTGTGCACCTGTATGCCTGTGCCTGTGCCTGTGCGTAACAAGTATGTTTTCCCCACCAGCCGCCTGGTCCCACCACCACACGAGCCCCAAATAACACGTAGAGACTCTGTATTTGGTATAATGCTGTTGGCCAGTTATTAGTTTTTTATCGGCTAACTCTGTCTTAATGATTAACCCATTTTTATTAATTTAAGTATTTTCACATGGCTCATCTTACAGGACAACAGGCCCAGCTCCAGCATGCTGCTCTCTCCAGGCTCTACATAATGACTCCTCCTTACTACTTCCTCTTTCCTCCTTGTTTCCTAGCCCCTCCTATCTTCCTTTTCTATTGGCCAACAGTGCTTTATTCATTAACCAATACAAGAAACATATTTACATAATGATATCTCCCATCATCTGTGCCTCTCTTATTTTGTGGAAAATGAAACAAACAAACAAAAAACAAAAAAAAAAAAAACAAAAAACAAAAAAACAACAGCAACAGGCCAGAGTCAATGGTGTTAATCAGTCACTTTTGGATGCTGGCTTCCTCTCAAAAATAGACATATTGACATGACATCCTGCATATTTCCATCTCATCAAGCCTGTAGCTGATTACATATCAAATGTTCTAAAGGCTGAATTATACAGAAAGTTCTACAGAATAGTTACTTTCCTCATTGTGCTCTTAAATTTAAAGCCATACTTCTAAAAGCAAAAGAGAGAAAGAGAGAATGGAAGGAAGAAAGGAAGAAAGGAAGGAAGGAAGGAAGGAAGGAAGGAAGGAAGGAAGGAAGGAAGGAAGGAATGCTAACTAGGGTGGGAGATGACCTCATAGATAGAATTGTGGGTGTTATCTTGTTTAGAAAGGGGACCTCTACACATGTATATACACATAATTTTGTTACCAATCTTGAGAAAGTTTGCTCTGAATTATCCAGGGCTCTCAGAACAGTGTCAGAAGCATTTTAATACACTGAGAAAGAAGGAAGAGTCAATAAACCCACACAGGCAAGACAGGGAGTTCACCCAGAAGTTCTGATCACTGAACTGAACTCCTGGCCATCAAAAAATGGAAGGAGCAAATAGTATTTCCTCCTAAGACTCTGCGCAGTGAGGGTATCCCAGCCCATATATTGGTTCAAACCCTGGCCTTTCAAATTTTAAAAAAATAAGTTACTACCCTGTTTCTAGAAATTTCATACAGTAGTATTGGAAAAAATAATACTGCCTGCATGAGATTTGTATACTGGCAAAACCAGCAGTAATAAAGAATTTGCTGCTTGAACCCTCATTTCCCCCTGGATCAGGATCAACTTGTGGAGCCAAGGTTAGAGTCCAAACAGCTGCTGTGGCAGAGTCTTCTAGTTCCTGTCATTCTGTTTGTTTATCTGTTTATATTTCCCCTTGCTTGGGCTCATTTTTGTTGTAGCCTTTTTTGTTGTTACTGTTTCAAATAGAAAAGAAAATGTCATTTTATCATCTGGTATTTGAAAATGAAAACAGAAACATCCCTCAATTATCTTAGAGAAAAATTACAGAAAATCAATTGTTTAGTATTTTTTTTAATATGTAACAATATATATTGCATGAACCTTGAGACAGGAAATACAGTATTCTACAAGATTCTTCTCAAAGGTGATTTACAAATGTTATTTCTTCAGGGTTTCAGCTAACTGATTTGTTTACATTCATACCTGCTTTTACCTTTTAGTCTCTACCCATAAGCCCTTTGAGTGGATAACTCTAGTATTTAATTCTAAATAATAATAACAATAAGTGTATGCATATATATATATAGAGAGAGAGAGAGAGACAGAGACAGAGACAGAGAGAGACAGAGAGAAAGATAGATATATAGATCCCAGTTAGGTTCCTCAGCAGTTGGTCCTTTTAGCTGTTTGAATGTTCACTATGTTCTTTGTTTCTCTTTAATTGGGACATAAATCACATACATAACATACATGGAAATAAAAAGCAAGATTTTGTTAGGTTTGCCGAGAAGGAGCCATACAAATTAATTTAGGCAGAAACACGAACTCCTTGCCAAGTGGCAAGAACCACACAAATGAGAGCATTTAAATGGGAAAGGACCAGGAAAAAACCTGTTTCTGAGAAAGAACCCAAAAATCACACAGATTGCTCATCTTGTAGAAACTGTTGAATGAAAGATTTTCCAATAATAAAGCCAATAATTCTTACTTGGAAAGTTACACCCACTTGCTCTCTCATGAAGTAGTTTTTCTAATGCCATATACATCTTGAAAGGAGTACAAACTCACTTTCTTCCTAGAATTAAAAAAATAATAATAAATGCCTTTGGAACTCATCAAATACGTTTTTCAATTAGTTTGTTTATGGTTGGTTTGGAGTGAGAAGAACAGAGCAATTTCCACCAATATAATCTCATTAATCTCCAAGTTTTCTATCTGAAAAAGAAATGATACATGGCAGAACTATTTATTTTCATTTCAGTGGATCCTTGTGTCATTCTCCTTGCAGTTTAATAAACAGTTTCTCTAAACCTTCAGAGTACTTAAAGAGTTATTTTGTCAAGCGCTGTGTTTGCAGAAGCACACATCATTGAAATAGTCTTTCTGGAGAACCATCCCTGCTGATTCATGGGCACCTTATTCCACTGTGCTAAGCTGAGGTGGCACAAAGCACATTCAGCCTTTGCCCTGTGCTGCAGTTCCATGTTGACAAAAAGTGGTGGAAATCAGCAAAGCATTTGCATTCTTTAGAGGATTTTAAAACAGCATGTTTCTAGATTTAGTCTGTTTTTGTTTTGCTTTGTTTTGTTTTGATACAGAGTCTCATACTAGTCTTTATGGGAATAACATGCACAGGTCTGTAGCTTTTCACAAAGTGCATATTTTCATCCTGACAATATTCAAATCAAGAAGCAGATCATGCTGATGTACATTACGAGACATCACTCAATCTCAAGCTATTGTACAAGTACATCATAATGTGTTAACTCATTGTATCAGTGACTACTTTGGCAACTTCAAATTTTGTAGCATGTATTAAGCTTTGATGAATATTGGTATATATCTTGCATACAAGTGAAATTCTGGGTCATGGTGCAAAAGTGCAATTTTATACCATATGTCTTACAAAGTAGTTCAACCAATTATTACTATTCACAAGATTTGATGGTTGTTATTCCATGCCTATCAAAGTAATATTGATGTATACCATTGATCATCATATAGTTTCACAACTTGTTTTGAGACCAAGTCCATTTTTTCAACACCATAAAACTTGTGCATCTGAAGAGGTTGCAGAGAGGATACCTTAGGTTCCCTACTGGTTTCTCCAAAAGATGCATCTTTAGGGATTCTCTCCCCATCCGTAAAAATCTCCACTTCTTTCTTAGTGTACAGATATTTCCTTCTTTTAATGGTGAGGTTCAAAAGCCTTTATGTGGTCTCTGCAACTGTATACTAGACTGCTATTTTCTGGTTAGTATTTCCTACACATCAGAGTAAGTCTCACAACATAATGTTTCTAATATATACTTAAACAGTCCTCAGAAAAAAATAATTCCTAGCTTTACATATTTAAGAATTATTAATATGTCAAAGAGGGCAAGAGTTTCTTTTTTAATTTTATTTTTTTTAATTTTACATGTTGATCCCAGTTTCCTCTCCATCCCTCCCTCCCTCCCTCTTGCCCTCTCTCCCCTCTCATGCACCCTGACCACCCTCCCCTCCCATCTCTCCCACCCCCATTCCACATGTAGGCCTATGCTATCCAGGTGGGGTCATGTAAATCTGTCAAGTCATTTGGAGTAGGGACTGGGACTTCTTTCCTGTCTCTAGGTTAAGGGAGCATCCCTTTGAGATGCTCATAAATACAGATTTTATCTCCTTAAAATGTATACATATATAAAAATATATTTCTCCATAGATAGTGATTTATATAAAATATATTATATATTTCAAGAGTTCCAAGGCTGATAGAGACCATAGATTCAGAATTTGTATACTAAAGCCATTTGAGAATGAATCATTGTCTATTCTGAAAATGATTATTCTTGAGATTATTTGATGGTTAAGCATCCCAGTGGGCACAACATGTTTCTGCATGGAAGAAGATTCAGTCTGCTTTTATGGCTTAGTAAAGCATAAACATACATTTAATTGGTTCTATCAGCCATTCATTTTGATTTGTGGTTGTTCATTTGAGACTTGGTTTATATCATAGACCAAACTTGCCTCAAATGCATGATCCTTTTCATCAGCCTTCTAAGTGCCAGGATTCCAAGTATGCACTATCAGTTCTTGCTTAGCTATCTATTTTCAATTCTATATGAATGTATTATTTGTTTCCATGCTTATAAATTTATAAAAATAAGTCTTTATAAAGAAAAGCCAATGGGTATAGACATTTCTTTCAATTATATGATGTATTCCCAAGCAGTTGCACCATTATCCTATTTCTGGACCATTTGCTAGAAGAAACACAGACTGACCACGTTTTTTTAATGACTAAAATAACGACATAAAATAGTTTTGAATATGTATGAAAGAACACAACAGTTAGTCTTTTCATTAAAATGTCAAAGGTTTTTAATCAATTTGTGTTACAAAAGTGCATCATCATAAAAGAAAACCCAGCAGCTCCATATGGAGAGTTTGTGGTGCCTGTTCAGCACAAACACCCAGAGCCCCCACATCTGAACACAAAGCCTGCTAATATGGTGTTACAAACTCAGCTGTATATTGCCCTGTGAGGTCCTCATCCTCAAACACCCTCTCATCCAAACCCCATCACCTCTTTTTTTCTTATTTCTTTACAAATGCGGAGCTCTTACCCTGAGTTTTTATGTAGCAGAACAGCTATTGTTCATCTAAAGACAAAGCCCCAGGAATAACACAGTGTAGATACATCATGTCAGAACCAATGGACTAAAATCTTTGAGCCAGAAGTTTCTTTCAAATGCTCAATTTGTCTTCATGAACTGAGATAAAAAGAAATTAAATTTAATTTTCACTCTGAAAATTTTACACCTAGTTCCTGAATTAGTTTAGTCTCTGGAAGTATATGTAGTATTGGTACACACTACTGAATAAGGCAAGCCTTGCATCCCAAGTGAGCTTGTGATTGCTTTATAATGCCAAGTCTGCTGGAAAACATGCCATTGGGCTTACTTTTTTGACAGTTCTACCTGCTACTCAGACTAGAAACTAATCTTTTCAGAGGAAGAAATTCAGAAGCAAAGTGGAAGTCATAAAGTCTGGAATGCACTGGAGAAACAGAGATTATAGGGAGACATGTCTATAAAGACAAGATCATATGGAACAGAAAAACACTTAAGAATTGAAGAAAGTATTCAACATCCTTAGCCATCATGGAAGTGCAAATCAAAACAACTCTGAGATACCATCTTATTCCTGTCAGAATGGCTAAAACCAGAAACCAGAATGGCTTATGCTGGAGAGGATGTGGAGAAAGGGGAACACTCCTCCACTGCTAGTGGGAGTGCGAACTTGTACAGCCACTTTGGAAAGCAGTGTGGTGGTTCCTCAGGAAAATGGCATTTAGTCTACCTCAAGATCCATCAATTCCTCTCTTAGGCAAATACCCAAATGATCCACACCCATGCAACAAAGACATCTGTTCAACTATGTTCATAGAAGCATTATCTGTAATAGCCAGATAGTGGAACTAACCTCGATGCAACACAACTGAAGAATGGATAAAGAAAATGTGGTGCATTTACACAATGGAATACTACTCAGTGAAAAAAATAAAAAACAATGAAATCTTGAAATTCACAGAGAAGTGGACTGAACTAGAAGAAACCACACCAGCCTACAATTCACACCACCAGAGAAGCTAGGAAACAAGGAGTACCCTAAGAGAGACATAAATGGTCCCCCGTGAAAGTGGAAAGGGACAATATCTCCTAAGCAAATTGGAAGATAAGCAGATAAGGGGGAGAGGAAGTAAGGAGAAAGAGAAAGGAAGAAGAGGAGGGGAGAGGAGGACTGAGGGAGCAGGAAGATTGAGTCAGGGGAAGAAAAAAAGGAGAGCTAGAAAAGACATACCATGATAGAGGGAGCCATTATAGGTTTAAAGATAAAACTGGCAATAGAGAAATGTCCAGTGATCTACAAAGAAGTCCCCAACTAACAACCTAAGCAATGGTAGAGAGACTACCTTTAATGCCCTTCCCTAATAATGAGATTGACGCCTACCTTATATGCCATCCTAGAGCTTTCATTCAGTAGCTAAGGAAACAGGGGCAGACACCCACATCTAAACACTGAGCTGAACTTCTGGAATCCACTTGCAGAGAGGGAGGGTCAAGACAGCCTGGAGAAACCCACAGAAACTGCAGAGCTGAACAAGGGGACACTCATTGACTCCAGACTGATGGCTGGGAAACCAGCATAGGACAGACCCAGACCCCCTGAACATGGGTCTCAGAAGGCCTGGGCAGTCTCAGGGACCTCTGACTGTGGAACCAGGATGTATCCCTAGTACATGAACAGACTTTGGGAGCCCATTTCCCATGGAGTGATACTCCTTTAGCCTAGAGACATGGGGGAGGGCCAAGGCCTTACACCAAATGATTTGACAGGTTTTGATGATCTCTCATGGATGGCTTCCCCCTTCCTGGGGAGAGGATGGGAAATGGGATGGGGGGGAGGTGGTGGTCAGTGGGTGACATTGGAGGATAGGGGGGAGAAGGAACTGGATCGATAAGCAAAATAAGAAAAGATATTAAATAAAAAACTTTAAAGAATTGAGTAGTCAAATAGAAAGTATTGTTAGACTCTTAATTCAAGTTTATTTCATATTACTATCTGACTTCACTTATCATCATTTTATTACATAGGTGCACCCTCACCACTTATTCCTTAGAGTGGTTAAATTATACATCTGATTTTTGTGGTTACTGTTAAACAACTGAATGTCCATTCGATGCCAAAAACATTGGTGCATCATTTTAAAGTACTTAGCAAAATAACTCTTAAAAGAAATCGCTCCCACAATTAGTACAAAGTAAAAACTTAAAAATATAATATAATAATATAATATGCCAGGCTAAAAAACTATAAATATGATATATTCCATATATTATAAATCAAGTTCACCATTAGTATTAAAACAATCTTTAATGAACTTGTAAAACTTGGCAGTTTCCATTTTTCCCTTAAACTTTGCATGGTTTTAAGTTTGACTAGGCAGATACCTGCATGAATGGCTTTTCTTTGTCTTTCTGATACATACATTTTTTTAAACATATCAGTAATAACAAGTGTACCTCACAACCATGCACTATTTGTTCTGGAATTATTTGGGGGAGAAAAACAGCCTACTGACTTATTTGAGCCACTGTATTTTGGGACCTATCTGTCACACCAGTTTGTGATGCTAGGAGAGAAGGGTGTGAAGAGGAGACACTGTTGAGAGAGAACACAATCAGGTGAAAAGGTTAAGAGGGTAGTTTAGAGTTCCTTAAGGTATAAGTATGTCTTGACAGTTTAAAAAGGCAGACTCCATGAGGATACCAGGCAATCCTGAGAGGCTGCGATCTCATGCTTCATAGATTTGCCCCACTGTTTATCAGCCAGCATAAAGATAAAATAGTAAAGGAATGGAATTGGGAAAGATGGAGTCTAAAATACAAAGTGTCTAAACGTGCCACTGGTCCTGTCACCTTTCGACTGTGCATATCCATCAAGTGAGTTTCTAAGTTCTTTTTCATCTCTTGCTCACTCACTCACTCGCTCTTAACTTCCTACCCTGAGATTTCAAAGTCACCCAGACAAGCTTCAGTTTGACAAGACTGATTTGTCTGAATGTTCTGACCATGCTCCTGTAAAGATAAATATGGGCAGCACAAAAGCATCCAACCATGCTGGCTTTAACTCAAGAACCACAAATGTGAAATAAGCTCTGAACACTGCCCTGCCAACAGCCTGCAGTACTTCAGTTTCCTAGAGTCTCTCTGACCCAATAATCTGTTATCCTTTTCTCTCTCTTACAGTTACCAAACCCTTCCTCTAGCCAAATGGCCTTGATTAATATTCTAGTGGGAAAAAATAGAATCAATTTGAAGAGAACTCTTACATCCTTCCAGCTCAACAATTTTCAGTTCAGCAGGAACTGAACTTACTGCTTTGCCCTGGGGCTCACAGGGGTTGAGAGGAAAGTCCTCCATGTTGGTGAGGGTAGCAAGCCTACCTTTTCAGGAACTTCAGCCTCCCACTGACCTCAACTCTTCATATGATTATTTATACAATATGAATGCTGGACGAGTTCATAAATTACAGAAATTCTTAAATCTTCGTGATCTGTCAGCTCACTCACTCCTCTTCCTGCCCTTGCAGCGTAATTACCTTAGGAAATGAACGTTTTGGACTTGCCACCCTTTTGCCCAAATCAGGTCATCACCACTTCCCTAACATCCTAACATCACAGCTCTCATGATGTTCAACTGATCGCTTCATATGTGCCCTTCATCTTCCTCTGTGTTGTGTGTGCAATCACCTTTCCCTGAAACATCCCCCTCCATTCCTTACTTGGAGCTATTTTGCCTTGTGGCATGTAGCCCTTTGAGGGTATATTTTTCTAGTCCTCAGTACACCTCTCTTCTCTTATAAACACTTCTTCCCTTTGTGCTTCCATTTGTCTCTCTTGTTTACAATCAGTACACTGGTAATTCTGTGTTTTTTTAAATCTATGGCCCCAACTTCTCCTTCCAGTTCTACCCTTGCTCAAAAATTTTAATTCAGTCTGCAGACTTTGAAGTCTCTTGGGTAGAGCAAGCTTAACACAGAAAATCTAATTCTTGATCTACTTTGAATCTTGTGTTCCTCACGTATTTTCCATGTCAGCAATGGACCCGGATATTTGGTGTTCAAGTCAGACACCATGATTCATCTTTGACTTTTCTTTCTTAACAACAATCTCAGGGCAATTTTTCAAAACCTGGGATATAATAAAGTCACATTAACTGTTCACATTGTCCAACTCCTGACAATTTCTTCATCAACATCTCCAAAGATGCCACTTTCTTTCCATCTGTACAGCAAAGTCAGAATTATTTACAACTTCAGTGAGACAAGACCATTACTTCATATAAAAACTGTCAGCAGCTTCCTTTCACAGTTAAAATCCAACCTCTTTGGTTTTGGTTAACTTTCTAATTGGCTTTATTATGACATTTTTATATAAGTACTTTGTTCATATTTGTTCGCGTCTCCCACGGCCCTCCTTTGTGTCCCTTGCCCCTCCAGATGATTCTCTTTCATCACACTTTCCATTTTCTCATCATATATATATATATATATATATATATATATATATATATATATATATATCTCACTACCCTCTCCTTTTCCTTTGAGATTGCTTCCTCCCAACCAATAATTCTCATTCTACCTCCATGATGCACATGCATGTATGTCTACACACACTTTTAATTTTAGCCATAGGTATGTACTTTTCAGTAGCATTCTGTGGAGTATGTTACACATCTTCTATTATCCATAATTTCCCCATGGAATTCTCATTACCAGATACATTGTCATTAACTGTGACAACTGTGTCGTTACTTCCTTTGGGAAATAAACAAGGAATGAGCAGATTCCACATGAATATGGGGATTAGCAGATAATTCATTGACAACGTTTGAAATGAAGAAAATGCTGGACTAGGCCCTCTGTAAATCCCTCCACTTCTAGAATACAGATCATTGCTGTCTGCTTTCACAAAAGGCTACTGCCCCACAGCAAAAGTAACTTGGAACATCTAGAATCTACACTTTAAAAATTATTTATAAAGCTGAGCATTAACAACACACTTTTCTTCTTGGGGAGTTGTCTTCAAGTGACAGTTTTATAATCTATACAATACTTAAAATGTCTTTATTTCTAAATATTTTTATAGAAGATGCTACTTTTCTTCCTTTAGTAAATTCTCAGTAAATTTCCACTCTTACAGCAATAACTTAATTCCATTCCAAAGGCCCTAGAAATATAAACTTGCATGGGATTTACTTCCACACTTTGATCAAGATTTCATCCCTCTAATAAAATTGTGTCAGAGCAGAATTCTGACAGGATGATCTTGTGACTCAGCAGGGAATGTGCTCATCAGCTCAAGAACTGAAAATGTTTCATCTGTGGCAAAAATGGAGAAATAATTTGCTGTACCTAAAAAGATTTTGGCTGTTCTTACAAATCACCTTTATTTAAATTAAGAAGCTACACTACTCAATTAATCTCCTAAAGGCAATTTAATATACACAGTCTTTTCATATGTAGAAAAGCTATACAAAGCCAGACAGGCTTCTGCATAGCAAACACTGAAAAATATCATCATGTGTGTTTCTGAATGTGACAGTCACCAGGCCCGGGTGCAGCTATGGACAGCTTACAAAGCAATGGGGATGAGGTGTGCTCAAATGAGGGGCACTCAAAGGACCTAACTCTGTTTGCCTGACTGCAATAAGAATGACTGTCATTTCCATATCCCATTTCTCTAGTCTAAATTGTAGTCTCTTATTTAAAAAATATTTTAGTTCTTAACTCAGCAGTTAGCATTGTATATAAATGTTTTATAGTTTACAGTGATGGCTTGCTGTTCTTTGCTCTCATTTTTCTCAAATTTACTTCAAATGATTAATGAAGAAATCCAGAGCACTCTTATCAATAGAGATAACTTTGTTTAGTAATTTAAGTGGCAATTCTTAGCTTATAACGGGGACTGTCATCTTTACCACAAGCAATCAATCTGCTTCCACATTCTTGTATAGTCGGATACTTCTATTTTATGTGGGAAATTTATTAAGGGCAACTGCAATAGAAACAGAACTCACAAATACTACTGGGTAAATAGGAACAGTCAGAATGATAAAACTGTACATAAATAATTTATTGTTTCAATGGTAAAGGATATTCTTTGGGATTTATTATGGGTTACTTTAAGTTCAAACCCTCTTCTTTCACATCTAAAATAACAACTGCTCCAATAAATAAATATAGACTTCTAAAATCTTATAGCAGTATGTCCCTAGGAATGTTCTATGATTTTTTTGAGACATGTTAATAGGTATCCCAGTGAAGATGTAAATCTTGTCTGAAAAAAAAAAGATTAACAGTATCTCTTTAATTTAAGATTTTTCAAATAGGCAGTGTACTCAAGCATTTACTGAATTTAATAGCAATGATCTGTACAGAGTTTCAATTTTTATTTGACCAGGAAACCACTGTACTGAGAATGCATCCTGTGAAATTTATGTACAGAACATACTTTGGCAAATGTTACTATAAGTACACAATAGGAAAATACACAGTAAAGTAGTGTAACTCTTCTTTTTAGGGTATTTTACATTGAAGATCAGAAAATGGTCTCTACAGTATCTCAGAAAATAAAGGCACTGCTTATTCTACTTGTGTAAATGTAATATACTCTGCAAACAAAGAGGTAGGAAATTGTTTTCTCTAAGACATATTTTGTTCAACTTTCTAAAAGTTGATATGGAAAGGACTCTTGTGCCCCATTAACCTATGGTGAGGGTAGGGAGAAATAAGACTAGTAGAGAAGTATGTTAGGTCATGAGCTTGTGTTTTGTTCAGTATGGCTTACATTTTTGGAAAATATAAACCAATAGAGATTACTCATTATTATAACTCAAAATTCACAAAATGAGACCCAGATAATAACTAATTCAAATACCACATTTGTTAGGTAAAAACATAGTTAACAATGAGGGTTTTCTCTAGTCTTTCACTCTATATTTGGAGTTTAAGTTTGTGTTTCCTTAGATATTCCTACAAAACAGTCTACTGTTCAAGTAGCATAGTGAACTTTTTATTGTGCCTCTATCTAAGACACAAAAGCATTCCTCCATTTGAATCTACATTAAGTCAAACTTGAAAAGCAATTATAACCCTGCCCAACTATATTAATTTATCATGAGAATTAACTGCACAAAGCATTTAAACCAATTCAGGGGATGCAGTAGCCATTCAGTGTGCTTCAGGGTACTATCATTATCTCTCATGGGCACTGTGTATAATTCTAGTTACAGGGGATCCCCACAACAGTACACAAAGCAGACAAGCTCCCTGGCCACCAAAAAGCAAATGCAAGCATAAATATTGTGTTATAGCGTGTTCTACCATTGGAAATAAGTGATTTGTTGTATTTAGGTTGGTGGAGAGTGAAAGACATCTCAGAAGAAATTAAAGAGACAAATGGAGGCTAACAGCATGAGGGACATAAAAAAGCCTAGTCCAGGGAATGATTAGGATGTGAAAAATGCCACAAAACAAGAGAAAGTAAAGAGAGCAGTGATTTCAGCAGAAGTAAGTCAACACTAACATCAGGTCAGTTTCCAGAGGTTAATAAAGACCTGTTTGCACAATTATGAACAGGGAACACTATGAGTAGAGTCATTGAAGTTATTACCACCTGCCAGCCAAAAGGACAACATTGGACAGTGTTTTCCAGAACTCAGATGAGATGTTCTACATGAGATCACCTTGAAAAGTTTTTCATCAATCAATGTACTGAGTCAGCCAGAGATGACTACACAGGAGGACAGCAGGGAGGAAACAGCCTCTCTCTCAGGTCCCCTGCTAATTTCTGCTGTCAGTCAACAAAAGTAGCCATAAAAAGAAAAACTTAAGCAGTCCACAAAGGTCTCCTGGGACAGAAAGCAAGTTAGAGAAAGAACGAAGAAAAAATAAGAGAAGGTAGACAATAGTAAGAACTGAGAAGTAAAGTAACTGAAAGAAATACAACATGCTGAAGTATGATCACTCAGAAGCACAAAGAAAAATCTTTGCCATCAGTGGGGTGCGAGTATTAGTGCTATGAGGGCTGAGGGGATAGATGAGGCATCCCAGTCTGCACTGTGGGGGGAGAACTCCTGTAGAAAAGAAATGTTCACTGAGCAGTGGGAGCGTGGTCAACAGCCTTGGGAAGGTGTCCCATGTAGAGAGCCGCGAAGTGCCACGCCTTAAAGATGGTGCTGGCTTCCCCCTTACACCTTCCCGTTGGTGAGGCCTCTATGGTGTAAACAAGCCCTTATTTGGTTAAGTCTGTTCAGCCTGTCTGCTTCCATGTTAGAGTAGCCTATCTGCAGGGTCCACGTAGCTCACTGGGGTTGGTTAGCGCAAGGGTATTTAAGCCTGTGCAGGGGTCCCCCGGGGCCCTGCGGGTCAGAAGAACATGTTTCAAGGATCCTGATTAAAACTTCATGAAGAAGATCTTCCCGGAGTTGCGTCTTTCTTGCTGGCAGGGGTAGGCGCATACAGTCCCAGAGATATCTTTAGCCATGTCCTGAGGAAATGGAGTTGTGTCTGACCTCTGAAACAGTCATGCAAGGCAGCAGTTACTCCCTACATTCATTTTCCTCTCAAAACCAGATGGGAAGGTTGAATGTCTCTCAGCAACTGGATTTGCCATCCCCTCAGATAGGATTCTGAAAACAGGATCAGTTAAAGCCTCTCGTGAACTGGCTAATCACTCCATACTGAATATACTTTACCTAACCATCATGTAACTTTGCTGCCCCCTCAAGCCTCTGTTTAAATGCCCCAATTTTCAATGAGCCTTTCCTTCAATGCCCAAAATAAAGGGGCCCTTCTTCCCACCACATCACACCTTTTTTCCTTAGTACCTGATGCTGAAATTAAATTCTGAGGAGAAAATAATAGTCAGGCTCTACAATGAGGTGCATGGCAGAAGGGTTGTCCCTCATTCACAGCCTTTGCCACAGTGTAGTGTTCAGAGGAGTGGTTATCAGAGAATAATTTGGCTATCGTAAAGTACAAATCAATTAAGAATGGAAAGAAGAAAAAATGATTTGTGCAGGCCGAATAACTCAATCAAGTCTCTTGTGCTGAGGAAACTAAGTGTCTCTGATGTAACTAGACAGAGATGTTGAAAAAAGTAGACTGTAATGTGAATATTAGGGGTTAGAAGGGTGGTCATTAGGTCATAGAAGGGAACACATTGAATGGAGTGTGGAGCTTATCATGAGCAGGGAGTTGAACTGGGGTCCCCAAAAATCTTCTGATGTTCAGTAGAGTTATTATGGAATCCTTGTTATTAAAATTTAGTTTTGCATAATATGTAATGAATAATATGTAAAAATAATGTGATCCCTGGAGAACTGAAGGATTAAGCAAAGCTTGTTTAGGATGCTAACCATTGTTACACTTTGTCTCCAAGAGTCTTTCTGTTTAACCATGTAACTATTGGAGGCTTTTTTAAAAAGCTACTTCTAGAATAAATTACCCAAGACAAGCTTTGCTTCAGTCACAGTCTTGTGTATTATGGTCTGTCTGTTCTAGTTAACTATTTTTACTTCTTCTATATTCATTCTGGATAATTTCTAAATTCACCAACCCCAGTCCTGAATAAATGCAGTTTTCAACTTTTGGTTAAAATTCTTTTTAATTACTGATGTGTTACAATATACTTCTGTACTCTCAAGGTTTTTTGTCTCTAACATTATATTTAAATCTTGAAATAATTGAATAATCTTGAAGAAGTGAGTTCTTAAATACATCAAAAAATGGGATTAATCAGGAATATGTCTAACACCTAAGCAATGACACTTTAAGAAGAAATGACTGAAATGTTTTTAAATCAGTATTAGCTTAAATTATAGGATAAAATTAATATTATTCTTATTAGCAAAGTATTTATCATAAAATCTCCAAATAGTTTATGGGTGTTATGATTTGTACTTATATTACTCTAAAGAAATGAATAAACATGTAAATTAATTTCTCTACTATAAAGTTGAGTACCTGAGACTCCCACTCAAACATGCAGTTATTTGACGAGGGAACAAACAGTTTCTAAACTATAATAGAGCCCAACCCTCAACACTATTGCTTGTAACTGAAAGTCTGAAATAGGGATCCATGGGCACAGCCATAGGAACATTTCTATGAATTTTAACAGCTCACGGAAATCTTTATGATAGAAACCTTATTTCTAGCTATTAGTTTTTTGGCAGTTATATTTGTGTAAATATGTCTGACATTGTGCTGATGGAAAGTGTTACCAGCTTACACTGCTTAAATTTGTTCTTCGAGTTAATTAGTTGACTAATTGCACTCTATTGCATTGAGGATTTCCCTGGGACTTATAGTTCAATAATCTTGGAGCTGTCTATTATTAATATATTCATAGCAAAACCTGTGAAGTCAGAATCAGAAAGACAGAAATTCTCAAATGATGGGAAAAGGATATCCCAGTCTTGGGCAGAAGGAAAGCTTGTTAAAACTGTTTTTCAGATTATGCTTTTCAGAGAACACAGCTGGAACAGTTAGTAGGGTAAGTGCTACCTGAAACAAAGGTACTAAAATGCCTAATTAAGTGTGGGAGAGCATCCCACAGACACTTATTCTCTATCCTTTTATCAGCTGTAAGTTTCTGAGTTGTCCAATGTCTACTGTACAGAAAAAAAAAGTGTCTTTGGAGTGGTCTGAGAGCTGCACTGTTCTATGAATATAGGGATATTAATGTAAAGAATATGTTGATAATATTTCCATTTAACAAAATAAGATGGTAGGTTTACCTGCTGGAGTGATGAAATTCCAAACCATATGTTCTTGGCCAGATTTACAGTGCAGACACGTATTTCCTTCTGTGGAATGGGCCTTAAAACCAATCAGAATGTTGTTATGTAGCTCCAAAATATTCATGCCACTGTTGTGCCCATCAGCATATCTTGGCATTTGGGTCTTCACTATAGCACACATGTCCACAGGTCAGTATGACTGTACATGGTCTTTCTCCCCTGCAACCTATATAGCACTTCCATTACTATGAAAAGTATGAAAGAAGCTTCCATGTCAATACCATTATTATTTCTTCATGTCCTGTTGACCAAAGTATGTGGTGTCTTCATCAACAGCCTTACCATCAAGTACTTGGAGGGCTTAGATGAGGATGACAAATTATATCATTATATCATAATCTCAAAAAAAAAAAACAATTTAAAATTTGTCAGTGATGGCTATATCCAGGCACCTACCAGCACAGATTTCTCACTAAAAGACATCAAACAAACCACTACAAATAAGTATGTAAAAATGTTTTTAAAACATCATTGAACCATTCCCTAAGAAGACAATGGGAAAGTAAATTTGAATCTAATACAAACTTAATATTGCATGCACTTTCATAAAAATTTTATATTAAAATAAAACTGGGATGAAGGCAATAAGGACCATCTATTGCTGCTATCCAACATAGCACAACAGTCCATGACTTATGAAATAACTAATCTCTCACCCAGCAGTAAACTGGGATCGTGTGCAAATAAAGGAAGTACATTGGTTGTACATTGTGTCAAGCATCTGGGAAATAAGGGAAGATAGAGCTGTAAAAGCAACACAATTAGGAAAATAGATTCTAAGGAAACAGAAAACAAAACTGAAAATCTTTCTTTGGTCACTCACTGACAGTTATGCCTGAGTGCCTGGGGGCTACCTGGTAGCTTAGAAAATATCTCCCATTGATCAGGCAAGAAGCCTCAAAGGGTCAAATCACAAGCCTGATGGCCTGGGTTCACTTCCTGAAAACCATGGTAGGAGGAGAGAACTAACTACTGAAAAGTTCCATTTGACCTCCATTTTCATGCTGCAGCACACTCCTGCCTACACTCACACATGCACACAAGGTACACATATGACAAAAACCAAAAGTTAACAGTGTATTGTTTTGTATACCATTATGTCTGTAACTAAAGCTAATGTCTAATTTAATTTTATAAATAGGGAAATTTAAATGTCTGGCTATAAAAGATGGGCCAGACATGGGTAAAACAAACAAGTGCGCTTGGTTTTATGGTTAAAGGTCACTATGAATTGTCATAGTTCATGGGAGTTAAGTAGCTAGTATTTGACCATTAGCTATTAGTGCTTGAGAGTCTTTGGAAGCTGTCCCAAGCATTACTGCTCATATGTAGTGGCATTTGTTACAATATTACATCAACAACTCTATCATTTCCTTTTCTTTTTTTATTCTTTTTCACAGCATGTTCTGTGATTTGGAAATTTTTCTTAGTATCAGTTTAGTGCTGTTATGATTTTTAGTTTGCAATGTAGCATTGAAGTGTCAGGCTTAATGAGCAAAGGGAAACAGTGTAAAGTGTGAGTCTTTTACTCCTTTGGAAAAATCCTTCCTAACCAGGCTAATCAGGCTTTCAGTGACACTAGAGGATACTTCAGCTGTTTTTGAGGATGTTGGAAGTCTCTGAAACACATTCTTCATTTTACTTTTTTCTAGCACACTGAATGGCCTGGAAAAGGCCACAGGAAATGGCCTTGATAAAAACAACTAAATAAATGACTACATTTCTTTATGTAACATAAAATGATATATAATAGTTACAATGATACAATTTTATCTTTCACTACGCCAGTGAATGGTGTACACTTTTACTGAAACACAATGGTAAAAACAGTGAGGTGTCAAAGACATAGTATGAAAGACATGGGTAGGCAGAACTTTGGCACTGTTTCAAAATAGTACATAGAATCTGTCATATTTTGTCATTTTGCTAAGACATAATTGGTCTGTGTGTATGGGGTCCTAGAGGTGAGAGATGAGTCACCTGGCTTCTGAAGGAGTTTCATTAGCTTTAATACCTTCAGTTAAAGGTACATTGACCTTATATGGCATAGTGTTGCTTCTGGTGCTGTAGGGTTATGTAGTGCTGTGAGGAAAGCATAGAATTCTTCAGATTAACTCTACAGAACATGGAAGGCTACAACCAAGAGTCCAGATTGCCAGAAATATCCGGAAGCATCTTCTATGATTGGCCATCTCATGCCTATAAAATTCAAGGGAGAGATTATGTATTTGTTGCTTACTGGGTGCTCTCTTTAGAGTACCCAGAAACTTAGGAAAGCTAGGACTAGTTTCTTGACTAAAGCTATTTAGAGACTAAGCTTTCATAGGTCTCCAGATGCCTCATTTGAGTGTTTCTAGCCAGAAAGAAGAAAATGTTTGAGTCCAAAGAAAATGAAACAAAGAAATATGTCCTTTAGGGGAATGTTATGGCCTTATTTTGTACATCAGGCTCTACATAGATGGTTTTTTTTTTTTTTGATACACTCATTGAAGATCTTGGTGAGCAGGTCATATTACCTATCTCTTGGTACCCTCAGGGGACTGGGCCCTCTTTTGATGCAAAAACTATAAATGTTTACTTATCACTAGTAATACAAAACAGGTAAATGCCATGTGATTGGTGCTTATGCTGTACTGCATAGAGTCTAATAACAAAGAGACAGCTCACAGAGACATTTAAGATGTTTTTTTTCCTTGAAAAATTTAATCTATGTTTTATTGACTCTGCAGATGTAGGGCCATTGGATGAAGAAGTCTGGTTGCTTATTGTTTTCTGTGGATAGTGGAAACAGTTTTCTTCGAAAGATTGTAAATATGTCTTTTAGGGTAACTTTTGGTGCTTTTCTAAGACATAGTACCAGTGACAATTTACAGAAACCTAAAAACAACATTTAGAGAGGTATTATTTTCTGCATATACTTCAGACAGAAAACAAGCCAAGGACCAGCATGATAGCTTAATATTTGTGTTGTATAGTGATGATCCAGAAAAACACCAATGTCCTCTGGAGATGTCTACAGTCCTCACTTCTCATTTTAGAGTTATAGAAACTGAATATGTTAAAGAACTAATGAAAGAATAGAAAAATTTAAGAAGGACATTTTAGCAATGGTAAGACTTTTAAAAATATGCTTGAAAGTGGACCATTATGATTGGGTAAAATAGCACTTCTCATCTCAAATGACAGTTGGTAACGGCAAAGTTGTGAATTTGGTCCTTAAAGGGCAGACTGCTCAAAAATATATAAAAATTGATGGCAGAGCTTGGATGTGAAGCATTCAATATTTTGTCTGTGGATTAGTAACTTTTTTATGTGAATATTGATAATCCAGTATTTGCTTCCTATGTTTATTTTTCCTCTTCCAAACCTTGATAACAGTTTTGATTTTTCTTAAAGATTTATTTTTAACTTTAGTTAAGTATATGTGTGTGGGCATGCACATGCCACTGTGGTAGAATAGGCAGAACAGGATTCTCTTGAAGCTAGAGTTAGAAGCAGTTGGGAGTCTCCTGAAGTAGGTGGTGGGGTAATCAAGCTCAGGTATTATGTAGGAAGAACAAACACTCTTAGCTGTTCCAGACTCAACTATACCTTCTGACACAAGGGAAATCACTCTGTACAAATGGAAAGATAAGGATTCCTGATAGGTTCTCCTGCAGGTAGATCTGTGGAAGGGTGTGGGTCAGCCTATCTCTTCCTGAGGCTGAGTGGGATGGAGAGTATCGATGACCCAGCCCCCTGTCTTAGTCACCAGAGAGAATCACGCTGAGTGGGGAGCCTTATGAAAGCAAGAGTTCATTTTATTGCATCAGGCATATATAGCATCGAGAAGGAGGGTATGGACCTCAGGATGGGGTGAGGTGTAAGGGCCAATAATATTTCTCCACGCTAGCCGTAGTTGGGCAGAGGCAGTTTTGCTAAGTCACTCCTTGTGGAAGTGATAGCCAAAGACAGGTCACCAAACTTTAGCCAGGCTCAGAAAGTTCCACTAGGCCTTTCCTTTTGTCCAGGCCATTTTAGGCCCAACAGATTGCCACAAAGGCTTTGTGAAAGAGAAGCTAGTTAGGATTGTGCTTTCACTTGCTGATGAATTTTAAGTGGTTTTCTCAGCCAGCCAGTCTTAGATTTTTAAAAATTCCCTGAAACTGAAGTTACAGATGATTGGGAGCCACCATGTACTGGAAAGTAAACCAGATCCTTTGCAGGAGCGGCAAGTACTTTTAAGTGCTGTGCCATCTCTCTAGCTGCCCTCTGCACTAGCTACTCCATAAATGCCTATGCAAAGGAATTTTACATTACCTTCCCAGAAAACACAGGATGTACCTGTGGGTTCATACTCTGAGGGTAAAGAAGAGTCTTGTGAGTGAAATTCTCATGAGTTCAAGCTGTGTATAAATAACCACAAAGACAAGCCTAACCTGGTTTTCCTTAGCAGACCATGAATAGCAACAGCTGAAGCAAACTCACTCTCTCTGCTACACCTGGAGTAGCATGAAAACACATTCAGATGACAAGTCTGGGTTTTTAAAGAGGCTGAGGTCACAAGACGCTAGTTTTGGTTTTTTGGAGTTTTGACATAATCTCTCAGAATTTTCACACACCTCCATTCATGGACTGTGATCTGACAAAATATCATTAAAATAACTCTGCTCAATGAAAAACTTGCTCTTGACAGTCATTGAAGTGACTCATTTTTACATGTCACAATGCATTCAGTATACCAAATAGAAATCATTAATGAAAAATTCTATTCATTTTATTTTAAATGTTTTTAGTAATCTTGCAGATTTGTATTTCACAGCGTCTTCATGTTTTCTTTTAATATCACATTTTACCCACACATAGAATTATTTTCCTAGGTTGTGATGGTTATTCTGGTTGTCATCTGGAATTAACTAAAACCAAAGTGGCTGGGTACACCTGTGAATTTTTTTTCATAATTAAATCATTCGAAGTGGGGAAATTCATTTTTAATCTAGATCTTTGGAACTGGGAAAACCCAGCTTTCTTCTGGGCTACACTTTCTGGTGGCAGCCTATATAAAGGAGATGGAAAGGAAGGGCTCTTTCTTGGCTTGTTCCCCCTCACTCTTGCTGGCAAGTCCATTCCTTCACTGGTGTTAGAGTCTGCTTCTTCAGGATTCCGGTGTGTAGTAAAGACCATGAGAGACACTTAGTCTCGTGGACTGAACAATTAGTGGATTCTGGGACGTTTCTTGGTAAAGAGCCATTGTTGCACTAATTGGACCTCAGCCTGTAAGTCACTCTGATAAACGCCTTTCTCTCTCTCCATGAGCATGCATGCATGCATGCATGCATACATACATACATACATATTCATACTGTTAGTTCTATTGTTCTAGAGAATCCTGACTAATACAGCTTCAAATGTTCAAACACATTTTGAATAAGTCACTCTAGCAACAGTGTTTTCTGGCAACTAAAAGCATGTTTCTATATTAGGAGACAGCATTTTACACTGTTAGGGAAATGCACTTCCAAGAATGCTGTCCTTTGTTAAGTGATTAAATGCTGTTTTAATATTGATGGTTTTAGAAAAAGCCTTTTATATCATTTCCTAAAAGTTCATGTTAGGTTTACCTCAGTAGACTTTCTTCCTCTGGTATGTAATAACGTATTTGTAAGATGCTAATACATGGATGCATTCAGTAATTTAGCATCATTCATTATTAGTAAACTGGAGATGTCTAGTCCTACTCATATGGTATATATTTTGATGTGCTTATAGAATATAGTAGTAACAATCTTTGCAAAATGATCTGTACTTTCACTTCTTCAAAACAGTGGATATTATGAAGATGCAGGAAATGAGTGTTCCTGGGGAAAACATATTTTTGTACATTTCTCAAAGTAGAAACACTCTTACTTTGAAAGTTTTGACTTCCAAAGCAAATCTTCTTTCAAGACCCACATATGCCCTACCAGAATACAGATGATCCTGCCTTTCCTCCCTTGGTCTGGACTGTGCTGTCACTTGACCACTGTTGCATGTCATTCTTATCACCATTCTTCTTTGTTCAGGATGTGTTGCTATCTTGAAATGTCTTTATTATCCTTTCTGTCGGTTCAGATCTCACACAGAATTAAGGTTCAACTACAACTTTTAGACTGTATGAAACCAGGAGATTCATTCTTGTATTTGAATAGCAAATTGGATCCCAATTGACAAAGGCCATCTCACAAAAGATGTGACACTCAACTTTTACAGTCTCTGTACTTGATAGCCCTTACCTCCCAATATCTCATAACCATGTACCCCTCACTGTTGTACCATCTTCGTTTCTTGGATTATAAGTAAAGCATCATGTCATATAGTGAGTAGGTTTAGAAGTAAAATGAACATGGTTTTGATTTTGTGAATGCCATTTACCAGTTGTATAACATTGGCAAAATTAGTTAACTTCTTGGGCTTCCCCAATTAGGCAAATTAGTATCTGTATTTCACGATAGTTGGGAAAGTTTAAGAAGATATATTGATGTCATGGTATATTGATGAGTAAGCTTAGAAAATAGTTTAGCATGTAGTGTTGTGCACCATCCTATTCTTTATGGTAGAAAATATTCTTAAGGAAAATATGATTCATTAGTGGTACAGGAGATTATTTTAGTGAGTGTTTCTACCATTAAGAACAAAAAGAATAAAATAGGAGAGAAAATGTCAAATGTCTTCAGATATCAGTTCACATGTGGAGTAGAGAAAACCTTGGGTGGATCTGTAAGGAGTAGATAAAGTCCCAAATGAATGTGTATAATTGACCAGGACCTCAATGTTTCCCAGTCATGGAAACTGGTAAAGCTTTCCCTTTGTCATGCTCAGAGATAAGCCTTCCTCTGGTCAGTGAGCAAATATTGACAGAACATACAGAAAGCACAGATCCAGGCTTCCTCCTCCCCAGTGTTTACATCTTGAGACCACTCCACTACAGAGACAAGCTATCTTTTCCTCCTGGGGTTAAATGCACTGAGTTTATCTGCATCAAAGTGTGCATGGCCCACTGACTCCCAGCGTTTCTGTGTGTGGGTCTGTCCTCTGCCCTTTTATTTGCTTGTTACACAATCATGTTTCCAAGACCAATTTACACTGGCCCCGGAAGGTTTATCAAATATTTACTTTAAATTATTCTTCAAAAATGTTTTCTTTAAAGTTCTGTGCATGTTGTTTATATGTGTGAATTCGTGTGTATACATGTGTTACATAAACATGTTTGAATAAGCATGCAGGTGTGGAGACCTGGGTTTGACAGGAAGTATGATTCTTGATTGCTGTCCCATTGGGGCTCACTGATTTGGTAAGCTGGCTGACCCTTGTATGTTAGGGACCCTCATGTCTTTTCCTGTCCAGCACTAAGATTACAGACATGCCACCACCTTGTCAGCAGTGATGGGATCTGTCACTAGCAGTCTCATCTGAGAAAGAAACACATTCTGCATTTAAGAGCACTCCAAACCTTAGCACACTAAAAGTGTAAGGAAATGATATTTCCTTGTTATTGTTTTCCATTGTGATCTACTAAACAGAATCTATGTCTTGGAAACAGGTTTATTTACTGTGTAATATCTTACATGCAGTCATCCCAATAAAAGTTCAATGCAAGAGGCAAACTGTTTTCTTGAAACTTCTCATATTCACCATGAACTCCCAGGTTCTGTGATGAAAATTAATATTTTATACTCCAACACTTGTTTTATGAACTGAGCCGCTCACCTGTAGTACAGATCAAACTGAGGACCTTTATGTATGTACCAAGTTCCTTACAGACTGAGATTCTCCCTTTATCTACAATTAAATACTTTACATCTTCTTTGAAAGTCTTGACAACAGAAGTCCCTGTTTCTATCCTGCTAAGTCAAAACTTCAGAGGATCTTGTGAGATACTTAAAAAGAAAAGAAACCAAACCCTTGGTTTCTTTTTCCAGAGGCTAATGAGCCCATAAAAAGAACTCAGAGGGGAGTAAATATGATCAAAGTCTACTATGTGCATATATGGAATTGTAAAAATTAAACTTCATTCTTTGTGCAATTAATATACTATAATTAAAAAATAACTTGAAAGCCATCTGTCTTTGAGTTTTAAGGCAGTAGTGTCTGATGATCATCTACAGGAATGAAGAATTTAGAAGTTAGGGACTGAGAGAGTTTATTTAAGCTAGATTCCTGGGAGAAAAGAGAAATGTGATGGAATGAATACAATTCAGAACCACTTTTACCTGTCAGGAGAGGTGACAACATATCCAATTTACAATATGAACTGCTGAGGCTTAAGGCTCCTTGAGTTTGTTCTTTATTGCCATTTTTGCAGGCTGTAAGAGAAAAAGCCTATGTATAGATGACTTTCTTTCTCTTACTGTGAAACTCCAGGTAGTAAAGATATATAATAATCAATAGAGGCTCCAAAAGGTTTATCATATTAATCTAATTTAGAAAATTGTTCTCTGGATAAGTAAAGGCATTCTTTTATTGGCTAGACAGGAAATGATTGACTTGTATTTGGCTGCCATAAACTTGTCAGTATTATAGGTATAGGGAGTGTAAGACAGAAAAAAAAAAGGAAAAGCAAGAAAGGAAATGCTTTTATTAATGAAATCCAGTACAACAATGAATTCCAAGCAAACTTAAATAATATCAACACCAACTGATAACACAAATCTCATTTGTCAAATCCCATAGCCCTTTGTCTACCTTTAAAGTGACAATTATCTGATCATTTTCACACACATCTTATGTGTCTTCTCCCAAGCCCAAATGCAATTCTAATTTTGTAAGATGTTTACTTTTTTCCATACATAGCTATTTTTAAATTCCAGAACCTTAAATACTGATGGGATTTAAAATTCTCAGGATGGATTGATTAATATTAAGCTTGGTTGTATGCTCCCGTTGTGTGACACTGATTTGGGGATCACATGAACAAACACCTTATCCCAGATTCTGAACAAATAGCAGAACAAATAAGGATAGCACCAGGACTTGATTCAGGTTACATACAGGATCATAGGTGAGAGGTTATGTACAGGAGCACAGGCAACTAAACATTAGCTGTCCACACCAGAGTGGGTGAAGATGCATGAAAGCTGGGACTCTGGAGCTTTCTGTATCACTTGTAGGCAGTAGCAGCATTCCAGGAAGCAGAGCAAATGGGCCAGATCCAGAGGCCGGCATAACCTTCAAAGACCCACCTCTAGTGGCAACTAATGCCAATCCACACCTCTTAAAGACTCCATAGCATTCAAAATAATGCTGTGAGCTGTGAACAAACTTTCAGAACAGGAGCCTGTGGGTGGTGGGCATTTCACAAACTTGATGCTACATTGTGGACAGTGATTTCAGATTCTCCACAATTCCCATCTCTATTGTAATTTAGAAGAAAATCTCTGGATGGAAGTTAAAATGGAAAAGTCAGTTCCTTACATACAATTACATACATACATGTATACATAGGGCTTCCATGTAGATCATGTATATACCATGTAAAAGCTCTTTAGATGGAGTCACAATTTTGTAAACCTTTATGTAATTGAACTAAGAATCAGTTAAACTTTCCTTGTTTATCCCCCTATGGTGACCACACTGGATTATGTGGTGTTTATCTTTTCCAAGGTTGATTTCACTGACAAACAGATGATATATTTATCATGTAAAATGATTTGACTATATGTTGTAGACTGGCTAAATTTTAGAAATTGACAGGTGCTCATATATCTCATTTCTTATTTGCAGAAAGTCAACTAGTTTTCAAACAGAGAAAAATATATTTGTTTAAGGTTCACATTAAAAGATATTTAAATAAATAATCCTGCCCACTGGTGACTCCTCACAAGAGTGAATTTATGCCTTTGCTTTTGTCCTGATGGCTGTAATGAATTTCTCAAGTAATTCAAGAACAGTCAGTTTCTTTTGTGGCAAAAAAGTATTATTCTTTAAGAAATCCATAAGAAATTCACCAAAGAATACAAAGGTTTTGATAGCCGTAGCTTTCAGTACCCCGACTCATCTTCAGGCTGCCGAAAACACAGATTTCTCTCTCCCCTTACCAGAGAATTAGCATCTCTAATAAATGCCCAAGTGATGCTGGGGCTCCCTTCAGAAGATCACAGTTTAAGTCCTATCACTATCAGCATCTGCTGACTACAGTTCCTGAGTGGCTTTAGCATGCCATTAGATAACATTGGGAACCTGAATTTTATTAAATGATTGTGATCTCTGAAGATGGTTTGAGGTGAGCTGCTCTCACTGTCCCCACATCAACTTTCTTATTTTGAACATAACTAAAAAATAAAACAGTTGGCTGAATAATATTCATTAGTTTGTATTTTTCAGAATTATTGTTGTTAGCACATGTCTCCTAAATATTTTTAATATATTCCTCTATTCCAGAAAAAGTCTCTAAGTGCCCATAGTATGTTGATTTTTCAGAGAAGGAACACAGCATACATGCAGCATTTGCACATACATGTATTTCCATGACACTGCATCTGATACAGCTCTTGATTTTAACAGCCATTTCAAGGAGATGCACTTATTTTTATTAGAATTCATCAATAATATGAAATACTATGACACATGTGTATTTGTTACTTTTCTGTTGATGTGTTAAAACATTAGGACCAAAACAGCTTAAGGATAGAAGGATTACTCTGGTTTACACTTCTGAGAAGACAAAGTTCCCCATAGTGTGAAGGTCATGGCATGGTGACTGGAGAAAAGCTGGCTGGTCACACTTACCATCCACACATATGAAGCAGGAAGGATGATCAAAAAATTATATGAGGCTAAAATCCCTCAAAGTGTTCTCCTAGTGACAGACTTCCTACATCAAGGTTTTACCTCCTAAAAGTTCCAGAACTTTCCCAAACAGTGCCACCAACATGAGATCAAATGCCATTCAAACCACCACCATAGGCTATTAAATTGTCAAGGGACATAAAAACTTCAGCAAATTTTGTTCAGATTCTGAAAACTCATGAACAGATGGAAAGTGTTTGCAGAAGCTGTTAATTTTTATTTGTAGAGGTGACTGGGCTCTGTCTTTTCCATGAACAGTTTATGTAGAAGAGCTAATGTTTCCTAGCCACTTACTATCCATATATAGACACACTGCATTCATATAGAAATCTGTGTGCTTATCACTTCAAACACGTTAACATGGAAACATTTTCCATATTAATTCCCTTCACAAACCTATGAGGTAGGTACTGCTGGTATGTTTATTTAATAGATTAAGAAACAGGACCAGAGGGGTTCTGTCTTTTCTAAATTTTACAATTGGTAGAGTAGAGAGGCAGGATTGGTATCAGCAGCTGACTCCAGGTTGTCCTCTGTACCACTATGAGGTACTACTGGCCTCCATATGCTATCTCTAGTACTGTTATGCATTGTAATATTTTACGTTGTAACTTATGTTATCCACGGGCTGGAGAGATGGTTCAGTGGTTAAGAGTGCATGCAGCTCTTGCAGAAGATCTATTTTCAGATTCCAGTACCCACATCTGGTTGTTCACAACCACCTGTATCTCAGGTTGAAGGTCATCTGATGAACTCTTTGGTCTTTCTTGGATACCTACATGTGCACGCGTGAACTCTCTCTCTCTCTCTCTCTCTCTCTCTCTCTCTCTCTCTCTCTCTCTCTCTCTCTCTCTCAGAAAACAATACTACTTAGATTAGAAAAGACAACTGTATTTTACAGGTAGAGTTGTCTTGAAGGTGACACTGAACAAAAGAAATACTTCAAATGTAGATTTTCAGATTGTGTTAGCATATATATATATATATATATATATATATGATACTTTCATATCATTGTTTGAGTATTATATCTTGGTATAATGACAGGTTATTTTTCCTGGTCAGATCCCACCACCCTTGAGCCCCCAAATAAGCACACAGACATTATATTAATTATGAAACTGTTGACCGATGACTAGGGCTTATTAGTTAGCTCTGTCTTACTTATTAATCCATTTCTATCAATCTAAATATTTCCATGTAGTCTTATCTTACCAGAGAAGGGTCCCGACCTCTTACCCCTTTGCAGTTTCACATGGTGTCTGCTAAATGTCTCCACAGAGAAGAAAGTGATTTCCTGTTTGTTCTGTTTGCTTATATCTGTTTCTGCCCAGCTATGTCACTTCCTGCCTGCCTGTGCAGACCTCCATAACTCTATGGTTAGCTAGTAGCAAGTTTCTGCCCAGCTATGTCACTTCCTGTCTGCCCAATCAGCCAATCGGTGTTTTATTCACTAACCAATAAGAGAAACAAAAATACAGAAAGACTTCCCCATCATCTTGGTGTTTGTTTAGTCCTGTGTGTTGGTTGGTTTTTTTTTTTTGATATTCATACATGTAATTCATACATGATCAGTTCTTGGTGAGTATGAATATGACAGGGCTGTATGTCTCTCAGTAGGTGACATTAGAGTTCTTCTTTTGGACGCTGTAGCTGATGTCCTAGAAACACAAATTATGTAAGCACTGTTTCGAAAGAGCTTTTAATCTTCCTGCTAGTGTCATGCTTTCTGGTATCCATTTATACCTTGTGTTTATGGTCATTCCAGACAGAAGACACAAGGAAATGGATTCTACCCTTTATAGGAGAAGTGACAATTATGAACACCTTAATAATGTAATTTACTATAGCCTGTCCTCTGATCATAATTACTTCACTTTCAGGCTGTTTCAAAATTATAAACATCTTCTCTCAAGATCCCTCCCTTTGCAAAGTCTCATTTAATTCTGGCCTAAGGCCAGATCTCCAGAATTTCATGATTTAAATGAGATGTGGATACTGGTCTTTGCATGAGTTCTTCTTGCTCTCATGAACTAAACAATCTTATGAATATAAGTATAAAACACAAATACAAGCCATTTGACCTCCACATATTATGGGGACAGAATAAGATAATTATTACCACGTTTTCACTTCATAAGGAGATATCCATGCTGTAGACAATGATGTACCATGATCCACCATTATCCACCTTGATTCTGAGATAAGGAAGGGTGCATGCCACCTGGAGTTTTTCTTGGGACATGGTAGACTTCTTCCTTCCTTTCTTCCCTCTTCCTTCTCTCCTGCCTTTTTTCTTTCTTTCTTTCTTTTTTTTTTTTTTTTTTTTTTTTTTGGTTTTTTTGAGACAGAGTTTCTCTATGTAGCCTTGGCTGTCCTGGAATTCACTCTGTAGACCAGGCTAGCCTTGAACTCACAGAGATCCACCTGCCTGTACCTCCTGAGTGCTGGGATTAAAGGTGTGCATCATCACCAACTAGTGGAAGATACCTTAATCATTGCTTTGTACTGTTCCATATGAATGTTACCTAACAGTTGTGTAGCTCTTTTCTCCATGGGTTTTCATTCTGCACTCTCAGATGACACTTACTCTCTGAAACAGAATTCTTTTTTTTTTTTTTTGAATAGGTATTTTATTTGATTACACACATTAGACAGGTCAAAAATGTTCCAAGCTTCTCTAGCAATCCTGAGAATTCACAATTTTGACTGTAAAATTTTCAAACCAAGTTTGACTTTTGAGATAAGATAGTTCTCCAAGTAAAATTCCCTCCTCATCTTTCAGACTTACTTTGATAAACATTATTCTTATAGTTTTGAAACATATCTACCTAAATTGCTTCTTGGCCTCGACATGGCACAGATAGGGATCAGTTTTAAACCTATATGCTCCATATTGATAACCAAAACTTGAAAATCTCTCTCGAATTTTCTCCTGTTTTTTTTTTTTTTAACAGAATTCTAAAAATCACTTATCTTTATCCTGTGGAGCTACATAAGCTTGCTTCTGCCATTAGAGGACATTGGTTTAGAGGATTTTTTTTGTTTTGGTTTGGTTTTTTTTATAAACAATCTCCTCTCAGGTAATCTAAAGCAGCACCTTCCTCAATAGAAATTCCCTCACAACTCTGAGGCTTACAATTAATCAGATTCCAGTTTTCAGCTTCTAATAAACTACAAACTCTCAATTTCTTGGGAGTCTTCCCTTTTCCCTGGACTTGATAAATGATTTTTGGAGGGATTAGGTTATTGTGTAAATATACTCTAAAGATTTTCATTAGCTTTGTGCAGAATTTAGATATTTACCACTTGAATTGCTGAGATTTTAAACATAAGGTTTTAGGGACAAATCTTTTATTTGATCTTTGTTCTCACCGATTTTTCTTCACAGTCTTCATTTTGCTTTGAAATTATTGGCTAGTTGAAGAACCTGGTCCACCAGTTTCTCTAATCCACTTTTACCTTAGATTCACCAACTAGTTCATATATAATGACATGTATATGTGTTCCCATAACAGCATGTCACTTCTAGGTACTTCTAGTTATTTACTGACTTATTAATGTTAAACATACTCCAGAACCATTTAATTAGCTCATGATCACAAAGTTCTCTTTAGGTTGGGAAGCTAAGTTCAGGGATATCTCTTTTGTCCTGAAGTAGCTTGTCTTACTTCAGTCAAGTGGGTAGATACATCTGCTGTTTGTTGGAAGGTTTGTTAGGCAATAGTTGCTATAGGATTGTCTTACAAGTTTGCCTTGTGATCAACTAGCTATTGTGTAGAGAGATGAAATTATAGCAATGCATTCCTCTTAATCTTTAGTTTATCTCAGGCTTTTTCATGTTGTGAAGGTCACCAGAGACCCTAAAAACCAAAAATGTGGAAGTCCCAATGAGAATATATTTTTAATTCTTCTGCTTTGGCCATCATTTCCTAAAATGGTTTGTTGGTCAAACATACTCCTATAGGCCTTCGACATTTAGTTAGGGAAATAATTTTAATCAGGAATGGGAGAAAAGGAGATTGTATTGTTCATACTGAAACTTTCCTGAGGTTGTAAGTACCTAAGATTAATCCTTTTGCTAAGATAGAATCTTCTTAGTGACCTAGTGTTGTTGGTCTATTGTCTTCAGATGAAAAGATACTCTGTTGTTAGAGACAGAGACTTCTGTAGCAAATGTGTGGAAGTTTCAAATGTGTAAACATAAACCCTTAAGGAAATACACATGTGCCAAAGGATAAGATCACCCTGGATGTCTGAGATAACTGTTCAGTGATCAACTTAAAACAACTAAAACATTAGGGGTGGTTGTCAATAAGATGCTTCAATAAATAGTGGAAGGCTATGCCTGGTTATGACAGTCTATTGATTTCAAATTTCTGGCTTGTTTTTAATCTGTCAACAGTGATATTCTTTGCAGAAAAAAAATTATTGAATCAGATTTAAGCTTAAAAATTCCTTGAATCAAATTCATCTTATAAAATTATAGAAGGACATGAGTTAACCTGAAGTTTATAAGTTTTGTTTTAGAGACCCAAAGCCAAATGATACTATGAAAGACATGAGAAGGTTTGTGAATATCGAATATTCCTGCTATTTTCATTTTGGTAGTGAGTTTTTATTTTTTGTTTTGATTTATCTTGTGATTTGAGGGAGAATGCTTTACTCTCTACCCCAATCTAACCCAAACACTAGGCAATCTCTCTGTGATGAGATTACAGGTAAGAGTCACCATACTAGGGCTGCTACAGGTGGCATCAAGGTCACCAAAAGGCACCTAGTTGTAACATGAATACCAAAAACCCAGAGACTGATATTGAGCTTCAAGCTGATGGTCAGATAAGGAAATCAGCCAATCCGGTAGCTCTTACCTCTACCCAGGCTGAAGCAATTCTGCCCTCCATGTGGCTGGAGACTAATTCCCCAAATGTGGCTGCAGACCAAACTTCTCCAGACTGAATATCTGCCCCTAACTTAATATTTCTCAAGTACTGGGATTAAAGGTTCGTGATCCCAAGTGCTGAGATCACCTTTGTGTGAGCTGTTTCTCTTTTAGACTGATTAATTTCATGTAACTCGGCATGGCCTAAAACTAAGAGATCCATCTGCTTGTCTCTTGAATCCTGGGAATAAAGATGTGTGTCACTTCCACCTGGATATATGACTAGCCAGTATGGCTGCTGGGATTATCACCACTGCCTGACCTCTATGGCTGTGGCTAGCTTTGCATTCCGAACCCTCAATCAAGCTTTCTTAAATCACAAATAATATATCCTTACAACCTGATTTACCAAATAGTTGGGAACTTGGTAGAACTTGTCTGAGGAGAGCACCTTAATCTAGAGTCAGAATTGCTTATCAACATACATAAAGAGCTTGTTATAATAAAAAAAAACAGACATACATACGTGCTTCCCAAATTGCATTTTTCTTCAGAGTTTATAACAACTTGAGAAGTGTGTGACTTGACTAAGAAAACATAATTTACTTTTATTTGAGTTCTTGAGCTAAAAGCCATACATTTCCTGGAGTTTATTTGAGGCATATTAGTGAAAGCTGGCACAATTCAGATAATATTGAGAAGTTATATTGAATCTGAGCCACAGAATTTATATTAAATCATCTTTTGCATTTTAAACTTGTAAGCAGTAGAAAGCAAATAAAAGCAGTGGGGAGATGCATGCATTCTGAACATTCTTTTGTCATTTATAAATCATGTGATTTAACGATATGTCTTCAACAACAAAGATGAAAAATGTCAATTTTAAGAAACCCAGAGGCAAGCAATAGGGCGTGTGGTACTTATGAGTGCTTTCCTCTTGCTCTACATTAGTGCCATCTGGATTCAAGAAGTTTTCAGTGACTGGATAGATTTTTATTCAGCTTCTTTGTGTGTGTGGTTTTAGTCTTTTGATGAGAATGAAAATAAAGGCAAAAACAAAACAAAAAAACAAAAAAAAAGCAAAGACATGTGAAGCAAAAACACCAGATTTTTTTCTAGACTAAGAATTAAAATAAGAGCTATGAGATATTATTTTGACACCTGGGTAGAAATACAGGCTCTGGTTTGCTAACCAAAGACATTTAATTCTTCTTAATTGTGAAGATAGAGTTTTAATATAGCAGCATGTCTACTATATAAAAAATAAGGTTTCCTCTTTATTTTCCTCTCTAACTGAACTATTTTCTTTGTCATAAGTGTCTGAATTAGCGAATTTCGATATAATATGCTATGGGCAGCAGCACAGATCTTACAGTAACCTTTTGGAAATCAAACCATCTCTCATTAGCAAATGACTGTTGCTTGTGAAGTTTTTTTTAACATATTTTAAACTTGATTTTATTGTGAATTTTATACCCAATCCCATTCATTTCCCAGTTCTTTCACCCTCCATCCTTGTAACCTCCCCTGCAAAGAAAATTAAAAAATAAAATTAAGATAAAAACAAACTATTGAAAAACACATCTCACCAACATTTCCGGGCAACGACCTACTCCTCTCTTAAGCTCAGCCTTAAGTTCCTCTCACATACCAGCCACAGCTGTTGCTGTATGTGTACCATTCTGCTCCTCCATCTTTCCTGCCTCTCCATCACACATTCATTTGTAGGCAACACATTGGGCACTGCTGTGTGTCAGTCAATGCACCCTTTTACCCAAACGGCTTTCGTTGCAATGAGTTGTTGGTCTGCTTCAGGTTCCCTGGCTTCTGCTATATCATCGATACTGGAACCTCACTGAGACTCAGCCCTGTTGCTGTTGCCCAGCATCACGGAGATTCTGTGGCTATGGCTTCACAAGAACAGCTCCTTCATGTATTCCAGGAGTTCATAGATAGGGCAGGAGTTGGGATGAGCCAACTCAGGGACCTGGATCTGGGCCTGGTTGGTAGCTGAGTTGGCTTCAGACAGGCCTCCCCCACACCCCGATGTGGCAGCTAACAAGGGGAGGGGCCGGCTCTCATTAGTGTGCTAGTAGTCCAGGGGCAGGGCCAGCTCTCCTGCATCCATGCCACAAGGGGTAGGGCCAGCTCAGCATGGCTCTCTAATGTCAACATAGCCTCAGGCAGTAGCCCATACTACAGACATCCACATGGCTTTTGGTGGAAACACAGACCTCAGATAGCAATACAGACCCTGACTATGGCCCAGTGGCAGGGTGGGCCCAGATGTCATTATAGTCTCAGGTTATAGAATCAGTCACTCAGAGAAATATGGCACTTGGCTGTAGCACAGCCCTCAGACATCCACCTGGTCTCAGGTGGCAGCACAGACCATGGTCATCTGTGGACATTTGCATGGCCTTGGGTGATTACTTGCACCATGGACAATAACACAGACCTGGGCCCTAGCAGAATCGTGGACCCAGACATGGTCCTTAGCAGCAGCCTGAGCCGGCATATCACAGGGACTTTTGTGGCAGCATAAGCTACAGTTCATTTTGGCCCCCAGGGCATCAACATGGTCTCAGGTAACTCCCAAGACCATAGACATCTGAATGGCTTTTGGTAGTAGCTCGAGGCATGGACATCAACACAGACCCAGGTTTCAGTAGGGCCATGGACTGAAACATGGCTGTCTGCAGCAGCCTGGGGGCAGCATCATCGTGGCCTCGGGTGATTGTTCAGTTTCCTCATAGCTACCTGTTCCTCAGTGCTGTCTCCAGTTGCACCTCTATCCACAGTGAATGAACCTTTTCACTTTGTTTCTCTCCCATCTCTCCATTGTGCTCCATCATTCCCATCTCTCCATCACAAATGTTCATCTTAGTGGCACCTGCCACAGACCTGGGGCGGGCTCTTGGGTGTCTTTTGACCATGTTCTCAGTGCCACTGGGCCTGGGTCAGGATCTTCCAAATACAGGTCACAGCCCTGGGGTGGGCGCTTTGTGAAGTTAGTTTTTATAAATTAAGTCAGGTTCACTTTTCAAAAGGAAGACAAATGTAAACACAAAACAAACATTAAGTCATAACTTTAATGAAACTTTTTTATTTATTTTTCTTATTTTACATATCGATCCCAATTCCCTCTCCCTCCCTCACTCTCTTCCTCTCTCTCCTCCTCCCATGCCCTCTGCCCACCCTCCCATCACATTCCCCTTGCCCCCACTCCACAGGGAGGGTGATGCCTTCCAGAAGGGGTCAACAAAATCTGCCAAATAATCATTACACACATATATTAGAGAAACTGCATGTACAAATGAACAGTGGCCAGATCATTCATGAAAATAAGATCCTGGTTCATTATTTGTAGTTACCGATTCAAGAAGTCAACAAGCCAGTCCTGAGGCATCTAGTTCAAGGTAGCCAGTACTTGATTCATCACCAACTGCTTTCCTGCTGATTGAACTCCACTTCCAACCTAGGATCACTTGGGAAAAGGGAAGTAGTCACACGGGGCAGATTACTTTAGTTGATTGCTCACAGCTTTCTGGTGCCAACAGTCCTTGGTCAGGACATACCTGTTTCTGCCCAGAAAGCTTTGCCATTGTTATTCCTGCCTTTAAAGTCCTTCTCTAAACATAGACTATAATGATGAGCTTACTTTCTGCATGGATATCTGCTAAATAGACTGTTTGGTGCCATGTGCGTGGGCTTCATCTATTTCTGTGTGTTTATCAACATCTTCTTTAGCACTCTGAGATAAATCTACATTTATTTTCATTATTAGAGACAAAAACAGCCTTTATACCTTTATTTTTCAAGTGGCTGAGGAGCTCTTAAAGGAAAGATCGCTCACATACCTCTGGCAATGTAAGGTACACAGTAGGTGCTCAGAAGCTGTTGTCCAATTAGTTGTCAAATGGATGGACTTATCTTACCACTCTATTAATAGTAGAATACAAAATATATGAAATCTTATCTGAAGGCACAATTTATTATGACTTCTCCAGGTCAAACTTGCTTGTGTGTCTTTCCATCATGCCCTAAGATAATTGGATAACTTATGAAAAAAAAAAGACATCATCTTTTTGGATACAGATACAATTAGTAAATAATTGTATAAAATTTTATAATTATTTGAGTCATTTTATTCTTTCTCAATACTTTGATTTTGGCTACCCTTAATGGAAGTTTATTCTTGCTAGGCAATTAAAGTTATGAAACTATAAGCTTGCTTAAGATAGCCTTTGAACTGCATTCTGCTTTCTCCTATTGTGAAAGATGGTCTCCTGTTCAGACTTCGTTCACACAGTGAGCTTCTGGTACAGTGAGAGGCTCTGTCTCCAGCAATAAGGTACACGGGCCAGAGAAAGACATCTAATGTCCTTCTCTTGTGTTCATACTTGCATGCACAGGTGTGTGTGTGTGTGTGTGTGTGTGTGTGTGTAGTACATACTCATGTGTATGCAACACATACATGCACACACACATGCACACACATGCACAACACGCATGTGCACACACTCCACATACTCCACAGAGATAATATCATGGCAGTGAACTTATACTGTTTACTTCTTGAAATTTTTTTTTTGTTTATTTGGGTCAAGATATGTGTGTTCTTGTTGAATGTCAATAAAGTGCTCTTTTCAACAAGTCTTAATTAAAAAAATTATACATGAGAAATTACATTGAAGATATAATTTCACATGTTTATTTTACTTGTTTAATACTGTTTATGGACATAGATTATATGCAGGTTTGATTTTAATAACTCCAGGCTTTCATAACTTAATTATTTCTTAATTATTTTATCTCCTATTTAGTCTAATAATGTTCTTTAGTATGATTCAGAGGCTTTTCTTTACTTTTATCTGTATAATTGAATGAAATATTTTTCTTGAATAATTGTTGTGGGGACACTTACTGAATGAGTAAATAGTTTTCAGAAGTAACTTTTAAGGATCTTTTACATTTTTTATTCCTTATACACAAATAAGGTAATTATTTATATCTTGTTCCCTTTTTTTGAGACAAGGTTTCATGTAGCCTAGGCTGTCCTGAAACTCCCCCTGCAGCTAAAGATAACCTTGGCATTTTATCTTCCCTCTTCTATCTCCTTGAAATTATAGGTATGCTTTACCACACTTGGTTTATGAGGTTCTAGGAATGAACTCAATGAGTGATGTGAGCTAGGCAAGCATCCTACTATCTGACTTATATTTCTATCCCATTTTTCCTGTTTATCAGTTTCTAATGATATATTTTAAAATACAAATCTTATATACAATTTATTCCATGGTCATAAAATTTATATTGCAACTTGTTTGTAACCAGATGGGAATCCAGAAAGGACTAACAGTTTATTTCTCATCAAGAATGGCATCATGTGCATGTAATTTATAACCTCATGAGATTTTCAATGGAAGGATAACTGTAGAGTGTCATCTACTACAATAGACTGTAACTTTCTTCTTAATTGAAGAAAAGTTTATATCTCAAGGTGGATATTTTGCTTTGGAGGATAAGCAAATGCTTTATACTTTTTATGTTACATGGTTCATTATAACTGTTAAACTCTGCTTTTCAAAGTAGCTGTAGACAATTTGTTATGCATGATTATAGGTATACTTCAATAGTATTTTATTTACAAAGACAGATGGTTGATTACATTTAGTCTTCAAGATGAAATTTGGAAACTCCTGATCTAGTAGTGTCTTTGAGAAGATAGTGTGTAATGCACTTAGGCACGAAACATAGCACCTGCTGAATTGTGAGAACTCAGTGAAGGTGGTTTCTAAGAGAACCATTATCAGTGTCATTATAGATATTGCAAGAGCTAAAGGTATCAAACATTGACTAAGATGTTTGGCCCATTATCATTTAGTTTTATGGTACTCTTTATTAACCTCCCCTTGAAATTATATTTTGCTTTCCTTTTAGTCTAAGATGATAGAGCTATGAAAACTATATGTGAAGGAATGACTAGGTAATCTTGTTTCACTGTAATTCCAAACATTCTTTTGGCAATGTTTAGATTTTAGCTATTTAAGCCTCAATAAGATTTAGGCATCAGGAAAGTCATATTTTCCTGTTTCTATTTATTTCCTGCTTTCATGGCAGATCAACTTTTTGATATCTTTAAATAATAACAGAATACTACAGCTTCCTTTCTTCTTTTAATCCCAATCCTTTTGGGGGTGTGTGTGTGTGTGTGTGTGTGTGTGTGTGTGTGTGTGTGTGTGTTCATGTGTGGTACTTGTATAAGTAATAATTTTCTCTAAGGCAACTTAATACTCGGGAATTTTTAAAAGAGACTCATCAAAACTCAAGAAGTGCTTCTTAAGACTCAGGAAGTAACTTATAAGTCTCAGGAGGTCCTTGGAATTGACCAGATGTGCAAGACTCTCCCACCTGCCGCCACAAGAGTATATAAGGAGTGAAGATGGCTGGAGAGATGAAGACCAGCTGAGTTGCTAAGAAGAGATACTCTCCAACATATTGAGTAGCCTCTGAGTCATGCAGTGAGCTCTAGGGTTCCAGTGTCAGGAGGTGTCACTCATGCTCAAGTAGGCTTTCCGTAATGTAACTGCATTTGAGTTGTTCCTATTCCTGTAAGTATTCCCTCATCCATACTCTTGTAACTAACCTCAATTAACTAATTGTTTTACTATATTAGACATTCATTGTACCACTACTTTGGTCTGTAGTATTCAAAGAAAGCATAACAAACAGGAAAGACAGGATTGACTAAATATATTTAAGTCTGTGAAAGAGTAATGGTCAGTTTGGAACCACAAAATTACAGTTGTCAAATTAATAGAAAGGCTTATGGCAAAACATCTTGCTTTTAGATTATGAATTCTCAATAACAGTATAAAAATGATAATATATAGGATGGCTGCTCCCTGAGGTTTATCAGTAGTTCTTTCATTGTTTTGAGCCACAAGGCTGATGAAGATGTACTTAAACTGTTGTCTCTATTGTTTTGTATCTGCTTAATATCTCAAATTTACAGGTGAATACTTTCTTTTGGGGGGGCATATCCATGACTAAATCATTAGTGCAGAAGAGAAAAAAATTCTGATCAATAGGAATTGCTAAATAATGAGACAGACAGATTGACTAATCTATCACAGGGAGAATTCTAGAAGACATTAGTGATTATGAGATCATCTATATTTGATTTTGAAGAAATATTAATTTGTTTTATCAGTTGTTTAGTTTCTTTTCCATCAGTCTTCTGACTTTATTGCACTGTCATCAAAGATCGTATTCAGTTATATCAGAAAATTTAATTGCTAATAAGGATCATGAGCATTCTTGAATCCTTTCCTTGAAAAATTTAAGATTGGGAAAATACTTATTCTTGGAAAAGCTACTTGCACAACACCAAGTCAACATTGAGTGAGAACCTGTCCAAGATCCATTTGAAATCATTATGGGTGTTGAAGGTACTATATAACTTTTATTAATTAATTTTTGTATAATATATTTTGCTTGTGCTTTTTCTCCTCTCACCATAGTGACCATAAGACCACAAGACCATAGTGATGAGTGGGTATTTGTATAGTTTATGATTTATTTAATTTTAAATATAGAGTTAATAGCATTTCGTGTGTGTGTGTGTGTGTGTGTGTGTGAATATTGTGTTTACATCACTAGACAACTTAGGGAGTTAAGAGTGCCTTAAAGATGATTTGTGTGTGTGTTGCAGGGGGAATTCCAATTGTAAGGAGACTATCTGATGGTCAAATGAAGAGTCACAGATGTCTTTTAGAATATCTTCGGTTCTTCCCGGATAGTTACAAATGGAATAGGACTGTTGTAGCACTTAGTTTTTTGTAGCATATGTCTTGAACCTAGTGTTAATTATATATTTTAGAGAAATGTATATTTTCAATTTTTACATTTTTGACACAAGTTATATATTTGGACAAACTATATGTTTTGTATAAAAGTTGCTACGTCACACAGTATTTTCTTGAGAAGGATATTCTAAACTCACGTTTTTTATATTTCACTTTTTAATGGAGAAAAGGCTGATGATATCAGGGAGAATAAATAGACACAATATTCTGTCTGGACTGGGTTATGAACTTTTCAAATGAAATGCTTACACTGTATTTCTGTGAATTGAATAATCCATGCCCTTTGACCTTATGGGCTGGGATCATATCCTGAGTATTTCTAATCACCACTTTTGTCTTCACAGAGAATGAGAATTCGTGTTTTAGGAATTACTCGTTTAATGGCCCCTGATTTGTCTCCTGCTTCCATTGCACTTATTACTAGCACCAGAGAGGAGAAACATCATCGCCTCACCTTTTTTTTTTTTCAATAAAATTGAGACTACATAATTCAATTTTATTATGTTCTTAACACATAGCAAGTTAAAGATATCTCCAAAATCAGGTATCTTTTGAAGTTACACAAGAATTAAGGAAATTAAGAATAGATTTTTTTTTATTGTTCTCTCAAATGGAGTGGCAAATACGTGGAAGAAAATCTTTAGAAGAAACATTGACACACAGTGTCTCAATAAGAAAGTGTTTTTTGGTAGAAACAGAAAAGCACTCCTTTGTTATAGAATTAACATCAGTTATTAATTCTTGCTGTATATGATTTTGTTTCTTTTGTTTAGTCTGTGAATGATCTACTTCTGTATGCAATTTCAGTATCCAAAGGGAAAAGCAGTATTTGCTCTTCATCCAGTCCTTACTTGTAATTATAAATTAAGCACACTGTTCCTTATTGGATTTTATTAGATGTTCTTTGTGTTCTCTTCCTTTTTAATATTCGGCTTCTCTGAGCATGATTATGGCCATGTTTCATGCAAATCTCTTTCATTGTGCTAATGATTAGCTACATATTCAGCTTTTATAATCTTAACTTCATCACTGAATTTTAAAGGGTTTTGTTTTGATGCTTTAGGCAAGCAACTACATTAATATGTGTGGAGGTTGTGTGTTTGTAAGTAGACAACTAAAGTCAAGAAGGGGACAAGGGAAAATAAAAAGAGCAGGAGAAGGGAACAGGGACATAAAGACCCAGCTGTGCAGTTCTCTAGGGAGAATAGAAGCATAAGTCTCATCCCAAAGGGAAATCAAGGAACCCTAGTAACTAGACACTGGCAGTCATACATTTCTCAAAAGATTCAAAACTGGAACATGAGGTTGGCTAGGTAAGGGGATCTGGTAGATCTGGGCAGGGGCAAACATGATTAATTATATCAAAATATATTGCATGTTTTTTTAAATAAAAGTGATCTAAAAAATGTTGCAGATTGTGGCAAGGCAGTTATACTTCCAGCGATGGTCACCAGTGGAGAGGGATCCATTATGTAATTCTGTATGACTCCAGGAGGTAAGGAATCCCACCTTGAAATGGAACCTATTGTGTAATGTTGATCTCAGGGCCTGAGAACAGAATAACAACCAGCCATGGATGTGGAATTTAAACTGCAGTAGGCTCAGAGTGAGAAATAGCCCTAGGAGGTATCTGTGGGGCTTAAGACAATGGGACAGTGAGGAGTCTAATACTATAGGCACAGGGGAAAGGAAACTTGCATAGGCAGTCAAGTTCCCAGAACAAACATCACCAACTGAGAATAATCCTGGAATCAGATATATCTTAACCTGAGATCAACAGATCAGGAGCTGGCTATTGCTTGCAGTTCATGGTTGTAGAGACCAGAGACCAAGAGCTCCAAAGCAAACCCAGATATGACCTCTAAAGCTACTTCTCTGTTGCAAAGTGATCAATACCCGGTGGTGATAGGGGTTGGAAAGTAGGAAGTCAGAATTTCCACCTGTGTGCTTCTCAGTGCTAGGTTACTTCCCTTTCTCTAAACATACCGTGGAGACACCATGGCACCAGAGTATGGATCATTCTAAAGAGTAAGAGTTAGGAAGCTTTGTAAAGGGAAAGAACCTGCATAGACTCCAGGGTAAGGGAGAGGATCAGAAGCCTTGTGTACAAAGACAAGGAGCAATGCAACATCAACTCCTTCAAAAAACACCTAACTCCTCAAGTACTGAATTTAAAGATAATTAAATGGGTAAAATGACAACAAAAGATTCAGAAGTTTTCTAATAAAAACAATGACCTGAAGGAGGAAACAAAAATGTAGATGAGTCAATCCATAAACTAGAACAGAATACCAGTAGCATGTAGGAAATAAGTCATCAAAATTGATAAGAAAATCAGTAATAAGAACTGAAAAGTCAGCAGGAATGAGAAACTGAGCTTGAAACAAATAAAAAACAGCACAAAAGAAATATTGAGAATGAAACACTAAGTAAATCACATCAAAAATGAAATAGCAGCAAAAAGCATCTGGGATAGATTTGACCAAACAGAAGAAAGAGGGATGTGCATGGAGGACAAGATCAAGGAAATTATACTTTCAATATCTACAAAGACAAAATAAACAAGAACAACCACAATGTCTCAGAGCTCCTGAATATAATTAAAAGGAAAAACCTGCAAACTACTTTTTGAATAAATTTATCACACACACCACAAGATGAAATCTATACCTGGCACTGTTACTTGGTCAAGAATCTATGGATAGACAGGTCATAGGCCCTAGCGAGAAACCCGCTATTATGCTGCTAAACAGACATGATATTACACTGACTCCTAATGAGTTATTATTATACCAGTGAAGAAATGCATTTTCAACTCCTCATTTGAGAAAATTCTATTTACAGTAGATGGTGATTAACAGAGAGACCCACAGTGGGACAAGGTGAAGATCAGATTGAAGAATGCTCATTGCTGAAAGGAATTTATATTACCTACTCCCAACCCTGCTAAGGCTCAGGGATCATTGCATAAGAGGCTTTGAAGTGTAAGGAAACTTTATCTTCTGGACAAAGGAGAGCAGCTGCATATGTGAACTCACAATGGTTGTGACAGCAAGCACAAAACTTGTGTAACCTAAGCTAGACAGAATCTGAACATAGGGAGAGAGGGAATCAGACAAAAGTCCCACCCCTAGCCATGGAACTATTGTTATTTTTGGCTGCTGGGAGAAGGAAAGAAAGTTTCCTCTTTGTGAGTATAGTGCATGGTAAATTGACCACACAGTTGTGTGGTTTGGGCAGTCTGTGGGGCCACTAGCAGTGGGACCCTAGTGCTTGAACTTGCTTTTTGGAGCCCATCCTCTTTGGAAGTATACCTTGCTCAGCCTAGATTATAGGGGGGAGGGCCTTGGTCCTGCCTCAAAGTGATTTGCCAGACTTCCTTGACTCCCCTTGGGGTAGCCTTATCCTCCCTAAGGAGTGGATTTGGGGTAGTGAGATGATGGAAGCTGGGAAGAGCAGGAGGAAGGGAGGGAGCAGGACCCAGGATTGGTGCTTAAAATGAGAAAAGACTCTTTTAAAATAAAAATAAAAGATGAAAAAGAACCAAATGCACAAATTCATGCAAAAACAGTTGATGAAGAAGAGGCATGCATTTGAAGGAGACTGAGGACATGTGTAATGGGAGGAATGGAGGGCAGGAACAGGAAGGAAGAAATGTTGTAATTACAATCTCAAAAGAAAAAAATGTAACACATAGAAAAAGAGTACAGTACCTGGTAATATAACAACTCTCCTTGGAGGCCACACTTCCTGAAATATTTGGGCAGCCCAATTTAATCTTGCGTTTTTTTTTTTTTTTTGTTTTGTTTTTTTTTTTAAGAAAAGAACACCAATTCATGTGTCTAGGGCATGGGGGTGGATCTCCGGAGAAAGGGGTGAGTATAATCAGAACACATTGTACAAAAGTCTCAAAGACCTGCTAAAAAATAATGGTGAAGAGAACACATCTAGGAATCCAAAGAGTAGAAGAAAAAGCTGAGATAAAACATGGTAGCTCACAAGTGTCTGTAACTCTAGTTCCAGGTGATGTGACACCAATGCACATAAAATAAACAAAATAGTTTAAAAAATGAAAGTCAGAGAGGACCTATGAATGATATTATCACAGAAAAAATTTGTTCATGTAGAAACAGACACAGATCTAAACATAATAGTCACTTATACCCCCAAGTATAGAATACCAGAGTAAAACTTCCCTGTGATAAATTACAACCAAGCTGTCAAAAACAGAGCAATAAGACAATATTAAAAACTGCAGGTGAAAAAATATCAACTTATCTATAAAGATAAACACAGCAAAAATAATGTCAGATTTCTTATTAGCAGACAACATCAAAACATAGAATTATATATTTCAAGACCTGAAAGTAAATAAATGTGAATCGAGATGCCAAGAGCAGCAATCTTATCTTTTAAATTAATGGTGAAAAGAAAACATTAAAAAAAAGTGATAAAACTAAGGCAATTCATGACCACTAAAACAGGACCACAGGAGATCCTAAAAGGGATACTACACAGAGAGGAGGAAGAAAGTCATAATTACAAAAGCACAGAAAAGAACACATTCCAGGATAGGAATACATGAACCAAGGAAAGCTGAAGGTGAATCCACTATGGTTAATCCATATGTAAACCTTTAACACTATGTGGTGAGAAAAAGGAACAGGCAAACCAACCAATCAGAAAAATGAACAATAAACTACAGATATTAGTCAACACCTCTTTATAATAATCCTACCTGTTATGAGACTCAACTCACCAAGGAGTTGCAGAATATCTGAGTGGCTAGAAAAACAAGAATCAACTGTTGTCTCCAAGAAACTATATTGGAAAAGACATACAGAGCCTGAGAATCAAAAAATGGAAAGGACAATACTAGGCAAATAGAAGCCAAGACCAAACTCTTAAAGCTATTCTAACATTGGATAATGATGAATTTGAACTGATATCAGTCAGATGACTTTAAAGAAGACAACTACATATTAATGAAAGGAAAATCATTAAGAATTATTACACAGACACACACACACTATATATACATATATATAATTCCCAACATACATATATATAGATATATACATATATGTACATACAACATATATATACATATATATATAGTGGCTCATGATTTCATAGTGCTAATGTCAAAGCAAAGCAAAACATCATGAAGCCATCTCAAATGCAGATACAGGAGAGAGAGGAGCTGTCTTGTGTTGCTATATGGAAGTCATGAAGTATTAATGATTAAACCATAGCTGTGACAGAAGCTGTAAGAAGTAAATTTGAAATGATGACAGTATCTAACAGAACCAAGGAATGTGTGTATGGGTATTTCTTGATATATAAGTTCTGAGTGTTTTAAAGAATAAAAATTTCTACAGAACCACTTTAGGAAGAAAAGATTTTTTGCAAAGAGCAAGCTTGAAGAAAGCTGTGTTATTCTCAGAATTGAGAGTGAGTGCATGTTTATCTTATGCAAAGCTGAACTCCTCATTTCCTGTCGCTTGAATGTTAACTCTGTGTTCAGTGAATTACCTTCAGCAACACATCTGCTCTGCAATTCACTAAGCTTTGTGTTTTAGGAAAGTGATTTCTTAATGATCTGATGTCATGTTAAGTGGCACAGTTTACAAGAATTCCAGGGTGAAAATATAGAGAGATAATAACTATAATAAAGAAACAGAAATGTTCATATATTTGACTTAAACATTCTATTACCGACATTTAACTCTGCAAAAAATATTTCCATGACAGAATAAAGCTGAGCCAAATGCTCATTGCAGAATATAAAATAGCAACAAGAAAAAAAAGCCTTCATTACAATGACAAAAAGAATGATAGAGTAAATTATGCTACATCAAATTAAGGGGAAAATATTCATGTATTAAAGCGAGTAGCTGTGAAAACCATATAGAAACCCATAGAGATAAGCTCTAAAAGTTACATTAAGGAACATTATAGACTTGTTTGCAATTGAGACAGCAGCCCTGCAATGTATTTTGTATTATGAAAAAGGCATAAATGCAATTTACAATAAGTAAAAGAAGTTGTTATTAAATTGTGGCTTAGAGAGTTACTTCTTTCTCTAAATATTGTTTAACAGTATATAAAAATTCAGAGGGAAATGTAATCATGTAGTTAAGAAACCTTTGCCCCCCTGCTCTGTCTTCTGAGGCTTAATAGCACAAACCTTGTCAATAATTTTATCTACATCTAGAAATTCTGATACTAATAGATAAAATATTTCCTGTGACGCAAATAGAGAAAACAACACAAAGTCAGATCAGGTAACTATCTCTCTCTCTCTCTGCCCTGTTAAATCCAATCAGTTGCAAATTATAACTTTGGGTCCTAAACTTATTTGACATCAATAGACTTCTACTAAAATATAAATGATCCTGGAAAGCCAATTCCTTGAGGCATTATTGGCCAGCATCTTTGCTGAACAACAACCAAACCCATGATTTAATGGCAAAAAGCCTAGAGATAGGTGGAAATGTAAATCAAAGGCAAGCAGGTGGGGCAGAGGGAAGGGGCTGTGTTGAATCTAGAATATAAAGAAGCTGTTTCTCAGCGAACATAGTTCCCAGGGTGAGTACCATGTTGAGCATGTTTAAAAATCACATAGAAATAGCTTTGAATCAATCTGTTACCTATGACTATCTGGTTTATTTTAAGCAAGCATCTCTGAGAGGTACAGCAAGATACCCTGCTTAATACAGATGCTAAATAGGGAACTAGAATTAGAAAATGCCCTTTAGTGAAAAATCCAATGGGAAAAACTAGTTACAATCAAAGTATGGATTTTCATAGTAAAATCTTATTTTCACACAAGGATGTCTAAATTGATTGCAAAATTTTACAATGGAGAATTTCTCAATCACTACTGTACTGGAAGATACCCATTGTGAGGCTAGCACATCTTGTACCCAGATTTTAATTTGCATCTAAATGCTAAGCCAACTTGTTTCTGAAACAGGCTTAGGCATTTCCCCTTGATCAGCTTATCATAAAAAAATTGTCAATGCATGGAGGAATTAGTTGAGAATGAGTTCTGGTACAACCATAATGACATGAATATTTGGGCTGCATGGTTACATGGTTTATAGTATGTGCTTTTTAGTGCTAGACCCTGGTTTTGCCATTTCCCTCCTTGGAGGAACTTTTTGGCTCATCTACAGTCCAACATATGACTGTTGACTTGAAAATAACCAATGCATGATGGATATAATTTTATGATCACTTAGTATCCATGGACAGCCTGGTTTATTTATCTTAGCACCAAATCAGACAGAGGTTTATAGTGTTTTTCTTTTTCTTCACAAAATAATCCTCCTTTATTTTTTATCAATAATATATTTTTAAATTTTACCTGTAGATCCCTATTTATTCTCCCTCTCTCCCTCCCTCCCTCTTACCCTATTTCCCCCCTCACATGCATCCTGACCTCCCTCCTTTCCCATCCCCCCACCCCCATTCCACATGTAGGATGATGCCTTCCAGGAGGGGTCATCTAAATTTGTCAAGTCATTTGAGTAGGGACTAGGCCTTCTCTCATGTCTCTAGGTTAAGAGAGTATCCTCCATGGGGAATGTGTCTGCATGGTCCTTTTGTGCACCAGGAATACATCCTGTTTCTACTGTCTGAGGTCCCTTAGACTGCTCAGTCCTACTTGCTGAGACCCACATTTAGGGGGTCTGAATGAATCAGTCCCATGCTGGATTCCCAGCTATCAGTCTGGGGGGGCATTAGCTCCTCATTGTTCAGGTCAGCTGTCTCTATGTGTTTCTGCAACCTGGTCTTGTCCACTCTCTCTGCATCTGGATTCTAGTTCAACTCAGTGTATAGTTATGGATGTTTGCTTCTGTTTCCAACAGGTACTAGATGAGGATGGTGGATAAGTTAGTTGTTGATCTCACTATCAGGGAAGGGCATTTATGGTAGCCTATCCACAGTTGCTCAAATTGTTAGTTGGAATCAGTCTTGTAGGTCTCTAGACCTTTCTTTAGGTTCAGTTTTCTCTTCAAACCAATAATGGCTCCCTCTTTTATGTTCTCTCTCTTTCTCTCTCTCTTTTCTGTCTTCTATTCCTACCTTGACTCAATCTTCCTAGTCGCACATGCTTTCCTGTCCTCTCCTTCTCTTTCTCCTAGTTGTCTCTCCATTCACTGCCCCTCCTACTTCCCATCCTTCTTTATTACAAATAGACTCTTTTCTCATACAACATGTCATGATGACAATTTTCTGTCCCTATACTTCTTTCAATTTCTCCCAGCCTTCTCTTCCATCTGGATCCATTCCATTTCTCACATTAGAAAAGAACAGGCTTCTTAGAGGTAACAATAAACACATAATAAAATAAAATGTAATGAAGCAAAACCCATCACGTGGAAATTGGGTAAGGCAAGGCAATAAAAAGAAGAGACCCAAAGAAAGCACAAGAATCACAGGCCTGTTACGTTCTAATTGGCGGCACGAACCTGGGATAGGGGGCCTAAAACTGAGGCAAACAAAAATCTCATGCAATAGCCAACTTTATTCAGAGTATCAGGCAATTTATATTCTGAGAGTTAAGAAGAGTCACATGAATAAAGAGTATAATCACAAGGACAAGCCATATGTGGCAAAAAAAAAAAAATGTTTTCCCCCATAGAGACATATAAATAACAGCAGCTGAAATAAACTCATTCCTCTCTGCTCCACATGAAAAGAGCTACACTAGAGGAAGGTTGTCTAATGGCTGATTAAGGCATTGGCCTATGAGTACAGCAGATGAATATCATTAGGAGTCTCTGATTCTTTGTCACCCAAGTAGTGTCAGGTATGCGTTCCATTGTGTGGAGGGGGCCTTTGGTCAAATCAGATATTTGCTGTTTATTCCCATAATCTTTGTGCCACCATTGCCCTAACATATTTTGTAGGCAGAACAGATTGCATAACAAAGGTTTTGTGGGCTATGTTGGTGTTGGTGTTTTACTTTTGGTAGCCTGAAGAGTATTTTCCTGTACCAAAAGCACTAGAATGTCAGGGAGAAGGTTATACGTGGTTACCAGCTCTACCTCTTATGTTCAATGAGTTGTGTGGGTGTGGCCTTCATCAATGAGACCTTGCTGTCATTTTATGGAGAACAATATTTTCTCTTGACAATAGCCTGGATCGTTTGGGGATATCCATTGGACGTCTTTGACCAAAACCTGATTTGAATGGTAGTTAGTTCTGGTACCAGAAGTTTACTTTGTGACAAGAGATGGCCTATTGAGACTCCTCTCCCTCATTATTTCTAAACTTCCTTAGGATTTCTGTTTCAGGAAGTGCCCAGTGCATTAGGTTCCCATGACACCCCTTTCAACCAAGACCTCTGCTTTATGATTCTCCCATTGCAGGTTTTTTTTTGTTTTTTTTTTATTTTGGGGGGGGGTCTGATGTGAATAGCACATTTTCTCTGATGTATGTAGAATATTTTCTCACCATCAAAACCACTTCCAGCTCAATTCCATTCATTTATCCAAGCAGATGGCATTTATTCAAGCAGATGAAATGCTGGTTAGGGTAAATTTGGACCCTTCCTGCTCTGAGTTTTAGAAAGTATCTGAGATCTCATTGTTCTGTCAAGAGCAGAGATTTTTACATTTTACATTTATTTATTTATTTACTTAGTTATGTAGTAGGTCAAGTATTAAACCTTGTCTTCTCCTACAGGTCAGCCTCTCAACACAGCAACTGGTTTTCCCTTCACAGTAAGTGATCCAAGAAGGATCTACTCTGTTTGTAAGCAGCGAGAAAGTTCAGTTATCCCTACAGGCAGGAGCTGTGTGACAGTCAGGTAACCAGAGCAGGGTGTTTTTAACACCCATGTATTAAGACTGTTTTAGAAATACAACTTTATGTGGCCATTTTGCTTAATCAGTCATGTTTTTTATACTTGATATTCAGTTCAAATTATCTGTGCCAATGTGGCATCTGGCTAATTCAACAGTTTCCATGTGCTTGACTAAATGTTCCCATCAGCAGATATGTATATACTCTGCCTTATCCCTCTTCATTGGTGTTGACTGGTTTTGTCATTTTGATACAGTCTAAACCTGGGAAGAGAGTCTCAATAAGGAAGTATCACTGTTGGGTAGGCCTGTAGGCATGTCTATGAGAAATTGTCTTGGTTATATTAATTGATGTGGGAAAAGCTAGCCTATTGTCCACAGCCTCATTCCCTGTATTTTGGTCCTAGACTGCATAAAAGTAGAGAGAATGTGAGCCAAGGCCAGCAATGCATGCCTTCATTCTCTGTTCTCGATTGTGAATATAAATAGCTGTTTCAAGTTCTAGAATGTACTCAAATCTGAAATTGTGTTCTGTCTTCCCTACACCACTATTATGAGAGTTTTTAACAAAGCAACAAGAAATGAAACAACCACCACACTATTTTAGTAGATGATGAGTTGTTTGAATTGTACAGGCTTACAGCCAGAGGGGAGCTTTACTCAAGATGAACCTGTGTTGAGTCTCATTCACTTAAATGAGACTCCAGGCTTTTGAGTTTATGCTAAAATGAATTAAGACATTGTGATCTATTAAGACAGAATGAATGGGACATGAAGCCAACATCTAGGGGCATAGTAAAATTGATTTTAACATTTGCTTCCTCCTAATTTACAGCTGAAATTTCATTGACATTTTGGTCACATTAGCTGTCGGGCATTTTAAGAAGTTTTTAGTCACCGAGTTCCAATTCTTATGAATGAAATAATGTCACAGTTATTAGATGAATTCTCCCCCTGCTGCTAGCTGTATTCACTGTATTCACTACTTTTCTTGTTGCTGGATACAATGCTCTGACCAAAAATCCTTAAAGGAACAATGGTTGTTTTTCTCACAGTAAAGGGAAATCAAAGCAACAGTGGCTAGAGGAAGCTGACCACATCAAATCTATAGTCAGAGAGCAGAGTATAGTGAATGTTCATACTCAGCCCACCATCACTTTTGTGTACCATCCAATATAATCCCCGACAGCCATTACTGAAGTGTAACTCCCAGGTGAATTCAGACCTCATCCAGTGGACAACTGAGGTGCATCATCACAAGAGTGCTCATTCTGTCTTGACCCTTCTGATACAGGAAGAAGAGTGGTGCCAGATATTGTCACTTGGTACTGGACCTGTAGATATGGACATGTTTCTCATTGTCACTCATTCTATAATAATCTTCATAGTAACACAAAAAAATACAGACAAACACCATTAACTGAAGTAGAAACATTAGAAGGTTGAGGTTTATGATATTTCAAAGCAAAATCTAGAAATCATGGATAATAGTCTAGAAAAATCTGAGCCATGAACTTGATTAACTATTAATTACACACTAATGAACTTTCAGCAATCTTTGTGTTTGACTTTATCTTGGGCAAATACTTTATCTGTTACAGAAAGCAACAGAAACAAAACACCTCTATAATATACTTTATAACATACTCATTCTGGTGTCTATGTTTTGTTCTGTGTCTATTTTATGTGGCCATTTTGCTTAATCAGCCATGTTAAAATAGACACAAGAAAAGGGTCTATGGATAGAGGCCTTGGACTGAGAGTAACATGTGCATTATTGGTACTAACGAAAGCAAATCAGTAAAATTCCACTATGGTGAAGGAAAAGGGGGGAAGTTGGGTGTTTTAAAATCAACTGGGTAGAAGAGAAGGTTATAACTTTGTAGTTACAAAGATATTTAATGGGAAACAAATGGGAACAACTTCAAACACTCCCTGCACATACTGTCTCAAAATATCTCCATATTTCATTTATTTCAGTGTTCTTTCCAGTAGGCATGCTTGAGTGAATATCATCAATTTGGAGAGTGAAAAGTTTGATAACACCAATTCCTATATCACCAAGATACATTCAGTTTTGCTTTGGGCTTATAATTAAATGAACCACAAACTCTCATTTATTAAAATTCATTGCATACTTTTCAATGCAAAATATATTCATGCTCAAAGGCAGCAAGGAACTATTATACATGTTATTGAACTGAAAATTGTATTATTTTTACCCCAGAAAAACAGTAGGTGTAAGTAAAATCTATATTTCCTTCCCTATATTACAAGTCATGTCTAAGGGGACCAAGTTAATAGTAAAGTTAATGGAAAGTATTTTTGCTAGTGTGTGGTGATAAAATATGAAAAACATTTTTAAATGTAGTTTTACATCAAAATGACTGCACTACTTGTGAGCATACACTAGCCGTAGATTCTAATTATCACAGCTATCATCCTTTTCAGTAGGCCCACCTCCTTGAATTGGTTCATTGATTCTACTCAATTGCTTGTCAATGTTTCCTAGTGTGCATCATCATCTCAATTCATCCCTGGAGCTTTAAACCTCTACTGTGTCTCTGCTTCTGCTGCTTTCTATCCAGAGGACTAAGGCCTCAAGCTTCTGCCTGAAGACTCCCTCCCTTCCACCTGTGAGCATACTCTCTTAGTGTGATGTTTTATAATTTTAAATGACACTGATAAAGGAGGTTAGTAAAATCATTCTTGACCATGCTATGTTCTAGGTTAGAATATAAAAAGTAAGTATACATGCTCCTCTCACAATCCACCCAGCTTTGACAATCAGAGATTACCATGCCATACCATGTGCCAGTCTCTTTGGAAGCTATGCTACATTTATTTAGATTTTCCCCCTCTGTCTTTTGCATATTTATATATGAACCCCTTTGTTTTCTCCAGAAATTGGAACACACACTACTTTTTCCCACTGAGGACCTTTATGGTTATTTCTTCTTAGCAACACAAAAAGTTGCTGTTGTGGTTATAATTAGCCCAAGGTGTAGAAATCTAAGTATTTAGCAGATAAGCATTGATTTAAAAGTTCTAATATAAACAATATGCTCAATAAAAGAGAAGCTGGATGGATAGGACAGTTTCTATTCTTTCAGAGGACCTATGTTCAATTCCCAGCACTTGCACATGGCAATTTGAAACATCTGTAACTCTACTGTCAGGGGATCTGATGCCTATTCTGACCTCCATGGGCAGCAGATAAACCCATGGTATAAATACATACATACAGATACAGGCAAACACATACACATAAAATAAAAACATTTTTCAAGAGTATATTCTTTAAATGATGTAGAAACACAGTGAGAAAATTCTCAAAGTCAGAAGAAACCCTCTGGTATAAAAAGACTTGGTCCTTCTACATCAGTCCAAGCAATTGCCTGGCTTTGTCACCTGAATCATTTGTGCAGGGTCATACTAATAAGAACAGGGGATAGAAACAGAATAGGTAGAAAAATTACCTCAAAGTATAAGTTCAGAGAATTCCCTGCTGGTGCCAGGGACAATATAAGAGAGTTATTATTTTCTTATTACCTCTTACCCTTGATGTATATGTGAGGATGTGACTGAAACTAAGAATTGACACCTGGGCACCCCCTGGTTGGGCACCCTTGATGTATATGTAAGGATGTGACTGAAACTAAGAGTCGACACCTGGGTACCCTCTGGTTGGGCCAACTGAATAGATCTTCTTATCTCTCCCATAATGCTCCATTCTTTTTCTGATGTTACTTCTAAAAACTCCAGATTATCACCTCTATGGTATCCCATTCCTAAGGACCCATCCCTTCTCTATGGTAGCTCTAGCCTCTCTTTCTCTTGCTAAAGCTCACCCATGAAGCAATAATAAATTTTCCCTAAAACTCAAAATTTGAAAGACTAGAGCTTAGGGGTTTCAGAGGCTGAGGGGGCTGTTGAATTTTGCAGGATCCTAACCTGAGAGCTAAGCATTGAAAGCAAGAGGTGAGGTCCCTGACAAACTCGGTGACATCTTACATTTCCTGTGTCCATATCTGAGTAGATGGTAGTGGGCATCTTATATCACATCAGACAATACACTACACAACATCATTTGTCCACCCTGAGACTGGCCCTTGGGGGCCATTAGGAATTAGACCATCATAGTTGGCAGAAGACATTATGGGTTATTGGGTCAGACTCCAAGCAGTCAATGTCTGGTTGTTAGAGAGTAAAAGATAGTCCTTATTGTCCTTGGGTTTTTGTTTGTATGTTTGTTTGTTTTTTTGTTTTCAAGAGACAAAAATTATTTTATTCTTTTAAAGGTCTGCATGCAGATTGTATAGCTCTCTTGTAATCTATCACTGTCCCTCTTTGTTTCATTTTTAATTTTTATATACAGCACAGAAAATGATAATGTACAGCTTTATGAAATCTTTCTCTGATGCATTTTTCTTGGTGACTAATTTCTCAAGGTGAAAATGATAGAATGGGTTTTGCTAGGTGGCTCGTTAAATAGTAGATGGCTAGATGGTCAGTGAGAATGGGTTCCTCCCTCATAATCAGTAGTCTATAAAAACAGGAAATGAAGCTGCATGATCTGAATTAGTATATGACTCTAGAGGTTCTAATGCCCAGTGTCTCTACCAAATGAACTCAAGGCTAAAATTGGAGAAGACAGTTTTATTCAATTCTAAGCTTGGAACAATAGGTGAAAGACATCTCAAAAACAAATTAATTAATTAACTAGTTAATTAATTAGTAAGGAAGGGAGAGAATGGAATGTGAAGGATATAGAGAAGAAGGAAAAGGGAGTGAAAGAAGGTGATAGGAAGGAAGGACTGTTCCCCATTTTCCAAAAGAGAAAGATTTCAGAGCTTTGATGGGACTATAGGTAGAATATTCCCATGCTTATCACAATTTGTTGGCCTTGGATATGCTCTTTCACCAGCAGACCTTCAAAAGTAGAAGTTTTTTCTGTTCCCTTGAAAATCAGTTTCATGATTGGTGGTTAAGCAGTTACGAGAAATTGCTGTTCTTCCAGAGGACCTGGAACTTGATACCCAGACTGCCAATTTTCAACTGTTTGTAACTGATTATAAAGGATATAATGCCTATAGTGAAATATTCATCCTCCAGACCTGTAGCACAGACCATGCCTGTGGTTGTGGTCATGGGTATGGACTGAGTGACTGAAAAAGGATTGAGTAGGGGTGGAAAGCCCCTTCAGGTCCTAGAGAGCATCAGGGTGGCAAGTTCTGTATCCTTGGGGCTGGAGCGACCTCTATAGTCACTTGTTTCCCGTGTAAGTTATTTTCTCCTAATAAACCCCATGTCATTTTACTGGTCAAGCATCCTGATTTCTATGCCTACATCTGGTGTCAGAAGTGGGATTGATTCCCTTGACCATCTCAGCAGGCTGTGGCTAGCTAGCCCTCTCACAAGTGGGGAGTATGTAAATCACCTCCAGCCAGCCCACAAATAGGGTGTAGCTGCTGCCACCGCCCAATAGCACCCAGCGTGCACGATTGTCCCCTGCACCCCCAACCCTTTATGTCCTCATAGAGACACATATATAAAAATAAGGTAAAGCCTAAGATAGGAAAGTCAGCTTCAGCTCTGTCTTACTCATCACTCTATTGCTGTGAAGAGATGCTATGACCACTGCAACTCTTATAAAAGAAAGCATTTAACTTGGGCTTGCTTTCTGTTTCAGAAGTTTAGTCCAATGTTGTTGTGGCAGGGAACATGGCATGGGGGCATGCAGAAGGTCATGGTGCTGGAGAGAGTTCTACATCCATATCCTCAGGCAGCAGAAAGAGAGACACTGGGCCTGGTTTGGACTTTTGAAACCCCAAAGCTCATCCCCAGTTACACACTTCCTCCAACAAGGCCACACCTCCTAATCCCTCGCAGGTAGCCAAGTAATGCCACTCCCTAAAGACTGCTCATTTTAAAATACGTGAGATTATTGACTCTATTCCTATTCAAACCATAAACCCCAGCACCTTTGCTCCTATTAACAGACTAAATGAAATGGTGAGAAACAGTGATTGGTAAAGGAAGAAGGACATATGCCAACCACCTTTCTTCAAACTTGGAAAACCATGTTAAAAGGGAGAGAGAACATCACAATTACCTCTCCTACAAATTTAAGATGTGATGTGTAAGACTGGCTGCAGACTAGACAAAAGAGAAGATGGAGGTGCTGGGCTTTTGTTGATGCTTCAAAGAAATGCTATTTCTTCCTGGTAACGCTTGACTATTTTTATGAATTCATTTTAATCCTATCTTATTTTTTAAAGTGTTCTGTTACATGAATAACAGTCAAAGGAATGGAACCCGAGTTGTATCTCTGACCCTGAATAGAAACATGACATTCTGAACTTCTCGATTGCCCATGAGGTCACAAGATTACTATCTAGGAGGAGGCTTTAATTGCAGTCTTCTATGAAAGTCAACCCAAATGGACCTCAGCAGGAAAATGCCTCTCAAGAAAGCTATTTGTTCCAGAGACTTTAGTGATATTTAAAACCTGCTTTAAAATGCCCTTAACCACAGTGGTCTCCACAGCTGTGGTCTCCTCTGACTCCTAGACTGATTTTACCTGTAATGGTCCCTCTGGCTGGCGGCAACTCTCACTCCTGAGGATGTTCCACACTACCTTGTAAAATACTCCACCTGTCTGCCTTCCACAGCACATAAATGTAGAAACAGATGAACTCATTTGTGTCTCCACAATGCCAGAAGTGTGATTAGCATTAAATTAACAAACTTCAGTGGATTCACTGGAAGCAATTTGATAGCTACTTCACTTTCCTTGATACCCCTGGCTATCTGCCAATATCTACTTTCAAAGTGCACATTACATAACAACTCTATACCTATATGTATATCTATATAGAGAGTAAATAGAGTGGCTGCAAAAGATTAAGAGGTTGCAGAAGCTCAAGAGATCGTAAAAGTCAGAAAAGAAGGGAAACTAAGTGAAAGTCAAAGACATCGATGGGAAGCGAGATAACCAGTCAACAGGAGCCATCCTTGGGAAGCAACAGCTGCTGTTATAAGATACAAGGTGAATGTTATAGAGTTGAGTAGAACTACAGAAGTATAAGGGCAAAGGACAATCTATACAAATGAATGATGGATAGATGTATAGCAGGTTGAGATGGGTGATCAAGGAAAGGTAATCCAAGTAGGACTGTGTCAGCAGCAAGGACTGAGCTGCTGGCAAAATTCATCAGAGTTTATAATTATTTACCTATTAGTCCTTGGGTCCAATCAAATAGGAACTTTCACATCAGTGTTATGTGTCCACTCTTTATGGGGTTCAGATGAAGGAGTTATAGCCTTTCCTTGGTCTTATATGTCATTAGTTAAGTTCTCAGGTCTGACTTTTCTGATACAATTTTAAATCCCCTATGGGCCCAGGCTGTCCCAACTCACCTTAATAATTTATAAGATGGCACCCTTTCTGAACTCAGAAATAAATAATTTATCAATCCATGCCATGTGAGTGGTATCAAAGTCATTTGGTGTCTGTCTACTCAAGTCCAGAGTCATGCTCCAAATTTGAAATGTAATCAAAAGCTGCTTACACAAGGGATTCTTTCTGGGCAAGCCACAGTTTGAAAATGTATATGGTTTGCATAGTGTGGAATAACTTATGCCATGGCACAGCCAGATCTCAACACTAGGATCTAGGATCATCTACCTTGAATCCCATTGACAGTGAACACAAGACCAGACAGCAGTGGAAAGGCCAAGGTAAGATCCCAGTAATAACTTTTGGATAGAATTTTTTTAAATAGTGATGTATGTGAGCTTAATTCTGGGAACTAGATGCCATCTTGAGCTGGTGTTTCCTGAGTTTGCTTCCTTCCCACAAGAAGAAAAGAGAAACATGGACAGAGAGTGAGCAGAGAGTTTGCAGATTTATAAAGGAAAGTGGAGACAGAATACTCAAGTCCAGGAGTGATTCCAAGAGAAGAACACCACCCTGCCTTCCTCCCCCATGGCCTTTTACTATTCTGATAGTGGCAACTTGATAGGCACTGGGGAATGCTTTACTGATATTGATCATTTCTTTAGTGCCTCATGAACCAAGTCATTGATTCTTACACATATTCTGGATGCCTTCTGTGTATAATTAAACAGGTGATAGTGTATTACCTTTGTAATGAGAGGAGTGGTCATGAATCATGGTCACATCTGTCTATTTCTATTCCAACTCAATTTACTTGTTTTTTAGGGTGTCAATGATTCCCTTCCCTTTACAGGTATGTGTAGTTTATAATCTGTCATGTGTCCACATCCTTCCTGCCTATGGAGAAACAATTACTGCCTCAATATTACTTGCACTTCCTCTTTCCTTTGTAGATTCCCACAGTATTTGCATAATAGTCTAAGACATGGTAGACATTAAATTGTGTTATTCACTCCAGTTAATTTAGTGGTTGACTATTCTAGATACAGAACTTGTGTGTGTATGTGGTAGAGGTATATGTATGCCTATATATAAGCAGGTGTAAATGGACATGTGCATACCTGCATTTGTAGGCCAGAGAATGATGTGGTGTAACTGCCTTTATTGTTCTATATTTTGTATTTTGAGACAAAGACTCTCTCTGTACCTGGAACTCACCAATTTGACGTGATTTAGAAAGCCTTTGAACACCAACAATCTGCCTGTCTTTCCTACCCTACTCTCTGCTAGGATTACAGCTATGCACCACCACACTTGGCTATTTATGTGAGTTCTGGGCATGTGACTTTCAGTACTCTGTCTACACATCAGGCACTTTACTGACTGGCTAATCCCCCTCCCCCACAGCTCTCTAGAACTGGCTTTTGTAAATAACACCATTGGTGAACAAATGTAACTCTCACCTCTAAGGAAAATAACAGTTAATCCTAAAACTAAATATGAGTAATCATGGAACAAGGACAAGAATTCAGGTTAGCTCAAATATAATGTTCCAATCTGGTAATAAGAAGTTTTGTAGTAACTATTCAAAAGAAGGATAAATCAAGACACCATTTAAATATGTTAGGGAGACATCCGGAAGGTAGGTAACAGCAAAGAGAGAAATATCTGTTATAGGTCCCAAATGCTACCTGGTAGCAGTCTTAGTCTAGATTGATGGAAGCTAGTGGTCTTTTAGCACGTTAGAAGAAAATGTGCCTCATGGTCATGGGGACAGATATGTGTGTCAGTGCATACATAGAGGTGGGGAATAAATGGCTGTTAAGGGGCCTAAAGAAGCCCAAGACAACTTGGCTTCACATCTACAACTTCCAAAGTCCACAACATCAAAAGCATTCATTGGTCAATCAGCCTTGCAGAAACTTTAGCATGGGTACAGCTATTATTTTTTTCTTGAATTTCAGATCATACCATTAACAAATGAAACTTACTGACCATTTTTTCTCTAACATTAGGTTCTACTTGGTCATTTCAGGATTTAGTCAGGGTATTTCAGACTAAATATTACTTTGTATTGTCATGCGTGCATGACATTGTGCATGTGTGCATGTATGTGTGCATGCGTGCGTGTGTGTGTGTGTGTGCATGTATGTATTTAACACTGTTTAAAAGAAATAATAGCCTGACTTTGTCTCCAAGATATTCCTTGTTTTAATAAAGCCTTTTCCTCCAGGCATAATGTAACATTGCCATTATGGAACAGAGATGAATTTAGCAAATCGTGATGGAAATGGAATAAGAACAATATAGTGACAGCTAAGGTCTATGGTAATGGCAAAAAATGCTATTACCACTCACTACTAGAGAGAGGGAGAAAGGTCATAGAACTCTCACTTGAAATTCTAGCCATTACTCTCTTCTGCCTCCTAGGCTACTGTGATTTTGCATTACTGTTGAAGTAATGCAAGAGATGAGAGGTTAACTAAAGGGGAAGTCCATGATACAACCTTTTTCAAATAATGAGGTGAGTCTTTTCAATGGCACACCTGTCATGAGTTTCCTCCACTTCTGTAAGTAATCCTTCAATAATATTTTTATAAGTCCATTTGATCACCAAATTGGGCTTGGGTGGAACCCTTGTCTGTCTTTCATCAGTGCCCTATCTGGGGTGAATAAATATTTGTTCATATCTCCCCAGAAAAGGCTATTCAATCAAACCATTATTTGTTTACTGTATTCAAATGTACAGAAAAAAAGTGTCATAAACTGAATAAATGCACTAGAATACTAGAATAACAGTATCCTGAGGCAGCTAGACTACCAACAAAGCATATAGCCTTGTCACTGTTTTCTTACAGATGTCTCTATTTGAAAAAAAGGGGGGTTATGAAATAGACAAGCTCAAGGGTCATTTGCTGTTCTAGAATTCTCTCCTATAACTCTCATAAATCAAGATAGCACTGCAATGTTATTTGACATTTTCTAGTTCCATTCAGATTGTATAAACTGTAGATAATTTTGAATACATCCTCTGCAGTTTATAAAGAGTAAACATGAGCACAGTAATGCCACTGGGCCCTGTTATGTAGCATCTCTGAGAGGGGCAGCATTCTACATGAATATGGCCTCCTTGCTTAGATGCTTATGAATGGTGCTGCCTTTCTGTGACAAAACATGATTCTGTCCCTGTACCATAAATGCTCAAGGACTGCATTCAGCTTTCTTTTACCCTTTTACACTATCATTTACTCTTTGTTCTTTTTCCCAGCACTACAATCACTGGCTACCCTGTGGGCAGTGGATTAGAAGAACATCAGAGAGCCTGACTGATGCTTCATCTAATCTTATAGTGGTACTCTTTTTTCCTATGTTAGTTAGTTTATTAATAACATCTTAATAATTTTAAGTAATCAAAATTTCTACTGAAAGCCCTAGAAGATTGTAATATATTTTTATTTTTTGTTTCTTTACACCCCTTTTTAAATCATGTTTTCAATTCTTTGAGAATTTGTGTTTGTATGAAAGCATATTTACTAGGTAACCTTCCCAAGCTGTTTCCTCAGGGATTGGATTGCTCTAATGCTCTACAACCATGGGCAATGCACTTTTTGAGTTTCTATTAGACTCAAACTGAATGTAAACTAGCATGGGATCCAAGGAAAGAAAGCAAATGGAGATAAAAGAAAAGGACAGAAAGATGTCTCTAGAGCAGTGGTTCTCAACCTGTGGGTTGCAATGGTTTTAAACCTTTTGGGGGTCAAGTGACTTTTTTATAAGGGTCACCTAAGGCCACTGGAAAATACAGTTATTTGTATAACAATTCATAACTGTAACAAAATTACAGTTATAAAGTGGCAGCAAAAATAATTTTATGGTTAGGGATCACCACAGCATGAGAAACTGTATTAAAGTGTTGCAGCATTAGGAAGGTTGAGAAACACTGCCCTAGAGTGTTTTCAACATTTCCCGAGGTTGGTTCTGTGTGGTATCTGCTTTCCTGAATAATTCCACTTCAACCAGTTTTTCTATTGAAATAGCTCAAGGTGCTGACCTACCTCTTCTGGAAACATTTACACCTTTTTAGAATTCTTCTAATCTGGGTCACCTCTTTTCTACTAGTTCCTACAGTGACAGAAATGTGAAGAGGAAGTAAGTGTTACTATTCCTCAAAAGGTGTACTGTTCAAGTAGGGATACCTCCTGCCTCTTCCATGCTTCATCTAAGCAGAGAACCCGTAACTCAAGCCCAGAGCATGACAGCCTACGTCTCTATGTGGTACCCTGGTTCACTTTATGATTTGCATGGGAATGAAAGTCCAGATTTCTTACTTTCGTTCAGGACTCCTTATAAGGCATGTCTGTGAAACCAACTGATGTTACTCAGGATAAGACCCAATAACCAAGGAAAACATGTAGCTACTTTAGAATGCACGGAGAATGACTATCAAAAGGTAAAATAGTTGCATAGTTGCCTTTATTCCTTGCTTAACTTTTTGTAGTTTTCTTTGCTAATCAATGTCACTGGAAATACAGTGGAGCTAAAATCTTAAATTATAAACAACATTTTTACCACTAATCTCTCCATTATGCAACTCAAACACTCTGAAATTCCATATAATTCATGATATGTAACTTTCACACGACAAATATTCCACCATTACTGGAACTCTGTGTCAGACTTAACAGCCTGAGAAAACCAGGAAAACAAAAACAAAAACAAAATAATATTTTAGACTCTATTAACTTAACAAAACCATAGTTTTCATCAATGAAAAGGCAGGGTCATCAGATAGCATCCAAGGCTGATAGCTGAGGCCTTTTTTCACATTGCTATGACCACCTACTTAATGTTTCCACCGTGTAAAATGAAAAAAAAAATGTTTTAAAATTAAAAAAAGAAAATTTCTTTGACTTATGACTGACATTGTTCTTCTACTATGAAAACTTCACAAAACAGCTTCTAAATTACAACATGGAACCTAGGATAGACTATGTATGTGTTCCTGGGCAATGGTCATTCATAGTTGACTCAAGAATAAACTATCTTTTATTCCATTTGATATGAGGGTTGTGATTTGGGGTCCACAATAGTCATCCTTGGATTTATTTCCATCTTCAATTTGTCATGGAAGCATTTTGATATGCAATTTCAAAAAAAAAAAAAAAAGACACCAGCATAACTAATGAAACTGCTGCTTATGTGATTGGTTCTATTGTGTGAAAGTCTTGATTAAAGGAAATGAGAAAAACGGAAAACTATTTTATTGAAGCTGCAAGTACAAAGGGGAAGGAATGCTTTCCTTTTCTTTTCCTCATTATTTCTGACTCTGCCCTTCTCTACAAATGTAAAGTAGTTTTTCCAAACTAAGTAAATTCTCAAAACCTTTACTATAAAAATAAAGTGCTTTAAATAAATGTATAAAAAATTTAATATTACTCACTGCACAAATCAAATCCAGAGTTAAATGAAACAAATTTACTTCCAGTCAAGTCTTTAACTTTCCATTGACCAAGGATGCCTACACAGATAATAATAGCTTATTCCTGATACACATACAGGGGAGGAAAAGGAAATATTGTTTTCCTTAGAATATGAGCCAACCAAATTATAAAGACTTCCTGTGCAACTTCACAGAATTCAAATTACAGTCAACACACCCTCCAATAGTTAGTATGTTCAGCTAATCCAAAAGGATATATGTGAATTTCTGTCCCATTTTGTTTCGGCTCCTGAAAACATTTATTTTTATGCATTGTTAATGTGTGTCAAACTTGGTGGTAAGCCTGGGAAATTTAAAAGGAATAAAGTATACTCTGCTAATGAAAACATGTTTACACACTTACACACTTTCTTGTATACTGGAATTGTAACACAATGAGTTCTCAATATAATTAACTGTTTGACATCAAAGTGGTGTTTAATTCTGAATGATGCTATACTAAATCCTTTTTTTAAAAAAATACTTGTGTTTATATTTGATGGAACTTTAAAGGATGAGGAAGATTTCATTATGTAATAAAAGCACTCCAGGAATGAATCTGGAATGAGAGAAGGGAAATGTGAAGCTGCATAGGGAGGGAACCCCAGGGAAAGGCAGATGTTTAAAAAGGTACTCAAGGGAGAGGAGAAACCATTAAATCTAAGAAAAATGTCTGGAGAATAACAGTGTATGATGGTCTCGGTCTGTATAATATTTTTAAAAACTTGATTTTACTGTAAATACTAGAAATCAAAATATTCATAAAATAAAAAAACAGCTACCATACACATTCTTACATTTTCAAGGCCTGCCTAATTATATGGCAAACTTTGTGATGGAAAACAGATATTTTGACCAGTTAGCATGCTCTGTCTAAGTGCATGGTATTTGGAGCATTGCCTTGCATCACGAGCACTGGTTTTATCTGTGTATTTTATTATATTGGGGATGAACACTTAAATGAATGGCATAAATTTTCCTGAAGCACTAACTAGCAGCAGCAAGTTGGTGTTAATATCACTCTAAATAGTCGTTTTCATAATCTCTCATTAGGAAATTACATTTCACAAATGGCAAAAGTTTGGAGGAAATAAAAGTAAAGTGGGACTAGAAAAGTGAAAACCCATGAGGGATTGCTGGGTGAAGAGCATTCATGTGCTACTGCTTTCTTAATTTTAAGCACACACTTTTATTTATGATACATATTAGATGCTCAGTTTAGAGGAGTGAGCTAACTACAAAACTACAACCTTGAGATTCTCATAGAATAAAGTAATTTCCTAGTATTCATACATGACAGCAATGTTCTATAATGCAGGCGTTTCTAGTAGTCTAAAGAGGCCTTCCCATACTGTTTTAACTACAGTAATATTTACTTACTGGATAATATAAAATTATGGATTTTGGAAAACTAAACAAGACTATTCAATAAGATGTGTTAGAGAATACTTGAATGTTCAGTTTATGTTAAACACTGTATTACAAGCATTACATACTATTATTTAACTTTCTAACCACCTAGGGGACACTAGGGATATAAAAAGTCAGCAATTAAACTTACCTAGAAATATGTGATTTGCTTTGTGAAAAAGAGAAAGGAGATATAGAGATAAAGTAAAATGACTCTAATAAAATCAGTGCTAGGACAAAGACTCGGAGGATAGAAAATCAAGGTTCCCAAGCAGACAAACAAACAAGCAAACAAAATTACTTAATATATAAATGGTAAAATACTTAAACATGTACTTCATCAAAAATAATAGCAAAGAAGAATAGGATAACACACTGTCATTTAATTATCTTAAGGACACAAATGAAAAACACAATACTAATGTACACCTATCATGACTATGTTTTGTTTTTTTTTATTTAAATGAATGATGATGTCAAGGGTTAGAAAGCATCAAGAGGAACTTGGACTCTACATGTAAAAAAAAGTCATGGTATGTGCAATTTGTAAATAAACACATACCATATTATCTTACCACTTTAGAATAATTTCTTTACTCAAGAAAAAAACATATGAATTCTCAAATACCTATGCAGGCATGTCAATCACAGCTTGATATTAATAGCCTAAACTGTATCCAACCAAATTGTTTATCAGCAAGTAAGACAAATCGGGTTTTATCTTTGTAATATCGCACAGCAATAAAAATAAACTATAGTATCGGTATATTCCAGCATAAATAGACTTTATTATTCTGAGTAAAAGAAACTAAGCTTTGAGCCTGATGTTAGTTACATTGTAGAGGACACTAGAAAAGACACACTAACCTGTAGAGTGAGACAAAGCAGATCAGTGAGTGTCAGGAGTGAGACCAGACAGGAGGAGTCAGAATTAAAAAGTGTAAAAGGACTTGGAAGTAGATATGAAATGTCATTGTCTGGGTTTAGCTGGTGGTTTCACAGATGTCAAACTGAAACTGTGACAAATACCTGAAATTTAATAGGTGTCAATTAGTATTAGGTAAATCTTTTTAAATATTTACATATGCCTCTATGAAGAATTTTTGGTTTTTTGCTATCATCTTGATCAGTGGGAATCATCATCCACATTTACCAACAGCTACTCCCTAGGTAGAGAAAGAATTGGAGTATATTTTTGTTTGTTTTATTTTCCTATTAGTTCATCTTCGTATTCTTAATACCCCCGAAAAATTTTTAAACATTTCCTTAAGAATAAATGTTCTTCCTTCATAAGAGTGGTCACATGTGCCTGCACTCTCAGCTCTTGGGAGATGGGAGGCAGAAAGATACAGAATTTAGTGTCAGCTTTGACTACAGAAAGCCATCACTAAATCTTTTTAAGAATTTAGGGTTCTTTGAAAAATATACCAACTCTACATTAACAACAAATAGAAGAGTAAAAACAAGCTTAGAGCCACTATGTTCTCTACTTTTTTAAAGTATGACTACAAGAAAGATAAGTTCTGTATTTAAAAGAAAAAAAAACAATGTACTTTAAAAGCAGTTTATTACAGTTAAGAAATAGTCCATTATGCTGGTAACTATCTCCCTACTTATGTTTGTGAAAATAACCAGGAGTCATTAATAACACTTCGAATATGAAAATTTATTGTGCCTTCCTTGTCCTTAGGTTCCTAGACAGGTAAAAATTAGTGAACAGAGACGAGGGACAGCTTAGTTATTTTCTTCAGTGAGTCACTGAGCCTACTCTTAATGACAGAATTTTAATTAGATAAACTAATCAACTACAGGCTATCTACACCAGAATCTTGCGTTAGTCATTCAGCATGTTTTGTAAATAACATCTGTGTCCCGTTTTCGAGGGCTCAGTACCACACTCTTGCCTACCCGACAAAATGACAGTTAAACACAGCATCAGTGGCCAAGATCTCTTAGAACTCCGCATCGTGGAAGAGAAGGGCCGTGTGACGCAGAGGTCATCACTAAGGCCGCATTCTCATTTAGACTTGACGCTAAGCAGCAGACCTTGTGCCGAGCTTTCTTGGCCTCAGTTTCTGCTACTTCCAAACAAGAGGAGTCATGCTGTCCTGTTTCTGGTTCTTCTCCAAGCACATCGGCCCTGCATTGATGTCCCTGCCCCGAGTGCTACACAGATGCACTGCCCCACAGTGTTTGGCCTCTAGCTATCCTTTAGGTACCCTATCAGCTTCCCCACGACGTCTGCTGGCCTCAGTGGCCTCCTCCCAGGACTCTGCTGGGCCTGCCAGGGTGCGTCAGAACTTTCACCCAGACTCTGAGGCAGCCATCAACCGCCAAATCAACATGGAGCTTTACGCATCCTACGTGTACCTGTCCATGGCCTACTACTTCTCCCGGGATGATGTTGCCTTGTACAACTTCTCCAAGTATTTCCTTCGTCAGTCCCTGGAGGAAAGGGAGCATGCTGAGAAGCTAATGAGGCTGCAGAACCAACGAGGAGGCCGAATCTGCCTCCAGGATATCAAGAAGCCAGACCAAGATGACTGGGAGAGCGGTCTGCGGGCCATGGAATGTGCTCTGCTTCTGGAGAAGAGTGTGAACCAGTCGCTGCTGGACCTGCATACTCTGGCCTCAGAGAAAGGAGATCCTCATTTGTGTGACTTTCTGGAAACCCACTACCTGAATGAGCAGGTGAAGTCGATCAAAGAATTAGGTGACCACGTACACAACTTAGTCACCATGGGGGCTCCAACTGCTGGCCTAGCAGAGTACCTTTTTGACAAGCACACCCTTGGAAGTGAAAGCAAGCATTAAGGCAGAGGCTGCCTTTCCAATACCCTAGTGGATTTCAAGACCTGGAGTTAGCGGTTGCCTGCTTTCTTGCCCTTAAAATTCAACTCTGTCTTTACATTCTCCTCTTAGGACTGTTCTGCCAGTGTTTTGTAGAGATAATTTGCCTAGCCCAGTATTAACCACAGCTTCCCACCAACACCAAAAATACTAATATTTTCCAAGCCTATAAGACAGCCCAGAATACTATGATATGTAAAGGATGGTAAACAAAACACTGAAATTAGATACAAGATCATGCTCTTAGAATATTATCTAATGTTATTCCTAACCATGAACCTTAATTGAAATTCCACGATTTTCAATTCAACAATCTGTTCTGTCTTCAAGATCTTACGCACAATGCTCAGCCAGGAAAATATATAATATATAAATAACTGTAAGACAGAGAAGATGTAGAGTACTATGAAAGTCACACATGCAAATTTTGACAACTATTCTATTTTTCCAATGTGCTCTAAGAAATGACAATGTATGGCGATGACCTAGATAAAAAAAAAAACTCACATCAAATTTGGTATTAGCTACCTTGAGTATTGGTGGTGGTATTGGGCAGCTTACTACATTCACATTTTAAGGGTTCTGAAAAGTCTTTTAATTAAACACACACAAAACACAAAATCAAAAATGTGCTTTTATGTTTCAGTGTTTCACAATGATATACTATCTATAGGGTGATATAGGTTCATTTTATTATTGTTTTTTGTTTGGGGTATTACCTTTAAAAAATTAATTGTCTTTAAAAAATTAACTTCAATATAACAAAGCAGGCTGGTTTGGCTTCAGACTCTATACCAGACCCTAACCACAGGGTTGTATAGCCTCCCTTTCAGTATAACTGATTAGAATTAAAAACCTCATAAAATGCACTTTTATGGTGTTTAGAATGGGAGAGAAATGATGAGGCAGAGACCTCAAGAAGGGATCTAGAATGATGGCAACTTCCTACTGCGCAAAGGGTTTTGTTTTGTGGTCTTGGTTTGTTTGGTTTTGTTTGGGTTTTTTATTGTTTTTGTTTTGTTTTTTGTTTGTTGGTTGGTTGGTTGCTTGATTGGTTGGATGGCTGGTTGGTTGGTTGGTTGATTTGTTGATTGGTTAGTTAACTAGCAGATTTGTTGGTTTTCATTCTGGGGAAATTGGGAGGTGAGAAGATGTTTGGGAAACAGATACTGGAATCAACTAGCGAAACCATTTGATGAATAGGAAAACAAAAAGGCCTAGGAATAGCAGTATGTAATGTAAAGGACACAGGATGGATGAATGAAGTGCTAAAAGGAAATACCTCCCAAGGTTCCCAGAAAAATGTTTAAAACATTGAACACTCATCAGATTAACTTGAAAACCACATGAAGGTCTATTGTTAATGAGTCATGTGAGACACAGATGACAAGAAATTGGTGTACAAAAAGCTAGGGAAAGCAGGAAGGCCTCTAAAAGAAAATGGGGAAAGAGTTGTGCATTGACTCTTATAGTAAGGTCTTAAAACTTATAAGGCTTCTTATAAGTCTGTTTTTCAGGGAGAGAAAGTAAAGTGTTATAAGTTGTTTTAGGTAAACTGGTCATTCTGTGGGAATTTGTACAGGGCTATCAAGAAACCTTTAGCAAAAGGCTAATAGGCCCCCCAGAATGATAGCTGGGAATCCAGCATGGGACTGACTCAGACCCCCTGAACATGGGTCTCAGCTAGAAGGCCTGGGCAGTCTAAGGGACCTCAGACAGTGGAACCAGGATGTATCTCTGGTGCACAAAAGGACTTTGGGAGCACATTTCCCATGGAGCAATACTACCTTAACCTAGAGACAGGAGAGAAGGCCTAGTCTCTACTCCAAATGACTTGACAGATTTAGATGACCCCTCCTGGAGGGCATCACCCTACATGTGGAGTGAAGAGGGGGTAGGAAGGGAGGGTCGTCGTGGGGCATGGGAGAGTGAGAGAGAGGGAAACCGGGAGGGAGGGAGAGGAAACTGGAATCAATATGTAAAATAAAAAAAATCCTAGCCAATAAAAACAAAGAAAGAAAGAAAGTAACTCAGTTTTCCAGACATTGGCCTGCCTAAGATCCTTTCTAGTATATTTACTGATTAACTGAATGTTCATTGTACTCAGTGACTAACAAATAAGAACTGCAGACTCTCAGAACAGCAGCTAAAAACACTTGGAAAATTAGGCTGTGGTCTGTAATCTGAAGAGTTCATGTCCCAGACTCCACAGATACAACACAATATATTGTGTTAATGGTAGCTGTCATTAAATCCAACTTCACTAATTACATTCTGATGTGGTCATAAATTCATAATGTATTATTTAAAAAAAGGCTGTGTTACATGACAGGGTTGCAATACATGATCTAAGTATATAAGAAGAATTATAGAGAATATTGAATAACATTATTAAAATGACTGGGAATATATATTTATATCAAGGTTAGCTAGAATCCTTTTTAAAGTAACATTTTAAGTTCCCATTTTTAAAAATAATTTGTATTTTAAGACAACTTTCTTATGGATATCCATTACTATCATAAGAAAAAAAACTATAAGCTGTAGAAAAAGGCAAGAACGTTTGAACTTAAATTAAAATTGTGGGAACATAATAGAAACAAATAGATGCTAGTGAGAATTCAGAGGTGAAATCACTTAAATTTTGTGATCATGATCTATTCAATCAAGGGGCACCAAAAACAGGATATGGAAAGGAAACTGGTTTGTCTCAAGCCAGTTTCTGGAAAATGTGGGACTTAAAAATAAACAGCACTCTCAGCAGGAGAGCTAAGTAGAGGAGGGAGTGTGTGATGGTACAGGTTTGTTGCAATGATTATGGTCATTTTCCATTTTATTCTGAAGTAGTCTGTTTTGCTGCACAGACATCCTATTATACATCTTTAGCAAATTTCCTCTTCAATTTTTCTAGATGAGTATTTTTCAAACAACACACTGTAATCCATTAGTGAGATAGGTTAGTGAGTCACTATCTACTTTCTGTGAACAAAACAGAATTGAAGTGAAGGTCGATGAAGTAATGATATTGTCCAATGATACTTGCTTCAGGTATGTGCATGTATTCTCATGCGTTTATAGCTTAGAGGGTGACATATCTTACTCATGTTGCCATCATAAGTATACAGCAGCTATTCTTTTGGATAATTATTTTTACAGTCTCCTAGCTCCTCAAATTTCCTAATCCCCTTTGCCTACTGTCAGTGATAATCCTTTTACTCACTAAGAAATTAGAAGTAATTGCAGGAAATTTTCATACCGTTCCTGTGCTGAATGAATTATACCCTTACATTTGTTATGCATTTGTTATGATTTTTGATATGCTACAATAGTTGAAGGAAGCAACACAAGCAGATCCACAAAACCCAAGGATATGGGGTACCAACAATAACCCTCCATTGCATAAATTTCCTGTCTTCATTAGTTAATTCCCATGAGAACATAAAATTTTGTTTTTCTTAGAATCCCTGTATCCATCCCCTTGAAGACATTTCTTACAAAATTTACTTCTCCTCTCTGCTTCCACTTCTTACCATGCTCTTACTTGACCATCCCCAAGTTCAGCTTCACACAAAATTTTTTCTCTGTCCAAGTCATGTGAGTTCTGTGTTTTCAAATTCATTTTCCAGCCTCTTCTTTTTCAACACTAGCATTGCCTGAGATAACTCACTGTTATAAATCTCAGCTACCCTTTCTAACTCCTCTAACCCTCTTGACTTTTAAACCTTGGACCATGCTTGTATCTAGATTCTCATATGTATCTGCATTTGTTTTCTAAAGATGTCACCAAACCAAATGAGTTTTACTTGATTTGTACATCACATATTTATATAATGTAATGATTCTTCCCTTTGAAATCTGGGATTGCATACCAAATACTTGACACTTTTCTTCAGATATATATCAGATATCTCATAGTTGATCCATTTAAAGTCAAATTCTTGATTCTCTTGCCCTCTAAAGCTTGTACATTCCCTTCTTTTCTTCCTATAAGTACAAATCCATTCCACTGCTTTCTATGATCTATCCATACATGACTCTGCTTTTTTTTTCCATATTATAGTTCAGAACATTGGTTGATTCTTTCAATACAACTTCCTAAAGCTTTTGTTTTCTATAAGGTCTCATCATTTCATGCACCATTATATTTTACAACACACTCTAAACAGTTCTGGCTGTATCCACAATTGTGTGGATGGATTTGTTTCTCCACAAAGCAGCCAATGTGGGTTTTACTTTAATTAAGTCCATATGTAATACTTCTCAAAAAATCTTTAATGATTCCCACAACTTAGAAAAAAAAGTCATGTTGTACATCATGCCTCACGTAGCCCTGTGTGATTCCAGCACATAAACTTCTTGGACCAGATGCACTTTGTGTGTATTTATGAGTATTTGTAACAAGTGCTAAGACTTGAGAGATTGTGTGTGCATGTGTATGTGTATGTACATGTGTGTGTTTGTGTGTTCATGTGCATTAACTTTTAAGAGTTAACTATCACTTCCTGAATGCAGGGATTATTAATGTTATCTCTCTATAACAAAAAATAGTAAAATGGAACAGAAAGGAGGAGGAGAGGAGGGGATTAGTGAAGAGAGAATGCCTTTTGGTCAGTATACCAGACATATCTGTCCCCACTGTCCCCTGTTCTTCAAGTATGTTCCCTCTGTGATGAGCTTTACCCCTGAAAGGAAATACCAGTTGTACTCTCTCTTTATATCTCTGATTGCCAATGTATAGACTTCATGATCATCCATTCTAATTTAGTCACTACCTTTTTTGGTCCCTCTCCTTTGATTTTGTTTTCTCAATGGCATTTATCACCATCTGACACATTTTTGGTTTGCTTAGGATTTCCTCTTTCATTAGGAGGCAAGTTTCATCAGCCAGATCTGAATACAACTTTCCTGCCTGGTAATAGGTCCAAAATGATAATGAATGAGTGAATGATTAAAATATCCTGAAACTAGTTAAAAGTGCTAATCCACAGCTGGGCATTGGTGACAAACGCCTTTAATCCCAGCACTCAGGAGGCAGAGGCAGGCAGATGGTGAGTTAGAGGTGAGCCTGGTATGCATACAGAGCTAGTTCCAGGACACGTTCCAAAGTAATACAGAGAAACACTGTCTCCTGTCTCAAAAAACCAAAACCAAAATCAAACAAAAAAGTGCTAATCCAGACGTTTAGAAAATTTAGGCTTAGAACGCATGTATTTAATTCCCACATTTAAAAATAATTAAATGAAAATTGGGGGAAAATAGTAATATTGGAGAAGAGGATCTGGAAGCTTCTTGGGAAGCTATCACTAATTAGTAGTATTACTATTACTACCCAAAAGAAAAGAAAACAGGAGACAGACCCAAATACAGAAACTGGGTAGGTTCTAGATTTACAGCAGGCTATACTTTAAATCCTTGAAAAGATTTGGGAACAGAACATAAAAAGGCAAACAATAGTTTTTAAATGCAGCACTGATTTTGGAGCCATGAAGAGAGGTCCTCTTAGATATGCCAGAGTTTTCTGTGCCTGTGAATGGGAAAGCCATCATAGCTGGTGATCGGAAAGTCAATAGCTATTTCAGAGTGATGCCTTTCGGAGTGGTGGAGGCAGAATGTCAAATCAGATTAAGGGAAACGAGGTGGAAAATAACAGAACTCTTTTCAAAGATTTTTGTTTTCCTCTTTAATCAAAAGCACAAGAGGAAGATAACTGCAAATGTTCTTGGAAAATAAGCCAACAGAAAGGAGAGGCTTGAGAAACAAGCAATAGAGCAGGGTTTTAGGAAGAGTGGCATCAAAGATCAGAGCTCGGGTCTGACCAGGAAGCATATGATGATGGGAGATGTTATTCTGTAAATATGTTTCTCATACTGGTTAATGAATAAAGCCCTGTTGACCAATGAGAATGCAAAATAGGTGGGGTTAGGAGACAATGAGGAAAGAGGAAGTAGGAAGGAGAAGTCAACATGAAGAGCCTGGAGAGGTAGGACGTCAGCCGTTCTTGCCGGTAAAATGAGACCACATGAAAATACTTAGATTAGTAGAAATGGGTTAATAATTAAGACAGAGCTAGCTGGTAAGGAATTAGTAACTGGCTAACAGAATTGTATGAAATACAGAGTCTCTGCATGTTATTGGGGGGCTGGCTTGGCTGCGGGACCAGATCTGCGGCGGGGAAAAACATGCTTGTAACAATATGCCCTCACAGAAGAGGGAAAAAGTGGCTGAGTGTCCTATGAGAAGAAAGCAAATTGAGGGTTCTTATCTTGGCAGTGCTAGGTTTTCTAACTAAAATAGCAAGCACAAAACTTATGGAGTCATGATGGTCTATTTAGAAATACTTCAATGAACTCTATTCATCAACATTAAAACACTAAGCAAACATAAATTATTTTATAAATATGAATTCTTTACCACATGTCTAATACTTAAAACAAAACCTGGAGCTTTCTTTGGGGGGGATTCAATATACAAAATACTGCACCTGAATTAGATGGTGGATTAGAAGCTGCCTCTATGTGATGTAATGAATGTGAAACCTCTGGATAAAAGAAAACAAAAACAAACAAAAAAGTCTTCTTTTCCAAAGAGGAAAGTGAGAAGAGTATCAGGTACACAAACAATGTCAGGATGGCAGAAATCATGAGCAAACAGAAAGGCTACTCACTGAAAAGAACTAGGCAGCACATGGCTGCAGTGGCCTGGCTGACAGCACAGTAAGTGTTAGTGAAAACCTTATCCAAGAGGCAAACCAGGCAAGGTAAGGAAGAAGAGACCAAAAATCCCACCTGTAGGACAAACCTACAGTCCTTGAATGCTTTAGACAGTTTATGCTTTTGGTGAGAGAGTGACTCCTCTGGCACATGGAGCAGGGATGGAGAAGAGTCCATCTTGTCGCTCTTTGTGAGTTGAAGAACTGTGACTAAATACAACCTTAAAAGGGAACCTATTATTTAAGACTGAATTTCTGAAACAGCCTGAGAACAAAAACCAATTGATAAGTCAGAGGTCCTAGAGTCACCCTGCCACAACCACAGGTTCTTAAAGACAACTGCAAAAGGCAGTGGTAGAGAGGGGCTCAAACATTGATGACTCAATGTGTCTGGCAACAATAAACTTGGTTCAGGCAGTGAAGAGTGAAGTAGGATCAAGCTCCGCCCTTAGTGCCTAGTAACTGACCCAACTAACAGATCCCTGAGCCTGGGTCAGTTTCCATAGCCAGAAGATTAAATACCACAGAGTCTGAGATCTCTGAAGTTCCAGTATGCTACTGAACATTCACAATCTGATTCCACTGATAGGGGTTTTAATGCTTACTAGATTGTGAAAACTTTGGTTCCCAATCTCCTGTACAGATCTCATTGCTATGTTTGCTCTACCTACTCACAATGCTCATCACAGGGCTCACAACACAGCCCTCACTCACATTACAGGGCTGCAAGCTAACCCCAACCAGGCTACATAAACTAAGAAGCCTTCTCTGGTTAAGGAAACCTATCCATCTCAGACTGCAGAGAGGTACTGGAGTGAAAAAGAGAAAATAAATACAGTGATTCTGGATATTTGACAGTGGAGGACTTAGCAACAAGACAAATCACTAGATACAGTGGTCCTCAACCTGCAGGTTGTAACCCCCATGAGGTCACATATAGAAGTATATACTGCATATCAAACATTTACAGTGCAATTCATAATAGAAGCAAACTTACAGTTATGAGATAGCAACAAAACAATTTTATAGTTCAGGGTCACCATAACATGAGGAACTGTGTTGTAGGGTGCATCTTTGGGAAGATTCAGAACTTAGAAGACAAGTCTTCAAGTTCTCTTAGCTCTCAGCCCAAACCACTACAACTACCTGGTTGACTCCAATTTTGAAGGTTCTAGAAAGAAGCTGATAGAACACTTCTGTCTTATGTACCTTGCACACCATATGCTCCCTTACCCTTTTATGACATAATACATGGTATCCTAATCAATGACAAAATTAAATGTAAGAAGGGCTTTTGTGGTGTTTTTCAATGACCTTATTATATTTAATTTTGTTTGGAGAGTTTTTCCTGCTTTCTTACTTCATTCGTTTAGTATTTCTCCTACATAATTTTTTATCTCCATAAGACACTCTTTTGCCATGTTTTTGTTTTGTGTTCATTGATGATCTACTAGCGGCCTTTAAACAAATTTCAATGTATTTCTATATTTTATTCAATTCAGTGCCACTAATATTGTAACATTTTTATTCTTCCTAAGTGGTACTGGAAACTAAGACTCAAATATAGGCTGCTGACTGAGATCTTCAGTTAAGTTGGGAAGAGATATTAAAACTGTCAGGCCATGATGCAGAACAAGAAGCCTGCTGAAACAACACAACGTGGCCACAAAATCAGAGATGAAGGAAGGTTGTTCAAAGAAAACTGGACGGATGGCTACTTTGTTTTTCTCAAGGCAAATAACAAGGCAATATGCTTAACTTACAGAGTTTGTATAAGATTAATAGTATGAACTGAAGATGCATTACAAACAAAAATGCTGCTAAACTCAATGGGTTTCAAGGTTTGTATCAAAAACCTCTGCTGTAAGACCAAACCGCAGAGCTGTGAAAAACTCTGTCTTCACAACAAAATACTTTTCAACGAGTTTCCATTAATCCTTCAAATACACTATCAAGTATCCCACTAGTTTTATAGTTCCCTTTTTTTACTTTAAAAAAAAGAACTCAATGAAGTTTTATTAGCTAAAGGTGCTATTTATTGGTGATTGAAACATGGGCTCCAAATGAAGCAACAGATAATTAGGATTTCTTATGGGAAGACTTTTGCTGATCTTTGGCAGTAGTTATAAAAATTATGCATTGACCTAATTACTGCTCATCACAGTTTGCAACTATTAGTGTATTTAATGTAATGCACAGCAATTCTTCCACATCTAAGATGGCCCACCAAAAGTCTGGGTGCCCTGATCTTACTCCAAATACTGATTACTGGTCTTTATCAGACCTTCCTCAGTTTAAGTAGTCATCTTTGAGTTAACATGGTAGTCACTGAGAAAATAATTCATTGTGAATTAAAATTAGAATCAGGGGCAATGTTCTTATTTAAAATTTAACAAGTAGTAATAATTTACGATAGTTTTGTATAAGAAAGTTGATGAAATTCCTTTACACATGCTAACATTTATTTCTCATGACTCTGTTATCTAGGTGTTATTTCATTTTTCTAATAAACTTGAACTCAGAATTCACATTGTTAGGAAGTGTGTAAGCCATAATAATACTCTGGAGTTTCAATTTCAGGTTTTGAAGATTTATATTCAACAACTCTGCTTTCTGTGGAAGGATTTGAGACAAAATCCATGTTAAGTTCTTTATCTGAAGAACTAAATAAAATGCTTTTCCACTAGAGATTTCTCAGTATATGCCTCATCTTCAACAACATGATTTATGAGCTTAATTATACCCATTAGTAGGATATAATGATATCAAAGTCTTAATTATTAGATTTCAACCACACTAATTGGCACTAAAGTTATTAGAATGGTCAGCAGTATCTGACTTGAATCTTCATGGCTAACGTTTTACTGCCACACATGAGTTACATGTGATAATAAATTCAAATAGGTAAATAAAATAAGTATCCTCTAATTGAGCAGTATCCACACAAGATAATGAACAGGGCTTTCAGTTAATCTCCTACTGGCATGAATTTTAGATAGCTTATCAATCAATGAAATTTAAAAAATTATTTAGTAGATCCTTTCAGATTTTTTTCCTTATAAATAATTCAATTGTGTGTCTGGAAAGTAACAGTTTCAGATAAACTTTCTAATTCATTCTCTGCATTTTAAAATTCTTACACACTACATCCTTGTGATCTTGAAAGGGCACAGGACATAAGTTTCTGTGCTACCAAAAGGTGTAGCTGAGAAAGGTAAGGCAATTGCCAGACAAGCGGTACACACTGTAATCTCAGTATCTGGTAGATGAAGGGTCACGAGTTTGAGGGCAACCTAGGCTGCATAGCAAGTTTAAGGGCATGAAGTACACATAGGGAGACCTGGACTTAAAAGGAAGGTGAATGAGCTGGAGAGGCTCCATGTGTAAGAGTGCGTAATGTGCAACCACAATTATCTGAATTCAACTCTCCAAAATTCACATAAAGAACCAGGAATGGCTGTATGTGCTTCTAACCCCTGCATTAGAGGAAAGAACAATAGATCCTGGGTCTTAGCTGGCCAGCCAACCTAAACAAAATAGCTAACTTATGGTTTGGTGAGAACAAACATGGCAGAGAGTCAAAGATTTCCAACATCTTCATCTGCCCTCCATATATGTGCACATGAGTGTGCATGCGTAACATGCCCATACACCACACACACACACACACACACACACACACACACACACACACACACGCACGCACGCACACAAAGCTAAGATGTAATATGAGCAAGAGGCAAAGAGAGATATATGTATGTAAACTCCAACTTGAAATTGGAATTTCACCTACACAAAGGGATTTTAATGTCACCAAACTCCTGATTTGTAACACACTACTTGTGACTGTGATTAAACCCAAGAAGGGGGAAATGAGGAAGACATAAGGTGCTGTGTGAGAAGAAATGTGAGTGGAAGTCTGTGAAAGTGTGACTTCATAAGTAAAAACAGATGAGAATTGCATTATATAATACAGAGAAGCTGTCCAAGTGTTGATTAAATTATCACTGCAATATGTGGGGAAGTCAGAAGAGTCATTGAAAATACAAGAAAAGTTAAAGTGAATATGAGAGGAGAAAAAACCACTTCTACAAAGAGGTTCTAACCAAGCCAACAACCTGATAATCACACTTTCAAGTTCTCTCGGCCACAACCCACATGGCTCACTCTCACCAAGGCCTTCTGGGTTTCACACATATGGGTTGTATCTGCTCTGCATTCCCTACACTTGCACTCATGCATGGTCACTGTGATCCCTAGTTGTAGTCCTTTATCCGACACATTCTCTTCACCCTTCACTGTCTGTTCCCAGGTTGGTACACGCAATGCACAAGAACATACTGCAGGGCCCCACTACTCCATAGTCCCATCAAACATTTATTCCAGTTTCCTTATTCTCTTTAGTATCACCCATATGTTGCATATCCATCTACCCTAGAAGATTCTATATTACTGTCGTCAGTTTCTGATCTCTGGGAACTAATAAACGGCAAATGAGAACTGTTCAACAAATGAATCAAACTACCAAGCTATATTAGAGCCTAGCTAGAATAGTTCAGAGCCATTCCACCAAGCATCCAAACATGTACATTGAAGACATAATCATCTAGTTACAGAAAACAAGCCCATATTCAATGTAGCATCTTAGTGTGAGTACAGTAACCACATCCAGAATGCTGCAATAGATGTCCAGGATAATGCCAGAATAATGCTCTGCTGGCCATTTATATTTCCAAAGTTGAAATCTTGAATTCTTAGGAATCTTTAATTAGAAACCATAAGTTCTTCCTTTCTGAACATGTTATCTTTATAGTATTCACAAAGGGAACTACGATACGCTGAAAAAAAAAATCCAGAAAAGTGAGTCATATAAAGTTTCAGAAGATAGTCTCTCCAGGTGAAAACATTAATTTTTATAATATCCCTACTCTCAAAGCACCTGCAGCATTTTCATTTTCTGGATGGGGTCTTGCTGCATAGCCAGGCTGACCTCAAACTCCTTCTGGCTGCTCACCTCCAGTGTGAACCTGAGGCCTGCACATTTCTTGCTGAGCCTACTGTAGCTATGCACACCTGCTGTGGGTCCAGGAATTTACATTAAACATATTTGTTTCTTGTTTTGTATAACTTCCTACTCCCCTAGCCATTTCAAGCATGTTGCTGCTCACTCAGTCCTTCAGGTAATATAGGGGCAACAAGTACACCAGTTAGGCCTCTGGTCATCTCCACTAGGCTTTAGTAAGTCCTGTTGGTACTGACAGCTTAGTTTTCAGCCTCAGGAAATATTACCAGGGAACTGAATGGGAATCACAAAACAACTCTACATCTCCTTCTGGGGCTTGTCCACACCTAATGAGCTCAATGAAGAGTTAGAGAAGAAGGGAGCAGTCATCAAGAAAGCATGTGGCAAAAAGTCACTTTTCCTTCGGCTTCAAATATTTGTGGGATATCCTGCCTTCAGTGAGCCTTGTAGGATCTGAGGCCACAGTGATTGCCACAGCCCATCCCACCCGTAATTTAATTGACCTTCCTTTAGCATCAGTAGTTGAACTTAACCCTAAATTAGCCCCAAAAAATTTCTTGCAAGCAATAGCTCTATCTTAAAATCACCTTGGTACTCTACATCTGAGAACATCAAAGATCTGTAGTTGAAAATTCAACATGAATTCATTATATATTTATATGTGGCCACAGATAGGGTCTACAGAAATACCTCAGCAGTTAAGAGCATTGAATGTTCTTCAAGAGGACCTGAGTTCAGTTCCCAGTACCTATATGGTGGCTAACAACCATCTGCAACTACTATTACAGAAGATCCAACACTACCTTCTCACCTCTAGTAGCACTCCATGCATATGGTGTACAGATATACAGGTGTGCAATATGCACATATACATGAAGTAAAATAATAACTACTTTTAAAGACCAAAGATTAAGTAGTGACAAAGATGTGGAGAAACAGGAGACATATTATTGTGGAGACATAAAATGGTATACGATGGCAGACACAGGGTAGCTTTTTTTTTAAGATTTAAAGCAGAACTGCCAGGTGGTCCAGCATTCCTCTTCCAGGTACATGCTAAGAGGATGTGATGCTGGTATTTTGGGAAGAAAGTTGCTGTATCATACTTATCGGAGTTGAGCTAGAGAAAGAACCAATAAGCTTCAATGGATGAATAGATTCTAATAGATATCTAGATGTGTACATCTACATGCAACATATACATATATGTGCATGCCCTTATACTGCCCAACATGTACAAAATAAATTCTATTAGATATGACAACATGACTATAGCTAGGGAATTTTACTATAAGTGAAAGAAGGTAGACAGAGAAAGACCAACTACTGAATGATCTCACCTATGGAATGTAAAAAGGCCAAACTCAAAGAAACAGAAAGTGCATGGAGGGTGATTGAGGTCATAATGGTTAAAAGAAGTAGAGCAAAGGATTACCAGCCTATAATACACACCACCATATATGGTCCCTCACAAAAGGGGGAAGGGACAAGTCCCCCAGAGCACATGGGAAATGGGGGGCAGTGAATGGAGAGAGAACCTGGAGAAAGAGAAGGGGAGGAGAGGAAAACACGTGTGACTAGATAGATTGAGTCAGGGTGAGGGGGGGTACATAAAAGAGGGAGCCATTATTGGTTTGAAGAGAAAACTGAACCTAAAGAAAGGTCTAGAGAACTACAAGACTGACTCCAACTAATAATTCGAGCAACCATGGAAAGGCTACCATAAATGCCTTTCCCTGATAGTGAGATCATCCACTAAATTATCCACCATCATGGAGCCCTCATCTAGTACCTGTTGGAAACAGAAGCAAATACCCATAACCAAACACTGAGTCGAACTAGAATCCAGATGCAGAGAGAGGGGACAAGACTAGGTTGCAAAAACTCACAAAGACAGCTGACCTGAACAAGGAGGAACTTGGGCCCCCCAGACTGATGACAAGGAACCCAGCAAGGGACTGACTCAGACCCCCTGAATGTGGGTTTCATCTATAAGGACTGAGCAGTCTGGGGGACCTCAGACAGTAGAAACAGGATCTATTCCTGGTGCACAAAAGGACCTTGCAGACACATCACACATGGAGGGTTACCCCCTTAACCTAGAGACATGAGAGAAGTCCTAGTCCCTACTTCAAATGACTTGACAGATTTATATGACCCAACATGGATAGCATAGCCCTACAAGTGGAATGGGGGTGGAGGGATGGGACGGGAGGGTGCCCAGGGTGCATGTCACAGGGGAAAAAGGGTAAGAGGGAGGGAGGGAGGGAGGGAAGGAGGAAGGGAGGGAGGATGGTAAAGGAAGCTGGGATCCACATATAAAATTTTTAAATTACATTATTAATAAAAAAAGAAGAAGAAATGCTGCTGGATTGATATATATATATATATATATATGTATATATATATATATACATATATATATATATATATGTTAAATGCTTTGACTTCAAAAATTTAAGCCTAAGCACAAGTTACTGGGGAAAAGGATTTCTAATTTTGTTTCCACAGAAAATGAAAAGCTGTGGATTCCTTCCAGACTAATGTGGTTTGATCGAGCAAGACGCCCTGAAGCAATGTCAATGGGAAAATGCAGCCTTGCAGACCACTACAGCCAGGATTTCGGCATCTTCTTAGGATTCTCCCATGACAGTGCCCCCTACCATCAGGAAGCAGTCTGGAAAGAATGATGCCCAAATTCCCAAATATTGTTTATAAACATTTGTTTTCATTTAAAAAAAGGCATGTATAATTATGTCCAGCATAAATAAATAAATGTTTAATAAATAAATAAATAAATAAATAAATAAATAAATAAATAAATAAATAGATAAATAGATAAATAGACATAAAGTTTAAGTTAGGAGCAAAAATTCAAGATATCTATCCACAGCACGATGTTCATAATTAATTACAAGGTGATTGTGTTCTTATGTATAGCTAAGAGGAGATTTTGAATATTCATAACTTAGTTACAACAGTTCTTATTTGAAATAGTAGATATGTTAATTACGTTGTTTTAGCCATTCCACAATATATACACATGCCAAAATATGTTGTATATCACAAACATGTACAGTATTTATTTATCAATTCTTAAAAAATAATCTTGACATTTTCTCCTTTCTAAGATCCCACCCCCTCCAAAAAAAATCAAAATATACATTTTAAGCAACTCATGGGCTGATTGAAGTGGAAACAACATAAAAATTGAAAACTTCTTTTTAAAATCAAAACCCTGACTCTCAATTGTGAGGTGAAATACCTTCTTTTTATGTTAGTGTCAATGGGAGAGAGAGATTGTAACTGCTCTGTGTAACTAACATAAGACAATTTCCTATTTTATTCTCTTAAAATGCATGGAACAAATCTATCTTCTTCCCCTACAGTTAGACATTTATAAGGTCTTTACTATGTCAAAAATCAGCAACAGATGCAAAGAGACAGATTTCATGGGATTCTGGGATCAAATATTGGGTTTTCTTAGCAGAAACTACAAGGTTCAATTCAGAAAAGGACATTTAGCCTAACATAACCCAGCTTTCAATGCAGTCAGATTCAAGATTATTAACTGGACTACCACCATTCTGCAGCTCCCAACAAGAGACCATTAGGAAAACATTGTTTAAACGTGATGAAAATGTTATATTATTCTTCAGTCTGTTTCTGCTGATGTCAAAGGGTTTATGTCATATAAAGGTCAGCCACTGCACTATCTTAAAATTTGTTGCAATTTGCAAAGAAAATAGTTTCTCTTTGTTTCAGCTAAATTAGAAGTTAATGGACTGAATATCCCACCGTAGCAATAATGCAAATAAGTACAAAGCAGTAAGAGAGAAAGAGAGTAAATCAAATTGAGTTGAACGATACATCTTCCTAAGAACATTGTGCACAAAAACTTGGGCTGAAGAGTAATTATTTTTACGCATGGTCACTTGGCATTTTCAACCAGTAAAACATATTGTGCCCAGATCCCACTGACTAGTGCAAACCACTGGTTGTTAATGTCAGGACGCCACCTTGTGGACAATACAACTTACATAGAAACCTCTATCTGATTTCTTTGTATAGTAAAAGGTTTACAAATAAATCTTCAGTATGGCAAAAACTAATCAATAATAGCACATTAATTATATTAGCATATCCACTTGAAGTTACCATTAATAAATTTTATCAACGATGCTGCTTCTTATTGTGCATTTGCTACAGACTAAATTTAGTATTCAAAATACCCATCTGCTAGAGAAGGACTCAGCTAAATCTTTCTCTTCAAAGAAGTCATGAAACCCCTGTTAGAAAAGGTTAATTCTATTTTCCTCTATAGCATGATGTCCATCACTTTAAGCAAGATGTAAACTGCCAAATGTTTTGATGCTTGGATTCAGTAGAAAATTAGAGATTTAAAGTTCTCAAGTAATAAGTTGATTTTTTAATGTGTTACATTCCCCATTAACATATTTATTTATTTAAATAAAAAGGTCTGTGATTTACAGCAATGCTAATAACTTTTGCCTTCCTAAAACACAACTATATTTAGCACAGAATGGTATGTATCCATCTTGGATAAATAAATTAACGTGTTGTGTCTTAGTTATCATAGCTGCCAGAAGAAATATATATATATATATATATATATATATATATATATATATATATATTTATATGTGTATATATATACATATATTGTGTGTGCGTGTGTGTGTGTGTGTGTGTGTGTGTGTGTGTGTGTGTGTGTGTGTGTAACACTGTGTTCTAAACTGTGGGGTCTGTCACAAAGTAGGAATAAAGGAGAATATGTCTGGACCTGTTCTAAGCCGTGCCCTCTAGCACTGTCATGTTCCTCTGGTTCAGTTCACTCTGTGATCCCTCTGTACTTTTTGGACACATTTTCTTTAACCAGCTCTCACTTGCAGTAACACTCCTTGGCTACCATCTCAGACATGTGAATGGGGAGAGGGGGGTAATTGTGTTCCGTTAATGGAAGAGAGTTTAAATGTGTTCATTTTGATCAAAGATATCTAAATTCGGACTCTGATTTCCATATTTGCTAGCCATGTTATTTGGGTGGCTCACTAGGCTTTCTTTGTCTTGGTTCTCTTATTTTTCCTGTGAGATCCTACAGAGTGATAACATTAACGTGTGTTAGGAATGTATTGTAGTGACTGAGTAATGGCAAAAGGGGGTTGGCAGAAAGGAAATGGCTGATTGTGATTATTATAGGGGATACTGATTAATTCAACTTCTTCCCCAACCTCAAAGTAAACTAGATCATGAAATACTTTCCATTTAATATTTGTAAAAGAAACAATCATCTTCTTATTTGACATCCATAAAATATGTTGTCAGAAAAAACTGTAGATGATACTTCCATGATACTACCGATTTTCTCTAAGTGACCAAGGCTTTAAACAACTTTCAGTTTCCCAGCCCTCATAGTAAACTGACAGCACAATGTCCAATTCTTCAAATCATTTGAATCTTCACAGGTCATTAGACACAGGCAAAATAACAGGCACATCTTTGACTTGCAAAGGTGACTCACCTTCCTTGCATGATCCAAGACTCCTTCAGTTAACATAATTAGTCAAGGGTGAAAACACTTATTCAGCTAACACAATGTTGGCCAGATGTCCCAAGTGAAGGTTCTAGAAAAATAAAGAGTTATCTACTAGTCTGTCTCCTTACTGTATAATGTTCTGGAAGTTAAAAACAGCAACTGTTACTTGAGAACCATATGAGTTACAGCTCTCACCCAAAAATATGAGCCTTGTTATGAATTACTGCATTTAAAATGCAGTTAATTAAAGCAAAAGGTTTCCCATACACATAGTCTCAAAAGTGACAATCAATATTCTCCTCATCACGATCATTTTTTCCTTGTCCAGTTCTGACATTAATTTAAGGCCCATCCTAATTCTCAGCACAGCCTTGTCCCTCCTTATCCATCATAGTTATTCACTAAAGCACCTGGATGGTTGTAATCTACCCCTATAAATCATGGAAAGGTAGGACACCACCTAAAGCACATCAAAACTTACCATTTCATCAAGTCTTTCACTTTTAAATATGAATTTACCATTTATTTAAAAGAGGTTTAACTTTATTCTGTCTGTAAAAATATGAATTTCCTTTATTCTATTTAAGCTGATTTTTTGGCAGGCACAATATTTGAATTCATTTGGGCTACTTCCATTCCACATTTTCCATCAGTCATAACACACTTACACTGTACACCTGAAAGAACAATGGGATAAGGATATAAATCAATGGTGGAATTATCCCCATGAACAGCAAACAGGACCCTGGCTTTTAAGTTCAGTACCAATAAATGGAGATATTAAATATAACAAACAAGAGTGTGTCTTTAAATTTCCTTTCAGAATAGATGTAGGGATATTTTTCTAATCTTGTGTCAGAAAGGCAATTCCAACCACCTACCATTTTTAATTCTTGTTAAAGTTACAGATTGATCCAGGCATTTATACTAAAGTAATCTTTATTGAAAGCACTGAAGCTAAACTTCAATTAAAAATGCTACATTACTTTTGAGGAAGTTTGGTTTGCTATACTTAGTATCAGTGGCTTTTCTCAACTCCTATCAACCAATAACTATATGTACACTCTCCTTTAAGCCACAAAAATATGACTATTATTTTTCTCATGGCTCTTTTCTGAAATGTACTGTAAAAGAAGATGAATCCGTGACAAGATCACCAACTCACTAATGTTAGTTGTTAAAATAAAAGAACTAAATTTAGAATGGCTTTGTGATTGGGGGGTTGTTTCTTTTTAAAGAGTCTAAACTATTACAACCTGACAGTTCTATATATAATTTGGTACAATAGTCCAGCAGCTAAAACAATATTGCAGGCCTATCATTGGAGAGAAAAGGGGAGAGGTTTCTTGCTATTCTTGTAGCTCTGATAATGGATTATGCTAAATTGTTCACCTTACTTGCCTTTCTTCTCTCACCAAAATCCACATGCAGTAGAATCTACAAAGGTAAGAAAAAGTTATGTGTATTTCAGAATAATAAAAGGAGAAAGATACAGAAATGTGTAGTTTACATGACATTAAAAATCACTTTGTAAATTAGTAGTTCTAGACTCTCATCTAATAACCATAATTACCAACACTGATTAGTTAACTAAATTTACAATACCAAATATAGTATTCCTCTGGTTGAGTGGAACTTATGTCAAGTTGCAGAGCTGTTGTTAAGTCCAGGGCTGAAAAGGTTGAAAGTATTCTAACTATGTTTAAAGAATTTGGATGTTTTAACTAAGATAGAGATGACATTATGATATTTAATTTTGTTCTTCCTCTCATGTCTAATAGAAGTAAAGTAAATGTAGCTGGAAAGATGGTTTGTATTTTAATTATGTTATGCAAACAACCCAAATCAGTCCAAACACAAACTGAGAATCCTCCAAGGAGAGTCTATATATGGCATAAAGAAATACAAATGCCAATGTGCTATTAAATTGGAAGCAGATAGCCTCAAAGCAGAATAGAACCAAACTAATAATTCAATTAGGAATAAATGATAACTTCCACCATAAATCAATAGAAGACTGTGACTATGATCAATAAGCACCCATCTTTCTTGCCTATATCCAGTCCAACATTTCTTTCTTTGTATGTGGCACTAGACACTATGAGGACTCTACTGCTTGTCCATTATGGTTGTGTCTTGGCTTTCTGTCCAAGAAGGTTCATTCCAGGGGAAATGTATGTGGTAAGAAGAACAAATAGTAGAAGACTTACTTTTATGTGAGTAATATCTATGAATTCCTTCAGAACAATAGATCACTTAGAAATGAAGATGTGGGAAACATTCTCCCTACCAAAGGAATAAACACAAGAATATTAAATAGCCCATGGTCTATGTAGTTCAGTGTTGGGACTGTCTCTGGATCCAGAGTAAGATGATTCAGATGTTTCCTGGAGCCAATGCCAAAGTCATTCATAAAGTCCCTCACTCTAGTTGGGAATGGCCCAAAGGCTAAGCAATGCTGCTCTAATGGCTGTCTAGCTAGAGGAGGCTAGGGGAGGTTGGAAGGAACACAGCCTAGAGCAATAAGAAATCTTGCTAATAGTGAAGGTAGGCTAGATCTGAACCTGAGAGAGGCCCAAGAATCTAATCTACCAAATTTCTTGATATTCCTAAAGATCCTGCCTGTCTGCATTAGAACACAATCCTCTCCTTCCTTGGGATGTACTTTCTTATATGTTTCCTGTGACAGTATTGTGATTTTATACTTGATAGAGCAGTAATTCTCATCCTTTCTAATGCTGTGACCCTTTTAAACACTTTCTCATGTGGTGACCCCCAGCCATAAATTTATATTCATTGCTACTTCATACTGTAATTTCACTACTGTTATGAACTGTAAATATCTGTTCCCTTATGCTCTTAGGCAACCCCTGTGAAAGGGTCATTTGACATCCACAGGGGTCTTGACTCACAGATTGAGAACCCTTGTGATAGAGATAAATGTCATCTATCTTCCAAGGAGAATTATTTATTGTGCAAATAACTTTGAAGGTGTTCTACATATTTCTAACTTAACAATCAATTGTCCTACAGAAATACTTAGGTGATTTCTAGAAAATATATGGATGTGCCCTGCACATCTTTGCCATATATAAAACAGTTATTCAATAAATAGATGCCAAGATGCCAAATTCATGCCAAATGGATAAACATCTCTGACTTATGTGTCTTTATTATTATTAAGCCGTAATGGAAAATGGTTCAATTGCAAACTAAAGTTGGTTATCATTTGTGAAAACATATATCTTCATGACAAAACAAACTTTTTTTTAATAACAGAGGAGAAATTTTCAAATGAAAAGATGCACAACCAAAAACAGAGGAGTAAGGAAGAAAGGAAGGTATGTCTCAGACTCAACTATGGAAATGAGTTTTGGACTCCTTAGGTGCTCCTCTCTACTGTGTAAATAGATCACAGCAGTGCTTTGGTTTGTAATTGGAAAACATGCATAATGAGAACACTAGCTGCAACGGAATAGGAAAAGTTCCTAAACAGCATAAAACCAGCTACAGGGCTCAAGCACTGAGTCTTTGAACAGAAGTATACTGCATAGGTGGACAGTGCTACTCCAAGGAGAGATGGGTTATAAAATAAAAATCTCAGTCCAAGCACAGGTTACCTCATATCTGTTATTAATCAGGAAGATACTAGAAACACTCAAAACAACACAAGCTATTTCCATTGGTCTTGGTTGACTACTCTATATAAATGCATGGTAAGACCTTATTGCTTGAGGGACTGTTCACTTTGCATTCAGAACAAAGGAATCAATTTTGAACTGACCAGGAAACTATCTCCTGCTAGCAAGATTATATAGTATGCCAGAAGGTGCTATACAGTCTTGTGGAATAAAAAAGAAATCAGTGGTGTTACCTAGCCAAACATACTACAACACTGACCTTCTGGCAATATGTGTCCACTAGAACAATGGTGACATAAAGCCTATGGGGTTAACAAACTTTTTTGATTTGCTGTGAGGCTTGCTCCATGAAAGGAATTTTCCTTGGTACTATAAACAACCCCCTCAAAAGCTCAGGATAGGAGGTCATGGGCCTAGAGGGAGGAGTGGGGTGGATATACTTATTAATGATGTTTTGCTAAATGGCTATGCTGTCAAATTATCTTCTGATTAACTATTTGTACTGCTCTCAACTTTGATTAGAAAAGTTTATTTTTTTTCAGTAAGTAGTGGTTAATGCAAAGTCAACTAGTCAAAGTGCCAAGCATGAATAAATTAATTCTAAGGTGTGAGTTATTTAAATGGGCCATTCACATCAACATCTTACCATCCAGGGCACAGAGAACTTTGTGAAAGGGGAAATGGGCAGAATGTAAGAACCAGACAATGGGGAAGAGAGCTGTGGAATTCTGGCTTCTGGATATGACATGTCTGTTGCATGCATTCATTCTTAGCAGCTGTGGTTACTGCACAAGATTAAGCTGGCCAAAATTCCAGAATGGATAGGAATTGGTTCCCCAAGACCCCACCCCTACTGGAGGAGATACTGAAAGCTGACAGAGAAAAGCCACTCTTTTCTGTGGATGGGACTACTGTTAAGTTGTACAGGCTCCAGTGGATACCACACATATCCATGTGCATGTAGACAGTGCTAGTTGAACACAGGGAAATACAATAAAAAAATTAAAAAGTAAAAGTATAATGGGACATGAAGCAGGGAACATGATATGATAGAGAGTAAAAAGGTGTGAGATAGTACAGGATAGATATGCATAAGTATATGGGATTTTCAAAGAATAAAAATACTACTAAAAAGACAATGCCTGGACAAACTTTTATTTTTTTTCTGTTATAATAACTGAAATTCCAAATTTAAATTATCAGTCATGAGCACTATCTTACTAGGAAAAGAGTCTTCCTCAATGATAAGGAATAACAAGTAAGTAGTAAAATTCTAACATAAAGGGTATTCTACTTAGAAATTACATTTGTTTAACATATAAAATACTTCTAAAGCAGTGACCTCATTATTTAAATTTTACTTTTTTTATCAGTATAGAAACAGATTTGGCCACAGTGTTTGTAAAGTAAATAGCCCTATTTTAAAATGAGCATAATAGCCACCTCCCCCTCTGAATCAGGAAGTACCCAGAAGAGCAAATGCTTCATCACATCGCAGATGAGTTTGCTTCCATGATCTGTCTGAAAGACCTACATGGAAGGAAACTGCTTAGAGCATCTCCTGAACCAGCTGCTGCTAGGGGGGAAAAAAGCCAGAAAGACCACTATCCATGAACAATCAGGAAGATGGCCAAGCACCATTTTCAATGGGCTGGTGAACTTCTGCAGTGAGGTCTCTAATTTCTCTTAGGACTCTCATGTAACTTTAACAAGCTCATTACATCATTGCACCCACAAGATGTGTTGGCAACTCATAACACTATACAAGGTAGAAGCTAGACTTAGGCTTCCACTTGTCTTGAGTATGACATTATAAGTGTAACCCCCAATTTTCTATCACATAATGTTACTGGTTCATTTATAGGGATGACGGAACCTATTCAGAATCATGATAATTTGAAGAAGCACGTTTTTTTCACAAATTGTGCATGCGGCTTGTGTAGTGTCAGATGGGATTTCCTGCACAAACTGTCTTCATGAACATTTTTCATTAATTACACTGCATGAAGCAACAAGGAGTGTTTCTTTTCCAAAGACTGTATCTGACATATAACCCTAATGTTTCTGAAGAAAGGAACAAACCTAATTAGCAGAGGGTCAGCCTAATGATGCAGTGACATTTGGCCTGAAATCTTACTGTGTCTTTTCAGAAATGGAAAATGACCTTAAAATTCAAGACAACTCAAAAGTCCACTAAGACAAAGGAAAACACTGAAGCGTCTCTTTTACCTGAGGGAGAGAAAACAAGATTTACAGTTACCTATAATGTTCTGTAAAACTCTCTTTTCAGAAGTTAGGTTTAAAAATCAAATAAGACATGAAAGTAAAGGGGAACTATGGGAAGGAGAAAGGGACCAATGGAGATCAGAGGGAACAAGAGAGAACCATGGGGAGGTGACAGGGCACAGGCAACTCAGAGTACATGTACGTGTGTGAAAATAAAGTGAGGCAGTGAGACTATAATTTTAATAATTAGTGTATGCTAATTTAGACTGCACATTTGCAGAATATGTTGGGAACTCCTAGGAATATGAAAGAGAAAGGGGAACAAAAGAGTGGAGATCAGAGTGTAATGGTGCTTTGCCCCAGGTCTCTGGACTTGCGGCAGGAAGAATTTCACCCAAGAGCCTCCTGGCATTTCTGGGCTTAGCAGCCCCTTAAGACAAACACAACCCTGCCCCAAGTCTCTAGATTGAGGTGAGAAGACTTTTACCCGTGAGCCTGCCCCTCTGACACCAGGCAGTGCAGCATCATTACAATTCTTGGAAGCAGGGTCCAGCCTAGACCACTATGGGCTGAGTGGGACAAGAAGGCTATATGAAGGCATGGATTAGACCACCCTGGGCTCCGAGGATGAAGACAGATCCTACCCAGCTTTAAGATGGACTGAGAAGAACATGAGATCCACATGCAGCAGCAGGCAGACAGCGCTATTATGGTGAACAAATATATGGTGTGGAATGGGAGAGAGAGACGCAGGCATATGTGTGTGCGCACGTACACACACACACACACACACACACACACACACACACACACACACACACACACACACACACACAGAATGGCTCTGTCCTGTGGACAGAGGCATATCTGAAGAGATAAAAGCAGTGAGGCACAGACTAATGTGGGTGGATAATGCAATTTGCAGTGCCATTTTGTAAGCTAACTAAACAAATCAAAACTCACTTTATTCCTTACATGGTTGGCTAACATTAAAATGCAGCTGAAATCCAACCCCAAAGTTTGGAGTTTTGCACAAATTTCTTTGGCATATCAACTTCTCATTGACCTGAGATCCCTGCCCTTCCAGTGCTAGGATACTCTAGGCCCCAGCTTTTGCAGAAAAATATTAACCCCTTTCCATGAAAGAAGTATTCTTTGAAGATTTTCAGTACTAACAACTTTTTTTACTATGTTTTTAAGTATGTATAAACACAAAACTAACTATAAATTCCTTATGCTTACAGTTTATACTTAGAGCTTTTATTCAAAAGTCAAAATAAGTTTAACAATATACACATACAAAATTACAATTGCAGCCAAATTCAAATTGGTACATCAATACAGTGTGAGAGGCGATACTTTTACACTGCAACTAAGTTTAGACATGAAGTAACTGCTTCAGTATAGGTTGGTCGTATGAATTCTAGATGCTTCTAAATCTATGTTTCTAGACTCTTTTGTATTAAAACTATTAGAACGTCTTCAGCTGTTCAGCGCTCCCTTATGTAATTTGTCATTTATTTGATAAAAAATGTGTCATTTATTAAATTCTTCCTATGTTACACTTATGCTCCTTATTAGTGCTGCTTATTAGACACTGGTGCACAGCTATTCTTCATTAGGACAACTTTGCTCTTTATAGGATCCATGAAACTACTATGAACTGATCAGTGCACAAACTACATATTGAAATAGCACTTAAATTCATATAATTATATGACGATTGAACATTTAAAAGTAAAAAAAAATTATGATACATTTTAGATTCCTCCATTGAAAATCCTCTATTTAGTTCTGTACCCCCACTTTTTAATTGGATTATTTGTGTTTTGGTAACTAGCTTCTTGAGTTCTTTGTATATTTTGGAAATCAAACCTCTGTCAGAAGTGAGGTTGGTGATTCTGTGGGCTTCCATTTTGTCTTGGTATAATCTTTATAAAGTTTAATCTCTTAAATTAGTACCGTCAAATAAAGCATGTATTTTCCAGCATGGAAGCAAACTTGCTTAATGCATTCTAGTCAGAGTGCCTGGGAAGGAAGCATGTACCAAAAATAAACAACTAAAAACACTTTAGGAGCTGAAACTTTTTTGCTACAATATAAATTCAAGTGTCAAAATAATTATCACCTCAACTTATTTTCAAGATTGTCTGGCCAGCTGCTGCAAATGATGGATCATTTTTCATCTCTGTGATTATACAAGAGGGTGGCCTAGAATCAGGAAGTCTTCTCTTGACTCCAGATTTCCTTGATAACTCACTGTAGGACCTTAAGGAAGTTTCCCTCCAACCACCTGTTTTAATGCTCATTTGAAAGGCAGATAACAACAGTTCTATTAGCACTCTGATGGGCAAATGAAGCCATAGGAGGAGGATATATTTGGCATTTCCTAAGCTCTCAGGGTTTGCTATCATTATTTCTTTACTGGATGCTGATGTGAGGAATAATTAAAAAATTACAGAAACAGCAACTGATTATAAAAGCCTATTTTTAAGATGCAGCTGGCTATTTGAAATATGCAAAATTATCATGCCTAGAGTAAGCCATTTTCTCAATCCCTCTAAGAACATCAGTTCTAGAAACAGTGTGAGTCTAATTCACTATTTTTTTTAAATTCAAACAAATTAATGTTTATAGAGCCTCTATTTTAATTTTAACTTTTATTGTTATTGATTCTTTATGGATTTCACATCATACACTCTGATGCCACTGACTCATCTCTCTGCCTCCTCACATCTGCCCTTGAAACCTCCTACCCAAAAAAAATTTCAAAATTCAAACCAGAGACAGACATACAGACAGACAGAGACACAGAGAGAAATCTTGTCATGGAAGATGTAGTGTGGCCCAATAAGTCACATAGTTTACCATTTAGCCCATTCTTCTTTAACTTGCAAGTAAAAATTTCATTGCTACAACTCATTGGTTCTAAACTTCCCATTGCATAATAATTATGTGGAACTCCTAACAAGCCTACCAAAACAACAGGTACTGAACAAACAAAGTGGGACACTATGTTTCCTATTTCCAAATTGTACTACAAAATCAATCATAAGACTTTCGTTTTAGGAAAAAAAGAAAAATATAATAACTCCTTCAATGAAGTGGAGCTAAGCTATTTACCAATACACAGAGCCTGGGCAGCAAATGATACAGCTAGCTATCCTAGTAATTGATTTTTATTTTATTTTTTTTTCTGGTAACTAAACAAAGGAATTTAGATTCTAGGATCTTGTTCTGAAAAGAAATAAGGGAATATAGCAATGATAGGACAAGCCGAGTGGTGGTGGCACACACCTTTAATCCAGCACCCAGGATGCAGAAGCAGCTGAATTTCTGAGCGTTCAAGACCAGTCTAGTCTACAAGAGCGAGTTCCAGGACAGGCTCCAAAGACAAAGAGAAACACTGTCTCTTATTTAATCTACTTTCAAACTAGAAAAGCAACTACTAGTCTCAAATATTTTACACTGGAATGGATTTTTTTATATTGATACAAATTTAAGGGTATTTTTTTTAGTACATACATACATATACATATATATGTATATATATCTGCTCTTGTTTAATATATTTTTGGATATTGATACAAATTTATGTTCCTACACTTGTTTAAAGTATTACACCTATGCAGCTCATTTTAAAATGTAGTGTATAATTAAAACTGTGTTAAAATTAAACCCTTTCCTTTTTATTTAGACAAAAAGCAGAAAATGTTGCAGAATATTTGTACACTGTGTGAAGACATATTGCTGTGATTGGTTTAATAAAGAGTTGAATGGCCAATACCTAGGCAGGAGAGATGTGTGGGATTTCCAGGGAAAGAGGAAGAGGAATCAGGGCACAGGTATTTTGCCAGAAATACCAGGAGTTGGACATACAGAAATGGAGAAGAGGTTAAAAAAAAAAAAGACACGTGGCATAACACAGATTAATAAAAAGCAGATTAGCTTAAGTTGGGGGCAAGCCTAAGCTAAACGCCAAGCTTTCATAATTAATAAGAAGTCTCTGTATTGTTTTTTGTGGGCTGGTAGTTCCAATGAGAAAGCTTACTACAAATATGCTATTTTCATTACTATAGCTCTGTGGTATTATTTGTGATTGGGAATGGTGATACCTCTAGCAGTTCTTTTATTGTTCAGGATTGTTTTAACTATCCTGGGTCTTTATTGTTTCCACAGAAGCTGAAAATTGTCCTTACAATTTTGTCTGAAGGACTGTATTGGAATTCTGATGTGTATTGCATTAAATCAATAGGTTGCTTTTAGTTGGGTGGCCATTTTCAATATATTGTCACCTCATATCCATGAACATGGGAGGTCTTTCCATCTCCTGATATCTTTAATTTCTTTTTTCAAATACTTGAAGATTTTGTCGTACAAGTCTTTCACTTGCTGAGAGTTATTCCAAGATAGTTTTTGAAGCTATTTTGAAAGGTACTGTTTCCCTGGTTTCTTCATCTGTCTGTCATTTGTATATAGGAAGGTTTGATATAGCCAATTTTAATGGACTAAGTTGCAAGTAAGGATGACTTCCTCTTTTGTTTTGTTTGGTTTTGGTTTTGGTTTTATTTTTATTTTTGTTTTTGTTTTAGACAGTGTTTCTTTGTAGCTTTGGAGCCTGTCCTGGAGCTCCCTCTGCTCTCTGCAGACCAGGCTGGCCTCAAATTCACAGAGATCCATCTGTTTCTGCCTTCCAAGTCCTGGGATTAATGGTGAGTGTTACCACCACCCACTGTAAAAATGACTTCTAATGAGAAGTAGTAATCCACCTCAGACCATGCACCAAGGAAATAAATATAAGATAACCAAAAGAGGTTGCTGCTACATTGTGGTGGCTCTCTATGGTTTAAAAATGCAAGCCCATCATGTATATCTCAGAGCAAATAGATATCATTAAAATTAACGGTGGTGAGACATCTGCAATGTTGAAAGGTAGTAACTGTGGCCAAGTGACTTACATCAGACAGCCAAGGTCAACAGACACCAACGCTATGGTCAAGGATAAGCAGAGTGGGACTTTGATTACCCATGACTGAATGAACAGTGTATGGACAATGTATGATCATTGGATGAGGGAACATGCATTGAGCATGTAGGCTCTCCACTGGCTTAGCCCACACAGCTCAGAGATTAACCAGTTTTAAAAGAGATTACCTCAGTCTTTGTTTAGTTTCTGCCATACCTTATAAAACCCTCTTTGTCCATATCTCAACAAGTTTCTTAACTTCTTATTTTCCCTACTTTCTTATTTTTCTGTGTAATTCCTATATAACTTGCTTCCACTTTACATAAACCCACAGGAGCCCTAGTCTTTAGTATTCATTGCCATGAGGTAAATGACTCAGAACCACTGTCCCAAACTGATTTCTGATTACCATGATTATCCAGCATAAGTCTCTAGATCATGTACACGGAAGGTAAAATTGCTCTCAAAAACCCATCATTATAAGGAACCCTTGAAACTCAATAATGAAACACTCAATAAATATCCCAGTCTTTTAAAATTGCCACGGAACTTGAACACTTTTGAAAAATAAGACATGCAAGAATGCAGAAAGTACATGATAATATTTTCACCAACAATGATGACAATAATAAAATGTAAAAAGTTCATATAACCACACCCCTATTAGAATGGTTATTAGAAGAAAAAGATGGGGGAGAGGAGGGAGAGAAATGAGGGAGGGGGAAGGAGGGAGAGGAAGAGAAGAGGAGGAAGAGGAGGAGGAGGATGATGAGGAGGAGGAGGGGAAAGAACAAAGAGAGAAAGACTTGCAAAGACAACGGCAATAGCAGGACCCAGAATGTCATCTTTTCTGTGCCAGTTCTCTGAGCCCTGACTTATTAGACTAACTGCAAAGGTACTCAGGCGGCACATGTGGAATACCCAATAGAAAAAGAAATGTCCACTCAGAGATCCACATCTATTATGCCTAGTAAGCTGCCCTAGGCTGGAGAGGGACAATGCCCCTGTTTTTCAATGCTGTTTTCTATGGATGCAACAAATGTGTGTGTGTGTGTGTGTGTGTGTGTGTGTGTGTGTGTGTGTGTGTCAAAACACTACAGTCACTTAAACATCTACTAAATATGAAAGAGTATACTCTGCAAAATAACTGAATAAAGCTCAGAAAGATTATTAATATATATATATAGCACAACATTAATAATTATGTATGTAGTACATACAATTCATATGTAATTCTATATAGGTGTTTAAAGTGAGCTAAACTATAACTACAACTTGCCTTCTTTGGTATGAGCTCATTTACTGACCCATATGTTTTTTATTCTATCATTAGTTAAAATCCAGATGAAGTTCAATGACTATTTCCTTGTGACTTTCCAATGTTATTTTGACTTCACTATCAGGGATTTCACACTTTCCATAGATGGATTTTTGGCTCAAAGTAAATGGTATCATCTTCTCACACTCCATCTCACCTTCTCAGCTCCATGGTAACAGACATGGCTTCATCTGACAACATGTTTGGAATGGTGCATGGTGGGGTGTAATGAAACCTTGGGAATACTGAAGACTGTCTGATCACACTCCTGCTATCTGCTTAATTAATAAGCAATCTTACTTTACATACAAAACACAATAACAAAACCATGTATTTTTGTCATGCTCAGGCCCACTACAGAGGAAATGTCTTCTGTCACAAATTAGGGAGTTCAATGGAAAGGTTCTTTTCTGAAAAATATCTGAATGGATTTGGAAAAATTATTTTCCCTACCACAGGACTAGAACTTTATTATATCTTTCTTTGTGCTTTATGCTCCTAATAGAAATATTAAGTATGGTTGCAGTGTATTTGAGAATAGAAAATTTTAATTTGACCTAATATTTATATGACATTATGTTATTATTTCACATTTCTTAAGATATTAATGAAATTTTGCGCAGGACTAACAAGGGCAGTATTGAAGTAGTTTTCACACAATTCTCAAATATATTAAATGCAATAAACATACCACACAGAGGCTTCACTGATCTAAGGTTGAGAAGTTCAGTCCTGCCCTTCCAGAACTGATATAATAGAAAGGTGAGAATTTAACAAATATTCACAAAATTTAATAAAAGACACAAAAATTAAATTACAGAAATAGATATTTATGAAAAACATCAATCTTCCATTTACCACATGCTAGATTAGAAAATACATAATTTTAGACTGTTAAAATCAGTCATTGATTGTTTTGCTTTGTAATATCTGGCTTAATACAAAAATTTATTTAAATATCTTCCTTATATCTCACTGAAATAAGAAAAATATCATCTTGTTGAATCCAAATAAAGTAATTTTGATATATTGCTGTTTTTAAGACACAGTTAGAAATTTTTAACCATTCCTATTCCACTAGTTATAGCATATGAGTATTATAAACTTATGGTTTAGATATGTCCAGGTGTCCAGAAAAAAAATGCCTGGATAGGTCATAGGCGCATGGATGAATTTATTACTGTTTCACTAAATTTACCTGGAGTCAAACTATTTTCTAAACATGCATGGTTAGTATTTATGGGTATCATAGATACATGACCCTTAATCAAAGATGATTCTCTTTGCAGGGGTATGTCATGAGTGCTGAGAGTCCTGGATACTTAAGGTGCTGACAAAAGGTGCCAATAGAGTTCTCAGCCCTAAATAAGACAACCCTTAACACTCAGAGAACATCAAAGAAAGGGTATAGAAAGACTGTAAAAGCTAGACTACAGAGAGAAAGGCATTGAGATCCTATCTTCATGTCATAACACAGACACTGTGATTACAATTCCATGGTGGCTGCAGTTGTCCACACTGTGTCTGCACTACTTAATCTGTCAACAGTTAAGCATGGATCAGGGAGTGGCTCATGGGACCATTAGCTACCAATGGATTCTAGGATAGAAACATTCATTTTCATCAGTTTTATACTCACTGGTAAGCACATCAGGCATTGATGTAAGAATCCTAACCCATGCTCATACATAACCCAAGTTAAAAGTAGAGGGACACAAAAATTAAGAATGAAGGAAGTGGAAAATACTTTTGAATGGAGAAGAGGGTTTGGCAGGGGTGAGAGTAAGATAAGAGAGAGTGCTAGGGAGTATAACTAGAATGCATTGTATACATGTATGAAATTGTCAAAAGACAAATTTAATTAAAATATAAATCCATAAGCAAAATAAAATATAAATAAAATATCAAAAAAAACAACAAAATGGAACTTTCCAATGATCAAAGTGCAGGAGGAAATCCAAATAATTCACAATATAGTTTTGTTTCCTATTACAATGCCATGCAATAATCATACATGAGTTATCAAGAAGCCTCAGTGCATGGAGCACAATGATCATAAAGCATGGTACAGAAAAGTCTGCTAAGAGTCTGGAGTCCAAAGATTGTTAAATCTATTGGTTGCTTTACAGATAAGCTTAGACTCACTTCTATTACCCCTTTGGCACAGATTCAGATCTTGATTACAAGTCAATTATAAAATTTTAGGCAAGTTTCAATGGTTTTACAAAGAGAGCTAAGAGAATAAAGCCATCATAATTCCCTGGTAGAGACTGAGCATCAATTAGGCACAATTCCTACCAAAAAAAAAAAAAATTAAAAGAAATAAACAAGAGGAATTTCTCAAGGAAATTTTTCAAACAAACCTTACATGTCACATCTCCTTTTATGATAAATGGAGACGAATCCCTGCTATGGAAAGATGTTGCAGTTGTTTGAACAGTTTGTTCCTATCAATATCCATAGTGAATATTTTTGCCTATATGATGTTATTTACAGCCACTGAGTCCTTAGGAGGGATTGCATTATGGGGGAGGGGACCATGTCCTTATGAAGGGATTAATATAGAATCCAATACAGTGAGGTGGGTATCACAACAGTGGCTTGTTACAAAGTGTCTAGGGATCTTAGTTCTCTCCATTCTTCTGTATGTGCCTGCTGTGCTTTGCTATGAGCCCCTCGCACCAGAAGCCAAGGACAAACTGCTGTTGTGCTTTTGAACTTCTAAAATCACAAGCCCAAATAAATAGTTTTCCATTTTAAGTTATCCAATTCAAAGTATCCTGTGATAACAACAGAAAATGTGACAAAATAGACACACACCACTCTTTACTTGGAAAGAATAATTTAGAGATCTGCTCACTTTCTACAAGAAAATGATTTCATGATCTATCTTAGTAAAAAGCCATGATTTTCTGGAAAAGCCCTATAATAAAAAAAAAGTCCATTATAAACACCTTAAGGCAACAGTCATATAAGAGCATTGCAAAGCAGGCATCTTTTCAGGTGCTCATCAGTCCACCGTATAACCACACAATTTCAAACATCTTCACGCCTGCCTGAATGACTTTCGATTTTCTTCTATATGAAAGTTATTTTCCACACAGTACTTACTATTTAATTTTTGAAATGGATCTCTAAGAGTATCATCCACCTCTCTCCTTAGATTCTTATCACTCATCCACCTAATTTAAACTCCTTAGCATGGGACTTTAGACATGTGTATTATCTAGAGGTAACTATCCTTCCCTCCTACCTTTTTATTCATTTTTCATAGGCTGAGCCCCCTATCCATCCCTGGAAAAAAAAATAATATATTTCCAAGTCACGATTATTTCTTCAATACTCTTCTCTCCTCTGGGAAATTAAGAGACCCTTGCTAAAGATGAATTATCTAGTAATTTGACTTTGTGCTATAAAACATTAATAGAAGGCAAGAACAAACTGGATAGATGCATGGAGGTCTCCAGTATTAGGGAGTGATGGAGCTGAAGTATCAAGAGGTACTAGTTATGAAAGAGCATGGTATGAGGACTTGCAGTCTTGGATGAGTAGAAAGACAGATAGAATCCTGTGCAGGTGGGGAAAACATGACAACAGGCAGTGAAGTCGCTGACAGAGAAAGGCAAGAACGGATGTGGTAGAAGAAACTGTATTTTAAGTTTGGTATCAGAAACACCAAACACCTTTAAAGTTAATCAAATCTAGCTAACAAGTTCCCAATGTTAAGTGAATGGATTTCTGATAGTTTTGATGGTGAGAAGGCCCTGCAAGTCAGAATCAAGGTATTTGAAAAGGTCCTCCCTCCTTAAGGAAAACCTAACAGTGTGTGCCAAAAGTTCAGAGACCTACAAGGATGACCCCAACTAACAATTTGAGCAACAGTGGAGAGGCTACCTTAAATGCCCTTCCCTGACAATGAGATTGATAACTAACTTATATGCCATCCTAGAGCCATCATCTAGTAGCTGATGGAAACAGAAGCAAACACCCACAGCTAAACACTGAGCCAAACTCCTGGAATCCAGTTACAGAGAGGGAGGGGTGATAAGAAAAAGGGTCAAGACCAGGCTGCAGAAACCCACAGAGACAGCTGACCTGAACAAGAGGGAGCTGATGGACCCCCAGACTGATAGCTGGGAAACCAGAATTGGACCAACTCAGACCCCCTGAATGTGGTTAGAAGGCCTGGAAAGTCTGAGACACCTCTGACTGTGGAATCAGGATGTATCCCTGGTGCATGAAAGGACTTCGGGAACACATTCCCCATGGGGGGACACTCCCTTAGCCTAGAGACAGGAGGGAGGGCCTAGACCCTACTCCAAATGGCTTAACAGATTTTGATGATCCCTCCTACATCACCCTCCCTGTGGAGTAGGGGGTGGGGAATGGGATGGGAGAGGGCATTGAGGGGCATGGGAGGGAAGGAGAGGGAACTGGGATCAATATGTGAAATAAGAAAAATTTATATGTGTGTGTGTATTAAAAATTAAGAAAAAAAGAAAAGGTCTAAAGATATGATCACAGAAGTGCAGCCAGGGAAAGAGAAAAGTGCTTGCTTTCTTTTCAATAAAGCTTTCCCTGTCTGTAGAGGAGTCTCCTGAAGATGAAAATATGTTTATTTTTTATATTTCATTATAAATCATCTTATTTTACATTTAAATCCCAGTTCCCCCTCCCTCCCACCCTTCCATGCCCCCCCACAAAAACCCCATTCCACCCCCCCATCCACTCCCCAGAGAGGATGAGGCCTTCCATGAGGGATCATCAAAATCTGTCAAGTTATTTGGGGCAGGGCCTAGTCCCTCCCCCGTGTGTCTAGGCTGGAAGAGTAACCTTCCATAAGGAATGAACTTTAGAAGTCCATTTGTGTACTAGGGATATGTCCTGTTTCACTGCCAGAGGCTCCATAGACTTCTCAGTCCTCCTTGCTGACATCCACATTCATGGGGTCTTGTTTGGTCCTATGTTGGGTCCTCAGCTGTCAGACTGGGGTCCATGAGATCCTGTTTGCTCAGGACAGCTGTTTTCCACAGTACTCATGACCCCTTTGTTCATGACGCTTTCTGACACTGTCTCCCAGGACTTGGCTCAGTGCTTAGCTGTGGATCTCTGCTTCTGTTTTCATCAGCTACTAGATGAGGCTTTAGGATGGCATTTAAGGTAGTCATCATTTTTATTATAGGGGAAGGGCATTTAAGGTAGCCTCTCTACTATTGCTTAGAATCCAAGTTGAGGTCATCCTTGTAGGTCTCTGTACAATTCCCTAGTGCCAGATTTCTCTGTAAACCTATAATGGCTCCCTCTATTGATGTGTCTCTTTTCTTGCTCTCCTCTATTCATCTCCCCACTCAATCTTCCTGATCCCTCATATTCTCCTACGCCTCTCCTTCTCCCCTCCTCCTTCACCTACCTCCCTGCCCCCTCTCCTCATGTTCCCAATTTGTTCAGGGGCTCTTTTCCATTTCCTATGCACTGAGGGACTGTATGTGTGTCTCTTATGGTCCTCCTTGTTTCCTAGCTTCTCTGGAGGTATAGATTGTAATCTGATAAATCTTTGCTGTATGTCTAATATTCATATATGAGTAAGTACATACCCTGTTTGTCTTTCTGTGACTGGGTTAACTCACTTAGGATGGTTTCTTCTAATTCCATCCATTTGCCTGAGAATTTGCATTTGTGAAAATATACCACATTTTCTCCATCCATTCTTCAGTTGAGCAGCATCTAGGTTGCTTCCAGGTTCTTGCTATTACAAATAATACGCTATGAACATAGTTGAACAGATATACTTGTTGTATGAATGTGTATCCTTTGGGTATATGCCTAAGAGTGGAATTGATGGATCTTGAAGTAGACTGATTCCCATTTTCCATAGAAACCACCATACTGATTTCCAAAGTAACTGTACAAGTTTGCACCCCCACCATCAATGGAGGAGCATTACCCTTCCTCCATATCCTCTCCAGCATAAACTGTCTTTGGTGTTTTTCATTTTAGCCATTCTGACCGGTGTAAGATGGTATCTCAGAGATGTTTTGATTTGCATTTCCCTGATGACTAAGGATGGTGAGCAATTTCCTAAGTGTCTTTCAGCCATTTTAGATTCCTCTATTGAGAATTCTCTGAGCCTCTTAGAAGAGAACATGAAGGAATTGGCACAGCAGACCACTTCCTGAATATAATGTCAGTAGTACAAATACTGAGATTAACAATTAATAAATGGGACCTCCTGAAACTGAGAAGCATCTATAAGGCAAAAGACACAGTCAACAAGACAAAATGTCAGTCCACAGGATGAGATAAGATCTTCACCAACCCCACATCTGACAGAGAGCTGATTTCCAAAATATTCAAAGAAATCAAGACCTAGTCACCAAAATACCAAAGGATCCAATTAAAAAGGATGTCGATTTTATAATAGGGACTTCAGCACCCTGGACAACCTAAAACTAAGTTGAAAAAATGTTTAATTGTAATTCTTAAATAGAATGCAGCTTGAGAAATATCTATGAACTCGCTCTTCATTATTATAAATGACCAAAAGAATCAAAGAAGTGTTTTAAACACAAAAACATTGCAAAGAAAAATCTGGAATACATAATCTCAAGACTATTTAAAGTTATTAATTATATAAAATGCCCTTGAATGAAGAGACTGCCTATACCCTGTGAAAAAATGAAAGTGTGTCAATAAACTGGTTTAGTGTGTTTGAAAAGAAGCAAGAAGAACCTAGAGTTGCTTCCTCCAGAGTCTGAGCTGCTGTGGCTGCAGCTGTGTCACCTGGAGACATAAGCAGATTCTTAGAGCTGTATTAGATAAACTGAAAGTGGTCTAGGCTGTATGTCATAGGAATGGAAGCTGCCATAAATCATTACATTACCAGAAAGAAAAATTCAATTTCAGTAGATATCTTAAAACTGGCTTTCAAATTAGCATTAAATCTATATATCCCCATGAATTTTTTTTCCTGAAACTGCTGATCTCTACCTTAAGACTGGATTATTAGGTGGGCAGAAGGGCTCAGCAGGTAAAGGTGATCAAAGGACAAGCCCATGTAAAGGTAAAAGGAAAGAAACAAGTGTGCAAAGTTGACCTGTGACCTCTACATGTACACCAGGCATTGCACTCCCCTGAATGCACACGTATTGTGCAAATATACATTCATGGTGGTAACAAACACATTTTAAAACTAATTAGAACAACCAAGCAATCAGCAGTTGTAAAAACTAAATAAACGTATTCAAATTTACCTGAGCTTGCTAACGTCCAAAAACAGTGATTAAGAATTGGATAATGTTTTGAAGGTTACTCCCTGGCAGCTGAGATGGGGTACTTTGTTGAAGATTCTAATAAACACTGAGAAATGATCAACAATTTACTTCAAGGAATATAAAGGAAATTTCTCCTTACAGAATAGCTTGTAGACGATGTGAAAAAATAAATGGGGTAAAAACTAAAATCAAGTTCATGACTCAGAAATTGGGAGAAGTTGGACAAAGAACAAAGAGGCCAGAGGTGGAAGAGAGTGTTCAAACAAGGTCAGGTGTTCTACTATGTGTTAAACTGATGATGCTTACCAATAATGTACATTTTGAAACAGAAAATAAGCTTTTAATTGCTCTCATCATGAAGAAATAATAAATGTTTGAGATAATGGGTATGCTAATACTCAAACTTGATCACTGCAAATTGTGTACATATATTGAATAGCAACAATGTATAAACAATTATTTCAACTAAAATTAAGAATATAAATAATTTTTTTGAAATACAATCACAATCCAGTTGACTGCCTAATGTCCTGTTCACTATTATATGATTATAATTCATAAAATACTTTATACCGATTATATTGCTTGCCCATCAAAAAATGGCTACTTTGGTTGTTATAAAATTATAATCTTTTAAATTATGCAAATAAAGTAATGTTGATTGGGTACTTGTGAGTTTCCTTTATTTACATAGTTGTGCATTAAGAAATGATGTGACTGCCCCCAACAAAAAATGTCCTCTCTGTACATTTGGATATGAGGAGCTTGATTTCAATGGGAATTTCAATATTGCCTTCTGATATAGATAGGAATCAAGAGTTTGGGTTTCTGCAGTCTTGAGACTCATGATGAGAAGTAGTGGCTCCAACAATCACAAAATGTGACAATTACATAATAATTTCACTTCTCTGACTCTGTTACTTCCCTTACAATGCCTACTTTGTGAGTTGGTTGTAAATAGCCAATGAAAGAAAGTCTTACCATAAGGTCTGGTTTTGAAAATATGCTCAGCAAATAGAAGTTCACATTGCCACTGTTTCATAAAACAGTAAATGTGATGTGACAGGCAAAGTAGGAGATAACGTCCAAATAACCAGAGTTAAGCACCAGCAGCAGAAGTAGCTGGCAATGCAGGGATTCATTCTAGAATTGGGAGCAAGGCAGTTTTCCAACATGCCATCCTTGAAAGGCTGTTGCTTGGCCTGGACTCAAAGGTAGAAGAAAACTCAGACCAAGATGGGGGAATGGAAATTCACTAGGCAGGAAGGCAGCTACAGTCCTAGCCCACATCATATGATATGATTGGTATGTACTTCAGTGTGTTCAGAAGGAGGCCTTGGCCCTTTCAACTTATATGTAAGCAAAAAAGAGAAAAATGTTATTCATACCAAAACAGGAATTTGAAATATAGTTAGCAATAAGAAATGAAGAAAGAATTCTCAAACTTAATTTTTTTTATAAAGCATGGTGTTTGTGTGTATGTTTATGTATGTGTTACTAAATTATTATACACAGTCCAAATTTACTTCATGGGATTTCTAAAGTAGAATCTGTTGAGAGATATTCTATCACACTGTGAACCCCGAGTTTGTATTTGCATTAATTAAATAAAATTAACCTTGGGTCAGGAAGCCAAATAAACAAGTATCAAACTGAAAGTAATCATAGAGCATCAGAGGGCATCTGGCAGAGATAAAGAGATGCACCAGAATTAGTAGGGAGGGATTTGGTGTAGCGTGGCATTTTTTGTTTGGCAGAGCCAAAAGACACACTTTCAGAAATGTCAGCAAGGAAAGAAGGTTAGCTAGGTGCTACTCAAGCACTCTGAGCTAGCGTGTTTTCACCACAGCCTTTGAGTCTCAAATCTTACTTATAAACAGAACAATAGAGATTTAATTAAAACTCCCATAGCAGCAGTAACAGAGCTGGTTCCCTTGGGAACAGAATTCATGCCATCCTAAACAAGCTGAGCAGCCAGACCTCTGCTAGAGAAGCAGGCTTGTCACTGCAGTCACAAGTGCTAGCTAAAATAGCAGGAGATTAAGGAACACCAACTGTGGCAAAGTTAAAACAACAAGGATCAGTATTGAAAGTTCAAAAATTTTCCTGTAAATTTTCATTTAATGCAGATAATGTGACATAACATATGGTAAGCATTCAATACATAGCTTTTAAATTTCAGGTATCGATAAGTAAGGATTTATATATAAATATTCACCTTTAAATCCCAATATTATACTACCTATTATTTTTTCTTTTCTCTATGATAGCAGTCAATAATGAAGAAAACTTAAAATGTACATTTTTTTCTTCTTTGATCATGGTAAGAGCAGAGGGATAGAAAAAAGTGGGAATGACAGAAATGTCAAGAAGTGTCAAATGAAATTACAAAAATGAATAAAATACTCTCTATGAAATATAAGTCAATAATGTAATGCTGTTGATAATTATTCTCTTAGAATGATTTCAACAATTAAAATCACTTACAAATAACTATCACTCTCATAACCAAAGGAGCTCACATCCCAACTACACCGGTTAATGCATGGGCTACTATATGTACAACATGGATTCTTTTCCGTATGTCCAAGATGTAGCATAGACACAGTGGTTCCTGGCAGCATTAAATATTAGTTAGAACTAACAGAGGCAAAGCAATTAATTACACAGGCACAGGAAGTAGAATGACTGGCTCAAGGCCTGTCTCCATGATCCACTAGCTTTGACCTCAGACAAACTCCCTTCACCTCTAGGTGCCAGACTTTCTTGTCTGTAAAGGCAGAGAAGAGTATCTTCCTGTGTAGTGTATATAAACCCCACATGAACATATATAAGAATGTCAGGAACATGATTAAAGTCACCAGAAATTAGGTAACAATTAGCTATATGAAAATAAGAAACTACTTGAGCAAGAAACAATGCTTTCATACATGATAAGAAATTGGAATAGCACAAATCTTATACCAGAGTAGACAGTTAGGCTTGAAAGACTATCCATGAGACAAAAGATGAACAAACAAGATGAATTAAGAGGAACAGCTCTGTCTTTCCTAATATGCAGAAACAAACATGGAGCTGTGGAAGATGGGGTTCAGAGTGTAAGAACATCAAAATCTATTAAATTTCAGGCAATTAGCATTTTGGAGGTCATGAAACTTGAGATAGGCTCCATTATACCTATCTAAGATTTAGAAATAATTTGTGCCACACTTTCAAGACATTTTAGTCACAGGTAATATAATTGCAGTAGCCAAACTCAGTAGGAGTAGTTTACTGCTACTCAGACTAGGAGTAAACAATACAGCTGTTACTACAAGTCATGGAAATCCTAAAATTGGGCACTACACTAGCAACTTTGTATACACCATTTAAAGACTTTAAGACATTCCTGAAAATAAATGAATTTAGTTTGCATTACACACCGAACAAACTAAAGCCAACAAGTATAGAGGGGATAGCTAGCCAATTTCATCCACTAAGAGGTAGAAGAGGTCCTTGGATACCAATGACCTTCTTATTTTACAGTATCTCTTAATTTTCTCTTCAGTTTGTTTGTGACATTAATCCATGACAGTAAAACAACACTGAGGAACTCAACAAGCTATCAGTAGTGTATCTTTATACATATATATGTACATATATATATGTTACAAATACATTAAATTTAAGACTTAGAGAATTGTTAGTAATGTGCTGTAAAACAGGAGAGCTGAGTAAATCTATTCTGATGCTTCTAGAAAAACTACTTTGGCGGCAAGAAAGGTGTTTGATGAGAAAGATAATAGAACTTGCTTAATGATTTTACTTGTCAAGTCTTTGGGACATTTGTTGGGAAAAATTCAGTTGTCAGGTAGATATGGGTCTTAGAATTTAGTGGAGACAATGGTTTGCAACATGACTTATGTAATACCAAGCATTAAATGTTAGCATAGAATACACAAAGAGAAATATACACACACAATATATGTTCTTTTTTTATCACAAGAAAGAGAAAGAGATTTTTGCTGAAAGATAATGGAATATATTTTCAGATTATAAAAATGAGCAACTAATTGTTTTAATAGTTATTCCAGTGTGATAAACTACTGAACTGTCATGATATTTTAATGGCAGACATCTCAGTTCTTTTTTAAATATCATCAAGAATGTCATACAAGATATTTTCTTCATATTCATCCCTCTTCCCAAAACTCTACCCTCTCCAATCTCACTTCCCTAAAATATATATATTTCAAACTAGAATATATGTATATGTATATGTACATGTGTGTACATGTACATACTTAATTCGAGTTTGAGTTGCTCAACTGGTCTTGGTAGAAGGGCCCTGGAGTATGGTCAGCCTACCAGAGGTCATGTCATTGAAGAAAACTGACTCACATTTTCCCATCAAAATCTAATTCCAATAGCTCCTCAGCTATCAGGGATATATCCACCCCTGTTCCATGCTGGAATTCTGTTTGGCTCAAGCTTGTGCAAGTTTCATGCCTGCTGTTACAATCTCTATCAGTTCATATATACAACTGCCCTGAGATATCCAGAAACTAATGTTTTCTTGTCTCTATCCAATGTCTATTGAGCATCCAACTGCATTTAAACATGCACAGTATTATCTTCCAAATTTATCAAGTTATTTTACCTCTATAGGAAAAATGGGAAAAGCAATATTCTCATAATTAATTCTAGAGACAAGATTAAATCTCTGAAAAATGGTGGTAAAGCTGAACCATACTCAGCTCTTGTTGGTCAGACTCCCGAACTCTGTTCTCTAGAGTGCCTACATATGTTGACAAAATGCACAACTGTACTTCCGTGGGACTAAATTACAGCCAAAATTTTTACACTGTTGTCTTAATAGCACAAAATTATAATTACTATTTAATCACTACTAAATTAGAGTTGGCCTTGGTTTCTTGGCAAGTCTTTTATTTAATTAATAAAGTATTGAAATTCCTCCTTTTCCTGCATCTCCATCCAAACATGTCATCCTATAATAACGATATTCAAAATAACATTTCACATGATCATAGTCACTGTGTAAAGCAAATCAAAGTATAATTGATCTTCCATCCATTTAAGGGAGATAATGCTATCATTAAGCATCTGACTGAGAAAGCATTATCCTGGTGGAAATCTTTCTTTAAACACAAATTCTGTTTGAATAGAAAATCAACTTGACTAATGCATAATCCAAAAATTATGAAATGAATACATCTCACACTTGTATTTAAATTGCACCAAATTCCTGCTTCATAAACTTAGCATTACATTATTATAGCTTCCTTGGCAATCATATTCTCACATTCACTTTGGAAAAAAATCAATTCTAACTTTTAATAAAGAACAATAGAAGCTGTGGTTTGTGCCTATTGATACCTTTTCAAGAGTAATGAATGGATGACACACACATACGAACAAATAACTTATTTTAAAATTTAGAATAGTTTAATGCACAAAAGCTTAACTGTGTCACAAACTAAATCATTCTAACTCTCAGATTTCAGTTTTATCCAATATAAAATGAACTATTCCTCAAAATTACCTAGAAGTCATTTCTACTTAACATTTTAATATGAAGTGGGAGTTGGTATATAAATATTAAAAATATGTTTTAGGTTCAGTGAAAAGGAAGACAAAAAGAATTATGCTTCAAAATTACCCTTTAAAAGAGCTTTACTTGGGAAAGTCATTATCACCATGGCACAGACATTCATAATGGAGTCCTAACATGAGAGGGCCTTTGGGTCTGAACAAAGGATGGGGCAGGGCAGGGTGGGGGAATGAGTCTAAGACAACTGACCTAGATTATTAGATTATCAGGAGGCACAAATACAGGAAAGCACTAGACAGAAGTTGACTTGGAGCTGGGCATCAGGGGACTGGGATGCAACTGAAAAGGGAAGGGAGGAGCTGCAAGGACATACATAGCAGATGTTACCTGTCAACTCTCTAGATCAGTGGTTCTCAGCTGTCCTAATGCTGCAGCCCCTTAATACAGTTCCTCAATTGGTGACCCCCAAACATAACATTATTTTGTTGTTATTTCATAACAACATATCATAATTTTGTATCATAATTTTGATACTGCTATGAATCCTAATGTAAACACATGTTTTCTGATGGTCCCCTGGCAGGGGAGAGGGTTACAACCCACATGTTGAGAAAAATTGTTCCATAGAAAAGTCACCAAGGGTGGGGCAAGGCCTGATTTTTCCAGAGCCAGAGTATCAATCTTAAAGTGACAGTTGGAGGGTCTGGGACCTAACAAGATTGTAACAGAGCAGTGTGAGAGAAGGGTGATCCAAAATTTCAGGATCCATTCAGGACCACAAAGAAACCATCATACTGATAAGGTGGCATTAGTAACCTAGTGTGCACACAGCTGGATTCTCCTTCTTGACTCATCTAGCAAGTCAGCTGATCTCATATTTCTCCAATAAGATTCCATGCCTTTTTTCTTTATTCCAGTGATTATTCGATTGTGACAAAGCCTGTACCAAAATAAACATTTATAAATCCAGGAGTATCTTAAAGCACAATTTCCTCACTAGAAAAGGTACAGAGTCACTCTTCTGGAGTCTAAGACAACCGAAAGAATGTTATGATATTCTTTCTATTATGCACATTTTTGATTCTCATCATCTCAAGAGAAGCCCCAAGGTTTCAGTTCAAAGTTTCACTAAGGGTCCCATGAGAACACAGTTGTGTTCATCTGGCTGTCTTTTCAAGGTCACCGACACAGGCAATTGAAACATTCAGGAGATAATTCTGTATTTGATTTAAGAGACAGAGAAGCTGAACTAAAAATCCTCATGTCAAGAAGTACTAGAGAACTTGAATTAGCTGGTGCCCGGGGCATGGAGACATTAAAGTTTTAATATTAAAAGTTCTGCTTAAGACTTTTCCCTGATGAATTCTTGTCACTCACATGCCAAAAGAGCCATATGAAAAAACACGCCAGGGCATGGACAATAGGTAATTAATGGTGCCTCACTTAAAATGGTTATCATATAAACAAGAACCTCTGTCTCCAAGTGACATGAACTTACTTAAAATGAATAATACATGGTAAAGAATGAGTCCTGCAGTTCAGAAAGGAGGTCTGACTGCTTTAGTGCTTTGCATAGACAAGACAAGGGCAAGTCTCATTAAAGAGTTGAGCAAAATGTCATAGACCGATGAGGCATAGACTTGCATGTCCCTCCCAAAAGACAAAGAACATTAATAATGTTACCTCACACACACACACACCTCAAGGAGCAAGACTAGGGGAAGTGATTACAACACAGAACAATTGTCACCAAATGTTCCTGCAGGAGATCTGATTAAACTGCGGAGATATTGTTTTATTTCATACACCTTAAAAAGTTCATAACAGATTTATGAGAAGTCAAAGATAGATGATTTTATTTTTAGCTTGATTTCATTGAGTTATTAAATGTACAGCATGCTCACTTTATCACTACATATTGAATACACTCACTTATATAGCATTAAGATATATAATTTTAAAGGCCAACATCAATGAATAGTCCCAGCACTGGATAAGCTATTGGGTTGTTTTGTTTGAGCACTATTTTGGCAATTTTAATTATATCTCAGACAATTTCAAAGTCTTACATAATGAGAATTCTACAATGTCCACATAGGTGTTTTGGTATAGCCAAGCAGCTGACAACATAACTTTATCACTGTAAATTGAATGATTATTCAGTATGCAAAACAGCTAACATATGAAAAGTAACATAACAATAATACTTAGGGTTTCAAATAATATTTAAACATGAAAGCAATGCACCTAAAATAGTATGAATAAGGGACTAGAGAATTGTTTCAGCAGTTAAGAGTGCATGCTGCTCTGACAGAAGATCTAAGATGGGCTTGCAATGTCCACTTCAGACAACTTACAATCACCTGTAAATCAAGAACTTCAGGGATTGATGGTAAGTGCAGATAGAATGAACACACTGCATTCTCTTAACCTGGAAAATTAAGACCTGAGACCTGAGAAAGAAGAGGAGCCCAGATACAGTCACTCACCAAAAAAAGAAAAAAAAATAGCTTCTAACATGGCACAGCACCCACAATAAAAGCTATTGATTCCTCATCATGTGAAACTAATACTAATGTCTACTATTTAGGTGTGAGAAGTTTACAACATCTGTAAACAACTCAATATCTAAAGTAGAAACAGTAACATTTGTACTCTGGTTGCTAGTGGTACTTGGGAAATATTTTGAGAAGTAATTAAGTTAAAAGTATGATCCCAAAACTGAGTGATTTCTACAAAAGCAATGTACTTGCACTGCAGCATAATTGCTTGGACTGAATGATACTGAAGGCTGGAAAACTGAGGAGGAGCATTATGGACAGCATGATACCTCCTAGGCCAGGGTAGATTCTCATGGATTCTCATATCAGTGCCCCATGCTCTCTTTCCTTTTGGTGTCTCGTGTTTACCATCACGCACACGACCACAAGCTTGCCTCCTTTAACATTAAAACAAATCATAAGCATCAACTTAACACTTCTCTTCATGTGAGTCACTGATGGATAAAGGCAGCTGTTTGAGCAGCTGACTCTTGTTCTATTAACACCAGGAATGGCTCAGAGAATTTTTAAATGAAATAAAATTTTTAAATTTTCTTTTAAATTTTAAAAGAAAATATGTCAATAGTAGTCAACACATTCTTAGAACTTTAAAAAGCCATTATTGAATATTGGGAAGATGGAACCTTATCAAAGGTTTTGTGGCCAACAAATAAAGTTGGTGTTGAATATCTTCTCAAACAAAATTTATACAGATAGACAAGAAAAATATGAACCCTAAATTACTATATATCTATAAAATAATTTCTATAGAATAAATTAATAAATTAATATTCAATTAAATACTCTTTAGCCCAGAAAATTTCAGAGACAAATGAGATTACTAATGAATTTTGACTAAACATTTTAGAAGAAATTAAACATATTATCTTAGTTTCTTTTCCTATTTCTGTGATAAAATATCCTGACAAAAATAATTTAAGGGAGGAGAGGTTTGCCTTGGCTCACAGAACAAGGGCGCTGTTTATTGGGGTGGGGAAGCCAAGGTGGCAGGAGCTAGGGAAGGTGCTGGTCACATTTCAGTTGCACTCAGGAAGCAGAGAAAAATGAATGCTCATGCTCAAATTTCTCCTTTTAATGGAGTTCAAGATCCCAAACCACCACAGTACCACCACATTTAGCATGTCCCTTCTCATTTCAACTAACCTAATCAAGACAGCCTCTCATAGGCATGCCCTGAGCTGGCCAGAACTTAGTTATTGTAAATAATAGACATTTCCCTCAATAGCCATATTCACTAAGAATCATGAACTCTAGCTTTAAGGTAAAGGAAGAAAGGATGTAGGAATTCTTACCTTTTACCATGTACTATAGTATGTAGTATTCCATGGTAGGTAAAAATAGGTAAAAGTACTTGATACTTTACAGGAGTATTAGTTTACTACACTATAAGGACATACAGGGTATATAATATTGAAAAGTGTAAAGAAAATACTCAAGAATATTGAACTAAGTGAACACTGAAATCAATCAAGAATCATAGTAGATTTTACAGTGAAAAGGTGCTGACCCAGGGCCAAAGTCTTCACTGAATTTGGGACACAAACTAGAAGCCAATGACTAACTATAAAATGAGAAAGTAAGACCTTTCTTTGCTTTGTTTTGTTTAGTTCTGTTCTTGTTTTAATTTTTATTTTCGGGGGACAGCATCTCACCATGTAGCCCTGACTAGTCTGAAACTCTGTGCACTACAGGGTGACCTTGAACATGCAGCAGCATCCTAGTTCAGCCTCTTGAATGCTTTGATCACACACATGAGCCTCCAGGTCTAGTTGAATAGTTTTAAAGCTATTCAACTAGACAATAGAACCAAAGTATAACAGACCTTGGCATCATGGAAATAGCAGACTCATGTTGCAGCACAAGCATAAGAATTTGAGTTTAAAACTACTTAATCCCTATGCAATGTCTGTATATTATGTCACCTATTTATAAACCCAGCATTGGGAATGAGGGACAGTTGGACCCCAGAGTCTTATTAGCCAGACAGCCTAGCCTAGCCAAGCCAACCATATAAATGAAAGAACCCTGTCCAAAAGTCAACATGGATGGTTCTTAGGGAACAATGCACAAGGTTGTCCTCTGATACACACACACACACACACACACACACACACACACACACACACACACAAAAGGGGGTGTGGATAAGAGACAAGAGAGTTAATACACATCTTGTCTTACCCCTTCAGATCAGAAGATGTAAATAATAAAGGTAAGAAAAAAATCTCTCAGCCATGTTAGCAGTACAACATATGGTCTCACACATTTGACATTACATGACAACTTTGTCTTTGTCTTTTGTGGTTATTGGCAAGATGTGTGGTCATATTATGTCTTCATTTAAGGACTGTGGGTAATTCCACTTCTAAAAATGCCTAGTAAATATCGAACAAAATAATATTCAAATATTGTTAAACTCATACCAGATTCTCAAAAACAACAACCAAAACCAACCAACCACATCTTTTCTTCATCATATATATATATATATATATATATATATATATATATATATATATATACTCCTTCATCTGTATCAGGAGTTGGTCTCCCTTTATCTATCTGTTGAGTTTATAGCCCTCTATAGCAAATTTTAGCACAAATAAAAATAGAAAAATACTTTATACTGATAATGCATTAAGTAACTTTTACTTAGGAAGATTCATACTAAACTTGATTTATGAAGAATGAGGAAATTGTTAGGTCATAAATTAGCCTGTTTGTCTCAGTACCCTCTATTAGGCATTAGGAGAGTGAGAGAGCTGTGAGAGCCACCGCTACATGTAAAGAATAAGCAAGTATCTTCCCAGGGTGCCACTTTGCTAAGAACCTGCCATATGTCCACGATGCACTCAAGCATTCACAGCACATCTCATTTAATATCTCCACTTGACAAGCACAACTTAAAGCAAAAATGAGTTTGCACTATGCTCACTTGTCTAATTCCCATTACTGCTAATTACACCCACACAGCAGGAATACCCCAGCTCTTCAGACTTAGGCTTTGTTGTGAGAGATAGAATGTGAATGCCAGTATACTGTCAAAGTGGTGAACAATTTCTTACACTTGTTAGCGATTATATGCCTGCAGTTATTTTATTTTTCAACCTATAGTTCTGATTCACTTGTATCCTCCCACCCTATTTGAACCTTCACAAAATTGTGTGTTGCCTGGCAAGATTTAGAAGCAATTTGTCTTCATGGAGAACACTCGACATGCTACTTTCTGTATTATAAAGTAGAAAAATTGTCTGAAGACTGAGATAGACCAGTGAAAGGAATGAAACACATAACAATAAGACCCTTTCTATTTTATCTATTTGTCTTTGTGATTGAGTTATAGTAAACTAGAGTATTTTCTGTTTTGGTCTTGCTGATTATACATGGAAATGCATAAAATGAGCTGTGAGAAAATGTCACTGCACAGACCATTATCATATGCATTATAGAAATGTACCTCTCAGTGTACTGTATCCAAGAATATTAATAATGCAGATTAAAAATTAAAATCTAACCAGTGTTTCACATTTTCATCCTGGTTTATTATTTTTGTGTGATTAAGCTTTATAGGCCACCAGGATGTATATTACTTCACTAACACAAGTAACTGTGATATTGGCCGTGCTCTAGAGGTTCACTTTGATGCAGTAAACCAAATTAGGTACATATTTTTCCAAGATTTGCTATGTTTTTAAAAGAACATACTTTCTTGTAGAATATTCAATATTAAAATGAAATTATTTTCATACCTTAATAAAAATAGAAAAATAAACTAAAACTCACTGCTTAAAGATTCATAGTTGGTTCTTATATTATTTGTGTCTCTAATTGAGAAACTATTTTTGTTCAAGGTCCTGTTCAACTGAGTCTCTGAAGACTTCTTGATGCTAAACACCTTTTTCCCACAGGATCATCCCACAAGTTCCCAATGTAAGGGCTTCAGATTTTGAATTGTTTCACTTTTAAAATTTATCATCATAAGGGTATGAGGCATTTTTATGGAAATGAAATGCTATGTCTGCCAAATGTTTGCTGTAAAGTAAATTTTTATGAAGAAATGTTCTCAGTCTGGTGAAGCATGGTCATTACACACACAGAAAGTAAATAAATGCCTACAGGAGAGAATGTAGACACAGGAATAAGTTTATGCATAGCAATATACTCTATTCGCAATTATACATAATTCACCTGCATCACTTTCAAAATGGAAAAACATAGACAAAACATAGGCCTTAGTTAATCAGCTAAGTATTTTTCACTGCTATCAATCCATGATAGCAAAACTCTCCTTTATAAAGCAGGTTTATTCCTAATATCAAGCTGACCCCCAAACCTCAGTTAATTGTAGTGGCTATATTGTCTTTTTCTACACTTAAGAAGATGTACTCTAAGTGCCTGAGAAAGCAGCTCTGATAGTATGACCCTCCAGGATGTCCTGCCCAAATGAGGTTAAAAGCTATTCAAGTGAAGTTCGGAGTAATTTTATCCTTGTAGAAAATACAAAATAATATCCCTGAAATGAGGGCATACAACTTCTCTTCCATTTCAAACTACTTACTCTTGTCATCTACAAGAGGTTAAAATCAAGTGTATTTTCAAGGCTGTTTTAGGATTGGCCTAGAATCGTGTCCTACAAATATTCCCATCCCATAACTGAGAATCAATTTGTGAAGAAATTTCTACATCTGGAGATAAAAAATGGATGACAATGGAGGGATCTGGCTGGTTCTATACATATCAATGAATAAATTGAGCAAGACTTGCAGCAATAAACAATAAAAAAGCCATTTTATTAGAGCTTTCATCAGAGCATTCTTCCTTAGTTAAACAATACAACACAATTTCTAAATGACCTGGAGTTGGTTCAACCAGCTGGCTAGTCTGTGCAGTTTTGGCACTTTTTCTGTCTTTTCAAATGAATTAGATAAATATTTAGAAACCAGTTAGGATTACAAACCAAGCTTTGGACACAGAAGAACAAATAACTATAAATGTGGGTAAAGGTGCCTTGTTAAAGGGATTCATAAGTTACTCAGCTCCAGCATAGTCTCTGTCTCACAATGGAGAGCCAGCTCCTGGGTCTCTCTCAAGAAATTAGCTATTAGACTGTTGGCCAGTTGGCAGTAATTACAACATTTGCAGGGTTTTTACCTGCAAATTCCTCTTCTATCTCCTTAACTCTAGAATGTTAACAATACTGAGAAAAAAGAAAAATAAATAAAAAAGAAAAGATTATTTTAATGTGATCTCTAGGCACAGGTAACAGGATATTTAATCATACTTACAAAAGAAAACTGTATTTTACCGGCATTTCTAGTAAATGAAATTTGTTATCAAATATTGCTTATTATACTCACCTTTTAAGTGTATGGTTTCCTTTCAAATTAAGCATGTACTAACTGAAATTTATAATCAACACTTATTTGACTATAGATGAATGATGTTCAAATTCATAACCATCCCATCTAACGTTACCTCTAAGCCTAGCCCCACTCCCTTTCATTCCAACGGAAGTCCTTCTCATTCAGATTCCTCTAAGACCCAACAGGAACTTCTGCTGAGAATCACAGCCTCTGAGTCTTCCTTGTGCAAGCATGTCATGCACATTCTTGAGAGAGTCATATGTACAGTCCTTGATTCTAGTTGTACCTTCAGTTGCAACGATTTCTAAGGCCAGAAGGTGCAGCCTAGGTACTATGGAAAGCATTCAAAGAAAGATCCATGCCCACCCTTCCACTACTTGTTAGCAACATTTCTATTCAGATCTAATGCTCTGATAAAAATAATTGATTGCCCCCTTGGACCATCCGGCAAGCCTACCCTTCATGTACCCACTTCTCAATGTGCTTCTTTATAGTCCACCTCCTCAGTGTGTGGTAAACTACTTAATTGCTTATTAATTCTGCCTTTCCTCTTCCTCAGCGCAGACTCCATCTCCCTAAGAATGTTTTCATGAAAAGTTCAGAAATACTAAGTTTCATACTCTTCTACAATCCTTGTTTCTCCTTTACAGTGTTACAGCATAGGTGGCTAATTTCTAGTTGCATCATTGCTTGCCTCATTCTGTTTCTATCACAAAGAGGAAAGCATCATGAGGGCAAAAAGTAGCATTTTTGTTGCTGTTGTCACTTATTTTTTTTCTCCATATGCCTGACATTCAGAAATGTAATAATCATTTCCCATCTTTCCTCCTAAGTGAATACTCACATAGAATGTACATGACTGTATCACAGATGTGTGGAGTTATCCTTTCTGTAGCCTCCATGCATTTTCTCCCTGACACAAACTTGCCACAATATGTACAAAGAATATTTTCTGTTTGTTTAGTTGAGTTGAATTAAAAAAAAAACTCATTGAGTACTTTATGTAATGGTGAAAACTGATACCTAAAAACTGATCTTTGGATGATAGAGGGCATTTCCCCAGTCTCCTGACTTCAGATGAAAGTGTAAGTTCCAGCTAAGAGGAATAACAAAGTATGATCACTTTCTGCCATTTCATAAGAATGGTCTCAAATACTGAACTTTCCTATTGATTCTATATGAAGTCAGTCTGTTTGCTGTGTTTGTACTGTAGTTTATTTCTCATTTTTTGGATCTAATTGCTCTCAGCATCTATTAAATTATTTTTACTAACATGTGTTATGTTACTTCAAAGGGAAATGTAACAGCATGTTCAAAGGTTAGCTTTTTTGGCAACATGAAATATTTGTTAGGCTGTGGGCCTCCTTCTAATGTCAAATTTAGCCAACCACCTTTTCCTGTAAGTTGAAAATGTGCCAGTTACTTCTGAATTTCCCCAGCTATTTCAGAGTTTCTACATGAAAATACAGTAATGTGCTTGGATGTAATTCAAAGATTTGCCTACAACTTTATAACAAATGCACTGTTTTTATTTAACCTCTATGCTCATATAATGTGAACTGGCCAGAGTTTGAGTAAAATTTTCAGGAGGTCATACACTCTTAATTCAACTAATGACATTGTTGGCCAGGTCCAGAAAAGCTAGTAGCCAGGCCAGCTTTCTTTTTGCTCAAGGAGCAAAATGTAGACAGCCACATTTTTAAAAAATCTTCAATAAACAACCTTATGAAAAGGGTGGCTTATTTACTAATAAGGTGACTGAGTATTTTGTTACCTTGAGCCATATACTAATTATAAGAAGTTCAAACTTAAGACAGTTTTATTAATAATAATTCCATTATTCAGTTCTGTGAAATAGAAACTACAGCAATTAAAATTTCCTATCTTCAATTAGAAATGGAAAAAAAGGCTCTGGCTCTATCATTTCATACAAAAAAAAGCAAAGCTATGACCTACATCAGCATGTAATAAAGAGCAAACCATCGTACAAAGTGAGTGATTTTCTCCATCCTGTCTACCTAATAAAAGTCTTTTTAAGGGATAATGGAAACTTTACCAACTTTGTTTGCATTGAGTAGTCCCTACTAAAACAGACATAATGCAGGACAAAGGGAAGAAGCTGAGAAGAGCTATGGTTCTTTTCTTCTTAGAAGCTGTCTTTCTGTACCTTTCAACCTTCATCTCTCTCTACCATCAGATCACCCAAATTGGGACTTTCCACCTAGGCTATGTGAGCAATAACCAAGGTATTTTAAATTTTGATATGCCCATGTTTACAGCAATCTAACATTTTGCACATAAGCAGATTCTGTGTCTCTGCCTCGTGCCTGAGTGCTGCACACTAGCCTCTGTTGCGTTTGTCTTTTCTATCACATTGAGACTCGATAGTGCACATTAATTATTGAGGCTAATGACAAAAGCACAGATGTGGACTTAATTACACAAATAATGTTTCCAAGGCAAGTGAAGGTTAGACAAGTATCTCTGAGAACTCTAAAAGCAACAGTTGGTTATGACGCAGATTCCATGAAGAACATGGAGGGCAGTGTGCATTATTCCTGAGCATATGGTATAGCACTCATGCCAAACTTCTAAGGGCCTGCCTTGTAACAGTTGGTTTCATCTTTTCATTTTGAGCAGTGATCCAGATTCATTAAACATCATCTGTCACAACAAGGCAGTTTTTAAATAAAACTTTATGTTCTCTTTTAATTTGGGTTTCATTTTATTCACAAGATTATTTCAGAGTTCATAGACCTGGTGGGAATTAGAAGGAACTGCACCCAATATCCAGCTACTACTGGAACATGATATTACTGTGCTATCATATGTACTGTTATTTTAAACCAAGATACAAAAATGAGTCATTGTTTATAACTCTTCCACAGTCAGAAACTTTATAAAATGGGTAGTTTACCAACAAGCACAAAGTTCTTAACAATTTTATAGCATTGATTGCAGAGAAGTGTGACTTGTTTTTCAAGTGGAAGAAATTATATATTTCTGAATATTGTACTTATTTTACATAGCATTTCTCCATGTATTTTACTAATAGCATCATGCTCTTCCCTAGGAAAACCACTTCCCTAGGAAAGCCACATAAGGCTTTTGCTGCTTGCTTATCCAAAGTGGAGCCATCTGACCTTAATCAAAGCAATCAGATTCTTCCAGAAAAGTGACCATTGAGTGGAGAGACCAAAGTGTACAGGAAAATGGAACCAAGATATTGCCCAGAAAATGACTCTTAAGTTCCCACTACCAGTGTTCCTTGTTTCTATTCTTTATTAAATCCTTGCTTATTTATATTTTAAATAATGCGCTATCCTCATTACCTTCCCACTTTAATCAAATTCAGTTTCTGTTGATTACCACAAAAAAATCCCTAATGCACTGCACCAAACAAAATAACCCAGACTCACAAAAATTCAAATATCAAAAATTACTCTAAGGGATGGTTAAGAATATGGAATATGTCTTATTTATAAAGCTACTCTGATTGCTTCTTGTGACTTGCTAAACATCTATAAGTAAATGAATAAATAAACAAATGATTAGATTAGAACAATTTTGATCTAATATTGATATTTTCTTCATTTAGCCCTAAGTTTGTTACCATTGGAAAAAAAAAAAAAAGGTGGACTTGGAAAATAGCTAACATGCCTTTGTGAATAATAACAAAGACCCATGTTCCAACCTCTATCAATTCAATGCTATGTGTACTTGAAACTCCAATGCTGGGGGTCAGAAAGGCAACTCCCAGGAAGGAACTCATTGACCAACTAGTTTATCTCAATGATGAGCTCTGGTTTCAGCAAGAGATTTTGTCTTGAAAAAATACAGTGGAGAAGCAACTGAGGAAAAACATCCCTACATCAACTTCTGCTCTCCACATATACTTGAGTTGCTAACACACATATACATACAGTGTAACCCCCTCACACACAAGAAAAATGTAAATGAAGAGGAAGATAGGAACTCTTGTTGCTGCGGTACTTAGTATAATTACAATTCAGGTGTTTTTATAAGCATAGTTTTGCTATTTGTAGCTGAGTCATTACTAATGTTCTCTTTATATGATTGCAGAGCTGAAGAAAAAGAGGAACATCATTATAATCACAGCAGTTATTTGAATATTAGATGGTGTTTATGAGTACATTTTAAAGGAAATCCATTAGATATTTTATTTCCCTTGATACATATAAATTTTCAGTGACTAAATTTTGATTTCAAATTGTGACTAAATATGTCAAATATTACTTAACAGAAAAATTTCAGTGTTAGCAATGGCCCTTAAGATTTTGTACATATTTTAACTGGAGGTATTGGAGAGATATCTCTGTTGATCCTGTACAAGAACCTGGTTTTTACCTGAAACCTGGGTAAAAATATTGGGGATGGTGATGTGCACTTGTGATCCCAATACTGAGGAAGTGGAGACAGAGGGAACCCTGACGCATGCTGGGCAGTTAGCCTAGTCTAACCATCAAGCCTCAGATCAGTGATAGACCCTATCTCAGAAAACACAAGGTGAACAGCTCAGAAGAAGTATACCTGAGATTGACACTCACCCTCTACATGATTGCTGATTATAACTTCTCCTAGGGAGACATGAACAAATAAATATCTACCAACCCAAGAAGGACAACTATGAGAGATCAAAGAAAGGGCTCTACCAAAGTCTGACTTGGTGGAACAATGACTATCCTGGGTTACTCACATGAGGGTTAGGCATTGCTTACAGAAGCATGAGCAGAGGCACCCCTAAAAGTCCCATCACAGCATGGGTGAATTATCATTCACAAACCTATAATCCTGAAGTTACCTTCAGGACTTGAGAGCAGATTGGCAGATTGCAGTCTCCTCTCCTATAAAGTCCTTACCTCTTCTCCTACTTTGAAAAAGAAGGGGTCTGTGAGTCTTGTTAGTTTTAGGGACTTCCTGACGTTTATGAATTCTTTACTTTTTGAATTGTAATGAGCTTCCTTCCAGGATAGAAATTGTTAATGTGAAGGATTTTGCCATGTAACACATGGGGACACCCATACACAAACATGCACATGTACACACATGCTTACATACAAACATATTTTAATGAAATTTCATTGCCAGCCTTCACAATTTTGAACTACACTGAAATCAAGAATATGCTTTTTCAGTAAGAAACCAGTTATGAAGACTAGAGAGATAGCTCAGCTGTTGAAAGTATATACTTCTCTTTAAGAGGACCACTGTTTACTTCTCCACACTAACACTGGGAACCTCTCAACTGCCTGTAACTTCAATTACAGGACATACAATGACCTCTTCTGGCTTCCAAGGTCACTGAATTAATGTGCTCTCAATCCCTTGAATAAACATACACATACATATACACATGATTAAAAATAAAGTTAAAATATTTTTAAAGATTCCAGATGTTCAGGAAATATGGCCAACATTTGACAAATGGGACCTTGTGCAATTAAACTTCTGTGTTGCAAATGAATCAATCAAGTGAAGACACAGCTGATAGAATGGTAGAAGATCTTTTGCAAACTAGATCTAGCAGAATCTTAATAGCTAGAATATAAAAAAATAAACAATAAGCAATCAAACAGAAGGTAAAAGTGCCTACTGTGCAAGTATAAGGATCTGAATTCAAATACCAGCAATAATATAAAAATGTCACATGTGGCCTTGTGTCCCTGTAACTCCAGTCCTATGCATGACAACATGAGAAGAGTGGAGATAGTATCACTATGGCTTGCTGGCTACCATACTCATTGTATCAAGAGAATAAGGCAGATAGTGATGTATCAGAACATCCAAAGTTCTCTAGCCTTTGTGCACATAAAGGGTCTCATACATCGAAACACACAGGTACACACAAATCACATACATATACATACACAAAGAGCAAGAGAGAGATACATCCAATAAACGGGCTAATGAAGTGAACAGACAGCTTTGAAACAATCAAAACAAATTGCCAATAAACACAAAGAAAATGAGTTTAACCTCAGTAGCCAACATAGAAATGCAAATCAAAATTAAATTAAGATTTTGTCCTATCTCAATTAGCATGTAAGTCATTAAGAGAAAGAATAATAATAGGGACTCACCCTGACAGCCACCCTGCTCAGGGAATAGCCAGAGCCTCTGGTCTCCTGCACATTCCTCCATTACTCCCTCCCTTCCATCCTCCCCTCTCCCCATTCCTCCCAAGTCTACCCAAGGTCCTAAGACTAGTGCTACTTTCCTTATGTCCCCTGTTGCTACAAAACAAGAGGGAAATAACAATAAATGCTGTAAGACTGAAGAGAAGAGAACCCTTACTCAGTGTTGGCTAGAATATAAACTAGTTTGCTCACTATGGAAGTTTCTCAAAAATCTAAAAGTACACCAACCATATGACCGATCTATATCACTATATCACTCTAAGTTAACATAACATGAAAATACTCGCATTTCCATGATTGTTGCCTCACTATTCATAACAGCTAAGTTATAGAACCAACCCAGGAGTTCAACAATAAAAAAATGATTGTGGAAAATGTGGTATGCATACAAGGGAATATTTCATCATTCATAAAAGTTCTGAAGTTCTGTTTGCAGAACTTCATGAAGTTCTGTTTGCAGAAAAAAATTATTATTATTGAGGATAATCATATTAAATGAATTAAGTCAATATCAGAAAGAAAAATATCATGTTTGTCTCATCTATAATTCCTAGATTTTATATTGATTGTAGAATTAAAATTGCCTAAGACAGCAGTTCTCATCCTGTGGGTCAGGACCCCTATGGGAGTTGAACATCCCTTTCCCAGGGTCACCTAAGACTATCAGAAAACAGATATTTACATTATGATTCATAACGGCAGCAAAATTACAGATATGGAATAGCAACAAAAATTTTAGAGTTGAAGGTGGCCACAGCATAAGAAAGGATCACATACTAGAAAAATTGAGAACCGCTGGTCTAGGGGGGACAAAGGAGATTACAAGAAGGAGGGAGGGAGAGAAGATAAGAGGGTAGGAGAATCTGAGGAAGAACTATGGTGTGTGTGTGTGTGTGTGTGTGTGTGTGTGTGTGTGTGTGTGTGTGTGTACCACAAGTTTAAAATAAATAAAACTAAACTAAAAACATCAAGAAAACAGCCTTTTATGAATGTATTAAGTATCTTCTGTGCTGTGCCAGAACAAACAGAGAAAACAGCATTACCATAGAAATGCCATTTGCATTGTTGTTTATCCCTGGTATGCCTGGATTTACTTTGTAACTAGAAGGCAATGTTTCATGATATAAGCCTCAAGGGCACTCGCTGTTGTCTCACAACCGTGCATATATCCATCCAAAAACTGGGAGTCAAAACTATGTGATTGGGTTTTGACAATGGTTTTACATTAGACAGAAAAGTAAAAATTAGGAAATTGAGTACATACACTTTTCCTTTTTTTAATTTTGATTTTATTTTATATACCAACCATAGCTCTTCATCCCACCCTTCCTCCCATCCTTCTTTGCCTCCTTAAGCAGAGAGGTAGAAAAAACTCCTTCCATTTACCTGTTCGCTGGCAGTAATTTGAAAGATCCCGTAAGATATTGGGATCTAGAAAGCCGTTATGCAGCCAATTTGAATTGTTTTCTAGGGGATATCTAGGCCACTTTTCAGTACATAGGTAAATAAGTCTGGGTGCCTTAACCAGTGGCATTAAGTGAAAGGGTTTTAAATTTTCTATTAGGCATCCCAGTGGAGTGGTGGGAGGTATTTCCTTGGTCGGTTTATTCCCCATGGGTGGAGTGAGAAATGGCCTTAACAGTCTTGGAGCTCGTCAGCCCAAGAGTGTGGCCACGCAATAATCAGAGAATGGCAGAGCGTTATTCGAAGCTCCTCAGCTCGAAAACGTTGCCAGAGCCAACAGAGGCCGGAGGACTCAGCAGTCAGAGACAGATGTACCGCCCTGGGCGGCACGTCTTCCACCCTTGAGGAATGTACCCGCCCTAAGGAAAAGGGTTGAAGAATAGTTTTTTTTTTTTTTTTTTTTTTTTTTTTTTTAAAGGGTACCTTACCTAATTGAAGCCGGTGTGGGATGATATTTCCAGCGAACGGGTGGATGAAAGTGGGCCTCTGGATCAAAATCAGGGTCCCCAAGTGTCTCTGGCTAGCTGCCCACCAGCAGGTAGCTGCCGAGTCCTCGGGGAGAGCCCGACTGGGTTTCTGGCACCAATGTTGTTGTTTTGCAGCTGCTGTGATGCAGCTGCTATGGCCTAAGAAACACAAACACGAGATTGAGCGCCCACGTGGAGTTTATTGAGAGAGAGGAGAGGAAAGCGGGGAGAGAGAGAGATAAAGGGGGCCCCAGAGAGAGCGAGAGAGGGAAGCAAGAGAGAGGGAGATGAGAGGGACAAGAGGGACAAGAGAGGACAAGAGAGAGCAAGAGAGAGCAAGAGAGAGAAGGACACTTGGCGCGCTTGCTTTAAAAGGGGAGCTTGAGCATGCGTAACCCAGTCTCTGCGGCCAGGTAGCTTGGGCAGCGGGGCTTGCATAACCCAGTCTCCGCCCAGCCAGGTAAGGCCTGACTTAGTGATTATACGTCCCGCCCATCAGAGGCGGGGCCCACAGACTGCCCAGCCTCAACATTCCCACCTCTTATTACTATTAAAAAAGGTGGGGGTTGGGCATGGCCCAACAGGGTGAGTCTGCAGGTTTCTAACACCTTACCCACCTAGCCCACCCCCAGTCCACTCCTCCTCGCAGATAAGGGCTCCCATGAGGAGTCAATATAGTCTGGCATGATAGGTTGGGCCCGGGGCAGGTCCCTCTCCCATGCATTAAGACTGAGCATAGCATCCCACCATAAGGAATGGGCTCCAATAAGCTAGTTCATGTTCCAGGATAATATTTCAGTCCTACTGTCATGGGCCCCTCTGATAGTCCAAGCTTCACAGCTATCTCCCACACACAAGAGGGCCTAGTTCAAGATTCTGGAGTCTCCACAGTTACAGGTTTAAAGTTCATGAGTTTCCATGGTTCAGCTGTCTCTGTAGATTTCTCCATCATGATTTGACCTCCCTCTCTTCAACTGGATTCCTGGAGTTCAGCCTAGTTCTTGGTTGTGGATCTCTGCATCTGGTTCCATCAATTACTGGATGAGGGCTCTATGATGCTAGTTGGGGTATTCATCAATCTTATTACAGGGTTAGTCCAGTTCAGCCATCCTCTCTACAATTGCTGAGTCATTGCTGGGGTCTTCCTTGTGGATTCTTGGGAGTTACCCTAGAACCAGGTTTCTCTCTAAGCTCATTGTGGTTCTCTCTCTATTAAGATATCTTTTTCATTGCTCTTCCACTGCATTCCTCCCAGCCAAGGACATCCCCTTCCCTCCTGTTCTCATCCTCCTTCTCCTCCCTCTTACCAGTACCATTCCCTGAGTTTTCCCTGTAGATATCATCTAATTTCTCTTCCCAGGGTGATCACTGATGATAGTGGAGTGTTAATTTCATGACTAATACATTAGAATCCATGCCTTATCTTGAATATAGGACTGTTTCATTAATATAATTGAGTGTTCCAGTAAGGTGTGTATAAATATTTATTTTATACATTTATTTATATTAAATATTAAGTAAAGTAGTGATTAAATAGACCTCACTTGTTTCATATTATACTTTCTAACTTAAAGTCTATTTCAAATCAGTACCATTGCCCTTTACTTTTGAGCTCTGTTCATGTGTTGTATATTTTCTATCACTTCTCCCTGAGTATATCTGTGTCTTTGCCAATAGGGAGCCCCCTGAAGATTCAAGTAGAAAATGGTAGGGAAACTTCAGCACAAGTCAGTGTCTGGAGTGTTCAGGCAGATACTTCTTACATCTCCACAGACCAGAAAACAGAGATGGAATAGTTTACAGAACTCAGAGCCTACTTCCCAAGTCTTAATACTTTCAGAAAGACTACACTTCCTAGAGTTTCAACAATGTCCCAAAATTCCTTGACACCGGCAATGAATCAACTATTCAAACACAAGGGCCTGTGGGAGACACTGCACATTGAAACCCTAACAAAAGGGGATTGTGAGAGAGGAAGCCAGAAGAGGGATAAGAGAGGTAACAGATGCATACAAGGAAAGCAGAAGGGGAATTGCTAGGGTGTGGCAGTGGGGAGGTGCTCAAGGGCAGCTCACTGTGATGTGCTTAGCCTGTGTATCTCTCCCTACCAAGAATCTTGTTTTTCAGTCTTGAAACCAGATGCGGTTTAGTTTCCCTGGACCCAGGTTGATTTCTCATCAGATAGCTGGAAGGCTTATGGCTCAGTTCTGTAATTTGCCTGATAGCTATTATGTGTCACAAATTTTATGACAAAACTTTCTAAAGTATAGTTTGAGATCTTTCGATTTCTTTCCTATAATAAGAAAACAACAACAAAAACCAACTAAATTAAATATTTTTAAAAAACACAACTGAAAACAAAAAATATTCAAAATAATATTGACTGACACATTTGAATCCACAATGATTGACTAGGAATCTTGATAAATTCATACTAAAGTTTGAGATAACAGCGATGACAGCACATTTTTTTTTTACAGATTTCATTTATTATTTTTAAATTCTGGCTTGTAAACTAGCTGGTTTCATCATGAAACTTTTGTACATATTCATCAGACTTTTGCATTCCACTGTCTTCCCTGTTCCTGTTTCCATATCTTGCTTGTCCCCCACACCCTAGCAATTTCCCTCTGCTCTTCTGTTTCTCTAAACATTGAGCTGAAGTCCTGGAATCCAGTTACAGTGAGGGAGGAGTGATGAGTAAAGGGGTGAAGAGCAGGTTGCAGAATTTGAATTAATACCATTTCAGTATTTTATTTATAAGGATTTATTCTTCCTCACATGTTATCTCAGATTACCTTTTCCTCCCTGCTTTTCTTGTTTATTTCTAAGGAAATTGAACTGACTTTTTTTTCCCCATGACTATCATGATAGCACTCCTCCAAATTCTCTTCAGTTTTATAGTTACTATATTTTATATTCAGCAACATTCTGAAGCCTCATTCACTTATTCCCATCAACCAACTACCAGGTGTTTAGTTGCTTACAGAATTATCTAGAAGACACAATAGTTGTGTATGTCATAAATTAGGAGATCAATAAATCCTGTTTCTTAATTTTCCCATTCACATTACTAGAGACTGCTCTTCTGTCCTCTTGGCAGTAGCCTCACTAAGTGTGATGGCAGATCTTGGTTGCCAATTTCACACAAGTGGAAGGAGGGAATGTCAGTTGCCCATCAGACTGGGCATGCCAGTAGGGCATTTTCTTTTTCTTTTTTCTCTTACTTCACAAAGTATATTTTTAAACACACAAAATAAAATGAGATTACAAAGGAAAACAATCTTGTTGAAACACAGCTGTGCAATGGGGAAACTGAACTGACAATACACACATTTCAAATTACCAGCTTTAAAAAAAAAAAAAAAACAAGATGAAAACTTAAATAACACTTCAAATAAGCTGAAATAAACTTTCCATATGTTTTTTTTTTCAGTTCTTGTTAATTCTACAAATTTGGATGATGTACTCTAACTGCTGAACAAGAAATGCTGGTATGCTAGAACAACAAAAAAAAATATGATTTTTAAATGGTTAGAGATGAATTAGCGTAAACAAATATATTAAATAGTGAAGCCACAGCCAAAAGAAGTATGTCTTGATTGCTAATTGATGTAGGAGGACCAGCCTACTGGAAGCAGTGCCATCCCTGGGCAGGCAGGTGGTACTGGGTTGTATAAAAAAAAAAAAATGTAGTTGATTTTCAATCTAAGAGCAAGCCAGTAAGCAGCAATTCTCCATGGTCTCTGCTTCAGTTTCTCTTCCCAGCACCTGCCATTGGTTCCCTCAATGCCAGACTGTAACCTGTAAACTGTATTAAACCTTTTTCTTTCCCAGGATACTTTAGGTCATGGTGTTTATCAAAGCAACAGAAACCAAACTAGAACAGTTAAGTTCATAGTATTCCTTATCTACCTCTCGCAGAAATGCACATCTTCTTATCTGCCTTGTCACAAGCTGTGACAAGTACAGTACCTCAAGGACTTATACCCAACAGAGATGTAGCAGTGATCTACCATATGCATGTTTATTCTTGATGACTAATGCTATACCACTTTAACAGCTGATGTCATAAATTTAAAGTCCCACTGCATAAAAGGGGTGTGCTGGATAGTTGTATGCCAAGCCGAAGTCATCTAAGAGGAGGGAACCTCAAGTGAGAAAATGCTTCCATAAGATCTGGTAGTAGGAAATTTTCTTAATTAGTGATTGATGGAGGAGGGCCCAGCCCATTATGGGTGGTGCCATCCCTGCAGGGGTAGCCCCAGTTTCTATAAGAAAGCAGGTTTAACAAGCGATGAGGAGCAAGCTGATAAGCAGCACTCCTCTGTGGTTGACTCTGTAATCACTCATTTTTTCTCATTCTCTACACTTAGAGACTACATTAAATTAAAGTCACCCATTCCTAAAGTAAGAGACACAGAATGAATAAAGTATATGATTAATTTTTCACAACTATCCTTTAACACAAAGAAGACTGACAAAGTATCTCTCATGTAATTCATCACTGTCCTTTATTTTCTGAGAAGAGTGGTGAGGTGTCCTTGATCAGGTAGCATGACAGGACACATTTGATTGGTTCCTAGAGATAAATATAAAAATATCAAAAAATAAAAAACTACTCCACATATTTTAATACCTTAATTACAGCCTTTATTCTTGTGTTTCCTCTCCTGTTGTTGTTCTGCTACAGACCCTAGTTGCTTAGTGTTTTAGCAACAATGTATGATATTACTAATGGATACCAAATCTCTAGACAAAAATTTAAGTTCCTTAGCTAGTGATAAAAGATGTTTGATTTTTCTCCACCCTTTTGTCTCTAACGTCTAATGACTCTTTATTACCACTTAATTTACTACCTTATAATCCCAACCAGGAACTTGAATTTAAAAATCATAAGACTAAATGAAGCAAAATGCATTTGACGACCATTTGATGGATGAGTTAAAGTACTCTATGAAGCTTCTGTGAGAGTTAAATAAAACAAATATGCAACATACTTAACACAGTACCCACTTAATATCAATTTGTTAGCTTCCTCCTTCTTAAAAATCTCACCTTTTGTCTTTCTGTGATCTATATTTAAATCTTCTACAACAGTAAAAAATCTTTATGTATTCCTTGGAGCCAACTCACATGTCATCTGTGTAACTAATCCTCCTGAGATTATCATTAAATAATTTGTTTAATTAGATTTTTGAGGACAGTAGTGTTATTTCTTATATTTTTTTAAGAACAAGAGTGCAATGAACACTGAATTTTTAAAATAAATATCAAACTGGATCATGACTTTGAATGTGAGGTCAGATGCACATTATAAGATCCAATCTGTACTCAGTTTAAGTCAACAATCTTAGTATCAAAAGTCAACCAAAGACACGATTGTATAGTGTCACTATTCAACCCAGAATTTGGGAAGAAGGGGCAGGAGGATCTTGATTACAGACCAGCTTGGGCTATGTAGAGAGACTCTCTTGAAAAGCAAAAACAAACTGAAAAAGCAAATCAATGTGCTAATATCAGAGGGGATAAGCACATAATAAATAAAGCACACACTTGTCATAACTCTGAGTTATTAACTTAAACCTTCAACTTTCAAAATTAAAACTAGGATTAGATATTGATCTTTAAAATGAGGTAATTTGAGATGTATTAATCATGGTTCTCTTGAAAAACAAGTGATAGATGGGATATCTTGAAGACAGAAATGATAGACACTGCCTGTCTCTCAATGGAAAGGCCAAGAATCCATGAAGTTGGATGTCTCCAGTGCTCTTCAGTATATGTTAGAATCTCAAAAAAGTAGGTCTTCATACCAATGAAGGAATGCCTCAGCAGCAGGGTAGATGAACTTGCCAGTAAAAATGAGGGCAAGAAGGCACAGAGGAAAAGTGTCCTAGAGAGTGTGGCCCAGATTTAGGGTGGATCTGCTAATCTCAAATGATCTGGATTAGAGAAGGCTTTCTCACCACAAAAGACACAATCAAGAAAAAGTCACTCACAGATATGCCCAGTTGCTTAGGTTTCATGAGAAGTGGTTATGTCGACAACCAAGATTAGCCATCACATAGGGTTAGGAAAATGACTTGGGGTAAGAGTGGGGAGGGGGGCACATAGCTCCTGTATTGTATCAAATGACACTAAATGAAAAAGTGTCAACTCTCATGGAATTCCAGAACAATATATTACAGTTACAATAGGAAGTGGAATCCACATAGTAGTTAAAAATAACCTGGAATGCATACACTCAATATACTTTTGTTCTCTTAATCTAAAGAGGACCATTTCCTCACTGTGAAGAAAAACTATGACTGTCTTAGTTAAGGTTTCTATTGCTGCGATGAAACACCATGGCCAAAAAGCAAGTTGTGGAGGAAAGAGTTCATTTGGCTTACATTTCCATAGTCCATTATTGGAGGAAGTCAGAAGAGGAACACAAGCAGAGCTGGAACCTGAAGGCAGGAGCTGACGCAGAGGCCATGGAGGGCAGCTCATTTCTGGCTTGCATGACTTACTCAGCCTGCTTTCTTCTAGAAACCAAGACCAACCCAGGGATGACACCATCCACTATGAGATGGGCCCCACTCCACTGCTCACTAATTGAGAAAATGCCTTACAGCTAAATCTCATGGAAGCATTTCCTCAACTGAGGCTCCTTCCTCTCTAATGACTCTAGCTTGGGTCAAGTTGACACACAAAACAAGTCAGTACAGTGACCAATCAGAAAATAGCCATTTTCATTTCCAATATCAACACTGTGAATACTACAGTCTGGTATTAGTGATATCAAACACTAATGTGCCTTCTCAGTATAGACGAATTTATATCTCCAGAGCCCACTGACTCTACATTACTATTATAAGCTGTGACTTTCTCTTAAACTAGTGATATTGCACATATCACAGCTGAAGTAAATATTCTACTGCTGTTGCAGTTTAACAGATAGGTGTACTTGAGAAGGGATAACATTATAAGCAACTTAAAAAACTAAATTGGAAACTAACACTTACCTGGTCCTTAAAACATTTGATTAATTAATATGATTTTAGTGGCAACAGTTACATGCTTACTGAGAAAGCTTAATTAAGAAATACAATGATAAAATTAGTAAAGATACTAAAGAAAGCCATCTGGACATTCAGACTCTCCACCCATAATGCCTGTGTTCATATTATGTTTTTAAAGTGCTTCTAGGAACAATTTAGAGAGCTGATAGAGCAATACCAGATGCACTTTCCAAGCTGATTGTGAAACAGATGGTTTTATGATCACATTTGTGTTGTAAAAGGTGTGATTCTATTATGTAAGATTCACATTTATGACACATGCTCCTCATTTAGCATAGTCCTCCTGTCAGAGCATCTCACACACTTCTTTCTTCACATCTGTTCAGTAAGTGGGCAGACTTATTCTCTTAGGAGGAGGGATAAATTTCCCAATTACATTATTGAAAGGACGTTGTATATATAACCCTAATTTTCATATTGAAAGGATGACATCAGTACAACTCACAGTACAGGCAAGGATCGAAAATCAACACAGATGTTTAAAAATCAGGCTGGAATGCATCCATTTCACCAAATCTATAATCCATGTAACCTAGTAAGAGTTGATAATGGTTGTTTTGTTCTTTATGCAAGAAACACTACAAAGTCTTTTAAGCTCAAGGTACAATACAATCTAGAAGTAAATCTATATTAAGAACTATAATCAAGATGATTTTTCTGAGAATCCTAAATAATAACATTTGCCTTTACTTAACAATAATAGAAAACAAGTGCCCCCATCAAAATAGGCATACCTTTCTGAAAAAAAAAAATCAATTGGGCATCTCTGCCTTTTGTTTATACCATAAATTTTAATTGTTTACTATCTTCATATGCAGTAAAACTGCTAGCATAAGCTTGCCTTTTCTATAAACTCAGGCTTATGTCTCTTCATAACCTGGCACTCTTCCATACCTAATCTGTGGAAGTAAATTAATTTCAGATTTGAGTAGTCTAGTGGGAATAATCCTACAATCTGAATTTGCTAGATTAGTGCTACTGGAAGAAGATCATATTCATTCAATTAGCATTTCTTAACTACCTACAAATGTTCCTGGAATTGCCATTGGGAAGAAAAATCTAAGTGAATCCTTACACTTGCCTTCAAGGGAATCTTAATCCATCACATCCCAATGGTGTAATAGAGGCACTATTACTTTGGGAATAATCAATAATCTTCTGATAGTACTTAAGGACTACTCAAGAGGAGGTAATTTATGTCTGGAACTATCTATAGCTGGTGAGGTCATGGATGTTAGAGGACAACCTATTACTGCCATTTTCCTAAACCAGTAAAATTCCTAAATGCCTTCTAAATATTGTCCCTATCTGAACAGGTAAGTGTAGCTCTCACCCTTCATCAAAGAAGCTTCTCTTGGCCGTAGATGGAGACCATAACAGAAAGCTACAGTGATCAAAATCCAAGGACAACAGACTGTGAAGTGTACAACCCACTTGACATATCCACAACACAACTCATACCTGTGATTCAAAGGATTCAGAAGAGGGCCAGAAGACAGACCACACCAGGATGTCTGTTGTAAGTATGAAAGGAAGGCTCTCACCCTTAAAATCTCAATACTGTGGTCACCTAAACAAGACCTATACAATGAAACACTAGTTGACATGCCAGTGTTGAAGGGGGAAATCCCACCTAGCCCTAGATGAAGAGCTACAAAAAATTAATAGCTACAGAGAGAGAGAGAGAGAGAGAGAGAGAGAGAGAGAGAGAGAGAATCAATCTTCTCCAAGGATGAGCTTCTAATAGGTTATCCATTCTCAAATAGTCAGCCCTAAATATAAACAACACCACATGAACTTAGCATGATACACATATATTGTCATACACATACATATATAATGCATATATATACATATATATATGTATATATATGAAGTCATGAAATTGAGAGGGGTGACAAAGGAGAACTTGAAAGGGTAGAGAGTGGTAGAAATGAAGTAAATATAGTATTCATGCATGAAATTCTCTAAAATAATGCTTTAATTTGTTATTAAAAGCATAAATAATTAAATGTGCCCCTAAAAATGAAAAAAGAAACATATACCTAATTATCAATCAGGTTGAAAATTTTATAATTTTAATGAAATTATTACTATATCCTAAAACTCATTAATAATAGCAATTTTTGATACTTTGTGTTTCAATGGTTGCCTTGAGATCAATTTTTAGTTTTGAGGATAAATGGAAAGTTTTTATTAAATATCAAAAACATCATTACTGCATAAAATGAAAATAATTGTATGTGTATATGGATGCATATTGTGTGTCTTAGCCGAAGCCGAGACCTCGAGCCAGACCAATGACTCATAGTAATGAACACTTGCAAGTAAATGTGTATAGACTAAAGGGTATACTGTGTCACACTACAACTTCCACCACAATTTTTTTCTTTTAAATTTTATTTTATTGTATTTGTGTGTGGGTTGCAAGGGTAGAGGGCAGATAGAAAGGGATGGGAAACTGAATGGGATTGAGTGAGATACATGACATGAAATCCACAAAGAATCAATAAAAAGTTTGTGAAAGGAATGAAGGGCCTGAAGATATACATCATGAAAGACTAATTGCAAGTTGCAGATAAGAGTACTGGAAGAGTTTTGAAAATCCAATTGTTTAAGGATAGAGAATTAAATCAAGTCAGGTAAAATACATAAGTTAGAAGAGTGTGGGCTTCCAGTATCAGATTAAAATAACGGTTCATGAGAAACAGCCCTAGGGGTTTCTCCTGATACCAGCTGGAATGATAACACTTTGAATGATGGAAGGAAATAAGTATGTTGCCAGAAGCATGCCCTAAGACTAAATATTCATCAGATAGAGAAACCACACTGTGGGAATAGCCTCTGCAAAGTCACAGAGCTTTGGACAGCTGGGGCATTAGAAGGATTACAAGTCATTCCTGAGAAATGGCAAACAAAGCCCAAGGTAGAGGGAGGGGTCAAAGAAAGAACCTCAGGCGGAAGTTATTCAGCTACAGGAGTGGGGGGCTCCAAGGCTGTTGCAATGTGTGACTACAATGATAATGAGGTAATGTACACTTTTTAAAGCCAGAAGAAAGAGATTTTTGCTTTTGTTTGTTTGTTGAGGGCCAAGGAAAATATTTAATTGCATGTAGATGAGAGTGTCCATTTTCCAGTCATGTTTCCTTTTGGCAATGCAAAAATTCAGTAGCATCATAAAGCTTGAACTTAACACCTCCCACCCCTCCATCCCCATCAAACTGTAGAATGGTAATTATATATTATAATAAAAATAGCAAGGTTGGGTACAAATTTTACACAGATAACTTAGCATCTGTGGCTTGAAGCTTTTACAACTACAAAATAACTTTTTTTTTTTTTTTTACTAAACCTTAGGTTAGCTTTACTATCTAAACAGTATCTTTTAGCAACTCTACAGATGACCACTTTCTTGTGCATCTCTACTTTTCTTCCCACTAAAACACATGAGTAAATATATTCCTCCTCCCTCCTCCAACTCCCTTGTGTCTCCACTATCAGCCCCTCTTGAATCCATATTAGTATTTCCCATATAAACATGTACTTAGAACTTTTTCACCAAGAATATTCCCCTCCCTGTTCAGTCATTGACTCCTATAGTCTTTCATTTAGGGCTGGGGCCCTGTGTGACAGGAGTCATGTGACTTCTTTGGGAGGAAAGAAAGGCCTAAAAAGAATGGGACGGTTGGGGGAAAGGGCCACTTAGCAAGCGAGTCAAAAGGTTGAAGGGAGAACAAATCTGGCTAGTCACAACCTAAGTAATTCAAGGATTCAATAGGGAAAGTAATATGAACATTTTTGTGACATAGGAATACCAGTGTGAACTAATCAAGAATTATTTGAGTTAGAGAAGTAAGACATGAATGAAAATTGTAAAATACCTCTTAACTGTGTTCAACATTGAGTTTTCAATGTTCAGTTCTCCGTCAGTCTATAGCTAGCCTAAGTACTTGATTTTAAAAATGAAAATTAGCAGGAGGAAAGAATGGAAATCAAGAAAGGTTTACGAGGTTCTGACAGGAGCACATATTCTTGCTTGTATAAAAAGTTATATTTAACAGTGATTGAAATAATAAGCAGCTGGATAAGTACAGCTTATTTTGATATTTTTGAACTTGTGATACTTTTAAAAACAGATATATCATAATTTTAAACAAATTACTAGTAATTACTAGTAAATTACGGCATCACCAAACTGCAAGTAGCATTCATTTTCTTAAAATGGCTACCAAGCTGAGTAGAACCACTGAAAATTGCCCTGGTACCTTAGTATGAATGGAACAAGGACCCACATCATGCATCTTTAATTTCAGTGTTGCAGAAGATACCAAGAACTTTAGCTATGAAGTAATATTAAAATAGAAAACTGTAGCTTTTGGCTTTCATTTTTAACAGTTATATAAATAATTCATTACTCTGCTAATTTCATGAGTCCATTTTCCTCATTTCTGCTTAGATACAGAAATCTATACTAAAAGTACAAAAAAATTTAATATTAAAATATTATTAAACTCATAATCAAAACTGGCATTTATCAAACTACTTGTCAGTATATGGTTAGCAGTCCATGAAACATTTTCACAATGTCAGACGTTTCATTTCACATGTTTAACTTTGTCATTACTTCTGAGAGTATGCCTCTACAGAATATTGAGGAGTTTTATTATATTTTGATTTTCAGTCTGCTAATTGTTAGTGTTTTTCATATCAATGACTAGGTGTATGCTAAGTAAAAAATAATTGTATTTGGCTACATAAAAGATAATGAATTAAAAGGCAACTGTATCTCAGAATCCATTGGCTTCTGTCTCTTACCCTCCATCTATTACCCTGCAGTAAGATTCTCATATCTCAATAGTGAAAGCAATGGAGGTCTTCTACCATGAGAGTCTATGTTGCTATAAATCAATGCTTATCCTTCCAAGATAAAGACCAGAAACGTGTGACTATTTAATGTTAGTGTTCTGTCTGCAAGTATCCATGCATGCCAGAAGAGGGCATCAGACATCACTACAGATGTGGTTGCTGGGAATTGAATTTAGGACCTATGGAAGAGAAGTCTTAACCTCTGAACTATCTCTCCAGCCCAAGCATTGTCTTTCATATAAACTATGTTTACCAAAGACAAGAATTGCTATTTTTTAAGAATATGGGTGTATTACTAAAGTTTAGCAGGAAAACTGAAGTAACTGCTTAGAACATAGATTGCAAAGTATATGTTAGCTTTGCAAACTATTACAGCTATCAACCTATAACTTTAAGGACAGAGAATTTCATCCGCGACCTTTGTCAGGAGCTTATAAAACATATGAATGATAAAATAAGATTGACATTTAGTATTAGTATTGATTTTATATTCTCCACAGAAGCCTTTCCCCTTCCTTGTTTCCAAACCCAGAGCTATCTTTTGCATAACCCCGTCCTTGATTCTTTGTTATACTATGTGGTTTATTGTTTCAGACATGATCAATGAGTAGGTGACCACTTCAATACTATGGACAGTTGAGCTATGTGATTCTTTGTGAGATCAATAACAGTCATGTGGTTAAGAAGAGGTGTGAAAAGTCTGCTATAAACAATTCCACCATTTGGAAATAATTCTAAATTAGACGTGATACACATGAGAGACAAGAAAGGAAGTCACTGGCTCACCTCATACTTTCAAGTGACCTAATGATGGGAGATGTTATTCTGTAAATATGTTTCTCATACTGGTTAATGAATAAAACACTGTTGGCCAATAGGAAAGCAAGATAGGCGGGGCTAGGAGACTAGGAGGAAGGAGTTAGGAGGAGTCAGCATGGGGAGACCAGAGAGGTAGAAAGCCAGCCCTGCTGGCCAGTAAGATGAGCCATGTGGAAATACTTAGATTAATAGAAATGGGTTAATATTTAAGACAGAGCTAGCCAATAAGAAATGATAGTAACTGGCCAACAACATTATATATAATACAGAGTCTTAGTGTGTTATATGGGGCTGGTGTGGTGGTGGGACCAGACCAGCGGTGGGGAAAACCATGCTGGTAACAACCTAATATTGCAAATAACTGGACTGGAAATCTTTACCTAGACCTCTGTATCATAGTAGAGTATCTAGACCACTGTGATTGTGACTAGAGGGTGTTAGCATGGCATTAATGTGGAAGTAATTGCTGCAGTGATTTCAATGAGATGAAGCAGAAATAGTACTTGACTTCACAAAATGAACAACAATCACTTCTCTTCAAGTCTACCCCTTAGTAGGTAAACATTTCATCCCTCATTGAGAGGTGACAAGCTCAGTAGCTCCTTTGTTCAGCTAGCCATCATGATTCTATCCATTTTATTCAAAATTGGTCTTCAGATTACTTTATCGTTCTTAATAATAAAATCATTTTAATGCATGCATATTTATTTTTGAACATAGTGAGCTTAACTATCACATTTTCACACATATATAAAATGATCATATTCGCCACAGTACCCTTTTTTGTATCCACTATAGTTAGTACTATTTCTGCTCCCAAAAGTCTCCTTATATCCTTTTCTTTACTGTACACAAGGAAAGTATAATAGTTGTCTATCTAGGTCTTTCTTATTTCATAAAAGTTATATCTGAATCATCTATTTTCCTAAAAGTAATACAGATTTACTCTTGTTTATGACTAAATAAAACTTAGTTCTGAATATATAACTTCATGTTCTTTATTCATTCATTCACAGACATCTAGGCTGATTCAATACTTTGTTATTACTAATTCCATAATGAACTTGGATATGCAAGCATATCTACTGTATGGCAACTTTGATTCCTTTGTGGATATACAAGAAGTATAGTGAGATCACATGTTAACTGTATTTTTAAGGTTTGGTATGGGGTTTTTAAACTTCCATTTACTTCCATCATGTCTGGCTAATGTATAACACCATTAAAATTGCTCAATTGCTCTTGTCCCTAAACTCAACATTCTCACCACATTTATTATTACTTACATGATAACAGACATTCTCCTGGGGGGGTCTATCCTGATTTTGATGGACAAGTAACCCAACATATGTGCAACAAAAGCCTCTTCTTTTTAATGATAACAAACTTAAAATGTTTTCTCTGAATAGGTTTTAACATCATTTAATTTAGTCTCTCCAAAATTTCCATCTTCATGATAGAATAGAATTCAGCAAAATTTCTAAAAATTGGCTACTGATTTACAAACCCATATTTATAGAAATTTTGAAACATGCTTCTACCAGTTTAGTAAGAAATTGATTTTTTCCTCAAAAATTGCTTTGTTTGAATTCATTAAAAAAAAAACAACAATACTTTTGTTTGCAGTAGGAATGTGAGAAATATATTTAAGACTTTTTAACATTTTAAATTTCTACATCTAACCATGTTTGGGGCAACCTTTAAAAATTTATTTTTAAAAAATTCTTATAAAATCTGTTCTAATGATGCAATGGTGTTTTTATTACTTGCTTTATTTACCTAAGTCCCTCTGAATTTCTTATTTAGGATTTTTTATAGAAATACTAACCTTTCATATCTGAACTGAAATACAACCTATTCCAGGAAACTTTTATTCAAATTACCTTAGCTGCCCTATAGTGTTTGTTGCATGACTTTTCCTGAGGTGATGTAAAAAAAAATGTCTACTCACTTCCAAATAGAATCAGAACAAACAGACCCAAGAAAGCATTCCATCCAATCCAGCTTAGTTCATTGGGTTTCTTTACTGAGCATGAGAAACGTGAGGGCAGCTACGTCACTGCAAAGGCCCATCCCCAACGTGTAGGAGTCACAGTGTGTCCCCTGAAGTATGCCACTCCCATCAACTGTTTACTTCGCATAATATCAGGAAGGAGAAGGGCCTTGTGAGGCTATCAGGAACCTTCAGAGTCATGTGAGCCTCTTCCCTCCAGACGACAGAATGTTAATAGGTCTGGTTTCTGCAAGGTCTCTTTTGGGTGACCACAACTGTTAGAACCAGGAATAAGCAGCTTCACTGTATGAGTCTACTAGACAGTTATACTGCTCTTACATGTGATAAAATCTGCCTTCCTTCCACAATTATTAAACAATATCTGTCAATTTTTTATTCTACTGAACATAGAAAATCGTTTTTGCAAGTAAATGTTTGTCACATCGAATCAAAGCCTGCTATTGTATTGAGAATGAATTGTAGCTGGGCTTAAATGTTTTCTAACCATAATTTTCAATTACTATAGGCTTTTGGTTCACTAATCTTGAGCTTTATAGTGAAAGAATGTGTAAATAATAAAACCTGCATGTCACATATACAAAGGGACTTACAGTTATTAAAAGCATTATATCATTAATTGTTGAAAAGTCAGCAATTAGGTGGATGACAAAGAACAGCACGGTGTTCACAAATGATTAAAATACTTTATATTCACCTCGTATGTTTGTTACAAAACTGCCACCAATGAATTATGTGAGGAGGCTTGAACTGCCCTGTTACCATTATGACCTTCAGCATATTTGTCATTCATGAAACATGAATCCTTCATATGTAATGTTAAGAACAAATGTGATCATGAGAAAAATAGCCATTAAAACGTATAGGGAAGCAAATATTCTTCATGTGTATGTTGAGTTTTTCGCTTAATCATCACAACCTGGCAAATTATTATTCCCATTTTTTGCAAGTAGAAATCTTCGCATATGTGATTTCTGTAGGGCAGATACCACACGGTGCTAATAGGTGAAACTGGAGATTGGCATTTTATAATCTGACTCCAGAGCTCAAGCCCTTAGATACAATTATAAGTTGCTTAAAAAAAGTGTTGACACCACATTTTATATATTGTTAAACTAAGTTTTGTACGATATTAATTAGCTTTTCAGAGTACTGTGATGTACAGTTTCAATAATAGGACTATTTAGATTATCAGTAAGTATAAAGCCATAAATTTAATCAAATTATTCCATTAAAATCCAATGAAACCTAAGCAAAGAAAACCAAACACACACACACACACACACACACACACACACACAATAACTTTCAGAAGATGTTAAATTTTTCCTGTCTCCTACCATTACTGTATTCTTTAGGGTAGTTATTCGTTGTATCTTCAATAAACGTAGATGGTTTACTGTAGTTTGTGACTCATTTAAAATTAAAAACTCAAGCCTGTATTTTTTGCCAAGTATCATTTTGCCAAGTCAAGAGATCCATCAAGTTTCTTTAGTTTGGGAAAGGCTCTCACTCACCAATCATTCTGTAGCTTTCCTCAGCTTCCCAACTTCAGCTTCAGTGTGCAATTTAGAAAACAATACTGCCACCCAGAGGATACGGGCTAAAATGCACAGTCAAAAGAAAAAAGGAGTCATTTGCTTGGTTCTGGATTGCAGAAACAGTTGTGCTGTGATCTATTACTTGTGGAATTATTGAAATAGTCCAACTACTAAAGGCTGTAACTTGCATGTGATTCTTTATAGATTATATTTTCACCCTCGATGCAAGTAAAACAAAATCATACGGATATAACCATCTCCTTGGTAAAAGTCTATTAACTTCCTAACAGCTATAGTGGGATTCCAGAGTATATGGGAAATATTCTAGATAGAAAAAAATGGCTAAAACAGTCAATGTTGAAGACAACAATGAGAACATCTAAAACGCAGTTCTGGTCCCACCTAAAACAAAACAAAACAAAACAGGGACTGGGTAGATGGCTCAGTGATTAAGAGCATAGGCTGCTCCTGCAGAGGACATAAATTTAGGTCCCAGTATCCACATGGTAGTTCACAACTGTCTGTATCTCCAATTCCAGGAGTTCAATGCCCTCTTCTGACCTTTGTGGTACACATACATACAGACAGACAAAACAAACACTCATACATAAAAAATAAACAGCAACAACAAAAAGCTTCTAGAAAAATATGAACTATCAATTTGGCTAATTTATAAACTTAGAGAAATATCAAGTGCTAGTATCTTATCTAGTTATCGCCAATGTAGATAAAAACTGTGAATTTTTGGTACATTTCTTTTACAAGCATTATTATAATTATTTTCCAGAGTGAAGAGTTTTCTACATAGGCAAGCATATTACCAGAAAGATAACCGCAGCTGCCTACCCTGTTCTTGATTTTAATGTAAATTAATTCAATGATAGAAACGAGAGAACATAGTCCATTCACATCAGAACAAAACCAACAGAGTGTTTTAAATTCTAGTTCAGGGGTTAACACTCTTAGAAGAAGAGTTTTAAAGTGTACAAGGAGACACTATGCGATGAGTTTACACAGGGTTCTAACCTTGATTTCCTCTTTAAGGAGCACATAATGAATGTAGCATATGCCCCATATATAATTTTGATAAAATATATCAGATATATTTCTGAAAACAATATAATCAGAAAGACAAACTGTAGCCAGGTTCAAGATATCTAACATTCAGACAGGCGTGATACAGTATTGCCCTCCACCTAAAACACTAGAGGGTACAATTTAAAAGGCATTATTTAAGACCTAACTTTAGTATTGCAGCAGGCCTCCGGTTTCTGCTAATTCCCACTGGGGCTCCTCTTGGATGTCCTGTTGGAGTTTGGATCTATAGGTTTGTCCCCTACACATGCTCTAGCAGTTCGTAGATTGAGTGGATATTGGGGAGAACAACTCCTAGCCCTGGGTCTGGTCCTGGATGGTGGCTGAGTTGGTCAGTTTGCCTGCCAGCTTTCCCTCATAATCACTACCCGGATGAGATCTCTAGCACTGCCTCAGCTGGCTCACCTAACATGGCCTACAGCAAGGAGCAGAACCAGTGCTCCTGATCTCGGGTCCTCAGATCCGGGTCCACAGCATTCACACCACCAGGGACAGCTCTACTGTTTTTCTCAGATGAGGTGCTATGGCTGCTTCCCCGTGTGCTGCAGCTGATGTGGGGCAGGGCCAGCTCTCCCACTCTTACGACCTCTGGGCCAGCTCCCTTACCTGTGTCCCCTACCATACGCGGTCAGCTCTAGTGCGCTTCCCAGGTAAGGTGCACACCTGTGTTGAGGAGTGGGGCCACCTGCCATCTATAACAAGTGCAGGGTATGGAGGGGGGCACCAAAGACTCCCTTGAGGAGTAGGGCCAGCTGATCTGCTGCAGGGCCAGAAATCCAAGTCCCAGTGAAGGGAGGGGGTCCACTCGATACATCATGATTCCAATGACATAGGCATAATCCCAGCAGCATCAGGACCATGAACCCAGACATGATCCTAGGAAGCAGACCCGGACTGGATGTCACCATGTTCCCAGGTGACAAGCTCAGGTTACCCAGACTGGCATGGCTCCCACAGCGGTGTAGCCTTCAGACACCAACATGGCCCCAGGGGCGGCCCAGATCCCAGGCATCTGCAGAGCCCTCAGTGGTCACAGGAATCATGGATACCACCCCAGACCCTAGCCACCACGGGGCCACAGATCCAGCCAAGGTCCTAAGCCACGGCCCTGGTCCAGACGATACCATGCGATACCATGGTCCCAGTTGACACAGTGGTCACCCAAATTGGCCTAGCACTGGTGGCAGCACAGTCCGCAGACACCAACATGATCACAGGTTGTAGTGCAGACCCCAACCATTCATATGACTCCTGGAGGCAACAAGGGCCAAGGACCACAAATACCTGCCATGGCAGGACCACAGACCCAGATATGGTCCTTAGCGGCAGCCTCGGCCAGGATTTTACAACGACCGCACATGGCTGTGTAGGCTAACTACACTGGCATGGCACCCCACAGTGACAAGGTGCTGAGTCACCAATATGGCCCCAGGTGTCAATTTAAATCAGAGGCCCCTTTGTGGCCCCCAGTGGCAACAGGAGCCACAGATATCAACACAGGCCTCTTGGGCTGCTTCAGGGCCATGAACCAAGACCTGGCCCTTGGCCATAGCCCAGGCTCAGACAGCTCCCAGGACTCGACAGCCAGCTCTCCATTTACATTAGCCAGTTCTCATTACCTTCATCTATCCAGATCTGCCTCTCTCCCAAGCCCATGAACCATTCCACCTCTCCTTCTCTCCCTCTCTTCCATTTCTCCACCATGTATTCTCTCACCACAATGGTGCCCAACTGCTCATGGTCAAGGCTCTTGGTAGGGTCACAGGTGGAACTTTTATGAGTACTGCCCACCCCAGCCACAAGGGATGGCTCAGAACTGATGCCTTTACTCTCTCCTGTGCCAAGAAATAGAAACCTAGGGCAGCATTTTGTATGATGGTACCCTCTGGCACCAGGAAGACTTCCCACTTCACCTCACCCAGACTTTTTGGTCATCTGTGTCCTCTGCCAATTCAGACCCAGATGGGGCTGGATGGCTGCTGTTTATTATCATCTCCCCCCAAGACCAAAAAGTCTGAGAGGAAGCCATCTGTGTCCTCTGCCAATTCAGGCCTGGACAGCCTCAATTTGTTTTTAACTTTGAAATGTTACCTTCAACACAGATGTTTGGTTATGAAGTAAGAGCAAGTGGTTCTAAAAATGACCTACCAAGTCATCTCTCCCCAGAGTCTTAGTGGCTACGAGTTTGTAATAAAGCCATTGTGTAATTTACAAAATTCTTGTGTCCACATATGATTTCCTTCTTCTGAAGGTATGCTTTGAAAAGCAAAAGCTGTGTCATTGATTCAAATGCCATTCGTCAATATATTTCCATGTGGATTTTTTTTATATCTAAGAAAGAATTACATGTCATAAGATGTGTAACCTAAGTTATTTTCTATAAGTTTGAGGTTTTATATTTTGCTACATGCAGTTTCTTGTGTTAGTTTTAGAGTGGTGTGGTTTAAGTGTTTCATACAGTATTTATTCACTTACATGTTGCTTAAAAGACTGTCATTCTCCCCACTTAATTATCTTCACAAGTTTGTCAAAAACAATGTCTACATGTGTGTGAGTGTAGGTTTTGATTCTTTTCTGATGCTAAACATCTAAGGTTGAATGTGTCTGCAAACATGACTTCTATTTACAAATTGAGGAAAATGACAGAATTGACAATAAGGCCTAAGACAAGATTACTTTGAGGCAATATAGAAGTGTGCCTTCTGAACTAAATCTTGGTTTTATTTATTCTCCACCCATATATTCAATTCCTAACCCCTAATGTGGTGTAACTTAGGGATAAAATATTTATGGAAGCAATTAAAGCTATAAAGACCATTCCTGTGAGATCTTAATCCAAGAGGGTTTTGGCAATTGAAAGAGACACTAGAGAGGTCTCCACGTGTACAGAGAATAAAAGCCATGTAAGAATATGGCCAAAATTCGTAGTCAAACATCTACAACTGGAAAGCCTGGAAACTAACTCTGATGGCAACATTTGTGAACATAGCCCCCTGTCATGCATTCTTCCAAGCCTGTGGGATTATCTCCGATCAACCCAACCACAGCAGTACAGTGGGAGTTCAGGGATTTAAAGAATTTAGCAAGGAAAACTCAATCCCTGTTGAGTGTGTTCACAGACCCTCAGTTCCAGTAGTTTCTGGTCATATGCTGTCATCCCTGATCTGATCTGACCAATTAAGTTCCCTAGCTTCCTTCTCCAATATTCTCACCCAACAACTATTGCCATCTTTCCCAAACACATATTCTTGAGAGTTAAGCAGAAACTGCAGCCACCTTTGGGGGTTCATACCGGTACCTTTGCAACCCTGTAGTTGAGAAAACTATAGACACAACACAGCAGTTTTGTGGGAGGTTGTTGTTGTTGTTGTTGTTGTTGTTGTTGTTGTTGTTGTTACAAGACACAATGCAATAAACATTTTCCTGATTTCAAATGGGGGGTGCATTACACAACATTCCATTGTTGTGTAATGGACCCCATAATCTGTGCAGTGGTACCTGAAGTCTTGCGTGTGGTCACCCCCAGCTAGAAACTTTGAACAAGCCAGTTTATTTCCGTGTCTGTTTTTTATGAAGATATGATTTTGAAGTTAATTCATGTAAAGCATTTGACAAAGGACTTCATCCATTGTAATGGCCACTACTAAAATGTATAATAGCTGATCTAATTCCTAGTTCTCGTTTACATTTCTTAACCTACAGATACAGTTCTTCAGGAGCAGTTCTTGCAGGCAGTACCAAATGCTCCTCTTTTACTTCAAAAACACCATTTACCAAAACTCAACCTTTTCACATATTCACGCTTCAGCCAACAGGAAACAAAAGGCTTTGAGGCTTTTAAAAAGATGTCCTTGGAGGAGCAAACATCTTCACAACCGTTAGATTTTAGAATTGATCTGCTCAGGAAAACGTTCGCCTCTGCTCCTCAGAGCCTTCCAACTAAAACGCAGCACAGAGGAACAATCATCGGGAAAAATACCTCTATCTGCAAACATTAGTTTATGCCACGCCCACTGGAGCGCTCACTTGCCTGGTTTCCAAGGAAACGCTCAATTTCGACCCATAGCCAACGCGCCGGAAGTCTCCCTCCCATTTCCGGCACTGCCGGATGGTCCGGACACCTTTCTTTGGCGTCTGCGCGCTGGGCGGTGAGTTTTGGCCGGAAGAGGCCGCCGTCAGGGGGTGTGCCTACGCAGCCGCGGTGCAAACACCGGCGTTCACGTGCCGGAGATGGCGGCCGACCCTCTTCCTCCGTCCGCGATGGCTCAGCCGGGGACTCTGAACCTCAATAACGAGGTGAGCGCCGCGGGCCGAGACCTTTGGGTGTGGGGCGCCCTCGCAGCCTCCGGGCCTCCCGCAGCGCGGGCGGCGGGTGGGGTGCGGGGCTCCGGGAAGGCGGAGCGCGGGCGGAGTCAGGAGCCACGCGCGGCGAGTCGGGTCCTGGTCCCAGGCTCCGCACACTTCCGTCCCTGCGACGGTAGGGAGATCGGTCCCCCGGTGTAGTCACTTTTCATTGTCCTCTGTGAAGGAAACTCGGCGATAGCCCCTTCCTCGTAAGGTTGCAGGATTTCTGGTTACTAAGGTGCTTGCTTAGTGAGTGCCTGGACCCGAGTAAGCTCCCGGGAAACCTGCTTTTCCTTGATGGTCAGACGGGAAGGGAAGAGAATTCAGACTGCAGCACACACAGTTTGTTCTACAAGTTACTGATCTTGGATGCACGCCCGACACCCGTGTATTTTTCGCGGCACCGTTTCCTTTGCCGCTGAAACGTCAAGAGCCATTTGTACTCGCTATCCCTAATTTCTCTGTCTGGTTACCGTGCTTCATTGCATCCGCGCAACCATCTCCGCCGTCGTGTGTTATCCTTGCCAGACCACCGTGAGTTTTCAGTTCAAGCTTTTACCAGCTCTTACACGGCGTCTTACAAAAGTAAACTTGAAGGGCAAGGATCAAAGGGACACCTCACAGCTACGTAGAGTGGAAGAGTCCCTTACCCTGTGTGTAGTTTATAGGCAGGCAGGTCACTGTTCCGATTACATAGCTGTGTAGGATGTGCTTTGATGTTGCTTTCTTTCCAGTAACCTATGATAGAGAACAAACAAAAATTCCCGCAGAAGTTTTTGAAAGAGGAATGGTCAGATGTGTGATATAATCCTTAATCTTTGAGGATCCTATACAGGAATTGCAGATAGTAATGTATTTGAAGGCCTTGCAGGCATAGGGACTCTTGTAAGCAGAGAAAAGTTAGTGGTAGGGCTAGAAAAACGCTCACTGGTGTGCATTAACAAATAAGTCACAAAAGGTCATAATGTCAGGGAATCAGTTGAGTAAGGTTCCTATCCCACTTCAGTAGCATGTAGGCTTTTTCAAAATAACTAAATATGACCATTAGAAAGAATTCACTAATTGAATTTAACCAGCATGCTGTCCATGATGTGACCACCTGTTTCTGTCATGTGTGCATGTGGGGGTGTCCACAGGAATATATGTGCTCTATAAATGTTTTCTGGGTGACTAGATGAATTTATCAAATCAGAAATCATACATATCCCACATTTAAATTTAATATGTCCTCATAGATAGTGGATAAAGAGGTCAGAAAATAGTGGAGATGTTGGTGTTGTTAAGGTCAAAATAAGAATACAAATGCAGCCGTGAGTCACTAATGCAAACAGGTTCTAAAATACATGGCATTAGGTAATTTTACCCTTGGTCCACAAAACCTGAATGTCTGTGACATCACTATGATGAATCACTATGGGACCACTGTCCTGTGTAAGTCTCTTTAAAGTTTATGTGGCATATGACTCTATTGATAGATCCACATAAAAGTTGAGAAGCATAACGAAAGAAGGAATAAAGATGTCTGCCTTGAAAAAGCTCATTAAACATACTGTTATGTGGAAAGTTCAATCTCACTGTGTTATACTTGTTCTTGTCGATGCTGCTGTAGCAGTCGAGATTATACCCCAAATAAAGCTGTTCTGCTCTCCTAACTACAGACACTATTATTTCCTTAGTTTGATCATCTTACCTGCTGTTGACTTCTTTCTTCAGCACAGGTTTAGTCAGGTCATGTCCTTGTTTTCTTGCTTTTGGATAAAATTGAGCAATGTATGTCAGTCTATGTACTCAGCTGTATCGGCTCCCTTCTAGTCTTGCTATAGGTCCTTTGCACATGCTACTCCTGGTTCTAGAATTTCCTCTTACTAGGCCTACTTACAACTTTCTTAAGAAATCTATTGCTAGCTTTTATCCTTTGTGCACTTAATCCTCCTCGTCAGTATTTGTAATGGCATTTACGTGGGAGTATATGTGTGAAAGATTTTCCTTAAGATTTATCTGTTTATTTTGTGTAGGAGGGATGGTATGGTATATTTATGCCACAGTTCACATATGAAAATCAGAGGATAGCTCCTGGGAGTCAGTTTTCTCCTTATATTGTGTGAATCCTGGGATGGAACTCAGTTGTCAGGCTTGGATCCTCAATATGGTTTTGTTTGTTTTTTGTTTTACTAGACAGGGTTTCTTTGTATTGCTTTAGAGCCTGTCCTGGAGCTAGCTCTGTAGACCAGGCTGGCCTCGAACTCACATAGATCCCCCAGCCTCTGCGCTAGTGCTGGGATTAAAGTTATATGCCACCAACACCTGGTGATCCATAGTATCTTAAGTAACTCTTCTTAACTTGGTTCAGGGAATAGTTCTGATGTTCTCTATTTGTGGTGGTGGTGGGGGGGTGACTGTCCGATAAAGTGGTTGCTTTTTTGATATTCTTTATCAAATTTGCAAAGATTTTAAACATTACTTCTGTCTTTGAAGTAATGGTATTCATAACTGTGGTTTGATTAGTAACCCTTTCTAATTTTGACCTTTTTTAAAGGCATATGGTGGTCTGGATATAGCTCAATGGTAGAGTGCTTGCCTAGCATGTACAAGGCTGTGGATTCAATCCCCAGTACTGCCAAAATAAATAATAAAGTCTAGGATTGTATTAATATATTTTATTTAATTTTAAAAGTTTTATAATATATTTAATTTACGTAATGTCTTGTGAAAAGTGAAGCCTTCCAAAAATTGTGTTGAGATGAGAGGGAAAAAGAAATCTCCAAATTGTTTGACTTTGTTTTTCCTCCCATCAAATTAGAATTAGTAAAGCAGACATGCACAGCTGAGTGTGTAGATGCTATGGCATTGGCATTGAAAGAATTTGTAGAACTTTTAAGTACATTGCTTCTTCTCATCTTTTCTTGGCTGAAGGGTGTGTGTGTGTGTGTGTGTGTGTGTGTGTGTGTGTGTGTATGTGTATGTGTGTGTCTGTATGATTGGGGTTGGAGTATTCACTAGAATATTCACTAGAATATTTTCCATTGCTTTCCATTGAAACATCATGAAACTCCCTAGAAAAAAAGTGATATAATTTTACAATTTGACATAAAATAACAAGTCTTTGAATTTCTTTTAAGCTAATACTGTAATGTGAGCTCCTCCATCTTTGGTTTTGATTTTTGTTGTTATGATTATATTAGATAATTGCAGTTAGAAAATATAGTTGAAAATGTTCAGAAGTAATTTGTGAGTTTGTATGTGCTGTTAGGAGCGATATATGAAACTGTGTGTTGTTCTGTCAGTGTTGTAACTTACCTCTTACTCTAGGGTATGTGCATTATACATGCTACCACTCACTGGTGCCTGAGCCCTTATTCTTCAGATTGGCTGTCAGGTACCACAGTACAAAAAACTCATATTTAATAAAGACCATGAAATAGAAATTTTCACTATGGTATGTTACTATTGTTTTATTATTTTTAAAATTTTGCATCTACTTTATAAGTAAAAAGTAAATGCACAATTTTATAGGAAAGAACTCATATTTAACAGGATTTTGAACTACCTGTATCTTCAGACATCTACTTTGGATATCAGAAAATATTCCCCTTAAAGGAAGGAACTGTTGTAAAGGTAGAAGCTAAATGCCTAAAAACAAATTTATTATCTTCCATGTATTAAGAATGATAAGAATATCAAAAATATGTTTGTATGTGTACAGCTTTTATATCATAGTTGCATAGTATTTGACAATTATTGAAGTGATAAACCTGCTCATCTTTGAAAGACCACTAGTTTGTTTGCTTATTAACTGTTCCCACGAATTTTGCTAGGTGGCAGCATAAGCTCAATAATGGCAAAATTAAAGGCAGTCACTTTCCATTTTAGATGTTTTTTAGAAATTCTTGTTGATGAAAAATAATTCAACAGTGTAATTCAGCAGTAAGTTATTATCTAAATGACCAACCTAGAGTTTCCTTGTAAAGGCATAATAAGGTCCATAACTGAAATACTTGACGTAACCTAGAATATATGTCCTTGTAACCTACATTTATTTAATAGTTCTCAGGGTTTTGCTGCATCACACATAAAACACCAGCTCCCCCCCCCCATAGCTTAAAGGTAATTATTACTCTTTGGTTATAGTTTTTCTCACCTATATGTCTCATTCTTTTGTACCATGTCTATACCTAGTGTATAGTATTGATAAATATTTTTAAACTTCACATATGTGATACTATATTATAGAAATGTGTATGTCCTTTTGTATGCTCTTTATATATAGTGTCTTGTGAAGCATTTTCTGATGAATGGAGCATGGAAAGCATTGTGTGACCCTTTCCTATTAAGCATGCCTTCTAATACTCTCAGATATAAGATTTTTATTAAAGATTGCCAAAATTTCCTACAAAGGACTATAGATGTTGTCTTTTCTACTAGCAGTTTCTGAGCATGCCTGTTTTCCCATAGCTATGTGATTCATGTTTTATGATTTTTATATATCCAGGAGTGAATAAGTAAAAGTTGTAATGTATTCTAATAAAACCACAGATATACTCAGCTTTTCCTAATAACTATCAGTTTGGTTAAAGGTTAGTCTAATCCAAGTGCATGACAAAGTAATGCATTACTAATGTATTAGCTAATTAACTAGCTAGCAGATAGCAAGAGTCAGTTTAAAACAGTGAATTTTGTTATTGGCCATAGTATCAAAAACTTGTCACTGTGAATACCAAAATATAGCTCTTTTTCTCACAAGTGCACTGTCACTAAACATTAACTTGGATAGTATAGATGAGTAAAGTGGTTCTTTATGGAATGTTTGGAATCTAGAGAGGATGTTCACATTGTAAAACACTGCTCCATGTCTGCTGATCATTACCAGCAGTGGAATGTTGAACTACAGAAAGGACTTAGTCAATAGCTAAAGAACCCTTTGGACAGAATGTCCTTCCTTCCATGGTCAGTTTTTGCTTGTTTGTGGTTCCTTTTCTTCATTTCCCATCTTTAAGTTGGCTTTCCATATGTTTAAATGGTATGTTTTAACTTTATTGTATGATTTTCTTATTTATCCAAGAAATGAGGCAGGTTACCTAAATTTCAGGTGAACCTCAGTGCCAGCACAGGTACACCCTGCAGTGTAAACTTTACATCTTGTAATGGGTTATTTTGAATGCTTTCTTTTGCTGATTGGAGTCATCAATCTGAGTAATGAGAGTTTTACTTCACTTTCTCTCTTCAAACTCTTTACACTTGTTTTTCATTTTGTTCCCACTATTATCTCTTTACCTGTGTAACATCTGTAACATCTCTCTTGAATAGTTACAGTATAACTGTTTTAGTTGGGATTGGAGTTGGTTGAAGTAGTTTGTTCATTCCTGCTCTCTGTCTCTACCCCCCCCCCTCTCTCTCTCTCTTTCTCTCTCTCGTGTGTGTGTGTGTGTGTGTGTGTGTGTGTGTGTGTGTGTGTGTGTGTGTGTGTGTGTGTTCTCCTGTGTGTGTTAGTTCTTTAGTTTTTGAGACTAGGTCTTGCTGGGTACTCAAGTCTAGCCCTCAAAGTCCAAATTTTGTAGCTCCATCCTCAAAGTGCTGGTGTCAAGGGTATGTGCCATCATACCCAGCTAGTTCTGCTTGCTTTTGGTTAGAGAATTTGCCAGTGTGATGGCCTTCTTCCACACATGCAATGTTTGCCAGCTTTTGTCATTTTGCCAACTAGTGCCATAATTCCTGGATAGCAACTGAATTGATAACCTTTGATGGCCTCACAAAAAGTGTTTGCAAAAGTCAAGCTAAGAATTCATAGTAAGCAGTTATGAGAAATAAAATTGTCCTTTTTATATAATGAATGATACATGCTGTAGTCAAATTCATCTTGCCTGATAACTGAGAATGTTAAACAAGAAAAACATGGTTGGTATTGGTATGAAACTGAGAGTATGAAGCATTCCCATTGCTTTTAGAATTTTTTATCAAGTAATGTCATGCCTACCCCTTCTGAAATCAGAGTTTTAAAGTTAGACTAGCTTTCCTGTGATGGGAGTGTGATTAGGGACCAGCTCTGCTAGCTGTGACTTACTAGCTAAATCTGCTATTAATAATAAGTGCTATATTATCATTTCATATGATAATATACGCAGTGAGGAATAGGTGTTAATGTTTTAATTTATAATTTGCCACATGGTAGTACTTTTTTATAAATGTCTTAATTTTACAATATATCATAACCTATTATTCTGTTTCTCAATTTTTAGTTTCTGTGTTTTGTGTTTTAAAATAAGATCATTCTGTAGTTCAGACTTGCTTCAGACTAAGCATGCAGTACAGGCTGCCCTCAAGACTTGTGCCATTTTTCCATTCACTCATCCCAAGCATTGGGATTACAGATGAGAGCCACAGGGCCTACCTTCTGCGCATGAGACAAAGCAATATAAGACTTTGTGTTCATGGTTTCTGTGGGGTATTTAATCCCCAAAAGCTTTTTAGTAAAAACAAGAAACTTTGAGAGATGTTGCTGTATTCTAGTGGGACAGAGTGAGATTGGGTTCTTTTCATATAGTTAGTATACATCTGAATCATTAAGTGAGCTAAAGGTGTGCTGTGTTTCTTTCTATCTGTTGAACATGTCTATATGCCATATACTATGTTAAAAGTTCAGAACTAATGTTGAGGGGAGAATACACATTAAGGATAATTGGATTAAAAGTGCAATGTTACGGTTCTTGTGCTAAGTTGTAGACATACCCTTTAATTGCAGTAATAGGAACTGTGTGGCCTTCAGAAATGATGTTGAGCCAGTCAGGAAGAATAGATGCTATCAAGTGCATAGCAGGGCACTTTCCTATCTCAAGGAAAGACTCAAGTAAAGGCAGCTATGATGGCAGTGCAAGCATGCTGAGGCCAGAGACTAAGTCCTGTAGTATCCAAACAGTGCCCTGAAACTGTTGAAGAAAGGTAAAGGTATAGTATCAAAACTGGTAATGATGAGCCTCTGATCTCAGAGGTCAAAATGATTTCTCATAGAAAAATCATAATTTAGTATGCTCCAATCCCAGCCAAGTAAAATACTAATTGCTAGGTGTGCTGTGGCTTTGAAAATAGAACTGTTCTCCTTCTATCCCTGGCACATACATTTTCAGCCTTGTCTTCCTCTACTGTTTACAGGGAAGTTTGATTGCATTGATCTGAGCATGTTAAGCAGAGCTTTGGTTAACTGTAGACGTAAGTATGGAAAAACATTTGAGTGTCTTTATTTCCATTGATAACCTTTAATTTTGTCTTTTTTTCCCTCAGGTTGTGAAGATGAGAAAAGACGTGAAGCGAATCCGAGTTTTGGTTATCCGAAAACTTGTCAGGAGTGTTGGCAGACTGAAATCCAAAAAGTTAGTATGTGAAGTAACAATCCTGTAACTAATAAAATGTCAAAAAAATCTTTAATATTTATAAGTTAGAGAAAAGAGTTTACATTCAGCACTTGTTTTCTCTATAGAAATGATCTAGATGGGAGAGAACATGCTGTGTCAACATGTCTTTGTGTTTTTGGAACCTTCGTTTTGTTTTTTTTTCCATTTTTAAGAAATTTCTCCCTTTACTGTTTGCAAAATGAAATTGCCTTCAAGATTCCGTATGTGTTTTATGTAACCAGAAGTTATTTGAAGTGTTAATAAGCCTAAGATGCCTACCTTGAATCGGTTATGAATATTTCATCAGCCTTTCTTTGTCTTAGTATTTTGAGATTTTTTGATATCTTGTCAGTTTATTTTGTGCTGTGTGATGTTTTTGAATGAAAGAATATTTTTTTATTTCCAGTATCAATAGTGTTGTTATTAATCTAAGTATTTCCACGTGGTCTCATCTTACCAGAGAGCGGGCCCGGACTTCTGTTCTCTCCAGTCTCTTCATGTTGACTCCCCCCCTACTACTTCTGGAATCTTCCTTGTCTCCTATCTTCCTTTCCTGTTGGCCAACAGTGCTTTATTCATTAACCAATAAGAGAAACACACTACATAATGACATCTCCCATCAAGAGTTAATGAAAAACTCTTTACAGTTCTTAGGATTTAAACACAAGGATTTAGAAAACCTTTAAATGTGTGGTTTGTGATTTTCTATTTGTTTATAAATGTCCCAGAAGATAAGATAACCCTCCCTTCTAGTTAAGAGAATGAACATCTTTATTTTTTCTTTAATTCCAGAGAACAATTTTCAATTAATAAAAGCATCTGCAGCCATTAGCTGTGTCTTAAGAGGCTTTTTGTAGAATGGGTTCTAGTTGGTCTTAATAATAAAAACCCAGAGTCAGATATAGGGGTAATGCTAAAAGATCAGAGACAAAGGAGCACTTATACCTCACCAACTTCTCCTCCGAAAAGAGCAAGTTCCTGTCTCCACCCTGCCTTATCACTTTCTCTCTCTGACCAGCCATATCATTTCCTGTTTCCTCCTCCCAGGTGCTGGGATTAAAGGCTTGTGCCACCACTGCCTGGCTTCTATGATTAAGTAGTGGCTAGCTCTCTACTCTGATCTCCAGACAAGCTTCATTTGTTAGAGCACAAACAAAATATCACCACAGCTTTTATCACATTAGATAGTTTTTAAACGATCACATGGTATAACATGCCATTAAAAGACTAGAGAAAAGCAACCAGTCTGTGAAATGATTCCAGGACAGCGTGTCTTATCCAGTTTCCAGCACAGTAACAACAGGTGTGTATGTTGCACTGTTGAAAGCAGCAGTACAGGGTGGTGTGCTTGTCACAGGGGCTTTTCTCAAAAATATAAAAAGCTTAAAATCAAGACATGACTCTAAAACTAATGTTTTCCTTACTAATAATTGTGTTTTTACAGGGGCACTGAAGATGCCCTATTGAAAAACCAAAGACGAGCCCAAAGGTTGCTTGAAGAAATCCACGCCATGAAGGTAAGGGTGTGTGAATATGCACAGTGTACTGTGTTGCCAGCCCATACCTTGTGTGCGTAGTTCTGCTTTAAGGATTCCAGGGTTGCTCAAGGCTTATTTGTGTGGATGAGCTTGGTGATGAGAGGCATGTTTGCAAAACTTCACTATGTGTAAGCTTGCATGCTTCCCTGTTTAAGTACTAGACTAATTTGAGTTGAAACTGCCAAGCTAAACTCATTTGTGTTTTATAGTACCTCATGTCTAAGGCTTTTATTTTTACTGTTACTTAGGCATGTATTCTAAGCTAAGGTCAATAGTTAAAGGGTTCGTGCTGTTTGGAAATGGGGATGGTGGTGCTGGTGGCTGACATCATGCTTCTCCTGTTGCCAACTCAATAAATTTTTATGTGGTGGTGTCAACATTTTATTAGGTTCTGTAGAACTTAAAATAAATGTAGTGTGGGACCAACATGGCCCATATTGTTGTCTTCTCAGCCAGACTCTTCTCTAGCATAATTTTTAGGTCTTCTCACTGACTTTTCTTTGTGGAAACTTTCATTTACGAAATGACATACCATTAAATGTCTGGAAGACTTTTTTATTGCTGAACTTAAAAACAACATTTGGTACCAGCAATTATCTTAATTGCAGGGTAATTTTGTGTGTATGTTTGACTTTTATAATTTGGTATAACTTTCAAGTTTGACTTAGATAAAAGAGCAAAAGAATTCTTTAACAATATTTTAATTGAGTTAAATTATCAGTGCTTGTCACTCTTCCTTTTTAAGAAATGGAAAAGTGTTGAATAGGATACAGTTATCCCAGTTAATATAAATGTGGGTATGGGAAATGATTCTTTGGTATGAAGCATATTTATTTGTATTTGTCACTCCTTCTATAGGACTACCAGATACATAAAATCCATTTGATAGACTTTTCCTGTAATTTCTTCTAAGGATTCATCTTTGTAATTTTAGTTATTCACAGATTTTGAACCACTAGATAATTGCTGATTTCTCTGTAAGAAGAGTGAAGTTCATATAAGAAACATGTAGTGTATAAGGAGTTTGATGGATAACAAATGACTCGGTCTTTAGAATACTTACATTTGTAACTCTTGATAATATGCCTTTGTTGGTTAGTGAGTTGTCATCTCTGATCAATATGTGAGACTAGTTTTCTGTTCTTTAGTTTTATTAGCAGGAAAGTCAGACCCAGTGCTATCTTCCCTGCTATGTGAGAGCACTTACTTTTGCCCTAGAGAGCCACAGTTCAATGACTGTGCATTGAATTCATATACTTTATAGTTTACATATTTGAATTCCTGGTGGGGATTAGGGTATTCTGGTTTGACTAGTCTGATTTTTCTTGTTTCTTTTGTTTTTAATCTTTTTGTATTGTCTTAAACACAGCATTACATTTAAACATAAAAATTCAGAATTGGATTACTAGATCAACTTTATGTTTACTTAAAGTGTTTAATTTTATTTCTGATTCATGGTGCTTTTACAGAATCAGCCTTTTCTGAAAGAAGCAAATACATTTAATATTATTTCAGTTGAAAGGTCTTTCATAATTTTGTAAGGAAGTGTTTTTTATACATCTGGGAGTATCAAAGAAATAGCCACAACACAGTAGATTCATGGTCACAATTATATTTGGAGGACAACCTCTACTTACTATTTTTCCAGAGGAGTTTTTTCTTTGGTTCATATAACACTAGATTTTTATGGTTGAGCTCATGACATACTGTCTTATCCTTGTTTGGTATGATAATAAGGTATTTTGTTGCAAGATGTCATCCTCATGAAGAGAACCCCATCTATTTTTAGAAATGGGAGTAGTTTCTTTTTGGCCACTGGGGAGGGTACAGGGACCAGCTCTTTATGATTCTATGAAATGATAGGTTCTAATTTTATGTACTATAAGTATGAGCACCATCTCTGATGCTGTTTCTAATGATACTCTGACTCTTATAGTGTCAGTGTACACACTGACTTCTGGAACAAGTTCTTTCTCATCGAGAGGCAGCTTATCTACTTTAAGATCCAAAAGTTATTTACATGGAGACCAAAAGATAAAACTGAAGCAATGAACGTGGCTTTTTATGTAAATGCTGAGGATTGAACTCCGATTTTCATCTTTACATGGTAACAACCAACATTACCTACTAAGCCATCTCTGCGGTTCCTGACACCTTACCCTTACAATACTGATTCTAAGGAACCCTTCCCAGCACTGCCATTCTATTCCAGAGCTGTTGACCCTCTCAGTATGTTTCTGCTGTGGTCTGTTTTCACAGCATTCCTACTAGGAAGGATGTCTTGAGCTATTGAGTCAGCTTACTAAGTTAATGTTCCTAACATATAGTGATATATTTGGCATATGAATGGCTGAGTGGCTTTTTAATGCAGCATTTTTTTTTTTACATAGGTTGCTGTATTTATAGTGCTGGGATATTTTGAATCCCCAGACAAAAGTAAAATAATGCTAAACTGTTACTAAAAGAATTATGAAATCAAGTTTTGTTTTATCATTTATTAGTGTTAAGTGTCAGAAACCTACCTCATCGTTGTATAAAGTCACCTTAGTGCTCTAAGGCCATATAACTTTTGGTTTTGCCTTGTCATTTGTGTGTTGTTGCATGTGTGAGTACATAGCAGATGTGTGGAGATCAGACAGGTCAAGGGAGTCAAAATATAGTCTCCTGACTGAGCCATCTCACCAGCCCTCCATTCCGTTTATTAAAATGAAGAACTTTTCTTCTTAAAGTGGAACAAGATCCCCTAGGTCTTGTACCTTTAGTATATACTGCCCCCCTCGTACTCAGGAAACACCATTTAAAAACTGCTTTTTGAATTGAAATCCTAGTTTGTTTTCTAGAATGTAATTCTTCAGCTGAAAGTCTGAGCTTTGAATAGGCCATATTCCTGACCCCTTAATATTGTTTCATTGTAGGTCCTGTAATATGGACATTATGTCAAGCATATGATGGCCTTACCTTACTCTTCTAAATACACACAGAAGTTTCAAATGTAAGTGGTGTCTGTCCTCTGAAACTTCCTACCTCTGGGGAAAGCAGGCCAGACTGCAGGGCGAGTTAGTAAATGTAAAATGCTCTTGCTGATTAGGTTACAGTGCACATCAAGATTTTGAGTAAAAAACTGATTTTATTTGGATGGAATTGATCCATCCAAATAAACTTCCTTCTCAACTGATCAGGTGCAAAAGATTTGGAGTAGAAAGTGCTGGGTGTGGGATTGGGGCGTGGGGGGGGTGTTGTTTTTTATTTGATTTTTTTCAAGTTTTGTAATTCTGGAAACATGAACTTTTCACCCTGTCAGGATGTTTCCTAATAACCATGAAAGGATCCAAAGCACTTTCAACCATTAGTGTAGAAAATAAGAAAAGCTGCAGTAAGTTCAACTCCTATAAGATGGGTTATGAACTCGATTTGGGGGTGAAATGAAAACAGATTTTTAATTGCTTGTTTCTGTACACTTTAAACTTCATGTTTTTTAAAGATCTGTTTACTTTTGATTTTGCTGTGTGTGGATGTTTTGACTGCAAGTGTGCCTGGTACTCACTGCTAGGAGATGGCAGCAGATCCCCAGGAACTTGAATTGTAAACTATCAGATCCGTGATAGGGACCAACCCCATGTCCTCAACAAGAGAGATAAGTGCTGCTGACTACTGAGCCCTCTCCATGTTTCCCTAAACTGATCTTTTAAAATTATATGTTGTAACATAAGACTTTCTAATGAAAGTACACAATGTACCTCGTACATATTATTCCCTGTGAGTCTTTTAAAATCCCTCTTTTCATCTTCCCTCTTCCATTAATCGCCTCATTCCCCAGACAATCCTGCTTCTATTCACAAGCCATCAGTACATTTGTGATTTTATGTGTCTATAAATTTTAGGATTTACAAGTGGGAAAAAAGCATGCATTATGGAGACAAAGTGTTATTTATAAGCATCAACTTAAACATAGGACTGTTGAAATTTTATGATGTAAACTGTACTTCTGTTTTTTTCTATATGTTAGAACACATTTTATATCAAATACAGAGTCTCTGTGTGTTATTGGGGGCTGGCGTGGCAGTGGGTCAAGACCAGCAGGGAAAACCCTGCTCATAACAAATGGTGTCAAAAGTGTAACTAACAACTTTCACATAAAACTTAACAAAAGCTTAAAAAAATAGTTTTTAGAAACAAAACAACAGAGACAAGCAAGGCTTCTTGGTAGCAGCATTTTTCTGCGTTGGACTCTGCTTTGCTAGAGACAAGCAGAGATTTGCACTGCTCCTGTGAGGGAGGTTTTCTGACTCAGCATAAGCAGCAAAAAAACCGCAAGGCTTTTAAAGAACTCTGCTAACTACTTACTGGTGTGTACAAGACCTGGCGATGGCAGTGACCATATCTCCAAGCCGGCAGCATGCTGCTGGATGGCAGCGTAGACCAAGGCAGTGAGCACAGATCTCGGTTCTGGTGGTAAAAGTACCTGCTGCCATCTTGGATAGACCATGTGCTGAGACAACTGTGATTTTCATTTTTGAAAAGTTGTTGTTTTCCAGATAAAAGACTGATGGCCAAAAAAAGATCAAGATTTACAGTAAGGACAGATTTGCATTAAGAAAAAGCACTAAAGGTTTACAGTGTGTTCTAAAATATATGTAGGCTTGGGAGAGAAAGGGAATAAAATGGTTTTAAAAAGACAAAGAGGAGCTGGGTGTGATGGCACATGCCTTTAATCCCAGCACTCAGGAAACAAAGACAAACAGATCTCTGATTTCAAAGTAAACTTGGTATACAAAGTAAATTCCAGGACAGATAAAAGTTACACAGAGAAAGCCTGTCTCAAAATTTGTAAAAATCAAGTAATAAAAAAGCCACTTAAAGATAAGAAACACCACAAAAAAACTTTACTTTGCATATAAAATTAATATTTCATGATAGCAAGATAAGGGCATTAATATGTTTTCCTTGAATATGAAAAGGTCTGAGGAGATGGCACAGCAGTTAAGAACACTGCCTGTTCTTCACAAGGACCTGGGTTTGATTCCCAGCACCCATGAGGCTGGTCTGACTAACATACAAGTCATCTGTAACTCCAGTTCTAGGGGCTCTGGCACCCTCTACTGGCATTAATGGGCACTGCATGCACATGGTTTCAAGTTTTGTAATTCTGAAAATGTGAACTTTTCCCTGTATCAGAATGTTTCCTAATAACCATGAAAGTATTCAGAGCACTTTCAGCCCTTAATGTAAAAATTTCACATGCAGGCAAAATACTCATACACATAAAAATAAATAAATCTCTAAAAGAATAAAACAAGAATTATTCTAAGTGGGGGAAATTGCTCCAAAATTTAATTCTTGGCAGTGTCTAGTAAAGTTGTAGACATCTCCTGTACATGTTTTCCCTTTTCCTTTATAAAGCACTCAAACTCTGTCTAATCTACTTTTTTTGTGTGGGGTGAATCAGGGAGAGAAATTTGTTGTTTTAAATCCTCATAATCCTGTAATAGAATTTACAGGTTTGGGAAATATCCATTCTGCACATCACAGTCTAAGAGAGCATCCTACTTTAATGATCGCGTGTCTGATTAGTCATAAAATTGATAACTAAAATAAAATGAAAGCAAGCTGACATTTATAGGAAAGCTACTAAAATTTCATATACATACAAGTTTTGTACATTTTAGTTTAAAGCTTAGTATGTTTGTATTAAAGTAGATTCCTCATTTTGCTGTCATAGTGTACTGTTCTGTTGGAAACAAACAGAGCCAAAGAGGTGCTCACACCTAGGAAAACAATTGTTTAGTATCTAGTGTGATTTTATGAAGAAGACACTAACTTAGAACTAGAAAGTAAATATAAACTACCTAGGAATCAGTGTTGGGGTAAGTAGAATGCACTGCAGACAAAGCACACGGATATGTAATGCATGGTGGTTATTTGCTTTTCAGCACTCTAGATCTGGTACACAGACTATGCGAGCATCATTTTTTATTATTTACTTGTCTCGGTTTCCTTCAGAATGGATATTACTGTGTCGATAAGTTTCCATCTCAGTTCCTTGATTGTCGCATAATGCAGATGGTTAATGTATGTCTTTAGTAAAGTAAATGTCATTGCTGGGTTATGGAATGAATGGAGACATACAGGTTCTAAGTAGTAACTAAAATTGCAGGTGGCATTCTGTTTTACAGCGTTTTTAAAAAATATAAACACATCACATCAGAATAGAGCGAGGAGTGACTGGCTGGAGAATAGATTGGATTAATATTGCGTGTAGGAGACAGTGCTTCACAGATCTATCGTACCTATGTAAAACAGATATTTATTAAGCCTTTGTTTTTACGTGTATGGTCCTTGACTATTTCAGTTATGTACTAACTTAGGGTTTCTGTTGCTGTGATTAAAAAAACATGGCCAAAAGCAGCTTTGGAAGAAAGATTATTTCACTTCCACTTGTACATCACAGTCCATCATCAAAGGAAGTTGGGGCAGGATCCCGGAGACAGGAACTGATGGAGAGGTCATGCGTCTATTGCTTACTGGTGTATTCCTTACGGATTGCTCAGCCTTTTTTTTCACAGCACCGAGAACCATTAGCCCTTGTGCGGTACTGCCCACAGGCCAATCTCAATTGAGATTCCTTTCAAAATGTTGGTAGCTTGGGTCAAGTTGGCATAAAACTAACCAGTACAGTTGGCCCCTTGTCAGCTTCTCACACAAATACATCACTATTTAAGTAGAAGCTCTCCTCTTTTTTATCTCTAAGATGACAAGTTAATATAAAACTCAAATAACTTTAGAAGTCCTGTAGTCTTCAAAAGTCTTTAAAATTCCAGTCTCTGTGGACTCCGGTAAAATCAAAAGTAAGTTGAACACCTTCTTATTTCAAGATTGAGGAATCTAGGGCACACAATTTGGTTTGAACAAAGCAAAATCAAACTCCCGATAGTGAAAATAACTCAGTGTTGAATGTCTGGGGGGTCACTCACGATCTTTTTGGTTCCTTCAAAGGGCTCGGGTCACTTCTGGCTCTGCCCTCTGCTTCACACATCTTGTGTCCTAGGCCACAGCTGACTCCACTCCTCAGCTACTGCTGTTGCTGCTGCTGTTCCTGGCAGTCGCCCCATGGTACTGGCCTCTCTAAACTGCTGGGGTCTTCTGCTGCAACTGGGCTGCACGTTGGCCAGTAGCCTCTCCTGGTCTCTCCTCAGGGACTCTGACCCTGGCTCGCGGTTTATTCTAATCATGAGACCTGTGTGTGCATGTGAGTGCAGTTTTCTGAAGAGGCCAGAGGATGATCCCCAGAACTGGGGGTTCTGGCAGTTGTGAGCCATCTGATATATATGGGTATCGGGAATCAAACTCTGGTCCTCGGGGAAAGGAGTTTGTATTCTTCGCCGCTAAGCCATCTGTGATGAATGTGAGTGGTTTAGATTTAAGTGTGTGTGTGCACTTCTGTCCTGGTAGCTGTGGAGGGCACTGAATTACTGGAACTGGAATAACAGATGGTTGTGAGCTGGCGTGTGGATGCTGGGAATTGAACCTAAGACTTCTGGATCATCTCATTATGTAGTCTGCCCATTTTAAATGGCATCCTTTGGGCTCCAGCCACTATAACTTATATATAGAATAATGATCTCTACAACCTCCCTCTGTTCCTCTGCTTTTTTTTTTTTTTTTTTTTTCCCAATTGCAGTTTTTCTTTATAGTCAAAATAATGGGGATTATCTGCTGTGCTTTTCTTCTGTGTCACTACAGTTAATTCACACTCACCCTCAAGTATTATTAATAAAGTTATTTCTCCCAGGCCAAAGTTCATCTTTTACAGTATCCCCCTACAAAGGACCGTGTACATAGTATCCTTTGCATTTCTGCAAGTTCCAAAGTATGTTTATTTGTTTGTTGTATTTATTTTTGTATTCTTCATATTTAAAGAGTGGCTGACTACATATGAATCCTTGGGTTATAGATTATAGTCCTTGAAAATGTACTTAACTTCAGTTATATATTGCTGTAAAGGGAATCAAAATGATACTTAGAGGCATTTGTTGTAGCCTTTCTAGTATATGATAGCTTCTTAACTGTGGTAGATGTTATTTCTATCTTAAATACCAAGTTTCTTAAATCACGACACAAAAGGAATTTCAATTACATTGTTCATAGATTAACTAGAATTGTTGTTTTCTTTCACAGGAATTGAAACCTGATGTCATAACTAAATCTGCTCTTGGTGATGATATTAACTTTGAAAAAACTTGCAAAAAGGTATGTCTGTGTGAGAGATGAGGAACCAATGTGGAGCATCTTATTATCTCCTGGCATTTATTCACCTTCGAAGTCTTTTTGCCCACTCCCTTTTTCCCATCTCCATTACCAAATTTTAATAACTAAGTACATAAAATAATAGAAAGTATAAGAAACTGACTTACATCTCTTCTGTATTAATGCCCAGAGGCTTTGCGGTCTTAAAAGGAAGTTTTTTGTTGTTGTTGTTCTTTTGTTAAAAGATCTGCCGTCTGTCTACTTAAAATGCAGGTCAAGTATGAGATATTAAGCATCAATTTCTACTTCTTGTTTTTCCATTTATTTATTTTAAGAGACTTTTATTTACTTATTTTTATTATTGTTGTGCATTGTTGTTTTTGCTTGCATGTCCCTGGAATTTTAATCACAGACAGTTGTGAGCTGCCATATAGGTGCTAGGAATTTAACATAGGTCCTCTGGAAGAACCGCCAGTATCCGTCACTGCTGAGCCACCTCTTCAGTCCCTCCATTTATTTTGTTAAAATTGTTTTTCATTTGCTATATTGTATGTTCACCAAAGACATAAAAACATTCTGTTAGTATGTATCTGTTTCTTTTCTCATTTCTACTAAGGAAAAAAAAAAAATACAGAAGCAGAGAGGGAATTTATTTTGGCTCAAAACATAAGGAGCTATTACACATTGAGACAGATTGTTGGAGGTATAGAGGTTATTACTAGAGTATTAATAGTATAGATAAGCAGATGTTTGGCAGCATGAGGGGGTCTCTGGGGAGAGTGCAGAGCCTTGCATCAGAGAGACAGCATGGCAGGATCTTTTAAGAGGACTAAAACCCACTGTCATGAGGAGTTGCTTAGAGTTTCTGAGGATGCGAGTGATTTTAAGAGCCAGGTGTCCAGATGGTTCCCAGACCAGAGTCAAGGATAGGTGTGAGGAGCCAGATATCTGGTCATTGATACCTCCTTTGATATACAGAGATGTGTCACATAGTATTCTGTTAGCCAGGGTCTCAACAGACAGTATCTCAGTAGCACTTAAATATCTAAAAAGGAAAAAGGCTGCTGCCGCTGCCAGATCTAACATTTGTTACCTTATGTGTATCCATCATGATGTAGAGGGCATAGTAGCTTGGATTGCTCCATCCATGGCAGTGGCTTCCTGTGAGACTTGGCTACATTTTGATGGATCCAGAAGCAGAGACAATATGGATTGATACAGGCAGCACTGTACCTCCAAGCCATCACTGACAGTACCAATAGGTTTTCCTTCCCAAAGGATCCTTAACACCCTAAGACAACTTCAATTTCTTTCAGTATCAGGGGCCAAGAAAGCACCTGATACTGAAAGAAATTTCATATTTTAGATATAACATAGAACCAGTAAATTTAGACATTTGGTCCACTTCTGAAGGTAGGATCTAGGAAGCTATGATTGGGACTAGCAGGTTAATTATTGATGAGCTCTTCCCTGTCAACCAGAAAGGAATGCCAGTAGGTAAAGCTAAACTACTACTTTTAACAATTTTAAAGAGTAGCATGAGTGATTAAATGAATTAACATTTAAATGACCTATCCTCAAATTACCATGTAACACCCATCTACCTATCACATTTTACCTGTACATATCAAGTAGTTTGTAGAAATTAAGCCTTACGTAATTTCTATACAACTCTCTATATGTACCCACAGTTTGTAAAATTAGTTCTGTTTTCTCTTCAATGGAAAGATTTCATTTGTCTTAATGTTCAGCATTTAAATTAGAAAGCTGTGTTTAGATGTAATACAATTGATACTTTAAAATGTTTTATCTCCAAAGTTTTACCATGATGGATTTGATCAGCCAAATGAACTATTTTGCATTTTCTTCCTAAAAGTTTTACAGATAGGGTAAAGAGTTCTGGAAACAAGCTGTCTGCAGAGAATGATTGAAATCAACTTCTTTGGTATGGAGGGATTGGAATGCCACAGAATCAGAGACTAATTAATTACCGTGTCTCGGCTAGCTCCATAACCCCCTGAATGAACAGTTTTCCCACCTATGTCAGAACTGACATCCTCTGACTAATAGATGTAATCCTTTGGAAGCCATTAACTTAAGCTCACCACTAATTAATTGTACAAACCAAAAGCTGAGAGTGTGATTGGATAGCTTCTTAAACCTATAAGAAAGCTTCCCCTCTCTTGCTGTAACCACCTTTCTGATGTGCTCACCATTTTATTTTAAACTTAACTTGATTTATGAATTTCTTTGTTCTGTGAAATGATAAAATGTCATGAAACTGCTTCCATGTTTAGTTTGGGATTACCTAAATCTGTGTTTCTGGCCCATGGTCAATTAAAATGGGTCCAGAGTAAACTTTTTCTTATTCTCTTTAAGGTGAGAGGTGTACATCGACAGTAGTAACTTGTTGATTTATTTCTTTAGATAAAATATAGAGTTGAACTTAAGCTCAATTTATTATTACAAGCATTAATATTCTAGCAGTGGGTTTATAGCTTGCTTAGTGATGTATCAAAGAATTGGTGCTACACATAGGTAAACTTTCTCTTTTAGACACTTGTTTCCATCCAGTGTGTATTTGAAGAATTCTTTTCAAAGTTGAATAACAAATGCCTTTGTGTTGATAAGAAATACCCAAATGCCAGAATAAAATTTTTCCATTAAAAGATGAGGGTGTTTTCCTCCTTTTTAATTTATTTGAAGTGGAAGAAACTGGAGGTGTGTGAAAACCACAGTTTCCTGAGAATTTTCCATGGCAAACACTGTGTCAGTTTTAAACAAGGAAAGCTGTGGTTTCCTTCATCCAGCATAAGCCTGTAAAGGCTTTGCTTGCAGGTGTCACCACTTCAGAGATGCCACAGCCTCTGTGGGTCACTTCACAGTGGACTCATCACAGGGTCTGCTCCTCTTGTGTGTCCCTGTGACTTTGTGTATCGGATGAAGTTTATCGCATCTTCTCTGGATTACTCATTTATGGAGATATTTAGTCAGTGAATGTATGGAGGGAGTAGAGGGAGGAGGTCGGCCCTGCACGGTTCCTTGTTGCTTAGTTCCTGCACTGAACACATGCAAGTGCTACTTTGCTTTGGATTTGGTTTTTCCACTAATGTTTTTACATTTTTTTTTCCTGAAAGACTTAAAGTAGACTTCAAACAATTTAATGCAGAAATAATTTGTAGTTAAGTCACAAATGATTTATGAATTAGAGGAAAACTTGTGTGGACATATTAGACCAAACTCAACAAAGCTGAGTTTGAGTTCCACTTTGTTCCTACATAGCTAAATTGAATGTTCTTGAAATCAAGTGTAGATTGTTGGTTTGTTTTGAAGAAGAAATTTCTTTGCCTATAGTCTTTTGTTAGTATTTGAATTCTAAAATTTAAGTGAAGCATTATCTAAGAAAAATCTTTGTTTGTTTTTCAAGACAGAGTTTCTCTGTGTAGCTTTGGAGCCTATCCTCAAACTAGCTGTTATAAACCAGGCTGATCTTGAACTCACAGAGGTCTTCCTGCCTCTGCCTCCCAAGTACTGGTATTAAAGGTGTGCACCACTGCCGACACTATCGCCTGGCCTAAGAAAAATCTTAATAAATGTTTTAGAAGTTTCAGGTGTTAATTTTGCTTTCTTGGAAATAAAGTTAAATGCTTCAAATGTTAAATTTTACTTTCTTAAGAATAATCTATCATGGCACTATTTTTATTCAAATTAAACTTTTAACTTGTCCTGTAATATGTTGTAAAAGGAAAACTGGTGGCAGAATCTTATCTGAGCACTCAGAATAGAAAATAACTCAGGAGATAGAAATGACTGTAGGAAATATAGGCTATTTAAAGATCTTTAGACATGCCATTAGAGATCACCCTGATCCAGGAATGGAGCTAGAGATAAAATATGGAAGAGATTGGCCCCAGTGGATATATAAACGAGTAACATGTGTCATCAATGTCTCTTTATAAACACAGTAAGTGTGCAGAACTCTATGTTCCTATCCAGTCATCAAATATTTGTGAAGTGTTAGTAATGAGCTAGTTATGTGTTGTGTTTTAAGTATACATCAAGGATAGAAGACATTCAAAACATGGAGAAAACATTATATTATTCTAGGTCTCCATTAAATGAAACTTCAAACATTATTGTCATAGCGTAGCTTAGCACTGATAAATTAATTGAGTCTTTGTAACTTCATTTTCTTACACATTTAAAGTCTTTGAAAGTAGAAGCTGTGATTCTTTTTTTTTTTCAAATTTATAACCCATGATGTGTAAGCACAATTCTAAGTTTTTATAGGTTTAAATGGTAACATTATTTTAATTATTCAAAATCAGTTATATTTTGATTTTTGTCTTTAGAGTAGATTACATAGGTAACTGTCTAGAGAGAATATTTGCATAGTCTGTGACCTAACAAATACTTACAGAAGACTGGTAGATTTCAGTTTAATCGTTTCTCATAGTGCTGGATTAATTTTGATGTTATAAATTTACTGCTTTCAATTTGCAGCCAGATTCCACTGCAACTGAAAGAGCAATTGCCAGATTAGCAGTTCACCCTCTTCTGAAGAAAAAAATAGATGCGCTAAAAGGTATGACTTAAATGGCAAATGTATTTCGGCAAATGACTTGAGATAAATGGTTTCATTTTTTTTAAACATATTTAACATATATAACTCTAGACATTTGTCTACAAGTATGAAAGATGTTTGATATAAAAAGATTAAATCTGTATTTTTTCTAAAATTTAGAATATATCACATGTAAAATTTATATAAAATATAAAACACAATCATTGAATAGTTGATGTTTTGAATATTTATACAATGCCTACTGCATCACATGAATTTATAGAATTAAGTACTTTGTCAAAGATTAAATACCACTTATTTTTATGCCTGAAAACTAATACAATGGCATTAACACAAAAATTAGTGTTGTCATTTTATTGTTTTCAGTGATACTTCTACTGTTCTTCATAATTCAGAGACATGAAGGAAGTAATTTTCATTTTACAATTTAAGATGGATATCTCCTAGTGTGCCTCATGAATTTGGCGTTTGGGTAATGAAAAGATTTCTTTGTGAGCTCATACTCCTCTTACATGCATACTGTAGATTCCAGTTGTCCTCTTAAATGTTTCCACATAGTTGAAGCAATATTGTGTGGGGACAGTAACACTTTGTATGTGCCAGTGCTGAAACAAGTCGTGCACTATCTTGCTTGCAGCTGCAGTACAGGCCTTCAAAGATGCAAGGCAGAATGCTCCTGAGGCTGAGTCATCAAAGAATGCTTCAGAAGAAAACCAGTGTCAGGACACTCTCTGTTCAAAAGATGATGTGAGCGAGGTGCAGCATCCTGGGAGAACTGTTGTTAGTCAGCAGAAAGGAAAAGGTGCCAAAACAATAGCAAAGAAAGCAGTGCCTGATTCAAAAGGAAAAATGGCCACGATAGAACATGCTCCCAAAGCTGTGGCCACACCGTGTCCTCCAGGGATGCCCTCAGGAAAGGATGCTGTGGCTACCTCTGCACACCAGAAGGTGCCTTCTGACTCAAAAAGGAATGCCTCAATTGCAACCACAAAGAAAGAGAGTGAGAGCACCCTGGGTGAGAGCAGTGGCAGTGAGGAAGAGGGGAGCGAGGAGGAAAAGGAGTACTTTGATGATAGCACTGAAGAAAGGTTCTACAAACAGTCTTCTGTGTCTGAGGACAGCGACAGTGATGATGACTTCTTCATTGGAAAAGTCCGACGGACTCGAAAGAAGGAAGGTAGTGTTCGGCCCACGGCTAAGGAACAGAAGCCCCTCCCAAAAGTGTCACCCAAAACATATACACTTGAAACTGATTGGGATGTAAGAAATGATAAGCACAAGCTGATTCCAGAAGCCAGGAAGTTAGAATCCGTGTTTTTCCACTCTTTATCTGGACCTAAAAGCTCCAGGAGGTAAGGGCATGTTTTTATTCTGAAATGGTTTAGTTAATTTGTTTACTATATGAAATGGCTGCATATCTTCGCGGTATTAGAGAAACTCTTCATGAACCTGCTTTGTGTCCGTCAAGCTGGGTTTTGGCCTGGTGCTCTCCCTGTCTTCATAATTAGTATGTAGAAATTCACATACAGCAGTGACACACTGCCCAGCTTCATGAGAGAGGTTCTGCTACAGCCCAGTACATGCATGTTTGGGTAATTTAGCTTTTGTTCTTACCATTGTTGGGTCTTCAAAATTTGGTATATTTTTTTATGAAAAATGTCTGTCTAGATAAACAGAATTTTCAGGTGAATGTATAGTAACCCACTCCCATTCCAAACATGGCTCCTTCCCATGGTTTAGTGCATGTGGCTGCCTCTCTGCAGACCGCTTTACACTGGGATGTTCTTCATCTCTGCTGATAGCTACTTCTCAAAGCTGGTCTGCTGTAAAGTTCATTTCATTCATCACTTTATCTGATAGAGGATACTAACACATTTTAATGTAGGTGCTGTGTCTTCCTGGTATTTTCCATAATGACCCTTTTTTCTGTGTATTTATTGGTCAGAAATATTCTTTATTAAAATAATACAATCTAAATATATTTTCTAAACCTGGCATAGAAAAGAACTTCAAGCGACTTTAAAGCCTTGAGAGTAATTAAAATATTTATGTACCATTTTAATAAAGCCTTGTGAGTAATTAAAATATTTACTTATCTGACTCAGTCATACCCAAAAGGTTTCTAGGTTTATCTTGGTTTCGCACCAAAAATGTGTGTGTTAATTTTTATTATGTGTAAATCTTTCTCCCCTTGAGAAAATGATTGAAGTTTTTTTGTATAGATAGTGTCCAAGAGCAAGATAGTCAAAATGGATTGTTTTCCACTGATTAGAAGTCCCTATGTGGGTGGAAAGTAAAGGTGTGTGTGTGTGTGTGTGTAATTGAATGACTGTTATCTGAGTTCTGGATTATTTTATTTTGTTAGCTATTGGTGGAGTGAGCATCCTGAGGGTGAGCTTTATCATCCACTCAGTCATCAGAGAATTTGTTTTGTCTTTTAGCTCCTAATGTTGTTTTCTTACTCTTTTTAGGGATTCCAGAGAACAGGCCCCAAAGACTAAAACTCCAGGTGTGTACTATGACTGCTCAGGCTGACAAACAGTACTTGGCCACAGTGGGAGGATGAAAATTGTCATCTCCTGATAGTATTGCTGAATTGTGTGCCCACACAAGTGTAAATGGAGTGTCAGGTCATAGTCAACATCATTGCTATCGGTTCTTTTGCCTTGTTTTGTCTTCCATGTTAGCAGAGCTGCTTGATGTCACTGTAGGAAACACTGACTCAATAAGAATCCTCTTACAAGGATGAGCTCCAAAGTTAGCTCCTTCTATTAGTCTTTCATGTGAAGCTGTTTCCCTTGGGCATCGGCTTTAACTTGTGAGATATTTTGTCTAAGTAAAATGAGATTCTTTGGTGATTGTTGTAAAGAGATGCATTCTGTCCTGTTCCATATTTTTAGTTGTAATTTTTATTTGCTCTTCCCAGATTTTCCAGAAAATGAACCTCCATTCAAGAGTCAGTTTACAAAGGGTGCACGAAGAGGGTTTGAGAGTATGAAGCAGCAGGCACAAGCTCCTCTGCATCCTTCCTGGGAAGCAAGCAGGAGGCGGAAAGAGCAGCAATCCAAAATCACTGTGTTTCAGGGGAAAAAAATCACATTTGATGACTGATTTACTCATTGTCTTTCTGAGCTTTCTGTCAAAGTTTTTGTGGTTTTTATTTTTAACTAGGCTATTATTTAAATTAGTGTCTTTGAGAGAGTTATAAAACATACTGTTTTTCCTGTGTTGTGTGAGTTCGGGGAATGTTTACATAATCTTTTATAGATCTCTAAATTTGTTTCATAAGAGTGCTTGCCCCATATTATTTCTTATATAAAATATTTTAGAGGTTACAGAATTTTAGGTTTTCTTAACCATGATTATCAAAAATATGTCAGTAGCTAAACTTTGTCTATTGCCTTGAAAATAAGGCAAAACAGGGCTAATGAAATGGTTCACATCCTGCCAAGGCTTATGACCTAAATTTGACCCTGTGAGGCTCCCATGGTGGAAGGACAGAACCAATTCACAAAAGTTCTCTGTACATACACAGTGTGGCGCAAATGTATGTAAACACACACCTACACACACAATAATGTTATAACTTACCATTGTTAAGATATTTAAAATAATGGGCAGTGAATCATGACTACTTAAAGATAGATCACCTTTGTTACAAGATATTTTTATAAGCAAGACAAAGTAATTTTCATTGTGGATATAGCCATAATATAAATTAAATATTAATTTTTCATAGTTGCAGTTACTTGTGATCTTTGTACCAAAAATTGAGTTCTATATATCCCTCTAATAAGTATTTCCGTTAAATGAAGGGTGGGGATCTAGATTCCTAGTTTCTTCTGTCCACTTTATGTATGTAAACAATGAAACAGATACTGGATACAAACGTCATACAGGAAATAATTGTGTGATGTTTAGTTATTTTAGCCATATGTTGGTTTGGGGGCCACAGTACTGAGAATTGAACCTAAGGCATCATACATTCTTGGTCTGTTGCATGCACTGTCACTGAGTATCTTGCTGTGTGGCTAGCATTGGTTTTTACTTTCCCCAGTGCTGGCAAGGCAGGTGTGTTCCACCACACCTTGCATTGAAATGTTTGTAAAAGAGTCATCAATGGTTAACTTGTAGAACAAATTCTAGAAGAAGGTGGGATTGAAATGGCTGAGTAGAGGAGCTGTGACTTGCAACTGCCTGCTTACTTTATACAGTACAGTGACTAAAGGAAAAGAGAATTTTTTGGAAAGGTCTTTAAGTATTTGCCATTTTACTGTTGTGGAAGACATGGAAGATCATTGGTTTGGTTAAAGAATGCTGACTGAATTCCATGTTTCCTGCATGTTAGTGCTGTTAGAAGAAGGTAAAGCCTTCCACTCAGCCTGTAAGCAGGAGCTACCAAGTTCTATTTTACAAGTTTAGGAATATCAGTAGCTAGAACAATGGAATTCAGATTGTGGTGAAGATAGGTTTTTTTTTCTTCATTCTGTACATCATTCCATGCACACACACAAGTGAAAAAAAAAAAATGTTCGTGTGTACCTCAGACTTACGCAAACTAAAGGTGGAAGTGCTCTTAACAGATTTTCAAGTCCACCTAAGAGAGTTACTCCAGCTAGAAGTCGGAGGTGGTCCACCTAAGAGTTACAAGCCAACTTTTACATTTACTGTTGCAGTTTGTTACATGGAGACTTTACAATGGCCAGTGAACTTATCTTAGAACCTGGTTTACTCCTGCTTTGCTACAATGACTCCAGATAGATCAGCTGCTTGTGTGGGGTAGTTTCTGGTGACTTTGATCTCAGTATCTGGAGATGTTTAAGTTATTGCATGAAAGGTACTGCAGTTATCAGATAACTCTAGACACAGTGCTCAAGTCTATAGTAGTAAAGAGTCTTCATTTTGAGTCTAAAATGTTATGATTCAAAGGTTGAAAACCCCTGGTTCGTGACTTGTGATTAGGACCACAAACTGCCTAGGCCTGTGTGAGCTCCTTCATGTTCCATGGATCAAATTTCCACCAGATCCTTGAGGGACTCCATCCACAGATCTTAGTGTGTCCTACTTCTTCAATATTTAGCCTTACAAGTTCTATTGACATTATCATACCTCCAACTGTTCATACCTAAAATCTGTAATACACTGTCTCAGTGTTACCTCACTCCTCTGCAGACAGTAGGCAGCTACCTAGTGTTTGTTTGCTTCTTTTCTTTACCCTGAAGACATGGTCTTAAAACTGAAAGCAGGTGTTCAAACTCCTGGAACCAACTTTCTCTGAACTCAGGAGTTACTCAGGCTTATAGTAGAGGATTTGTGTCAGAAATGACCAACTCTTGATAAAACAGTAATGGTTGGCACAGTTTGCCTGTAAACCCATGCTAGTCTTGAAAACCATCAACCCATTATCACAGTGAAGACCAGCCTGGCAGCTACTGGACATAAACAAGTTTGCACATCTATAGGGACGTTCCTAAGAATCGCCTGACTGGATGATTACTCACTGGAAGTCGTCTAATACTCACTGGAAGTCAAGCCTTTGGTGGGAGTGAGAGCTTGCTTAGCTTGATAACATTTTCTCCTATGCTAGCTCTTCAAAAACACAGGCAATTTAACATTAAGGCTGCCACAGGAAGTAGAAATCGGTTGTGTAAACAGTACGTTATCCAAAAAGCCAAGAGGGAAATCTGAAGAAGTTAATGTCTGCTTGCTGGGGCTTTGGAAGTTCTAGGACTCAGGTAATGCATAATCTCGGGATATGAGTGCCTGCTCAGGACCAAACTGGAACACGCTCAGCTCTCACCAGGGGGAGAGCACAGCCCATTAGATAGTGATGAAAGAAAGGGCAGATGCTCAATAAGTATTGCTTCAGGCATTTAAAGGAATCCATCAAGTTAGCACAACACATGAAGCAGACCACAATGGTCTAACACATCAAAAGAACTCTACTTCACAAGAATAATTCCGCAACCATTACTAGCCTTACACAGGCTAAGGAAAAGACTTCACAAGTGACACTTAATGTGTCAAATTTTCAACAAATGAGATATGGACAAGGTGTAGCCCATAAGGAAGCAGGAAAGAGCAATAGAAATTGAGGAAGAGCAGATGTGGAACATATCTCAAGAAGACATCCAGTAAGCTAAATTAAATGTTAAAACATAGGACACTTTAAAGAGACAAGAGAAAACAGCGTAGCCTAAAAATTAAAGATAATGTGTTAGAAATAAAGGTATGCACATGGCTGTCTTATAACACTCAAGACTGAAGTAGGATTGAAAATGAGGTTAAGCTAAATTCTGAAGTTGGAAAGCACAATTACCAAGTTGAGAAGGACTCCTATGTCAATGATAAGCATTTTGAAAGACAGAAAATAAAAGATTGTGGGGCTTGAAGATAACTCAAAGATTAATAAAACTTGCTGTGTGATTGAGGACCAGAAATCCTAACACCCAAGAGAAACTTGGCATCCTACAAAAGGCCTGTAACTTCAGTTCCAAGGAATCTGCATGGACACACACAGTCACATGCACACAGTTACATATTATACACACATTAAAAAACCAATAAAAAATGGGATGTAATCAGAGTTCAGAATCATCTATTTCTCAAAGACTAGGAAAATGCTCACATCCATAGAGCAAGAAATAGCTATATAACCAAAATGTCTAAACAGGTGATCTTCACATATGGTGAGTGAGATATTATTTAGCAAAAAGAAAAATGAGGTAGTATTACTATAGCATGGGTGAACCAGGACGACATGTCAACTGAAAGAAACCTTGGATCAGTTACCTATCCCTGTATTCTACACTTTTGTGTAGTAGATAATACCCATCAAACAGCTCTTGGCTCTTTGGAAATTAGAGCCAGTTTACCCAACATTTGGTACCAGTTTTGTAATGCACAGTTCATCCAGACTCCTTAGTTTTCAACATGCATGGGTTAGCCACAAAATAATAATTTTCCATTTTGTGTCACTTCTTGTCCTGCTTATTCAAACACCCTAAGTCATAAGACAGAGTGCAAGAATATGAAAGGAGTTTGTCGTGGTATGTAGGGCTCTTCATCTGGACAAAGTTTTGTGTGATTTGGAAAACAAAATATTACCAAGTCAATTTCATTGCCCATGTTGAAACAATTTCCTATCTACCAATACGATGCTTTAATTGTAGCACTAGGTATCCATAAACAGATTGAAATTTATTCAATTGAAATTCAATGTGGTGATTGTCTCTTATCTCTCCTGTGTCTCTTCTCATGCATGTCCAATGTAGACTCATCTCCACAAAGTGTATTTGAGCTCGCCTTACTCTGATGGAAGGGCTGAATACTCTAGGGTTAGTCCACATTCAGTTGAGCAATTGAGCTGAATACCTCTACATCAGTGCTTCTCAACCTTCCTTATGCTGCAACCCTTTCATACAATTCTAAACATTGTGGTGACCCCCAACCATAAAATTGCTACTTCATAACTAGTTAGTGTTATGAATCATAATTAAATATTTTTGGAGATAAGAGGCTTGCCAGGGGTCATGCCCTCTAGGTTGAGAATCACTGCTCTAGAGCAGCCCCATTTCTGTGCTCTGTTACAGGCAAGCCAGAGCATAGCCTGTAGCTCCTAAAAGATGGCTGCACTTTACTAGATCTGTTTTTCCCACTACTGCCTCACTTCTCTGATGGAGTCAAGAAAAGTTCATTTTTTAGTCTATCCCATTCATAATTTTCTAATGATCCCAGCCTCTATATGTTCTGCGTTCCAGTTTCATTGCTATGGATCATCATTCATGCTATAGATCTAACCTCTATAATAAAGTTCATAAATCACAACCTTCTTGTCTGTGCTTTATGCCTTGCTTAAGAGAGCCCACCCAGCGTGGGGGGAAAAAATCTGTCAAGATGAGCATCCCTGCCATCTTGTCCAGCATACCAAAAATGCCAGGACCTGTTGCTTGCTTAGGAAAACATCCAGTGAGTTATATCATGTATATCATTGCAAGGATAACCATGTTCTTTTCTCAAGCTGTATTTATGCTGACCAACCACAATGGATGGGTTCTAACTCCCTAGTACAAAACATTCCTGTCCTCTAGTACAATCCATTGCATGTACAAGAGTCTACAATGGTTCATTGTGTTTCCTCTACAGGGCTTTGGATAATATAGGCGTATAGGAAAGGTCAGCCATTGGGGTTTGGTTACTCAAACTTTGCACATTCCCAAGATTCGCCTATCATCTGGACTAATCCCTTTGGGAAGCAATTTCTGAACATTGCTGTCTGAAAAGAAGAGCTTAGGCCACTGAATACTTTTTTTGATCAGATAGTGTGTTTAGCAAAGTGATTTATGAGTATCCGTATAACCTGGGGAAACAGGCAAAGTAGCACCAGTCAGACATGAAAATATATCTCTCTTTGCGTGCATGCATGGTGTGTGTGTGTGTGTGTGTGTGTGTGTGTGTGTGTGTGTGTGTGTGTGTGTAAAGTTGATTTAATAAAAACCTAAAACACCAAGGTTCAGGTGAGCTTGCTTGCTTGGAAAGACATCCAATGTTTTATATCATTGCAAGAAGTAAGCACAACCTGACAAATCCCTTTAGGACCCCTTTCTTGTCTGCTTCCTAGGAGCTTAACTCAAGTTGACAATGTGACCAATGTGTTACTGCTAGAAAAAGAATTTATGTTTAACATTTCTTTGCTCTAGGAGGCAGAAGTATGAATTGCTGAGGTTAAGTCAGGTTGGCAGTTTGAATCTATGTGACAGATTTCCCAGAGAGAGAGAGCTTGTGTGTCCTGGTCATTAGGATTCAGATGAACTTCTCAAACTGACATTTCATACATGTGATGTCATTACATGGAATGTGTGTTCATGGCTCCACAGAGAGAGGATGCCTAGAAGCCTGCACCTGATGTTTCTTGGATGTCAATCCATGCCCCTTTTTCATGTGCTAATTTTAATCTGTATCCTATCATTGTAATGATGATGATAATGTAATAAGGATGATAAGTCACAACATGTTCAATGGGTACAACAGCTTTTTCTGAGTCCTTTGAGTCTTTCTGATGAAATGTTGAGACTTGGGGTACTCTACCGGACTAAAATCTCCTGGGGAGCTGGCATAGGCATCATATTCATGCTGTGTGTCTTGTTTTTACTGTGAGTAATAAAAATTACTTGGTTCTGATCCAGTATCTCATTCCTCTACTCAGTCATGAAAATTCTCATGCCCTGTAAAGTTTATGATATCCCCAAATAACCCTGCTATTCCTCTAGTACTTTAATAGCTTCATGTTGAAATGTGTATTCCTAATCCATCTGGAATTTATCCCTCTGTGTTCTGGCAGATAAACAAACTACTTAATTAAACTAATTATTATAATAACTAGTCTACATTTCTTAGTTCATTCTGTGTGTGTGTGTGTGTGTGTGTGTGTGTGTGTAGAGAGAGAGAGAGAGAGAGAGAGAGAGAGAGAGAGAGAGAGAGAGAGAGAGAGAGAGAGGTGCCATTTGTTTTTATTGTTATATTGTTCTGTGGTTTGCTTTGGTTTGTTTTATATTTGTTTGTTTTGTTTTGTTTTTTGATATTGGATCTCACTCTGTAATTCAAGCTATCCTCAACCTGCCTCAGTCTCTTTATTGCTAGCTGGTATCTTTTGAATTAGGTTTAAGTCATGTAATTTAAGAATTACATGAATCATAAACAGAATGAGGAAATCATGTCAATCGCCTACAGTTCTTGCCCACAAAACTTCCTTATTTTGTTTGATCCCACAGTTGGATGTTCTCTCCCCATCCTTAAGACGAAGGAACCTTGAGGGGCTTTTCTCTGTGTAAGTCACCTAGACTGGAGTGTTCAAATACTATTGTGTTAAACTAAAGAGAAGTTGAATTAAAAATACTGTGTGTATTCTTCAAATTCCATCCATTTGACTATGAATTTCAAGATTCCATTCACAGAGTAGTATTCCATTCTGTAAATGTGCCACATCTTCTTTATCCATTCTTCAGTTGAGGGGCATCTAGGTTGCTTTCAGGTCCTTGCTGTTACAAATAATGCTGCTATGAACATAGTTGAGCACATGTCTTTGTTGCATGGATGTGGATCATTTGGGTATAAGAGGGGGATTGCTGGGTCCTGTGGTAGTTCCTGAGGAACTGTCATACTGATCTCCAAAATGGCTATACAAGTTTGCACTCCCAAGAAGAAATCATCCTGAATGAGGTAACCCATTCACAAAAAGAGGTACATGGTATGTAATCAGTCATATATGGATTTTAGACATAGAGCAAAGGATCATCAGCCTATAATTCACACCACTAGACAAACTAGGATACAAGGAGGATTCCAAGAGATTCATATAAGGTCCCTCACAGAAGAGGGAAGGGACAATATCTCCTGAGCATATGGGGAGTGGGATGGGAGCAGTGAGTGGAGAGGGAACTAGGAGAAAGAGAAGGGGAGGAGAGAGGAAAGCATATGGGACTAGGAAGATTGAGTCAAGGGAGGAATAGACGAGAGAGAGAGAGAGAGAGAGAGAGAGAGAGAGAGAGAGAGAGAGAGAGAGAGAGAGAATAAAAGAGGGATCCATTATAGGTTTGAAGAGAAAACTGAACCTAGAGAAATGTCCAGAGACCTACAAGACTAACCCCAACTAACATTTTGAGCAACAGTGGAAAGGCTACCATAAATGCCCTATCCTGATAATGAGATCGACTACTAATGTATCCACCATCATGGAGCCCTCATCTAGTAGCTTATGGAAACAGCAGCAAACACCCACAATTAAACACTGAGCAGAACTGGAATCCAGATGCAGAGAGGGAGGACAAGACCAGGCTGCAGAAACACATAAATAGCTGACCTGAACAAGGAGGAGCTAATGGGCCCCCAAGCTGATAGCTGGGAATCCAGCATGGGACTGGCTCAGACCCCCTGAACATGGGTCTCAAGTCCTGTGCAGTCTAAAAGACCTCTGACAGTGGAACCAGGGTATGTCCCTGGTGCACAAAAAGACTTTGAGGGCACATCCCCCATGGAGAGATATCCCCTTAACCTAGAGATGGGAGAGTAGGCTTAGTCCCTACTCCAAATGACTTGACAGATTTAGATGACACCTCCTGGAGGGCATCACCCTACAAGTGGAATGGGGAGGGATGGGAGGGGAGGGTGGTCGGGCATGAGAGGGTGGGAGAGAGGGAAAGAGGGAGGGAGTAAAGGAGGGAGGGAGAGAAGGAGGGAAAGGGAACTGAGATCAATATGTAAAACATTTAAAATAAATAAAAAATTAATTAATTAATAATTTTCAAAAAAGAAAAAAAAGATATGTGTGTAGCCTATTCTGATGCAGAATTTGGTGCATACATAGCATTGCCAGTATGACATTTACTATTCAGATGTGCAAAACAGGAGACTTATGTTATATGACAATTATTAAAGAGGTCATTTGTGATTACTTGGACATTGGACCTCATGCTTACTGACCTCTCGTCTCAGTGTGGAGGCAAGAATTAAGAATGTTTCATGAACAGATGTCTGTGTGGTATGAACGTGCATCTTTTGGGTATATGCCTGAGAGTGGAATTCCTGGATCTTGAGGTAGACTACTTTCCATTTTCCTGAGGAACCACCATACTGAAATCCAAAGTGGCTGTAAGAGTTTGCACTCCCAACAGCAGTGGAGTGCCCCTTTCTCCACATCCTCTCCAGCATAAACTGTCACTGTTTCTTATTTTAGCTATTCTGACAGGAGTAAGATTGTATCTCAGAATTGTTTTGATTTGCATTTCCCTGATGGCTAAGGATGTTGAGCACTTTCTTAAGTGTCTTTCAGCCATTTTAGATTCCTCCATTGAAAACTCTCTATTTAGTTCTGTACCCCACTTTTTAATTGGATTATTTGGTATTTTGGTAACTAGCTTCTTAAGTTCTTTGTATATTTTGGAAATCAGCCCTCTGTAAGATGTGAGGGTTTTGTTTGTTTTTTTATCAAAGAAATAGATTTTAAAAGAGACAGAGATGAGTTAAACTAACAATTTGCTATTTAGTAGATAAAACAGGAGCAAAGAGGAAGGAAAACTAGATGTTTTTAATTCCAAACAACAAATTAAATTGAGATTTGGGGCATATGCACAGGCATAAGCAAAGGTTAGTATTACCTCCTAACTATGTCAGCCTTGAAATATGGAGGCAAAGGGGAAAAATAGCAGACTTGAAAGCTGCAATTAGGAAAGAACATTGGGAGGATACAACTTCCATAGATAATCAAGCACATATCTTTCTACTGAATTATTGGTAATGCCAGAAACATTGTAAGAGTCAGCTTTAGCAATTGAATTACCTGTTATGAAAAGCATGTCTGTGTCACTGGAGTCAATTAAGGAAGGAGTATGTGACAAAAGATTGTGTACTCCCCATAGAAGGGTATAGTCCTCATCATAGATTTCAAGTGTGACCTATGATGGTAATGAACAAAGAAGAACCTCCAAGATGATGATTGCAATAGTAGAAAGTAGCCCAAGAGGACTATAATGAGCAACAAAGGCATTGTTTTTTCTAAAAGCAACCTGAAGTCAAATACCACAATTCAGAGCAGAGAACTTTAAAATGTCCATTCAAGGGGTACAATTATGTCAGATGTGAGCCTTTTCTATCTCCCTTGTTATTGTTACTAGATGATGGTTCTTGCCTTATAGAATATCTCTCTGTGTCACTCTGGTATATTGGGGCTAGTGACAGTAGAGAGGTTTCTGTAAGTGTATTCTTTAATCAAGGGTCAATGTACCTCAAGAAACCACCTCCAGAGCTGGTAGGATCACTCATGACGCATACATCTCCAACTTTCAGCTAATGCAATAACAGGGACAGATTGACTCCCATGAGAAAGGAAGGATTCATTATATTCTAAGTGGGATAGGATATTTAATACTGAGATAAAATAGTAGAATATGAATGTCCATTGAATAAATGCTCATTGCATTTCTTCACCTCATTTTGGCACCTGGTTGAATTGTATAGCTTTCATGAAAGTAGGTGAATGTTGACCAATGGAATACAGATTAAAAATGATTATGTAAGTTTAACCTGTCTCAGAACATTAGAGGAATTCTTCCCCATATACATTAGATATTGTTATCATGGGCAGTCTTGCAAGACAGAGTTTAACATTGGTGAAATTCTGTTTGCCAGGGTCTCTCAATGGTGACATGGAAAAGGTCTTCCCAGCCATATCCAGCTTCCTATAGAACTTCATTCACATAAGCAAGCAAGAAATAAATAAGCTGTAGGTAAGACACTGGGTTATCTGTCACTGTGGTTATGGTCTAACACATGGTCAGTGTGTAGTTAGGACATTTTTTCAAATGAGAATGTTGTTTTAATGGTATGTTAAGTAGCTGGGTCATTCTTTCATTACTAATTCCAAATATAATCACATACATGGTAATTTTCCTAGTTGCTCTGTGTCTCTGTCTGTCTGACTGCCCCCCTCTCTGTGTGTGGCGGGGGAGGTGACTGTGTTAGTATGTTCTCATCTCTTTATCCCATGAAATATTACTCCGGGGTAATCACAGCTTTATGGTTTATTTAGAAAGCCAGTATCCTGGCTTGTCCATTATCTTAGATACTCATTGATGTGATGTAGGGTCTGACAAAAGCACCTTAAAGAAGGAAGAGTTTATTGTGACACATGAACTGAATGTGTAACCCATCATGGAGGGGGAGCACTGGAAGCAGGGGCGTGAGGTTCTGGTGGCTTTGTAGTCTGCAGACAGAATAAAGTGGTCCATAGGTCTTCCTTGGCTCATCTCTTTTTACTGCATCCATAGTTGGGCAGAGCTGTTCATACTCATTTAAACCTCTCTGGAAATGCACTCCTACACACACTCATATGTGTTCTCATAGGGGTTCTAAAACCTTCCAAGTTTGTGATGAAAATTAAACTACCATATACATAAATCTTTTTACATACTTATTTTCTTATGTAGTTGTATGTCTTTCATACTTAAAATTTAAAATTTACTTGTCAAGCTTTATTTTCAATATTATGATGGTATATAACTCTTAGTTATTCTTAAACATTAACAAAATGGGGAGGAACTGCATTCAAACATGTTCTCTAATTGCATAAAAACTAAGCCTTCTTGGAAAAATTAGAGAATTGAAGAACAAATAATATATGTGAAGACACGTTCAGTAGCTGAAGTATGATGTCATCCTGCAGAAATCAAGTAGCCTTAAGCTGGACACTGGAATGTTGTTTGTCCTTGGAACATGTGTTTCTCTTCATGAGTAAACTTGTTTTGAAAGAAAGTCGTTCTCCATGTTGTTTTCAGAATAAAATTAAAAGGATGTTTTTCAGTGAAGACAGCCAAAACTTAGAGGGTCAACGAAGGGATGCGGGTTATTTGTGTTTATTTTTAAACCAAACATGGTATGAATATTTCACAGTGAATTTAGCTCCCTCTGTCATGGACAGAAGTTCACAATCCTCACACATGCTAGCAAACAACCAACTTAGGTCATCACCAGAGTGTGAGGTAAAGCTGATATTTTTCTTTTGTCTGTATTATGCGATAGGTGCCACCTATGATAAAGGAAAGGTACTCAAGTTTACCTTGGGGTTTCTATTGCTGAGATAAAATGCCATGAGCAAAAATAAATTGGGGTTGGGGTGTGGTGTATTTCATCTTACAGCTTGCAGTCTTCCAGAGAAGTCAGGGAAGGAATTCAAGGCAAGAAGCTGGAGCTAGGAACTGAAACAATAGCCATGGAGGAAGACTGCTTGCTGGCTTGTACTCCATGGCTTTCTTAAAGTTTTCTGGACCACCTGTTCAAGGTTAACTCTTCTTATAGTGAGCTGGGCCTTCCCTCATCAATCACCAATCGAGAAAATACACTGCAGGCTTGCCCACAGGTGAGGTTATTTTCTCAATTCAAGTTCCCTCTCCCAAGAGACTCTAGCCTATATGGAGCTAACAGAAACTTTCTTGTGTGCCTAGGTAGCAGATGCCTGTTGACTTTTAAAATCTGAAGCACTGTCACCTCATGATCAATATGCCTAGAACTTCCTTTCTTTACTGCTGGAGTTACAGTCTACATTTGAGAGCTATGGCCCTCTGAGACTTGCAGGCCTCTGCTCACATGTTAATTAACTATTCCTATGCCATGTATCACCTAGTGTAAGGATTCCCAGCACCTTCCTCCAGAACAGAAACTTCATGATACAAGGAATACCTTTTGTTGTTTGCTCTATCCCATCTTTGAACAGAGTCTGGTATGTGATGGTGATGGGTACTCACTCAGTTAGACACTTGATTTTTTATGTTATTTTTAAACAAGTGTTTTCATTCTATCAGTCAATTGGGACTGAATAGCTATAGCTATGAATTAGGAGCTGTTAAAATAATCCACTGAGAGAGAAGGTGTATTGGATCTAGATCTAGACAACTGCAGTGGGAAATAAAAATAAGAGAGAAAGTGATGACATGAGGAATTATAGGGGGAAAGTTAGTTAATCCTGTCAGGAACACTCAGTAGATTGACAGAAGGAAGATAGCTCGATGACTAACCCACATCCGGAAACCATTTGGAGTTTGCTGTCAATAAAATGAAAGCAGTCAGTGACCATTTGTTCTCATTTCTGTAAGCTGTGTGGTTTTAGTTATTTATTTTGTGTTTTTGATCTTTCCTGTTGTTAGTCAGTCTGTAAAAAGGTTTTTGTGGTGAAAAAATTAACCCTTTGCTTACCATGAATTACTGTTGACTCTCCCGGTTTGGTGTTTTTTTGTTTTTTTTTTTTTTGTTTGTTTGTTTTGTTTTGTTTCAAAAAACTGATTTTGTTATGTTGTAAATAAGTTTAATGTTTTTGTTTTGAACTGGTTGCTGTTGATGTACAAAGAAGCTATGAACTTCTGTAGAATGGATCGTTTTCTCACCCACCTTAAACAACTCTTAGGTTTTAATATTTACTCAGTTATTACTGTTATTTTTTAAGGTTAAGAATTATATCATCTTAAATAGTAATAATCTTACAATATACTTTTAAATTTTAAAAATTCTTTTCAATGCCTGATCCACATTTTATTAAATATATAATTTTTAAGATTTTGTAGAAAAACTGAAGAGATATTTAATTTTCTTTACATTTAGACCACTCTGAATATTTTTCCTCTATTACATTCAGACTTTCATATGAAATCATTTTTGTTTATCTTAAAATATACATTTGACTCCAAGTGTGAACCATAAAGAAGTAGCAAAGTCAACTTTTCCTACCTTTCTTGTGACATTTCAACCTTATGCAGGCTTATAGACTTTATATTCTGTTCTGTCATCCTAGTCTATGGGGACCAAGCAACTTACTGAAGGATACATACTGGTAAGTGATAAAATTAAGATGTGACATAAGCTAGCCTGTGTTACTAACAACCATATTTCACTATCATTGTCTCAGTTTGTCCAAGTTACTATGACAAAATATGTCATACAGCATATAAATAATAATACAGCACTGGACAACTAGGAACTCCAAAGTTAAGATGCACAGAAGATTCAAAGTCTGGAGGACAGGGGTGTGAAATTTACTGAAAATTGTGCCTCCTTGTGAAGTCTTTACATAGTGGGAGAGACAGATACAATCTAGCTTCATTCTCTTTTAAAAGAGTTCTCCTTCCACTATCTTATCATAGCCCCATACCCTCACCTCTTAGACAGTATTGAAAGCTAGGATTCCAACATGAGAAAGCATGAGATGAGCTGGGGCTATACATTTAGACTTCAGTAATTCTATTTTCTCAAATCTGCAATAATTTTGACAAAATAGGTTAGCAAAGATTGTGAGAAGAGTCAAATCACTTAAAAATATCCATAATGTTGATGGAGATCCACCAGAAAAGACTACTATGACAGATTTAAGCCAATAGAAAGTCTTCTTTAATGGGCTCATACCCACACCAGGTGTTCAGGACCCCAGCGTAGCCCAGAAACTTTCTCAAAGTGAGCTTTTAAGTACAAAAACCATATCCTGTTTGACATACTTCAGTTAACGAGAGCGGTTATCCAGAAGTAGAATCACAGAGCCAAAAAACAAGGTTAGTACATTTAGAGACTTCCAGGAATTAATGAACTTTAGTAAATTAGATGTTTGGTTTTGTTTTGGCAAGTAGTGCTATCTACATACTGAGTTTTATGGCCCAAATGGTATATCCATCATGGGGTCAGTTGTGCTAAAGTCTGGAGGCCTACTGAGGTCTGGAGCCTGTTACAACAAGAAAATGACTAATACAGAAAATGACAGACACACTAATTCAGCATTACCAAGAGAGTTATTTTAGAAAAATTAATTGAAAACCAATGCAAATCTTTTCTGGTCAAAAAATGTGAGACATTAAAGTCAGTTTCTAAATAAAGCATCAAAATATAGGACAAGAATGATTTCCTAAAGTGAAAATAAATATCTTAAAGTAATATTCAATACTATACTTAATATTAGAAGTTCAAAATGTACCCTAGATAGCTGTCATTACCATTTTCCCTTCAGTGTTTGGAAAGGTTCAAGCCAGTACAGTTAGAAATAGGAGAAATATGGTAGTGATAGAAAGCTAGAAAGGGCCTGGCTTTGGTGGTGCACACCTTTAATCCCAGCACTCTGGAGGCAGAGGCAGGTGGATCTCTGTGAGTTTGAGGCCAGCCTGATCTATAGAGCTAGTTCCAGGACAGGCTCCAAAGCAATATAGAGAAATCCTGTCTTGAAAAAACAAAAAGAGAAAAAAAGAAAAAGAAAAAAGAAATCTAGAAAGGAGGAAATAAAATTAACATAAAATCTACCTTACTTCTTGCTGGTAGGTGAATTTGCAGTGATTTAATTCCACTTTAGTTATGTCTTTGTCATCACAAAAGCTACCCTTGGTCCCTTTAACCCACTTCAGGACTGTCGCATGACAGGCTATCCACATGTGAAAAGTGTGAAAACCTTCACCTCCTTTTCCAGTGTCTCTCTCTTTCTCTCTCTCTCTCTCTCTCTCTCTCTCTCTCTCTCTCTCTCTCTCTCTCTCTCTCTCTGTGTGTGTGTGTGTGTGTGTGTGTCTGTCTCTGTCTGTCTCTCTCTGTCTCTCTCTGTGTCTGTCTCTCTCTCTGTGTCTTTCTCTCTCTGTGTCTCTCTCTCTTCTTCCCTTCCTCCTTTCCTCTCTCTATCTCTACCTCTTTCGCTTGTTTTTTTTTCCTCTTTCCTTCTGCTCTGTTTCTCTTTTCCCTTCCTCCAATATCTATTTTTATTGTCCTTTTGAAGATAAAGGAAAAAGAAAAAAATCCCAAAGTATGATTACAAGAACTTATGTGGCTATTTAAGAATTAAGAATAATATGAATTTGTTCTCGAATATTTCTTCTTTTATTTACAGTATTTTTTTTAAAAATTAGTTTGATTTTGATTTATGTCTTATATGTCACATGTACCATATGTACTACATGACTAAATGCTACATGTGTGTGGGTGTCTATGTAGCCAGAAGGATCAGATCCACTTGAGCTGAAGTCCCTGGCAGCTGTGAGCCACCTGATATGGGTACTGGGAAGAAAACTCTGATCCTCTGGAAGAGTAAGGATGCCCTGAGCCATCTCTCCAGCCTCTTAACCTGTACTATTAAGAGTAGGGATGCCCTGAGCCATCTCTCCAGCCTATTAATCTATACTATTAAGTGAATATCATTTGAGGGTGGAAAAATGATGAGTTAAGTATAAAAAATATAGAATAATGAAAAATGATATAAAACACCTAGAAAACAAAAAAAGTACTAGGACCTGGCCCTGACACTGTTGCAAACAGAATTCTACATGGATACTAACTATTAATTCTTGAGAAATTCAGTTGTTTGCTCTTTAATCATTTTCAATCTCTATTAATCTCTGTGTGTTAATCCCTGTGGGCAGACTTAATGCCCATCACAAAATAGGCTCCAGTCTTTGAATATGTGTTTTTTATTTTGTTTTGTTTTGGCGTTTTATTTTTTATTGACCTTATTTTGTAGCTTATGTTTATCTGTTTTGATATTTTATTTTGGATTTTTAGGAGGTTTTTTTATTTTTCGTGGGATTTTGTTGTGTTTTGTTATTGTTGTTGTTCTCTCTCTCTCTCTCTCTCTCTCTCTCTCTCTCTCTCTCTCTCTCTCTCTCTCTCTCAAGAGAGAGTAAGACCAATAAAGTTGGGCAAGGAGGATCTGGGAGGAGTTAGGAGAGGGGTAAGAGTGGGTCAAAATATATTGCATGAAAATAATTACTACAGTAAATTTTCTTTGTTCTATGTAGTGATGCATTTATATATTTTTTCAAGGGAATATTAAAATTTTAGTTTATTTTTATAACTAGAACGGCAAGATATTAAGCAAAAAACCAGCTATAAGTCTAAGAAAAGTCATGTACATGGGGATGTGTACAAAAGAAACAAGCTCTTAGAGACAGGCAGAGGGGAGAAGAGAGAGAGAGAGAGTGGGAGAGTGAGAGAAAGACAGAGAGAGATGGAGACAGAGAGATGGGAAGTCCTCTAAGAGGCTCCTGAGGAGGTAGCAGGTCCAAAGGAAGTAGTAACTTGTCTGCTTTGGCTGATGGAGTGCATGAGTGAAAACCCAGGGAATGGGTGGGTGTGGCTAGATGAAAGAAGGCCTTGGATGGTGTTCAAGGTGCTTGAAAATTGGTTCGCAAGAAACTGAGAAACCAAATTTAAAATAAAAGGTTTGAGGAGGAAGAATGCTATGTAAAGCATGTAAGTCGGCCATCTTGCCAAGTGTCCTCAGCCTTGCTGTCTTTCCAGTAACCAAACTTTCTTAAAATGTTCTAGGTCAAAATTTTCCCATGATATTTCAAATCAACAGATCATTTGTGGAAGGTTAAAATTACACTTGACTGTCGTGGGGGAAAAATACACATACACAGGACAAAAGCAGCTCCAAAAACAATGTTTTGCTTTTCTTAGGAAGGAACACAGCACCTTGAAGGTCTTTTATGGGTTTCCAAAATGCTCTCAAATTACTAAAAGGAAAAAGTAGTTTATTATAAGGTTTACATTTTAAATATTATTTAATTTAATGGATTACACTAATCAAAGAAATAAATAGTTCCATTCACATTAAAAAAGCAAATATGCCATTATGAAACACTCTTAGCACTTTAAAACAGCACTAATTATGATAATGAATATATCAGTGGTCATTAATAACTAGCAAAAGGAGTAGATGAAAATCTTATGTGGAATTTGATAATGGAAGGATCAGACGGACTTACTTAAGTGGACTCACTAGTCCTACCATCACAGAAAGAACCAGATACATTGGGCTTCTTTGTATGATACAGTTCTGAAGAGAAGGGTGTCCCTAAGTCTTCCTATTCTTAGCTCAAACCTTTCATCAGGTGAAACCCCCAGATATGCAGGACGTGATTAGCAAATACATAACAGAGAATTCTATAAAACAAAATTGTCCACTTCCCTGGGTACCATCAGCAAGAAAAAAATAAATAAATAGAGTATACATAAAATATGTTAAACAATTTTGATGTGTGGGCATAGTTTAATTCTAATTAAAATGATTTTACATGTTAAAGTAATAGTTTTAAAAGATAATGGAAGGAAATTATATATTAACTTGGTATTTATTAGGTAAGCATTAATTTTTTAAGTGAGATGATAATGTGTTGTTTTTCAAGCTTCCTATCCATAAAAAGCCATGCACTGAAGCATTGGATAAAATCATGCAGCATCACAGATTTATTTTAAAGTAACACAATGAGCAAAATCTTTGAGAAGTAAGAAATAGTTGGAACCCTGTGACTGTCCTTATCACTGCTAATGGAGATTTATTACACTGTCCCTTCTAGCTTCTTTTGTATTTGAAATACTCAGATAGAAAGTAATGCAAGCTATTGCTGGCTTCAATCTAGAATGTGGAAGAAAGTTTTAAAGGGGAATATGCAACTTTTATTTTTCCAAGATGTCACAATAAAGCACTACTTGACCTTTGTTGCATCGTGGTTGAGTCACATTCAAGGCAAATGCATTAAAGCATTTTCAAGGTATGAACCTTTAGAGCTGTACTATGTTTAAATCATCAAATGTCATTTTTCTGAGTAGATCAAATTTAAAGTAGAATCTTTAAAGGAAGTCCCATAATTGGTGTTGTATACCATTAGAAGGTAACAGTTATTTACATGGATTCTGTTTAATGGTAAAATTTCTCTCCTAGCACTCCATAAGTTTTTGTTTTTAAATTTGATTATTATATGCACTCAAGGGCATGAGACACATGGGTGCTTGTGCTCACAGATAAGCTGACAGGGAACCCGGATTGTTAAACACACAGGGTTGTCTCTTCAAAGGGAAAGATGCAAACCCTGTTTTCCACCTGGAAGGCTGGGAAAGGGATGTGGCTAATATCCTCATGATCTTTGTGCTATCTTTGCTGCCAGGTCACATGGTCTCTCCCAGGCCCATATCTTGAACTTATTTGTCTCAGTCAATTGATAGAGCGATCTTCCCCCAGACCCTTATCAGGAGCTTGTTTATCTTGAGCCTGTTTCCAAAGTTCATTTACAAGATCTATCTTTATGGAAGATGTCACTTGTACTTAACAAGATTTTGATGTAGTCATGTCTTAAGATTTTTTTGTTCACATGGGATTGGGTTAATTATCACCAAAAAAGATTTTTTTCCAAATTGTACTGCACTTAAATATGCTTAGAATAAGGAACCTGATACCAGACTCTTAGAGTTTGAACCAATACTGGCTACTGAATTGTGTTGAACAGAACTGCCTTCTTATCTCTCACACATCAACATTTTACAGACTGTGGTGGTCTCATAACCCCCCCCCACACACACACACTCAATGTGCAAGAACATTTAAGCTTCATAAATGTATTATCATGTTACTCTCACTTCCTTGGTTACATTATAAGGTAATGCTACTTAAATAAGTGTGTAATGCTCAATCTTCCTATAAATTAACTAGCATGCTTCTTTATTCAGCAAATAATTTGAGTTTTTTTTTCAGTTGCACCCTGTTCCAAGGTTATTCCTAGGTATTATAAGTATAAGATCTTCTGCAAAGACTAGTCATGGCTCCAAACTGATGTTTCTGAGCATAGCAAAGTATTTTTGAATCTTTGCCTAGTTAACCCATTAGATGTATATTAACTGTCATGTATTTATCTTGTGTTGCCTTTGGAACAGAAATAGTGACTTAGCCTCTTGGAACCTTTCCGTAATAAAGAAACTAAAAGAAATAACAATTTCCTCTGCATTGTTGTAAGAAGACAGTACAATGAATAAACCTCTGTATGCAATATGGTAAAGACACTTGAATATTTAATATTTACTGTATATTTGATCTGTCATGAAAGTACAATACTTCCCTTTAGCTAGTGCCTTAAAATATTGGGCTTTGCTGTCTTATGTGAGACTTCATTTGAAAAAAGCAGTCTTCTTTTCTAAAAGAGCTTATGACTTAGTATTTTTGGAATTACCTCTAAAAAATGGTATGTCATTCAGTGAAGAGACTGTGAGGCACCTAGGCAGAATGGCTACTCCAGTGAAGCAAGAGTTATTTGTTGACCACAAGCACCTAAGTGATTTCAGCAGAGCCAAGATCAAAGTATCAGTTTTGAGTGAAGATCCAGAATGTTCTCATGGGACAAATCTAAATCTTTGATTCTCTTGATAAAGCAAATTCAAATGACAGGAGTGCTTGAGTTCAAACATTCCCACTGGACAGTAGCTGCCAGGACGTTAAGAAAGAAGGTCCCACAGGATTTCTTGGAGCTACATTGTGCAACTCCGTATGTGAGGAGAGAGAAAAGGAGAGTGTGTACTTTTTCCATGCCTCCCTTAGAAGTATTCCTCAGAGGAAACAGGGAGGGAGTTGGAGGGAATAAGGGCATGTGGGTCTAGTGCTGGTAAGCCTTCTCAAACTCAAAAAGAATGACAGCAACTGCCTGTGGACTAAAAAGCATCTCTGGCCAGCTCAGGTCCTTGATATACCTTAGCTAGTTCCCCATCCTTTGGAGAGCAAGCTGCCTAAACTGGTTAAGAAGCCACACCATATTGCTTTACATTTTATCCTTATGATTAACAACTCCCCCAATACCAGCTGTAGACTACAAGGCATATTTAATGCAGATACTAATTCAGTATGCATGGATAAACCTTGTCTACTGCCTTCCTTACCTCAAAACTAGCCATGACTAAGAGTCCCTGTACCTAAAATTTAAAGGAATGTTAAGAATACCACAGGGAGCAATGGGAGTGGGGAGATGGCTGGCTACCTGCTTCTCCCATACAAGCTTATTGTTACCCTGCAGTTTCCTCAAAACACAGCCATCTTTTGGTTGTCTCCAATATCCCTTTTCTTCCTTTTGGTACATTTGGACTTCATCCCCTCCACAGGATCTATGGCTAGGTTGAACACATTGTAATTAGAAAGAATGGGTAAGACTTAGATTAATGCATTCCTTCAGATGAACCACAGAACAGAGATGGTCATTGGGTCAGTGATCTATCAGAAGAGCAAAATGCTTAAAAAGAATCTCTTCCTCCTCCATTTTCTTTCTCTTCTCCTTGATGGACCATCATTTTTGGAACTCCAGTGTGAGTAGTTGCATGAGAAGGAACTGAGATCTTCTCAAATGTGTAAGGCGGGCTTCCTTCCTGAGATGCTCTACTAATTTTCAGTGACACATGAAAGATGAGATGGGAATAATCATATTGTCTAGACCTGCCAGTAGGAGAAATTAATGGAGACGAGGAAAGGAAGGAAGATGGATGGAATATACTATATCTGAGATCCAAGAACATGGGTTTTATCTAAGCAAAATCCCATCTGATTGAGCAGATTAGAGGAAAAGGTTTTTTAGCTAAGTTTTAAACTGTGGGTTTGTTTGACATTTTCACTAAACATAGCCAATGTAGCTTGCTGGTATCCAAGAATCTTCCTCTTTACCCCCTTCTGGATGACCATTGTTCTCTCCCCCACTTTCTCTTACAGCCGTGTGATTGGGGTGGGGATGGGGGAACAACACTCTGCTACTTCACCTCACCTCCTTTGCTTTGACAGTCACAACAGTTCAATCACTTGACTCTGTATGGGCCAGTCACAGAATCCATACACATTGTGTCAGCAGTTTCCATGAAACAGACCAATCCTACTAAATGCCTTCCCTGGACAGTTTGAGCGGTAGCCCCAGATGACTGGAATTTTTCCTGGCTAATAAGATGGGTGGTAAAGACCAGGGTTGTCAGGCACCAAGACTATGTGATTCTATTTTTTCTGTTTTAAAAATTTATATATGTATGTGTGTATATAAATATATGTACATACATATATATATATATGTATATGTATATACATATATATATATATAAAACTTGTTTAGTCCATTTACTGTTACTTTTATGCATATAATTTCAGGGCTGACTCATTGGTATTGGATAAGCAATTAGGGAATTCGCCCCTGAGGAAGACAATCCTCCCATTCTCAAAATTTATTGGTTGTGTATAGTTATTTTACTAGTGTTAGAACCCCATAAAAAAGATTTCCCCATTTCCATGTAGCATGTCTATTGATGTTATATTTGCCAGATTGTGTTTAGGCAGCCATATTGTTGAGGTAGCCAGTATTAAAGGGTTCCTTGAACATAAACACTGAAACCAACACTCTTTGCAAGTGCCTAAGGAGCAAATAGTATATATAGTGTGAGTATGCTAGAGGAATGCATGATTTATGTCTTTTTCAGGAAGAAACAGGAAGAAACGCATGACATTTCATCATGCTACTTAGAATGGTGTGTAATTTAGAACATATGAAGGGTTTATCTATGGAATTTCCCATTTAATATTTTTGGACCATGAGTGATCACAAGTAACTGAAGCCACAGAAAGTAAACTATGGATATACATTACACACCCTTCCTTCTCAATCATTCACTCTACCCATTCTTTTCCCTGCTTCCTGTAATGACTACTAATATTTACTTGAAATTTACTGAAAACTGCACAATTGGGTGCAATGTAAAATATTGGCTATACAAAATGAAAGAACCATAAAGAAAATAATTGGTTCCCTATGTGTGCTATACACAGCTAAAATTTGAAGAGGAAAAATTTAAATAAGAGGTACCAAAGTAGTCAAGTCTGCTCATAAATAGGTATAATTCATATTTCTTAAGGAGAAAGCTAGTTTAAACAGTGTAGCCCTTTCCATTGAAGGAGTCCTACTTACCTATACAATTAAAGATACAAAACAAATTGCAAATTGATAAGCTTCAGAAATCCATACCCACAGCTCAGATGTTGATACCACCATACATTTGTTCACAAATGATTTTATATGCAATTATAAGTTTTTAACATTAATGCTCCCAACCATCTCCTAAACAAAAACAGTTTGGTGAGTTATACGTGTTATAAAATACAAAACATAAAAAAAATTCAATTTGAGATATAGTGGTAGGAATGAAGTGGTGTCTTTACTGCAGAGCTTTGCAGAATTTCCCATAGAGTAATACATACTAAAACATCCACTGGCGCGAGAACATTTGCCAGGCTTGGTTTGTTAAGAAATTCTTTTTTAGTTTGGTATCTTGTGAAACTGAAATTTCCATACTTGCATGCTTTGCATTCTCCCACTCAACCAAATTCAGATGGAAGATATTTGGAAAATAAATGAGTCTGTACTGAATTTGGACAACTTAGTTTTCTTGTCATGATTTCCTAACTAGTGAATTTTAAATATAATTTACATAGCATTCACACTGTATTATGTGTTAGTAGCATGCTTGATGGTACATGTACTTTGTTCCAGACCACTACAATAGAGGAAGTACCACAATAAAGTCAAGTGTCTTGGTTTCTGAATGCATGTAAAAGCTATCTCATATAAGCTATAGTCTATAAAGTATGCATTATGTCTGAAGTACACATAGCTTTAAAATATTTTACTGCAAAAATTCTAACAATATTTTAACCTTTAATGGACTAAAAATACTTTTCATAGTGGAAGATCCATGTTGATAGTTGCTAACTGATCATGGTGGAGATTGCTGAAATGAAGCTGATTGTAGAAATTTCTTAAAATAAGACAGCAGTGACATTTTTCATATTGCTTACTCAGGTTAATGAGTAATTTCTCTGTAACAGGCAATGCTATTTCACAGCATCTTACCTACCCTATGACCATTCACAATATTGGATTATATCTGCTGTACTTTATCAACTGAGTTCATTCTTTGTGGCCATTTCAACAATGTCCACTGCTTCTTCACTAGTAGTAACTATTACCTCAAGAATGAACCTACCATCCTTGATCATCCATCCTCCTCATCTGATGATGTCTCATAATAAAATTGCTGCAGTGTAGTTGCATCTATAGGCTCCTCTTCTAAGTCTGGTTCTCAGTATTTCCACATCTGCAGTTGTCCTTTTCACTGAAGCCTTGAGCTCCCGGGAATCACCCATAAAGATTGCAATAAACTTTTCTCAATGCCCCACTGAGGTTATTTTGACCTCCTGTATTCTTAGGTTGTGGTTACTTTGACACCCTTCTCACAGTGTTCTTAATGGCATCCAGGATAGTGAAATATCTTCAGAAGATTTTTATTTTGTACAAGGCCATCAGATGACTCCATATCTAGAGTAGCAACAGGTTTAGATACATTGCTTAAATAATGGGTCTTAAAAGCTAAAATTCCACCTTGATCTATGAACTGCATAATGGGTGATGTGCTCATAAGCACACAAAACGATTTCAGTATATCTCCCTGTATATTATCATCAGAGCTCTTGTGGGACCAGGTGTGTTGCCGGTGAGGAGTGACTTTTGTGTGTGTGTGAATTTTTTTTTTTAGGAATAGCTCTACAAGGTGTTTACAATATTAGGTAAATCGTATTTTAAACAGATGTGCTGTCACCAAGAGTTTGTGGGTCCAATTATGAAGTATAGGGTTTAGGGTTTTCAGAATGGTAAATGAACATGGGCTAATGTTTTGATCTCAAGTCAGCGCTGCATTTTTCCCCATAGCAAACTCATCATCTGTTCTTTGATGTTCTTAAGCCAAAAATTTGGTTTCCTCCACCTCTGCCTCTTAATGCCCTAGATGGCATGTTTTTGTATGTTCTTTTTCTGTCTGTACGGGAAATCTTTTGCTACTGTAGTCACTTAAATAAGTTAGCTGTGTGGCCCAATTAAGTTACTGCAGCTTTTACACTATTACATTCAGCTTGGACTTGTACTTAGTGATATAGAGACATTAAACCTCATAAGTCAACCTTTAGTAGCTACAAACTTTCCTTCTGTGGCTTCTTCGACTCTTTGGAGGCTCTGAATTGGCCTGAAGGTCCCTGTTTGTGAACTAGCTTTTATGGAACTAGAAGGCACTGTGTAAGCTTCCAAGAGAGGTAGGTGTTATCCAGATATGGTGACTGTAAACCTCAACAACAAGTATAGCACAATAATACTAGGGTGTAACCGTGCCATACATATTTTGGCAATAATCATCAACTCTCTGACTGAAGTTATGTCCCACTCAAAAGAAGGAAACCAGTCCTAATACTGGACCCAGCTAATGACTTGGGGGCTAATGAAGTCATGGATGTTGGCAAACCACAACTGTCATTTTACCAAACAATCCTAACTACATTCTGAATATTTTTCCTTCTACCCACAGTTAAATGTAGTTCTTAGCCCCATCCAAGAAATGGAGACCATTACAGAAAACCACAACTGACCAAACTGCAGAGAACAAGAGATCCTGTGGTGTTCAGTCACAACTGATACAACTGCAACACAGCTGCTGCACTCAGGTATTGTTGTGGAAGAGGGGGATGTAAGATTGTAAGAGCCAGAGGAACAGGGAGTTTTCTGTAAGATTGTGTTTCCTAGATATGTCAGAGATGCTACACCCATGAAATTTCATCAATATGGCTACCTAAACAAGATCTGAACAATGATGAAGCCAATGGACGTGCTAACATGGAAAGGTGAGAGCTTGTGGGGTCCAAAGCCTAGAGAAAGAACTATGCATCACTGGAGAATGTTGAGAGTAGGAGAAATGACATCCCACTTGGAAAAGTCCCCCAACTGGTTATCCAATACTAAGTGGTCAGCTCTGAGATTATATACACACAGGTAAAATTATATGGAGTGAGAGGGTTGTATTTGTGTATTTAGAAATCTCTCTCTTTCTCTCTCTTCCTCTGTGTGTGTGTGTGTGTGTGTGTGTGTGTGTGTGCACTCGCATGTGACATGTATCACTAACAATAATTAAAGGAAAAGAGGCCATGAATTTGAGAGAGGTCAAAGTAAGGGGTTGGAGGGTGGAAAGTAGAAATGATGTAATGATATTATAACTTCAAAAACAGACAAGGCACATAAACAAGAATATAAACCATATACATGGCTTTAATCTTTTAACCAAAAATGAGATTCAGATCATTTATTTGTAGGTAATGGCAAATGACCACTTTAGACACTTGAAATCGTTCACTCAAGGCATTTTTTATGTAATCATGCAGTTACAGCACATAATAAAAAAGGGTGTGAGAATGCAAGAGAAAGCCTGTGGCTAGGCATTTCAAATAAAAGCTCCTGAAACACGTTACAAATGTTTTTACACATAAAAATTCCAGAGAGAAATGGGAGAACGGAAAACTTCATTGTAGACATTGTAATACCAAATGACATGTGAGCTAGTGTGCAGCAAGCAGTTATATGATAAATGTCTGTATCCTGTGATACTTCATCATGCACTTTACATTCAAGTTAAGATAATTCAGCACCATTTCAGCTTGAAAACTAAACAGAATCTGTATTCAAAATGGCCTAGAACTTAGGGAATCTGGAAATGAAATTTAAATGGTTGTTTCTTTTTACATTGTGTATGTGAATTTGAATATGAAGCATACATGAAGTGGGTAGTTTTATTACTTAATATACTATGAGTAAAATGATTTCTAAAATATTTCCTGACTAAGAATTTAGTATTTTCTTACAATCTGCTGGATTAATGATCAGGAGAGGAGATGTTTTAGTGAACTACATTTCTTTTAGGTTCTGAACATAAAGATGTTCACACTTGTGCCTAACACACTATCTTTAAAGAACAACTCACTACTGTTATAAAGAATGCTTAGGAAACAATCAGACAGAAATTGGAAACTCAATTATTATATAAAATGTGAAGATTTTCTGGAACTAGGCAAGATACACCATGGCCCCACTGGAGATGTAATTTGTGATCTCAATATGATTCTACATAGATGGCCATGAGTCTTTTTCACAGCCTTTTAAAGTGTAAAAACAAGTTTCTTTTCAGTCTTTGGTGTTCTTTCTGTCATTGTCATTTATTTTTAAAAATTTAGAGTTTAGTAGACTAGCTTGTGGTTTTTATCATTATACTTAACCAACTAATTACCAATGAACTTATGGTCATTGGAGAACAGATGCCCAATGGTTAACTATATAAAGTGTTGAGTCAGTACTTACAAGTCATTTTGTTGTGTTTTAAAATTGTGGAAAGGGAAGAAATGTTTATAAATAAACAGCTTCTTAATTGAAAAAAAATCAACCAAAAATCTGAAATTACATTTAAAAGACAGACATTTCATGGATTTGAAACATATTTTAATTATTAGAAATACATACATGTATATAGTTAATAACTTTTAACTTATGTTTTGAAAAAATAAAGTATGGCCATGACAAATAATAGTACTTAAATTTTAAATTCTATAGACATATTTTTTTAACAGTTGAAAATGAAAGGTGAGCCTAATTTTTGTACTTAGTAAGGTTAGGGACAGTCTTTGTGTTTTCCAATGTCTAGTGGGTAAATGCTTGGCTTATCCACACGATGATGACTAAAGAGATAAAGGTCTCACTGAAACTATTATACTAAATATCTAGAAGTCATATTATTAACCCACTATTTTTTTTTAATAGAGTTAAGAATCTTAGTAAGATGAGATGTTAAATCTACGCATGCCAGTCTGGTTCAGTATTAATACTGACAGTAGTTTTTGTTTTGTTTTTAAAAGCACGTATATTAAAATATCTCTATCAGAATGATTATAATCTGAAAGGATGGTTCTACAATCTTAAAACTGGAAAGCAATCTAAGGCAAGGAGGTACATCAAAGAAGCAATCCTGTGGATCAGATACCAGCTCAATCAAAGTTCTGTCTTTACATGCTTATGGGTAAGTGTGTGCTCAGGTATAAGAACCTTGTACCGTGCTATCTGCCCCTGGCAGCTGCCCATCTCTGGCCTCTCTCACCTGCCCTCACAGCAGTGAGTACAGCATGATGATTAGTAATTGTTACTTACAACTCTGTGACACATGGGACAGGATCCCAGCTCACTGGGAAAATCTACCTGACACATTCTGGCACAGCAAACAACCTTACTTGAGATGTTAATGCTGGTTAAGGAAGGAAAACTTCACCTTAAGCACCAGGAACTTGAAAGTCTGACTCGAATTCTTTCTACACCTTCTGAATTTAAGAGTTTTCAAATTCTACTGTTGCACAGTTTCACAGTTTGAAGTAAGGTCACAGCGATCTTGTTGTGCCCCACAGTCCTTGTTTTAGCAGAAATTGCATGCTTCCCTCTTGTTCATCAACCTTTCAAGTATGCAATGCTATGTGCAGCGCTAATTTGGACCATCTTTTTCGAAAGTACACAGAAATACTGTACACCCAATTCCTGAAGAATCTGGGATGATGGCCCTGTGTTACACACAGTAGTCACATACTATGGATTATTTCATTTTTTAACATTCCCCTTAATAGCTGAATATTTTAGAAGTATAGTAGAGTTGAAAAAAATCCACCCCCCAAAAAAAGTTTTCCAGTATTTTTTTTTCAGGGTTTTGATGATGGTTGTGGTGTTAGAGATTCATTGTATAATTTCTGTGTCAGTAGTGACTTAATTCTGGCTAACAGTAGAATATGCTGCAGGGCATATCTGCTCTACCTTGATCACACATGACACCAAAATGCTTTCCTGATGTTGTTAATCCCTTCAATGTGAAGATTACCACATTAGACATTTCTGCCCACAGAAAAATTAAGTGTAGAGGGGAATTATCAGCAAATATCAAACAGGAATTTGGAATCTAATTCATCATAAAACAGAAGTTGACTCAAGTCAGAGGGAAATGAAGCACTTAACAGAAAAAAATTATGTAGTAATTTAAAATGTAAACATAATTTTATATAGGGATGTAGTTATCTGAATACATATATTGCCATCTCTCTGCTATAGAGTAATATCTCATGACAACAATAGTTATGTATTTGACCCTTCCTCAGCACCAAATGCACCCATTCCTGTTTACACAGTAGGACTATGATTTTAAAATCAATCTGTATTTAGACAGACATAGCCCATCCTTGTTGGTTTACTGATTTCTGCACTTTAGAAAATAATCAATTCAAATTATGGCTCATTTGTAAAAATATGACTTTGTCTTTTGCACTGTAATTTCAAAATAAGATAAGAAATACGGGGTTCTTTGAAAGAGCCAAGTAGGTACCTACAATACTGAAGCACCACTAATTCACAACACAACATGAGTAAGCATTTAAAAATTTCCCAAATAATGCTGATTCAAACACTCAAAATCCAGTTGCACTATCTGTTGTGAAAGAGTCCAAACAAATTTTCCTTTGTTGTTTGTCATTTAAAATATGTAAGTCCTTCCTACTGAAGCTAATCTATGGTTTTCATATTTCCAAACACCAGGCACTGCTTTATCCAGTGGGAGTTGGGCTTGTTTTCTAATACCTATATTAAGAGAACACATGGGACAAGTTATCAGCAGGATAATATCATGGATGAGCACAACAGATAACATTTTAGTCAGCCTTTTTCAAAAACTTGACATAGCAATTTTCCTCTGCTTCATCAATAATCATTATGACTAGAACATGATTTAACAGTGACTGGAGGAAAAGAACATGTAATGTATTAATGACATGAAATACATGTCTGATGTCCACGGTCTGGGTGTTTAAAAGGCAAAACAAACAAACAAACAACATTGAAAGAAGGAAAAGTCAAGCAGGACTTCTGGAACCAGCACCCAAGCGGGTCAGCTCATTCTAGGGAACACGAGTGATGTGTCTGCCTGGAGGCATACTCATCTTGCATTTCTCCTACTCTGCATGTTTCTGGGCACAGAATGATGCATTAATGGGGGAAAAATAGTAAGTATCATGATCCAGGTATTGTTGTGTTGAAATGCTGATCATCGGTTCTCATATAAAGAAAAACACACTTGCGTTCAAATCATAAACTGCTGATTTCTAAACATCAGTTTCTGTGAGGAGAAAGTCCAGTCACTTGGCAGGACAGAAGTAAAAAGGGCGTGAGTCATCTCAGAAGACTGAGGAAAAGAGGCCTCATAAGTGGAACGTACCAAATTATTGGGTGGATTTTGCATTCCACCCGAATGGTTTCAAATATCTGACTGGCATGAGGAACAACCAGTGAGCTAACAGTGACATGTCATTAGAGTTGGGGTGAAAAAAAAAAGTCCACCAATAATGACAGTGTGAGGTCACACACACTTCCCCATCAGACTGTCCACATGGCTTTACGTGCATTTTACTCCCTGCCCAAAAATGTCAGATTTTTTTTTCATGGCCTCCAAAGAAAAGCTGAGAATTCTAAGCCTGATCTCCCATTGTCCTTTCCATCCCATCACAGCCAGCTAACCCAGCTGGAAGGTGCCCTTGCAAACACTGCCTGCGGCTCATTTAAGTTTCCCATGACTTGGACTCCTCTAGACATGCCCTTCCCTGGCTCTGCTTTTATAGTTCTAAGCCCTCAAGGCCAAATTCAAATGCTGTTCAATAGTCAATTCTCTATTTCTTGAGAGACAAAGTAATTCATGAATGAAGTGTCGGGTGAGAGGCTACAGGTGGCCGGTCTCTACCTGGCCATGGGTACACAATGTGAACAAAATAATAACATGGGCCTTATACCTAATTATTGCTTTGCTTCATTTACAAGGAGACTATGGTAGTAGAAGCACACCAGTGCTGTATAAATTCAGGTGACAAAACTTGTAAGCACTCTCCAGCCTTTTGACGAGCATCAAGTACAAGGCTCTTTGGCTTGACAAATAATACTCACGGTGAAATTGTGCAGCCTGAGGCATAGGCATGGTGTCCTGTGTAGCGAATGTCACAGCGTACAACATTGTTACTGTAGTCTGATTCAGGCACCAGATAGCTAGGATTCACACTGACCTGGGCAACAAAAATAGCATGGTGAAACATTTCCTATTGACTGCACACTGTTATTCCCTCCTATTCCTATAGAGATGCTACAGTGAAATTACCAAAAATAAAAAAAGGGGAGGGGGAGGGAGCTCAGCTAAATCAAGCAAGAAAAGGAGTTTAAGTTAAGCAGATAGTTAAACACTGGATATATTACAAAGAGAGGTGTGTAAGTTTCTCTGAGCTCTTTTTAAAAACACCATCCTCTGGGTTGCTTAAAAAAATGTTTGGAAAGAAGTTCAATTACTTTTAAGACCATGGTTATTTAATATTTGAAACCATAAAAAGTCAGTGTATTGAATCCTCATGGTTAATTACATGTATTCAAAGCCCCTACCTTTAGAATGTAGTTTCCAGGTTGTACATCTGTAATATCAATCCACTGGCAGTCTATGTCTGCCGCATAGGTATCATAACATCCGGGGCTCAATCCCTGAAATCAGCAAAATTGTAAAAACTCAATTATAGTGTATGGCTAGACTGTTCTAAAACAAGCAAACATGATATTATTGGTGAATTAAAACTTAAGCTTATACCTGAAAGAATTTGATATAAAAATTATATTTCTGTTTCATCTCCATTGAGAACTACACGTTACCCAGTCTTATAGTATCTAGTACTTTATAGGGACTGCAGTGTGAAGTAGTGTGCCTGATTTCTGAAATCACCAGTGGAAAATAGTCTTAAGCAACAAAATAGGCCTCCACCACAATTCCAGATTATCACACCAGGAATTGAGGTCTCATAGTAACTTCGTTCCAATATTCTATCCCTGAACCTCCCTGCAATGACCTTCCTGTGTTTGGATGTTTATGGTCTTTTGTCCTGTTAAGCTTTATAGCATTCATCCATTTCTGTTCTATATGGTAATCATATTACAGAAATTCCTCAAGGGTAGAGCCTATTTGCATCCTTGAGTAGCTAACATTTACTATCATGTGCCAGAAACATTTAAAAAATATCATATAAATCCAGTTCTCATAACTACATGAGTCAGGTCTGCTACTATCTCCATTTTATAGATGAGGAAGATGGGACACACTAAGATCAAATAACATGTTCCAGGGCAAACAGCTAGGTAAGGACTGAATTGGTTTCATATAAACAGGGTCCAGGGTAACTTTTCTCAACTACAACATTCCCTCCATCAAGTAATCAGTGGGATCTTTGTTGAGTCAGAAGGATGGATATATGCTTAAACTGTGGCATGCCACATCATGCCACATGCTAAGACATTCACACCAGGAAGTCAATAAGTGTCTCACAAGGCTGCCAGGAAAAAAAATGCTAAGAACAAATGTTTTTTGCTCTCATGAAGTTGAAGAAATTTTCTCCTACTGGGGAGACAGATATCTCCTTATTTTCTTATTTCCTCATGAAAACGTTTAACTGTTATGTTCTCATTCTGATAATCCAAAGTTGATTAAAAAGTATATGTCAGAAGTGTCTTTAAAATCATGATTCAAGTTTGCTTTGGTGCTTAAGGTACTTTTGGTCAACAAAGATAACAAAAACTTCTAAATATGCTTTAGGGATGTGGGTTTGGCTACAGCTAGATTTGGGAAGAGTGAGCAATTTTGCTGTCCATAGCACAGGACAACATAGACAAGCCAACTCAAAATTTCTCTTGCCACAGAATGAGAACCCTATTTGTCTGGGGTCCCACCTTGATCTATTCTCATTTTGTGAGTTGGATAGGACATACAAAAGGAAGAACTTTTGGTCTGGTTTCAACACATCATTCCCTGACGCTGGCACCTTACACACTCAGCAATTATTAACTGCTGCCATTACCATTACTACTATTTCACAGATGACCCTCTAAAGTGTGCACTGGAGTAGACAGTTCCCCATCCAAGACAGATAGAAGTAATGCTACTGTCAAGTGAATAAGAGTGTTTTGGAAATGCTGATGTTGACCATGTTGGCATACACCTATAATCCCTATTGCTCAGAATGCTGAGGCAGGAAGACAATTTAGGCCCATGAAGTTGACACTGGCCTAGGCCTCACAATCTAAAAAGTACTATGGATGCATATAAGTGCAAATTGCTGATACTGTTACTCTTTGAAATTGCAAATAAAACTTGGCTGAAGTTACCTAAGCCGTTAAGCAAGTAGACATTTCAGGTATTCACAGCCAAATGTAAAACTAAATTGAAAATGTAACTTAATTCTAAACTATCTAAATATGTTATTTGGTTTAAACAAAACATAGCTGTTTGCTACATTTGGTCAATGAGTGTGAAGTGACTATTTTTAATTGTGCATAAATTTAGTGTGTAAATTTGTGATTTTAGAACATGTGATTTATATATTATATATGCATAAGTTATGCCTAGTTATATTCATAAACATTTAAGGAACATGATGCTAGTATAATAAAACTAAAAAATGTCACTATCAGGGGTCTGTGTGAATAGATTTTTTTCTTTAAGTGAATTCTGTTCGGGAGACTATTGAAAAAAATATAGAAATACAGAAATAACTTACAGTGCAAAACCTGGTGAAGAATTGTTAAAAACATGTTCAGAGAAGAATGAACATAAAGAGTGAGGTTATGGCAGAGAATAGGGGAGACTCTAGGGCTGAAATATGCACAGCCACCTACCCAAGTGTTTCATCTTAGAATGAGATGACCAATGTGTGTCACTTTCTGAATAGGGAAAATAAATGCTCCAGGTCCTTTCTGGGCAATTTCTGTATGAGTACCCAAAAGCTTAACATGTGGGTGGGTTCCAGCTTTTACTCAAAGCATTGTCCTGTCCCTCCCAACCTATGTTAAATATAACTGCCTCCCTTTCTAACCACTTGGATGAACTAAGCCCAGAGGAAAGAAGTATGGTCCACACATGTAGGTCACTAAAAAGCTTCCGGCCACAACCCTGGAATCTGCTCTCCAAGATGATGACTGCTGGTGTCTTTGGGCGCTGGATAATGTACATTCACGGATTACTTGCCAAGAGCTGGGCTGGAGGAAAATTACAATGTCCTTTTACAAATTAGGGTTTTGGATGGAAACACTGACATGGCTTTTAACTGACACACATTTTCCAATTCTTAGACATACAATAGTGCTTAGCTCAGCACTATTAAAAACAAATCCATCCAAAAGGACATCTGACTTTAATTACACTGTAGGTTTAAATATACTTGTGTGGAGAAAGAAATGTGTCTTTCTGTTTTTATTTGCAATATTAAAACTGATGCTGTTCAAAGTATTTTGAAGAAACCTGACTTCGTCTCCTTGTTCAAACTTTAGGCACTATTCCATATTAAGCATGAAGGTGGAAAACAAAATGGTTTTGCAGGTGAGAAAACATTTGCACATCGCCAACAGCTATTTATAACCAATTAAGGGGCACAGAATGAAGACAGATGTTTTTAAGTCATTCACATGTATTCAGAAAGTAAACTGCTTCTCATTGTGTTGTGTAGCAAGGATCCACGTTGACCTTCTGTGATCACCAGCAGGGGCTGCATGCACAGCTGGAAACACTTTAAAAGCCATTTGCACCACCCAGTCCTTTCCCTTGTCCCAGTTACTTCCCATGTTGATAAGATAGCCTCAGAATGAAACACAGGATTTAAAAAAGAAAGGTTGGGGAAGAAAATAGACGAAGACCTTGTTTTCATCTCCTCTGGGTATGTGTGGGTTGCTGATGTCTGAGTGCCAGCCTACCTGTGTGTGCGCAGTACATGCAAAGCGCCTGTGGTACCCGTAGTCACAGGATGTGTCCTCGAGGCAGAAGCTTGCTTTGTGGCCTTCAGCCACTCTCCTCTGTGTGTTAGCATCAAGCAGGTCGTAGTGGCTGAATTCATCCATGCTGTGGTAATGTCTAATGTTCCACACAACAAAAGCACAGCAGTCAGTAGCAAGTAGAGAAAAAAACAATGAGGACATTAAGCAACCTCCTGGTCTCATAAATTAAATGGTGTTATGCTCACAGATTAAAACAGGGCCAGTTTATCTTCTTGATTTTATTTTTTTTTAAGATTTATTTATGTGTGTGAATGTTTTGCCTACAACTTTTATGTGCACCATGCACATGCCTGATATTATCTATAGCAGATACTTCTATACAATAGTAAATTGTGCTGGAAGCCACTGTTGTGTTCTTTCAACAGTTTTAAAGAGCCTGACTTAAGTTTCCAGATATAAAGATAATGGGATTTACTGTTGAAGGAGCTATCTTTGAGGTTTAACACCCTTTGATGAAATCAAACCATATGGCAAAAATTTTAAGTAAAAATAATTCCAAATCTCTAGCTTTAGGTAAGGCATGTGATTAATCGTCTGAAAAATGTAAGAGAATCCCAGAAGTACGGAGAAGCCCATCCACTTACTGATGACAGCTGTGCCACTCCCAGGAATATCGGGGACGGCTTGGTAAGAAGTCAGATGTCCCTTGGTTCTTCACTCTTTGGGGAAACCGTAGCAATACCCTGTGATCATAATCTCTGACGTCTGCCCTATATGCTGAACTGGAAGTTTAGAAAAGAAACATGAGATCCAGGAAAAACAAAACCTGAACGAATAGCCCACCATTACATGGTAGTGGCACCCCCCTCCCCCGCTTCCCCAACTAGCCTCACAGCTGAAAGAGACAATCTTGAGCCCCTGTTCAGTCCTGGAAGAATAAAACCATAGTGACTATCTGGTGAGTGAGTGAATGAAGGACAATAGCAAAAACCTACAGAGCTTGCAATTAGGATTTCCACTAAAAAATTGATTGACAACAGACTGCATCTAAAAACTATTAAATTGCTATAGCATTGATAATATGCCAAAAAATCCATAGGTATCTATTAATAAGTTGATAGACCTAAGATATGAAGTTGAAAACCCTAAAATACAACAGCTAGCTTTAGATAGATAGATAGCTTCATGCCTCACTATCATCTGACAGGGAACACTTCTCTAATATCTTCCAGTGGGTTCTGTAGTGTGGATCGTGCAAGACTCGGGAATGAAAATGAGCTTGAATTTCTTCCCTTAGCCAGACGGTTGTACAAAAGCCAACGTGGAATAAAGGTTTATATAAACACTTCTGGGACTCTACTATATTTTTGTATGTCTGGGTTGGAATACCATTGGTGACCCATTTTACTTAAGGTACCACTAGAACTATGCAAACATCTTATGCTCCCTCTGCTGGTTGCCAGCAGCAAAATCGGAGAATTCCAAGTCCAGAATAGCTATTTTATTTTGGGACTGACGGAAAACAAAATTCTTGCTCATGGTCTTAAACCAAAACAACCCAGTTAATCATGGCCTGAAAGAAATGTAGTTTGCAGTCGTTACCAATGGGAGGCGCCACCATGGCGAAGACACCCCCAGACCATTGGAGAATAATTATGAGCGCTCCCTTTCTATTTTTCCGGTGTTGTTGATTGTTGAGTTCCTGTTTTACAAAAAGCTGTTGGAAATAGTTGGCGCCAATTCCTAATAGGAATCTTGGGAAAGAACCTGAGACCCACTCTCTAGATTAAGGGTTTTTTACCCCCTCCCCCGATTCGCGCCTTTCAATGGGGCGGTACCCATAAAAACATTCCAATTTAATTTTCTGTCCAAGTCAGCATGCCCAGGAGGTCACGTCCCACTTTCCCAGCCCTTGTCCCACTTCCTAGCCCTTATCTGCACTAAAGGCAGTCAGAGCTAGAAGCGGGGTGATCCCGGGGAGCCGGGCTATGAAAACCCATACCTGGCCAGGCAGTTTTCTTCCGCAGCGCATCTCAAGTTGTACATAGACATCTTCTGCACATATGTAGATGCCTGGATGTAGTAGGGGTCCGGTACCAGATCCGGGAGACCTAAAAACGAGACAAGCAGATGACCCCTGACTCCAGGACCCCTCTTTGTCACCCTTTGCCCACCAAGTCCGCAGGGTGGGGCTGAGTGTGTGGACGAACAGGGACCGCCAAGGCTAGCAAGGGAAGGAAAGAGGAAGCTGCTGGAGCCAGGAGAGCGGTTTCCATCAGATCCCAGAGCTGGCGGGGCAGGCGAGGGGGAAGGGGTGGGGGGTCGGGTATGCATGCGGGGATCGGCCCACCGCTCTCAGACCGCTGCGTCTATACAGCACGGACCTGCAGCTAAGGTGGAGCTGCGGGGTGCTTACCGTACTGGAAGTAACTGGTGCCATATCCAGGTCGGTACCTGCTCCCAGGCCGGGGCCTCTCATATGTGTCATAGTAATTATAATAGGGATTGTCGTCGGAGTATTTGTAGGGATTGAAGGGGTCGTCGCCCACCATGCGGTCTACGTGGCTGGGAGGCCTCAGGTTACTGAGGTGAGGGGGCTGAGGCGACTCAGTCCGGTTCCCCGCGCGCCGTGAAGCACCATCGCGAGTCCCCGACGGCGAGAAGCCAGCTTGGAACCAGTGGCGGGCGGCGGGCCTGGGACGGCCGGGGGCGACCCCAGACGGGCTTGGTGTCCGCGCGCGGGCAGTGGCCGTGCGGTTGTCACGCAGCAGCAGAATGGGCGTGCGCGGCTGCGGGGCGGCATTGCCGTCGGGTCCCGGGGCAGTGGCGCTGGAGTCGCGGCGTCGCTGCGGCTGATACTGCGCCCCCAGGCTCAGCAGACTGAACACCTGCCCATTGTTCTCCCATTGGATTGTCTGGCGCCAGGGGCCCGGGGCGGCGGGTGGCTCGCGCGGGGCCTGCGGTGCGCAGCGGAGAAGGGGACAGAGCTGCAGCGGCCCCAACAGAAGCACGGTCCAGGCGAAACGCATGGCTCTCCCGGATAGTCCTTGCTCGGGGAGGACCTGGCTGGGAGAAAATGCAGACAGGGCTCAGATCCCGCTAAGGAAGGAGACCTCTCCGGGCCAGGAGGAGGGCGAGGCGCGGGGATGGGTCGCAGTGAGTCGTGCCAAGGGCAGACGGCAGACCCAGCCCCCAGCCCAGGCAGCCGTCGGACGTGGCACGGTCCTTCTCTCCCCTTTCCCAGTCCTGAAAGGCGACAGGGAGAGGCGCACACGGTCCCAGAGAGCGCACAGTGTCTGGAGTGAAAGAAGGGGAGAGATTTTAAACTTTCTGACAAGTTTGGACTTACACAAGCCGTTCTGGCCCCGCTGCCCCTTCGCTATTTGTTCACGTAATGCGATTGGAAACGTGCGAGGCGGACAGCTCCTCCACTCTGCCCCTCCTCCCCTCTCCGCCCCACTCCCCTCCTCCCCAGACACGTTGCACAGGGAGAGTTAAGGGGAAAGAACAAAACGGAACACACATCCTGAGACACACTCGACTTAATCTGGGCCGAACATGCAGGAATTTCAAAAGACTCAGACAGGCAAAGGCAGCCAGGCCATGGGCCCAAGCCAAAATATGCATGAAGAAAAATGCTATTAGGTCACCAGCCCCAGAGAGGCGGGAAGTCAAGAGGTGGGGAGAGCGATGGGGCCAAAATGTGCCTGTTGAGATGGGGGAGGTTGTGACTAAAGCTTATCCATAGAGAAGTTAACCAGACGAATTTCCCAATGCACACTCACCCCGCTTTTATGGGAAGCGCCCTCAGCAAATAAACCCCAGGATATCAAATTTTGTTTTTCTGGCTGAAGGTAATATGAGAAATGGGTTACAAATCTGTTTCCTACAGTGAGCATTTTAATAACCAAAGTGAAAATTTACAGGGAACAAAGTTGAAGCAGTGAACAAACCCAGCTCTCTCTCCCTCCCTCTCTCTCTCTCTCCCTCTCTCTCTCTCTCTCTCTCTCTCTCTCTCTCTCTCTCTCTCTCTCTCCCTTTCTCTGTCTCCCCTTCAAATAACCATAACAGGCCAATTTGTACTGTGTACGGGAGAGCTAGAGGAAGGACAAAGGAGTGCTCAAAGTTGTCTTCAAGTGACCTTTTGACTTCTTGCTCTTGCTCTCGTGTGTCTAATAAGGTTTGACTTCACACGTTAAACTCAAATATTAAACATTGAAACTCAGTAAAGTATTCAGCAGCTTTTAATTCCTCTTCCAATCTAAGCAAAGGTGTTAAAAGAGACAGAGCCTTTGAGGTCAGGGTTAAGTACAAAGAAGGCAGTAGGTGTGGCCAGGAGACTGAGTAGGAGGGGAGTGGGCGACTGGAGAGAGATGCTTAGTAGACCAGCTATTCACATCCTATTCAGGGTCTAGGAAGCTCTGGGCCGAATTCAAAGGGAAATTGTCACCAAGTGGCTCAATTCAAAGGGCTACACAAAACCAGAGTTTAGTATCCATTTTATTGGTTCCATCATTGAGCTGTTGTCTAGACACACTTTAATCTCACCTCTGTCTCTGTCTTTCCATAAGTGATCACGAAGTGGTTTGGTGGTCATCTGCTGGTTTGACTGCTTCAAATCCATTTCCCCTTTCTTTCTGTTCCTTGGGAAACTCTGCCCTGACATCTGACACGCCATCCCCACCTCACCCCACTCCCATCCCATAGCGAGGTTGGACTGACAAGTCATTCATGAGACTTCTTCAAGAACTGGTCATGAGATCTGAGTTTGTCCTAATTAAACCATCTTCCTAGAATCTGAATGTCAAGTTGAATGACCAAAATTATTCCTCTGCCCACTGCTAGAAAAAAGTGACACGTTCTGGGTCTTGATCATTTCCTTCATGTTCTCAGGAGCTTTCTTTTGTGGATTAACATAGTCCCTTGCAATGGTCATCTGCCATGGGAGAGTCCTGACTGACAAAGAGGGGGGTGGGGCAGCTTCTTTAGGCTAGTTAAATCACATGACACAAGTCCAGGCTAATGAGTCTGGCTTTAGAGTCAAGTTAGATGGAGTCTGTAAATGACCATATACATACATATGTATGTGTATATATATATATATATATATATATATATATATATATATATATATATATCTTGGTCACCAAAGGATAGGACACAGAATTTTGCCCACATGTGATGAATCTATTGCCTATATGATGAACATAAACTTTAAGTACAAATTCACTCACGGCAAGTCTACAGTGAATTCTTTCCTGAGCAAAGCCATATCTAAGATAACAATAGTTGTCATTTTACTATCTGGCTAAAAGGCATAAAACCACTTGACTGCTCTAGACCTGGTAAAAGAAATAGAGCTAAAAGAAAAAAAAAAAGCAAAACAGTTATCTATAATTTGGATAGATAGATGGAATTATAGGGGAAATGGGAAGAGACTGTGTATAATTATCCTTCATCTGAAAACAGTTGCTGCATCTGCCCACACCTATCTCCCAAAGTGAAAAGCTGGGCACAGTTATTACTTGACCACAGGTTTCTGAGGGAAGAGAAATGCTGTCAAATTAGAGTACAAGAACGAAGTGGCTCTCAATGGGAGGGTAGAAAGTTTGTCCTGGAGCTCAGATAACTTGCCTTTGTTTCCAGTTTTGGTACTTGGAGAGGGAGGAAAGGGAAAAGAGAAAGGAAGGGAAAAGGGGAGAGGGGAACGTAAAGGAGGAGGGGGATGGAGAGAGGAAGGGGAGGGAAAAATGCTTCTCTGTATATGTGTTTTATTTTGTCTGGTTCTTGGTTCTTGGTCAGAAATTAAGCCAAATCCTCTTCAAAGTATTTTTCCATGTTTCAAAATCTCTGATTTTCCTGGATAACCATTTATTCTATTTTCAGTTTATTCATTGCAATGTTACATTGTGGCCATTAATGTTGAAAAAAAATTCCTCAACTTTGTCTTTAAAATATTGGGTATAAGATGGAGCCTACACAAGAATAATTTCACTTTTAAAGTGTTTTCCATCAGTGAAATTCCATTACATATTTATTTGTTTTACAGAATCTCACAAACACACTTATGCTTTGTAGGGAGGTATAAGATATAGGTGATTTGTAAACAGGATTACTAAACATTCATAGAGGATGAGGCTCATAATTTTCTCACGGTTTGCTTCAAAAGATTTAAAAGCATTTTGTGAAAACAGAAATAGCTACTCGGAACAGTCACAATGTGCTTTGTTTATTTTCTTTATTAAGCACACACATACAGACATATACACACAACTTTAGGGGTGTATGTAGCCTATTGGCATATACTCTAAATGCTACAAAAGAAAAAAGAAAAGTACACTTTCTCCCCTTTCATTTCCTGCAAACTCTCCTGCTTAAGACTTAGCTATCATGGAGAAAAAGAAACAGAAAACATGTGGCCACCACATTGAGGCAATAGAAAGTGCTAGCCCCCATGGAGTGATACAACATAGCCATGCATTGTGCTCTTTTCTTAAAGGTAAAATAACTAATTTTGAAATTAGACAAACAAGTTCTTTTTACTCAATGCTGAAGTTAATAAAGAAAAAATTAATACCATGAGCAATTATAATGATGATAGTAACTGTAGCTGTGTAAGATACCTCCAGCATTTTAACTTTGGTATGATGCACAACTGAGCCCAATCTGAGACCATACATGGGAATCATCTCAATCCACCTCTCCCCCTTTGTTTTTAGCAAGGTTCCCTTTCTACCAAGAAATAAAAGTTAGTCCCGCCTCACTCATGGAAGTTTACACGAAAACTGTTCGAACTTCCTCACTTTTGGCTCTCTGAGCGGCACCATCAGCAAGAACAGGGCCTGACTAAGGGCATTATGAAGGGAGCCAAGAAGAAAGTGGTTGATCCATTTTCTAAGAAAGACTGGTATGATGTGAAAGCTCTGGCTATGTTCAATTTTAGAAACATTAGAAAAACATTAATCACAAGACTCAGGGCACCAAAATTACATCTGATGGCCTCCAGGGTTGTGGGTTTGAAGAGTGACAAAATTGCGTTTAGAAAATTCAAGCTAATTATTGAGGATGGTCAAGGCAAATACATAAATAAATAAATGCAACAGCCAGATATGCAAGACGTCCTGTGTACAGCACCAGCTGGTCCTCCAGATCTGGAAGATGATGAAAATCATGACCTGAGAAGTGCAGACAATTGACTTGAAGGAAATGGTTAATACACTTATTGCATACAAAGGGAAAGACATAGATTACATCTACATGTCCAATTATCCTCATCACGATGTTTTCCTTAGAAAAATAAAAATGTTGAAAAACCCAAGTTTGAATTGAGAAAACTCATTGAGCTTTACCAACAATAAGTCAGGTGCTAAAGTTGAATGAGCTGATTGATATAAACCAAAAAATACTTAAAACCCAGACTTCCAATAGTGACAAAAAGTCCAATTTGTGAAAAAGAAAGAAAGAAAGAACAAAAGTTAGAAGACTGTTGTCTCCAGAATTTTCTACATAAGTTTAAATTCACAGAATATGGAATTATTCAGAAAGTTAAAAATAAAAGTTGAACCTTTGAATCATCAAAAACAGAACAATAACTCCATAATCAAGGAACCTGTGTGTGAGCATTGATTCTTTTGTTTGGGGGTTGGAGAGATGGTTCAGAGGTTTAGGACACTTCCTACACTTCAAGAGAACACAAACTAGTTTTTCTGCACAAATCAGGGTGCTCACAACCACTGGTAACTCTAACTCCAGGGAATCTGACTCTGTCTTTTGGCCTGTGTGGATAACTGCAGACAATCACACACACACACACACACACACACACACACACACACACACACACACACACACACACACACACATTTCTTTGTAAAGTTCATGGCTTGTATGAAGATTATTGTAACCCTGTAGTTTTAACACATCAAAGGGAATCAAGCAGAAGAAGCAGGAAATCAAAGTACAAAAGGACACCAGAGAATGGAAGCAATTATGACATCTTACATAAGAGGGATGGCTGAACTGAGAGTGCAATGAAGGAATTAATAATCTGAAAAATAGTGGGAAAAGTAACAGAGTGAGATACAGAGCCCCAACCTTGTCTCGGTGGAGTAGAGGGAGACCAGTGAGTGGACTTGGAAGCTAATGGTTACTTTAAATTCCTTTCTCTCCATCTTTGCTTCCTGCCACATGTCACTTCCAGGTATTCACCCAAATATAAAACGTAGACAGTTGGTACACATTTGTCTGTGTGTCAAGACTGAACTAAAGAAAATAAGTAAACAAACTGGCCAGAAATAGCCCAGAAATAATGAATTTTAAATATATCTGGCTTAGTTACCTAGCCCCTTGGGCCACCTAAGGAAGGAAAAAGTGGAATTTAAGTCTAGAGAATATAAAACCATTTTACTCTACTGTCTTTAATGGATCTCTCTATGTTATTACATTAAAAAATTAGTCTATTGAAACAGAAAAATGGGAAGAGAGGACCTGAGAGGAGACTAGACCCTTGAAACTTAGTGAGTCAGTGAAAATAATTTGTTTATATTGACCACAAAAATAAAGTGTCAGCCAGTTGGCAAAATCACTCCTAAGTAAATCCAAGTAATTTGATTGGGTTGGTTGACAGTCCAGTGACAAAAAGTGGCAATTGTAGGTGCTATGGGGTGTGTTGGGGTTGTTTCTATTGGTGATAGGAGAGGGTGTGCGGTAAGGTCTAAATCCTGGCTTCTTTGCCTGTCAACTCTCCCTGCAGGCGTTCACACTCACTGCCCATCACCCTAAAAGTTATTTATTCTCACACTATCCAGTCATGATCATCTGCTCGGCAGGGAGGTGCATTATGAAGACATTGGTGCTTATCTCGGGCACCTCTATCCTCTGTGATTTCTGCAACAGGCATCTCTCTGCTTTAAATTAATCTTTGAAGCCTGAGAGGAGCATGTGATAACAAACTGCTAGCATTGTAACGGGAATTACATGAACCTTGTCCTATATAATGACTCTCTAAGATCATTTAAAATTGATTTGTGTGTTGGAGTGGAGACAGAGCAGAAAGAAGATTTGGTGTGGCTGCAAGAGAAAAACTTGTTTCCTAATTGTGCTTGAAAGAAGCCATGAGACCTTCTTGAACTCAGAACCTTGCATATTCTGAGCCAAATCCTCAGCTGATGAAGATCTTTCAAAGAAGGCAATGAACACTCTAACCATTGTTGGAAGTATTGGTTTCTCTGGCCTTTGTCTAGTTTTTCTTCTACATTTCAGTTGTTATGAATTGTAGTTACATCATCTAGAAGGTTCAGGGAAAAAGAAGAATCAAAACAAAATGAAGATCTCAGTCACTATTCTAGGTTAGTTATTGGAATAAGACATTTAAACTTTATTTTCAATGTTTTCTATATACTTTTGGAAATAGTTAATACCATAACACAATGGCATATTAGAAACTACTTAATACATTGATTTTAATTAATATTGAGCAAAATATTAATTTATGTATACTCAAATTATTTGTGGGTAACAAATCTCTGATACCTATTATGTTAGTTAGGGTTTCTAACTAATACATATAATATGAAGAGTCATCATGACTATGGCAATTCTTATATAGGAAAACATTTTATTGGGGTAGCTCACTTACAGTCCAGAGGTTTAGTCTATCATCATCGTCATGGTGGGAAGCAAGACAGCATGAAGGCAGACATGTACTGTAGCTTAGAGTCCTTGCATCTTGATTCACTGGCAACAGGAAGTATTCTGAACCACTGGGCATTATCTTGAGCATATATGTGAACTCTAAGTGTACCTCCACAGTGATACACTTCCTCCAACAAGACCACACCTACTTCAACAAGGCCACACCTCCTAATAATAATGTTCCCTTTGAGGACCATTTTCTTTTAAACCACCACACCTATATAACTGAGCTATGGTCTTTTAGTAAAGGAAGAAAGCAATCATAAAACAAGCAATAATAATATAACTCAGCAACTTAATTGTCCACTTATGAGATTGCACTTGACTTTCAGTAATAGTAAAGATTTCTAGTTCTTGCCATTTATTTCATTACTGGCACCATGTAATATGGTTTAAATACATTGTTCCATTTCATCCTGAAAGCAATCTTGTGGCAGGGTTATTTATTTATTTATAAATATTCATATTTATTTATTATTTTATGGGTGGGAAAACCCCAAAGCTTTAGAAAGATTAAGCAACATGCTTACTAATTATTGGCATAACTAACTTTTGAACCCTATGTTGTCATGAACCATAATATTAGGTCCTACCATTGGGATGTAAAACCAAGGAGAAGAGTCGCTTCTTTCATCTTACTACTTTTGTTTAATTGTTGGAAGAAATAAGGTAAATGATTCACTAAAGACTACATGGCAGTGAGATTTTGGCCAGGCCAATTAAATTACAAGGTTGGCAATGACTATAACCCTTATGCCTATGGCTTTGGGATCAGTCTGATATGCAAATTGGCTGAAAAAATGACTAAGAGCAGAAATGACATGGGTAAAGGAGACAGACAGTCCCTGCAATGTGTAACAGTGAGTCCTTGAACAAATTAGTTAACTATTCTGAGTATTGAATTTCTCCACCCAAAATAAAGATAATAAAACCCATCTTGAAGGGCTGTTGCTGGCATGAAATGTTGTTTATAAGTGCACAACAGAGAATCTAGCTCCTATTAGGTGCCAAGTAGAGGGTAATTGGCATTACTGCTTGGTATTTATTTGAATGGGAGAATTTAAATGGAGACAAAGATTCTTCATACACAAACAATCATGTTGGAACCATTTTCTATGAACATGGTTCTTTCTTTTCAAATATTTGTATTCTTTGACAATTTCATATACGTATATTTTGAATTTTGGTAATTTTCAATCTCTCTCATTACACTCATTTATTCTCCACCTTTTCCTGCTGAAACCCTTCTTTTTTCTCAACAAGCTCAATATTCCTCCTACTTGGATGGTGTGTGTGTGTGTGTCTGTGTGTTTCTGTGTATGTGTCCCACTGAGTTTAGTTATGGTTGCTTGTATGAGCAAGAGTGGGATTATCTACTGGAACACAGGCAATTTATCATTGGCTACACCACTAAAGAAAAGAACATCCCTGCCCCTAGGACCCTTTTTCTGACCACAGTTCCTTGGTCAGGGGAACTTGTGAGATCCTTCCTCATGATTGTTGAAATAGTAATAGGCCTAATCTTGGGAAGACCTTGTGTTGATAATGACTGCAGCAGGTTCATGAATGTAATGAGTGTGCCACGTTCACAAGACACTGTTTCACAGCACTGCTCCCCAACCTCTGGCTCATACATCCTTCTGCATCCTCCTCTGTGCTTCCTCTGAGACTCGGGGTAATAAATAGATCCAGTTTATGGACAAGTAAGCCTATATCAATTATTCTCACCACTTTGACCAGTTGTAACTCTCTGAACTAACCTGTGTCCACTACAAAAAGAAGCAGTTGGGAACAGTCTGTTTTGTTACCCCTAAAGAAAATTATGACATAAATCAATGTTTGTTTTTGGTTTTTACTCTTTTGCTTTTTCATCTTGGGGGCCCATATCCAGCTCCCAAATAATCACACAGAGTCTTCTAACTTATGAATGCTCTGCCTTAGCTTGGCTTTTCTTAACTTAATTTATCCTATCTACCTTTTGTCTCTGGACTTTTACCTTTCTCTATTTCTGTGTATGTTTCTTTACTTCTTACTGCATGACTTGCTATATACCTGGGTTGCTGGCCCTGGAACATTCCTCTCCTTTTCCTTTTACTCCCTGATCTTTTTTTTTTTCCCTCCAGATTTTTCTTCCTATTCTCTCTGTCTACCAGCCTGGTCTATACTTTCTCCTGCCTAGCTATTGACTGTTCAGCACTTTATTAGACCAATCAGGTGTTTTGGACAGGCAAAGTAACAAAGCCTCACATAGTTAAACAAATGCAACATAAAAGAATGCAACACATCATCTTTGGATCATTAAACAAATGTTCCACAGTATAAACAAATGTAACACAATCTAAATTAATATTCCACAACAGATGTTAATTAGTAATTAGACCAGTCAGATTACATTAATCTATCCACATAAAATAAGATGCACAATTTTCAAATATATGACTTGGTGAGTTTTAGCAATATATGTCAATATACCCCATGCTACAATCAACACATTGACTATTCCCATAAACTACCTTTAAGCTCACTCTATTTCAACCCACTAAACCACAGCTGTGATTTTTTTTTTCAATCTATATTAGTTTTATCTACTCTAAAAGATTTCTGAAGTGGAAATCCCACAAAGACCCCTTTTGTGACTGTTCTTCTGCTCAGGAGTATGTCTGTAAGATTCATCCATACCACGGTTCTCTTATCTGCCACTCATTCCTTTTTTTCACAGCACTGCATGCCACAAACATGTCATTGTTTATTTTTTCATACTGGGATAATGGATAAAGCTACTGTGCACGTCTACTTACAAATTGGTGCATGGGCTTTCGTGTCTTTTGGGGCAAACATTTAGAAAGAGAATTACTGCATCTTCACAGCATTTGTATATTTAACTCGATGAGAACCTGTCAAATGTCTTAACTACTCCTTTTTGATTCTTCTCTCATAGCACTCAGAGCTCAGTTGCATCCCTTGTATTTCCTTGCTATCATTTTACATCTATTTGTTTATTTTGTGAGTGTATATGTCTATGTTACACAGTGCATGTGGAGGTCAGAGGACAAATGACCTCCAGGGGATGGTTCTTGTGGTTGGTTCTTGAGACTCTGTGGCAAGTACTTATACTCGCTGAGTTATTTCCCCAGCCTCTTTTATTGTCACTTAATCTAAATTTCCTTAATGATTTTGAGTATTTTCAATGTGCTGTTTTACATGTGCTGTGTGCTTATGATGTATCTATACAAGTTTCCTTCGTACCAATTATATCATATGGATTTTTTTAGATATAGAATGGCTTTATAATAGATTCTGGCTACAAGACTCATGAGACCTACATTGTGAGTATTAATTGCATCTGTAAGATGAACTATTTACTTCTTTAAATGATATATTTTAAAAGTAGGTGTTTATAATTTTGATAAAATTCAGTTATCAATTTTATTTTCTTTTGTGACTAGTGGTTTTAAAAATCTAAGAATTGTTATGAGAATGGCCTCCCTAAATTCCTATATTTAAATGTTTGGTTTCTAGTTGGATTAGGAAGTGTGACCTTGTTGGAGGAAATGTGTAACTGGGGTTAGGCTTTTGAGGTTTCAAAAGACCACACTAGGACCAATCCCTGTCTGTCTGTCCGTCTATCATCTATCAATCTATTTATCTATCCATCTACTATCTATCTATCTATCTATCTATCTATCTATCTATCTATCTGTTCATCCTTTCTGCAGATCAGAGCTCTCAGCTGCTGTTCCAGCACCATGCATGCCTGTCTGTTTTCTGCCATAGTAATCATGGACTAACCCTCTGAAACTATAAACAAGAAAGTTACATTGGTCATCGTGTCTCTTCAGAACAATAGAACAGTAACTAAGATAGTAAGTTTTAGGAGGTGTAGCCTTGCTAAGAAGTATGTTACTTCGGGAAGATTTTGAAGTTTCAAGTTCATATATCATTCCCAGATTCTCCTCTAATTCATGCTCATGATTTTAAGATGTGAAAACCCTCAGCTTCTTGATTTAGTATCTGTACCTACATGCTGCCATCATGGACTTCTATCCTCTAGATAGAAAATAAACTTCCATAAGTTTCCTTAGTCCTGATGTTTTATTACCACAATAGAAAAACAGCTAGTATTCCTGAAGACCTGCCAAAGGCCAATCTGATCTAGACAATTCCTTAACTTGAGTTTTCCCATTCTTCAGATGATTTCAGGATAACAATAAAACCAACTGGATAATGCCTTATTGTGTAGATCTATTTCTGGCTCCTTTATTCTATTTATAAACATGCTCACTTACTCTTATACCAAAACCATACTGCCCTGCTTATTATAGCTTACTGTAATCTTCAAATTGTGTAGTGAAAATATTCCAACTTTATTTTTTTTCCAGAAGTGTTCTGTTTTAGGGTCTCTGAATTTTCACACACACACACACACACACACACACACACACACACACACACACACACATACACACACAAGTCTGATGATTATCATTTACTAAAATTATGACTGACTTGAATCTATGGAACAATTTGGAAAATTTGCATTTAAGCAATATAAATATGTCAATCCATGAAAATAGCATATCCTTCCATTCATTCAGATCTTCGTGAACTTCTCTCAGTCATGTTTGAGTATTCAATATAAAATGCTTACAAACTTCTTACTAGTAATATCCCTAAGTACTTTATGTGAACAAAAGCTATTGACTTAGTCAATTTTCAGTAAATGTAATCTACATCATGGCCAGCAGCAACTTGAGGCAGAATATGAGTTTATTTGCTTTCAATATTCTAATCACAGACCATCAGTGAGAGAAGACAACACAGGAACTTCAAGCAGGAACCTGGAGGCAGATACTGAAGTAGAACCATGAAGAATGCTGCTTACTGGCTTTCTTTTTATGCATGACTCTTTCACCTTTCCGGAGATGACACTGCCCACAGCAGGCTGGGCCCTCCCACATCAATCACTAATTAATAAATTAGTCACCTACAGGTCAGTCTGATAGAAGTTTCCTCTTCTCAGATGACTCTACCTTGCACCACGTTGACACAAAACTAGCCTTTACAATTGGCCTCTTGTCAGTTTGATACACAAATACATAACTTTTAAAACCATAACCTTTCCTTTTTTGTCTATTCCCGAAATTTTTTTGTTAATATTATAGCATAAAGTGCAGTGTAACTTTAAATATCTTTTAAAACATTCAAACACTTAGAAGTTTAGTCTCTTTAAATATCCAATACCTCATTAGAAGTAAAAAGTCTTTTAGCTTTGGGGTCTTGTAAAACCAAAACCATCTGAAATACTTTTCTACTCCAAAGATGGACTGAGTCTCAGCCACAATCAAGTCAAAGCAAAACCAAACTCTAACAGTGCAAATAACCCAGTATGCAATGTCTTGGATGCATTCTTATCCTGGACTCCAAAGGACTTCTCTGGGTCTGCCATCTACAGCACACATGCATGTCTTATAGGTTCAGGCCAGCTCTATTCCAGACCTTCTCTGTCCTTGATGAGTGTCTTGTGGTCCCCGTGGATCCAGTATGCTGGGGCCTCCACTGAAAGTAAGGCTGCTCCTTCACCAGTAGCCTTTCCTGCCTTCTCTTCATAGAATCCAATCTTGCTGCATGATGCGAAGCTTCTGCTTCTGCTTCTCCTTTCCCACCCCTTAAATCCAGAGTCTTCACTGCAATGGGGGCTGCATTTTCACCAATGGCCTCTCCTGGCCTCTTACAGTGCTAAGCTTTGGGGGCTCACCCTGACCCCCTCAATTCTGCAACTCCTATTTGACTAGCCTGGGCTACATGGTGATTCTAGCCCAGCTACAGAGTAAGATTCTATATTTGTCTTTTTAAAGGTGACTTAGGGATACTCTACTGCTGTTATGGTAAATACTTAAAATGCAGCTGTTAATTTGATGGATTCTATTCTTAACTAACTACATTGTGAGTTCAATCATTGTCACTTTCAGCTTTCCGTCTGCAATCAAGTGTTCAGTGTCTTATTTTCCCAGCAAAACTGTGATCTCTATGAGCATTAAAACTTTACCAATAGTATATTCACCAGGTGATTTATTTCCACCTGTGAGAACTATGCCTGCCTTTACACAGTCTATGTACCAAGTATAATATCTGTTCTTAATAGACATTTATAAGTAGTAATCATAAAGCATTTGTTCTGGTCCAGCATGTTTTCAATGAACATGTATTACACTCCCAGCATTAGTGTGCCAAATGCAAAGTCTCAGCATTAAATACTTAAGAATTTAATCACTTTGGAGTGAATAGACATAATTTAACCAGAAAAGCAGAGTGAGTGCCTACCTCAGAGAGGTCTGGAGCTCAAGCAATTTGAGCCTTAATCTCATTAAAATGGCAAGGTCTTGGAAGAGGTAAATGGGAAATCTCATCCATGTTTGATCACACTGATCTGGCTTTAGTTGTGCCCTCACATTTACATATACCAAAATTCTACATTTTTAATTTAAAAGAAGGCAAATGAAACTTATTATAAAAAGGTTTTATGGCAAATAGATCAAGGCCGATGTCACTTCGATTTCATCCATGAATTAAACAACCCTTTAACTGAGTAGATTTTTCCATATTTGTAGGACCCTGGTTGTTGCATTGACTGTATTAGAACAGTGTTTGGGGGGCATCAGAAGGGACTGTGTAGTAAACTGTGAATAAAAAGAGATGACCGGTGGTGATCTAACACTAAAATAAAAGGCATCCATTTGTGACCTTTGTGAAATAGCTCTTTAAAATCCAGGAGCCCACTCTGCAAGGTAGCAGAGCCATGCAAAGAATACCACCAGCCACAATCCACTTTACAAGTGGAAATGGTGACATTTCCACTTGTAAAGTGCTGAGTGGTTACTTATTGAGAGGAGATCCACAAGTTACTGCCTTAGACTCTGTTTACTTTGACAATTGACTCTTCAATTGAGTAAACATTTTTCCCCCAATTTGTGCTGTAATGACAGCATTTCAAAGAGAAAGTGAAAGAAACTCCAATCACTAGTTGTATAAACAGAAAACAAACAGAAAGTCAATTATGGAGACTGGAAAGATGGCACTACCCTTGCAGAGGATCTGGGCCCATTCCTAGTTCTCATATGGTGGTTCACAACCATCCCTAACTCTAGTCATAGGGGATCTGATGCCCACTTCTGACTTCCCCCTGCACTAGGCATGCATATGACGTTCAGACATACTTGCAGGAGCCTTAACTTACTTTTGGGTTCCTTGCTAGGGACTTCTTTTTGAGATTTAAGAGTCAAAAGAATAATAGTGTCTAGAAGTAAATATCCCCATGCCCTCAAGATGATTACTACAATAGTTTGGAAGGGGAAAATGGCAATGCTTTGGGGAACAATACTCAAAGCCAATGAAGTACTACAGAGACACACTGGGGCAACACATAAGTTTTGAGAACAGTGTCTTCCATGAAGGCCTTAATTTATGCAGTATGGTGTAAGGTTGCCTGCCAAAGTACTCTGAAAATGTTACTGATGATGTTGGGTGATGAGCTTGATTTTTAACCCATTCACAGAGCTGCTTTGTTTGATTACCCCCCCATAACTTTCAGTCATATCTCCTGAGGAAAAGGACAGTATACTGCATGTTCTTACAAGGTACTATTTTGTTCCCCGTTGCAAAGTTTAATGTTTTCAGAACATAGCTCTCACTGGGAGACTTAAAATCAAACCAGTTTTGGAATTTTTCTGGTTCAGGTTCCTTGCCATTAGGAGCTCAATCTGTGGTGGGTGTCTCATGGGGAAGGAGCCCAAGAAATGCTGTTCTAGGTGTGGTTAGAGAATGACTTGCAGACAGAAAAATGTTCTCTGTAGGTCTAGTGGAATGAAAGACACAAAACACTTTCCTTTCCATGGAGCAATTCCTCGGTCCTTCAGAATAAAGATGTGGCAGGACGTGGGCTCACTGGGATTCATTTGTCTAGTTTCTAATAGTGAGTAGGTGAAGCCCTGCTCCGTATTTCTACAGAAAACCACACAAATGAGTCATCCTCCAGGGAGCAACAGAGTGTGAGTCAGTCTCAGAATTGCGGGAATCAGGGAGGGATTGACCCTGAGGAATTCTGCAACAGTCTGAAACTCAAGAAACAGTAGGCAAGCATCCATGCTACTACTGTGCCTAAGATTAACTAGTGTTCTATAGTAATAGTAAGTGAGGCTGAAATGGACAAGAAGATCAATAGCTTATCTTCAGGAGCAATTGAATGGAATCCAAGCCTCAGATCTGTGTAGGCCTTGAGGAATAAGTAGTGAAGCCAAGCCAACTCAAACCCTTCATAATAGAATTTTCTTCTCCCATTCAGGGGCTTATGTGATACTCTATTCACTATTGAACTCCAGTACCATCTTTTATTGTCCGACCACTGCATTTGCCGAACCTGAGGTGGGTGGATAATTTTTGTGAGCTGCTACTGAGTCCCTCAAACATTAGTGCTTTGAATTATACCATACTTATTAGGCTGTGTTGCTACAGAAAAGTTGTGTAGTGATCACTCACTCCTCCATGTAACAGGAAGAGCTCTGAAATTTTTTTCTGCCTTCTTGCTATAGAAATAAGGATCCTGGTGTTGGGATTAAAATTCTCATGCTGGTGTTTTACTTTCCTAGTTTTCTAGGAGAAAATGAGACAGCTATAGGCATAGTGTACTTTCCAGGTAGCTGGTGAGAAATCTGCTTGACACAGGTGAAGAAGAAAAGAAGAAGGAGGAGAAGGAGGAGAAGGAGAAGAAAAAGAAGAGTAGTGGTGAGTGTGCATGTATTTTGTACAAAAACATGGTTAATCCTAGTAAAAGTATAAAAACAATCTAGTGGAGACAATGAGTAACAAAATCAGTGGTATTCATTTTCAAACACTCATAATCTTTCTTACCTCTATTTCCTTCCAAGAAGAAGAGTTCTTTCTGGATGCATTCCCATGTAGACTTTGAAAGATGGGTTAATACTTCTGCAAAAATCAAGGCATAGGATGAGAATAAACTTGACAAAGGGCTGCATGCAAGAAGAAAAGTCACTGTGAGCAGCTAGATTGGCTAGTAAGGGGCTCTCTCAAAAAAAGATTTATTTTTAAAATTACACGTACATATGTGTCTGTGTGCACGTATGTCCATGTATGGAGGTTCCTGCAGAGTCTAGAAGAGTGTGACAGATCCCTAGGAACTGTAATTACAAGCTGCTGTGAGCCACAAAATGTGGGTAATGGAAACCAAGCTCAGATCTCTTACAAAGGCATTATGTGCTGCTCTTAGTTGCTGCTCCATCTCAATAGCCCACAAAGGGTGGGTCTGAGTAAAAAGACAGGTCTAGACGAAAGAGGATGAGACATAAAGGCATTGTGGAAGGATCATTCGAGAGGACTGTTTTAGCTATTAGAAAGAGATGAAGAATAAGAAAAGTATGTAAAAATAATACTAAGTCTTGTGGCTTGTATTCAAGGTACACTATGTGTCTTCAGGCATTTTCCCCCTATCAGGAGACCTGTCAAGGGTCCAAATGGTTTTACTATTTGAGAATAGTTCACGTGGGGACAATCACCCACTCATATTAAAATTATAATTCCACAGTGTATTGATTTGTAATATTGTTATCACTTGCCTTACTTATTTTAGCTTTCTTCACTTTATATTTAATAATATATTGTTCCAGAGAGCAATAAACTAAAAAGTATATTAGAAATGTATTTTTAAGGCAAAAACAAAAAGAACGCTAAACTTTAACTTAGTATGAACAGTTTTTTTCCCCAGAATGGTAATTGTTACTTGTGGAATTTCTTTAGAATGGCCAAGGTTTGACTCAATAGCTATAGTTCCTGGAATGAATATCTGGGTGGAAACACCAGTCTGTTGGAAAACTTGTGATAGTTCAGCTCCATATGCTGCAAGAGATTTATTGATAGATATACTTGGCAGATCCAAAACACACAGGGTGTGTTTGGTTTAAAGTGAACACTGAATTCCCTTCATGTTCAATGTTTGTATTCTTTTTCTTTTAACCTTTTTTTCTAGATTCATTTTTTCTGTTTTAAACACAGTGACAACACTTACTAAAATATGAGCTTAGTATTTACATGCAAGGGTCACACTCAGAGCATGTTAAGGAGTTTGTAAGGCAGTCGATTACTTAAAAATACACTCTTCCTGGAAACAACCACAAAATTATGAGTTTAGAAACTAGAGGGTCACAGGACCAGGGCTCAATGGAGCAACACGGACAGACACAGTTCTGAGCCACGGTACCAAGATGTGGGCTTCAAAACTTCTCCTTCATGGAATTTAAGCTGCAATTGACTTTTCTTGCTGTGTTTCCTAAGATGTCACTGTATGTAGACATGTACAATATGGATATAAACAAATCAATTACTGGGAGGTATTTTAAATGCAAGAGTTAACTTTAGGTATATTCCTATTGTTTTATTGGGGTATGTGTGTCTGTGTATGTCTGTCTGTATGTGTGTCTGTGTGTCTGTGTCTATGTGTCTATGTGTCTGTGTCTATGTGTGTGTGTGTGTCTATGTGTGTGTGTCATTGTTTAAGTGTGTGATTGTGTTTATGTGTGTGTGTGTGTGTGTGTGTGTGTGTGTGTGTGTGTGTGCCTATGTCTATGTGTCCTTGTCTGTGTTCATGTGTATATGTTTGTGTTTGTGTGGCATGTGTTTGCAGGTGCTGAAGTAAGCCAGAAGAGGCTTTTGATCTCTTGGAGCTGAAGTTATAGCTGCTTTTGAGTGGGCATGTGAGGGTTTGAGGAACCAAACACATTAATCTCTGACACTCTTAATCACTAAACTATTTTTCTAAACCTGACAAGGCTAATTAAAAAATCTTTTTGAATAATTTGTTTATCTCTAAAGTGTTGGTGTGCATATGCCCAAATGCAAAAAGGAGAAATTATTAAGAAGAAGATTTTTTGACTAAATTTTTATACTATATTTCATTAGATTCTGAGCCTGATAACCAAAGATTAATTTCTCCTCTTCTGTTACTACAATCCATCCGATATTCATTTTTTTCTTTTCCAACTCAAAACATCAGCATGTGTAGTTTGAAGGTGTGCCTTTCCTCATCTGAATATGCATCAGCTGTCACAGGAGGCTGTACAGATCTCATTTAACATTTGTAGTGATATTGGTCCATTTGTGAAAAGGTCATGTATATCTGGAATCTCATTCCTTTATTCTTGCACACATTAAGATACTTCAGTATTTCTTACTTTAGAGAATCATTGTATCAAACCAGAATGTCTCCTTCTTCAGTTAATATAAATTGAAATATCCTAGCAAACAAATAAAAATTTTTAAAAAATTAATCAAACTGATATTTGTTACATCTATAGTATCTAAAGTCAGGCCCGGATTTTGTAAACAGGCAGTTTCCAAAAACCACTTTTATTACAAACCGAAGGATAAATGAGATCATTTGTTTCAAGCTTGTTTGAATTTTGTCTTGAAACTTTAGGGCAGATGTGGTACCCATGTGTACATTCCTAAATCACAGGCAAGAAGGGATTGCTACAATCTATTCCTCTTGGGCTTGCCTGGCACTAAAAATCCAAGAACTAGGCACTGTAATCATACCAAGTGCAGATGATTCAAAAATGAAGTAAGACAGAGGCTACCCACCAGTTTTTGCTGACTTTGCAGATTCACTGGAGGATCTGGGGTTTCCAATGTAGGAGTGATCTTGGGAGATATTTGGTATCTTGGTGTATCTAAAGCATAGAGAAAAGTTCATTGTCAATTGACTCTGGAGCTCAAGGATTCATCTTCCAGTACTTGGGCTGCAATTACACACAACGAACAAGGTCAACCATCCCAAAAACAGCTTTCAGATTCCTCACTTGCCTAACTGTGGCCAAAATAGCAATTTCCTCTTTGGGCCAACATTACAGAACCTCTCTACAATTATTCTGGGATATAAGCTAGACTCTAGTCCTGCATGTCTTTTAGTGTCTCTTATAAGAAGCTTATTCTTTGATTTAAGTAATTTTCTGTTTAATATACTTCAATTTATGCTATCTGTAATTGAATACAGATTGACAGCAAAATGTTGAGAGAATTTGAAGATCTACTTCCCACCAGACAATGGGGTAAAAGTAATCATTGCCAGATGGTGGTGAAGCACTTAAGTCATTACTAGCATTTACCTGGAATGCAATGCCCATGGAAAATACAGATGGGGTAAAAAAAAAAATGCCATGTCACAGTTTGAGGACACGGGGAGCCCATTTAACAAAAATTCAGAGTCTGATCATCTGACTTTCTGAGTGACAGCATAGGTAGGATGTCCGCAGATGCAGACTTTGCCACATGGTGAATGGAACTCTCACCTTTTTACTTGGCGATTTTTGCTGATCTAGTGCCAATTCCCCTTCGTTTTAACCTACACAGCGCTCTTCCTAACGCACAAGTGAAATATTTTCCCAGATGCTGGAGCATCACAATTCCAGAGCCACAGCTGGATTTAGGAGATGATTTACCCTTCAAATCACCAAAGGTTTTCTAAAAGAAGCAAAGAAATGTGCTGTAAAGTAAAAGAAATTCCCATGATAATCTTTAGATTCTAGATGTTACCACATGCCTTATTGTGCGGAAGCACGGAAGCATCTTATGTCCTAGCATCTTATGTGCTGGGATTAAGAAGATGGCCTTTATGATAATAGTACAAGTCAACTCTTGATATATATTAATTACTTTTCTATTGCTCTGATAAAATGTCATGACTAAAAGCAGCCCGGGGAGGAGCTTATTTCATCTTACAACTCTCATCTTACAATTCCATCACTGGAAGAAGTCAGGACAGGAAATCGAAGTGGCAGGAACAGAAGTAGCAGCCATGGAGGAACACTACTCATTGGCTCGTTCCCCACAGCTTCCTCAGCCTGCTTTCTTACACAACCCAGGACCAGGGGTGGCGCCACCCACAACACTGTCCACATCAACCCTTAATCAGGAAAATGCCCCACAGGTTTGCCCATAGTCCAATCTGGTGGAGACATTTTTCTCAACTGACGTTCTTTTTTTTTTTCCAAATGACTCCAGTTGTGTCAAGTTGGCAAAAACAAAACAAAACAACAAACAACCAGTCAACCAACCAAACAACAACAAAAGCCCCCAAAACTAACCAGTACACACCCTCATTACAAAGAGGGAGGACAGATTAATCTATCTAGAATCGTAGGCGTGGGACAGAACTGTGGAGTGGCAAAGCTTATTCATGAAAACACACACACACACACACACACACACACATTACGCTAATAGCAAAACGTGAAACATACAATAAAGGGATGTATAGTGACGAGAATTTTCCTTCTCCCACTGCCCATCAGACTCAGATTCTAGCAACCCCTAGAAAGCAGTTACCAATCTCTTGTGTATCATTCTATGTGTGCACATACAAAACACACAAGCATATATAATTACCCTAAAAACACAGTAAGCAACTGGTGTTTTAACGACTCCTTTCTATTACTAATCTACAACCCATCTACTAACCTTGGTAATCATTACATATTAGTGAAAGCCAAACAGTTTTGCTGTGTTTGCTGACTTCCACAGTGTTCTTTATTTACATTAAGTTCCATCTGTATAACAAGCCTTACTCGGACAGCCCCGAGACCTTTCCAATATTTTGCAGGCAACACCTCAGTGGATATCCTTGTTCTTATAGCTTTAGTCTCATGCTCACATGTGCAAGATAAGTTCCTAGAAATAGCATTTTAGTAAAAAGACATATGCATTTTGAACTTGCTAGTTCCTTTCAAACTGCCTTCCAAGAGGGTCGTTTCGGCTCCTGCTCACGTCAACTGCTCCTGCTTTTTGACTCTTCCTTGTCCCACGGTGTCCCTAGGTATTGGATCTCTATCGATCTAAGTAAGAATTATTTTTTGTGGGTGTCTTTTCAAAAATAAATAATCTGTTTTCCCATTTCTGAGTGTTTTTATCCTTTGTCTCCTGAACTATATGAACTATGTAGTCCTTTCAATTTGATTTAATGTCATAAGGGTGATGTTATGTGGACTGGGCCTTTCTGTCTGTTTATAGTAATTCTGTTCTGGGAAGAAATTAAATTTCATGTATCTGTTTTTAGTGAGTAACTTCATTTTTTAAACAATGCTTTACTTTGCTTTCAGGCTTTAGAAAGCCATTGCTATTTTGAAAGTGAAAATTTTTTCCATAATTTCTTTTCAGTATGTTTATGGTTTCCTTCCTGCACCAAAATTCTGGCATTTTTTTTTCAATATAAAGGAAACTGAGATTTTTTTCCCCTTCCATATCACACAACTCCTTTAATAACTATATTGCCTTGTTACTTTTTTGGTGTGGTGATAAAATCCCACCAGCAAAAGCAACTTTAGAGGAAAGAGGGTTTATTTGACTTAAGTTTCAGGAGAAGAGTCCACCATGGTGGGAAAGGTCAAATAAGCAAGGTTAACAGTCAAGGAACTGATGGTGGCAGGAGCAGGAAGCTGATCACATTTTTATCCACACACAGGAAAGGGAGAGAAGAGAGAGGAGAGAAGGATCTGGGGAAGGAGGGAGGGAGGGAAGGAGAATGGATGGGGTTTGAGGACCTCAAAGCCTGTCCCTAGTGTTACACTTCCTCCTACAAGGCTTCAATTCCCTAAACAGTGCTAACAACTAAGGACCAGGCACCCAAACACATGAGCCTATGCAGGACATTTCTTATCTAAACCACCACACTAGGGGATGCAGTCTCCTTGCGATTATCAGATATGACCTGCTAACATTCCATCTGCCATGTACCCCTTGGGACTCAGTAACTCATCAGGACCATTGAAATTGTTTCTTCCCAGCAAGGTGTGTTTCTTTTTTTCATCACATTAAAATGCAGTGGTGTGTGCACAGTGTGAGATAGAGATAAGCCACCAACCGTTTCCCCAAGTCTCCTGGTGTTCAGCTGGTGGAGAGCAGAGAGCAGGGCTACTTGTGTGGAAGATGCTGGCTCCCTTGAGTGTGTAGAACAGAGTATGGTGGTAAATTGTTCATGATCTAATAAAGCCACTGGGGATCAAAATACAAACCTAGCCACAGCCATAGAGCCAGGCAGTGGTGATACACACCTTTAATCCTGGCAGCCATACAAGCTAGCCACAGAGGCCAGGGACTGATACACACTTTTAATCCCAGGACTCAGGCGACAGAGGTAGATGGATCTCTGAGTCCAAGACCACCATGGAAGTGAATAAGCCAAAAAGAATAACAGAGCTCACACCTTTAATCCAAACATACAGAGGTGGAGACAGGAGTGATATGGCCAGGCAGAGAGAAGAATATAAGGCAGGAGGAGACAGGAACTCAAAAATTGCAGTCTGGGGCTTGGAGAAGAGCAGTGCAGTCTGAATTACATTCTGAGGATTTGTGGAGACAGGATCACCCATTTCAGTCTGAAGTAGAGGTAAGAGCTGCTTTGCTTTTTTGGCTGATTGCTTTGCTTTTCTGGTCTTCAGTTTGAACCCCAATATCTGTCTCTGGGTTTATATAATTTGTGCTACAACAGAGGTCTGCCACACTGCCTTATTTTTCAGATCTACAATAGCATTTGCTAGGCTATGTCAGAAATGGGGTCATGTCCTGGAAGGTAATTGATTGAAACTTTAAGAGGTATGATGATAAGTGGAAGGCATTGATCACAGGAATGCCACCCTCATGAATATTAGTCCTGTGTTGTGAAAGCAGATGATCAGAAGAAAGGCCACACGACATGTCAGATCACTTTCATCTCCAGAAACCTTTTTATTTTTTTTAGGTCAGTCACAGTGCCATGTAGGTAAAGACTGGTGGAACCCCCAGAATGGGGGTAGCCTGTCCTAGTTGGGAGATTCAGGGTTAGAAGAGATTCTGTCTCAAAAATCAAGTTGGACAGCACCTGAAGAATGGCACTTGAGGCTTACTCCTGTTTATAAGCATACATACCACACATGTGTGCAGATACACACACACACACACACACACACACACACACACACACACACAAATACAAACACACAGATAGTCCAATGATTAAGTCAATAAAAACGGGCTATTTTATGAAGGCATTTTCTTCTAAGTTTTCTAAACAACACGAATAGTTAGAGTTACCTCTAGTGATCAGTTCCTTAACATCACCTCCTAAGGGTTAAAATTTTAGTGGTTTTCATGTGATGACTTCAGTCATTATGGATGATGCTAACTTCTATGACCACGTGAAGAACATGTTTACATGATCATTAGAAAGAACAAATGTATGCATCTTAAAAATTAAAGAAAGGAAATAATAGGTGGTTCAGCTAAAACCTCAGCACCATGCTAAGTGCTACACACATAATATTCTATGGAATGAAGCAAGAAAAACTGTTGTTATCTTGAAAGGGTTCAATAAAACCCTGAAGAAAGACCCCATATTCAAATAATATATCAAAGTAAAGAGCAATTTCTCTTTTTTGAGACAGGGTTTCTTTGTATTGCTTTGGAGCTTGTCCTGGAACAAGCTCTGTAGACTAGGCTGGCCTTGAACTCACAAAGATCTGCTTCCTTCTGCCTCCCAAGTGCTGGGACTAAAGTCATGCACCACCAATGCCTGGCTAGCAAAGAGCAATTATTAATGCCAGCACATGCTTGTACAAATGGCAGCATCCATGAGAGGGGCATGCAGGCTCCTTTTATGCACAGCTGAGGGGAGTTTCAGGGACAGTTAGGTCATCTCACGTAGAATTGGTTAAGCAAGCAGCAGAAGATCAGGGCTTCCACCTGGTCAACAAAGAGATGAGGAGGCACCCAGAGAACACCTGTCCTCTGCATCTGCTAGCACACCTGCACACTGACCACATAGCTGCCTCTGCTAGATTAGGCTGGGACTGTCTGTTACAACCTGGAGAGAAGGGAGAACCCAGGAGGACTGGTCTGAGCGGGTGTGGAGATCCAGAACGCTGTCTTGTATCTGTTCATTTTCTAGGTATTTTCCCCAAAGTTATCCCAGTCATGAAGCCTGCCAGACATGGCTCTGGTGGGCAGTGACCACTTGGAGAAAACCTTGTCTGTTGTGGCACTGGGCGCTCTCAGGAAACTGACAAATATTAGAAAGAATCGTATGCATTTTTGAGATTTTGGATACCTAGTCATTTTAAAATAAGCTCTCAAGTGTTTTGTGTAACTTTGAACTTAAAATTTAGGAAACTGTGTGGGAAGAAATCTGAGTGTATCAAATAGATTTTTTTTTTAAAAAAGAGAGTATACACTTCAACTTTCTGTTCTGGGTATTTTATTGTAGATACATGTATATTATTGTTATAGGAATTTGATTATTTGATCAAGTATTATAGGCAGCAATGAGGTTTTTACTTAAAACAAAATATGTAAATAAGGAAAAAAGTCCTAGTATTTTAATCAGTAGAAGTCCTTACAATGAAACAAAATATATGCTATAGTGTATATTTTGCCTAGTAATTAAAGCTTGCCATTTACACTCATGAATTCTTAGTTTTACATCCTTCTTAGGAACACTAAAAGTTTAAGGGTTTTTTTGTAGTCTCATTTTGCTCTAAATTGAAAAACAGAAGAATTGTCAAGTAGTTGTGCTGGCTAGTTAATATAGTTAACTCCTGTGTGCTTTTAATTGGCAAAATAATTTATACATTTAAAGAAATGGTGCATATAGCATGGGCATGGGCTTAGGACCAATCACAGCTGGTGTGAATTCTGCCTTAGTTACATAGCACTGTGTACTTGTGGATACTTTTTTAATCTCTCTGAGCCCTCTTCGGCCTTTTCTTCTGTACGATGGTGACAATAAAATCCATCTCGGAAGGTATGGAAGAGGACAATGGCAACTAACCATTACTTAATAATAGTGTTGGCTATTATTTCAAGGAATGTAAATTGTCAGCCCAGAGCAAAATGCATTTTCTTCGAATGTAAAAGAGATTCCTGGACTGAAGCTGGCTAGAGCTACAGTGATACAAACAAAGCCACAATTTAGTTAGATTGTGGGGACGTCTTCCTATATAGTGGGACAGAAAGAGTGCAGTGTAAAACAACTAGTGTAGCAGAAATGGAGAAAGGGTCCCAGAGGTGACGGACAGCATTTGGTGTCCCCCAGAGGGTGCCTCAGCCAATCTCTGCCACAGTTCTTCTATTTCTAAAATACTGGGTGTGGGGGGCTGCTTTGCGCTGAAATGAAAGATGTGATGTTTTTGTTTTGGAACATCATTCATCAATATGTTTTCTTTCCTGTGGCTATAAAAATCTGAAAATGAAACAAAATCAGGTAGTAAAAACTCTCAGTATGTATTTTTCCCTTGGAAGATGAGGTGTTCAGTCAGCCTGCTTGGAAAAGATTATTTTTTGCTCTGGTCAAAGTGGCCTACTTTCTCTTTGTGTTGAAGGGCTTTGAAATGAGGAGTTATTTGTATTTTCCCAGGGAGTGTCCACTTTAGGAAGAAAGAAAATTATATGCCTGAAGAACAGAGCTGGCCAGTTGATTGTTTATGTCTACCCTGGGCTAGCAGGGAAATACATTGGCTTTTAGTTTTCTTTTCTGGAAAATATAAAATATAATGTCTTGCTACATTTTATAACAGCATAATATTATTCTCCTTATTTAGTGGTACTTCAGGGTGGCTACTCTAATCATGAGATCACAAATTAAACCAAACCAGAAAAGCAGAGAGATGAAATAAACAAAAGAAATAAAAAAAAATCTTAAAAAGTAAAACGGGTTCAATTAATTAGTACATTTTGACTCCTCTAATGTGCTGATGTTGGCAAACTTTATAAAATCAATCTCCTCTGCAAGTTATTTCATTTGAGAAAAGTCAGCATCTAATGTAACAGGAACATCAGGGGTTTCTCATCATGAATCATGTGTAATGAAGTTGTTCTTAGCCCAAAAAGAGTTTTGCAAAGCACACAGTAAATAAATTAATTAGTGAAGTGCAGCAAGGGCTCCAGCAATCTTGGAAGCTGGTGTTGGGGGATAACCTCGTTCACTTGTGCTAGGCGCCCTCTTCTGGTCCTTGTGAGTAATGTTTACTAGCTAACTTGGTCTTACCAAGAAGCACACGTGCAGTTACTCATGTACTCTGTGCTGGGCTTCACCTTCTAAAAATAGAGGACATTTAATTTATTGGACTTGGCCTCACTTGCCCGTCTCGGTCCAGCACGTTTGTTCACAAAGCAGTGCCTGGCTAGCCCTACGTGGCAGGGGTGGCCTTTAGTGAACTGGTGAACTTACTTACCCATCTTTTAGACTTCACTTTTAGCCCAGGGAATCATACTTATGGTCTGTTTATACAACAGAAAGTGACAGACTTGTGGGACAGAAAGGCCACCTCCAACATGAAAAGGTCCAGAAATGAACACCTTTCCAACTTCACACAATGAGATCTTGCTAAGACACCCCAGCAATCCCATGCCTAGGGAAGAGGGCACCCATTGAGACTGAGTGGTCCACCTGATGGTCCCTGAGGCTACTGGCTTACTCATGTTACATATGTTTTAGGGATCAGGAAGAATGTGGTACTCAGAGCCAGAAGTCTATTTCTGAGAAACTGTGATCACATTAGGGATTCTCGGGAAAGCCGGTGTTGAGATGACAAAATGATTTTAGTTTATAAGCTATAGAACCCTCAGAGAGGGTGGGGCCATGTCTTCTAGTTCAAGCCTAGTAGAGGATATATATGACTGTCAACTTGTTCTGAGAGGTATGGCAGATGTATTCTACACAACCAAACACCAAACAAACAAGCAGCCATCACCACCACTAGGCTTGCTTACTGTTTGTTATAAATCTGTTGGATTTGCTGCATTCAATATTCTGTAGCTCTGACACAAATCTCTGTCAAATCCATCAATACATGCTGAGTCATGACACAGAGGGTGGATGTGTAACTGTGCAGATCCCTGGACTATCTCCTGTGCCACAGGCAAAAGTGTCCTGTGTCTCTGTCATCACAAGTCCCTGTCTTTGGTCAATGAATAATGGACTGCCTTGCATGTTGTGTGATGTTTTACTCTTTTGGGGGGCTCACCACCCAAATCCCAAATAAATCACACATGGAGGCTTATCCTTAGTTAGAAATGCCTGGCCTTAGCTTGGCTTGCCAGTTTTTCTTAAATTATCCTATCTATCTTTGGCCTGGGCTTTTATCTTTCTCTATTTCTGTATTCCTTACTTTCACTCTTATTGAGTGGCTGTCTGGCTGTCTGGCTGTCTGGGTGGCTGCCTCTGACATCCTATTCTCCTTGTTCTCTTGTTGCTCCCCCTCTTCCTTGTTTCTCCTTCTATTTATGCTCTCTGCCTGCCAGCCCTGCCTGTCCTTGCTTCTGCCTGGCTATTGGCCATTCAGCTCTTTGTTAGAACCATCAGGTGTTTCAGGCAGGCAAAGCAACACAGCTTCACAGAGTTAAACAAATGAGCCTAAACAAAAGTCGCATACCTTAAAATAATATTCCCAAATACTTGCATACTTATACATAGCATGCAATCAAAACCTCGACCTGATAATAGCCTTTCAATAGGCTAGAGTTTTCCCTGTATTCTCTAAGTATCTCTTTACCTTCTTTGTGTATGAGATACTACACCAACTTCAGCAGCTGATTAATGTCCTATCTCACATTGGTAATAGGCTGTCTGTAGACATCAGTATATTTAGAATACTCAGAATATGTAAACACATGGACAATATGTTTCTCATCTGAAATCAAAATTCAGAAACACTTTCACAGATGTTTATGTCTTGATGTTTTAAACAAATAAAATAGCTGAAGTCCACCAGGGACTTGATGCCTAGCCATTGTCCTCACAAAGATGAAGGTAGTGAATTCATTCAACACAGACAGCCCTTGACCACACAATGGTTTCAATACTAAGAGTTAATATTGTCTATTTTTTAAAGTGAATCAATGGAAATTGTGTCAACTCTGTGACCATGAGCCCAACTTTGTTTGTTAAGTCCTCATAAAGAGGGAAACTGTGGGTGTATAACAAGTGATGCCTGGTGGGGGGGGTTAAGAAAAAATAGATTACTGGTTTTATTTTTATTGGGTACATGCTGTCCTGGTAATATTTTTCTCTTTCAATAGCTGAGTGAGAAAAATAAGTACCCATTTGGGATCTTACAACTGAATTTAGAAAGCATTGATAATCTTACTAGGTTCAGGCAGGTGACAGAAACTAAGGTTTCAGCTGTAAAAATATTTCCACTGTGTATAAAGGGATAATGCAACAAAAGTAGCACAGAGAACAATTATGATTTTACCTTTTGAGATTATAATGTAATTGTATCATTTGCTGTTTCCTTTACCCAAACCTTCTCAGAGTCTTTGCACTTTTCTGAGTTCATGACCTTGTTTTTCATTAATTGTTGCTATAGGGGTGTGTGTGTGTGTGTGTGTGTGTGTGTGTGTGCGCGCGCGTGTGAGTGTGCCTGCGCGTGTGAGTGTGCCTGCGCGTGTGCCTGCGTGCGTGCGTGTGTGCATGTGTGCATGTGTGTGTGTGTGTGTGTGTGTGTGTGTGTGTGTGTGTGTGTGTGTGCCCTTTCCACTGTGTGCACATGTGGAGATCAGAGGAGGATGTTGGGTATTTTATTCAATATACCTGCCTCATTCCCTTTTGACAGGATCTCTCATGGAATGTAGAGCTAGGTTAACAATCAGCAAGTCCTGGGCATCTTTCTGGCTTGTATTTCCTACCACAGTACTGGGATTGCAGGCAAACAGCCATGCCTGGCTTTTTATATAAGTGCTTGGGATTAGAATTCAGAGCCTGATGTGTGTAGAGTAAGCACTCTTACCCACCAAGCCATCCTCCCCGGCCCTCCATCTCTTTTTATTTTTACTGCAGTTTCTAACATTCTACCCTACATTCAGGTCCTGTTTATTCCTAACACACAAAGCTAAACTTAGAATTTGGTGTTTTATGTTCTACTTCACTGAGCTCTGAATTTCAGGAAAATTGCTTCACAACAGATTTTTTAAAAGCTAGCCTTCAGATTAAAATCTAAGCCATTACATTATTTATCAACAGACTATCAACTAGTTTCCCCCTGGGAAGGTGAAAGTCTAGGAATAGCTTTAATCCTGAAGAGCAATAGATAATAGGGGGAAATTGGATAATTATGTTTCAAGACTCCAAACACCAAAAAGTCCTATTAGCTACATTCACCTTGGGGAAATCCAACCCACTCTCACTTCAAGCTCCATTAATATCCATCTGTTTTTTGTGCCTGTCATTGGTATGGCATTTTGTCCTCCAATGTGTAACAAAAGAAGATTCCCCCCCCAAAAAAAACAGGGGCTCCTAAATAAGATAAGTGAGCACTGACAATTTGGGTAAAATATAAGGAACTTGGGAGCTACCTAATATTTTTTAAAGCTGGTAGGATCAGAAGAAACAACAGTCTGCACGAGCCCTCTTGCCTAAGACCGAGAAAGCAGAAGAATATGGCCCTTGACTCTCAACACCTCCTCTTCCTGACCCCATATCTCTCATTTGTAGAACTTGCTTTGGCTTCCTTTTTCTATTGCTTCACAGAAAAGAAGAAAAGAAGTCTACAGACAGATGATTCTTCATACAATAGAATAGCCTCATGTTCTTACTAATATTGAATTGACAGAGCACTGGCCCATCAGAATGCCTGTAACTGTAGAACCACAAACCCATAGGATGATGAATGACTGCCACGTACATATAGTGCCTGAAACTAACAGTTATGCTTCTTTTCCAGACAACCTGAGATTGGTTTTCTGCACTACATGGCTGCTCATAATTCTAGTTTCAAGAAACATGGTACTTTCTTCTGGTCTCTGAAGATACCTACACACACACACACACACACACACACACACACACACACACACGCACACACACACACGATTAAAATATTTTAAAAGATGACTATTTAAAATAATAGTAATATATTGTATAACATAGCAGTAAAATGCATGAAAAGATAATAAAAATACAGAGGGGAGAAACAAGTAAACTCTGCAAGAAATAGGATGATCCCAAACAAACCAAGTTCTTGCTAAGACAGTGGATTGCTCTCTGAAAACAGACACCAGGCCCCATTGACTAGGGCAACACTCACACAACGTATTGAACATGGAGAAATTCAGCTGGTGTCTACAGGTAGCATTCATCTCTATGTTCTCATATCTTTACTGCAGGAAGGTGCTCTGCAGGCTACCAAAAGAAAAACATAAACACCAACACAGCCACAGAACCTCTGACTACAATCTGTCCTGCCTACAAGTTGTGCTAGGACAACAGTGGCACATAACTTGTAGAAATAACCAGCAAATGTTTGATTTGACTTAAGGCCCACTCTACCAGATGGGACCCATACCTGACACTGTTTGGGTGACAAAGAACTAGAAACTAGATAGCCAAGAGACCCAGAGTAAAACCAAACACTACTGATCTAAAACAAAAACAAAAACAAAAAATCATCAATAAAATGACTCCTAAATTATATTTTGCTATACTCATAGATCTTTGCCTAATTCAATCTTCATTGGAGAAGGTTCCTCCTGCAGCAGACAGGCACAGATGTGTGACACACAGCTAGATGTAAGAGAGAGAGAGAGAGAGAGAGAGAGAGAGAGAGAGAGAGAGAGAGAGAGAGAGAGAGAGAGAGAGAGCGCACTCCTAGAACACACAGCTCTAAATGGATGCTCTCTCCTCTCAGAGCTCAGAGCTCAGGGAACCCCACTGAAGAGGAGGCAGAAAGACTGTGAGAGCCAGAGTGGATGGAGAGCACCAAGAGAACAAGTTCCTCTGAATCAGCTGACCAAAGTTCATATAAATTCATAGAGACTGGAGCAGCAAGCATAGGGCTGACACAGGGCTGCACCAGGTCCTCCACATGTGTATCATAGCTTTCAGCTTAGTATTTTTATGGGACTCCTGAGTATGTGAGCCAGAGCTCTCTGATTCTTGTGCCTTCCTTTGGGACTCTCTTCCTCCTGTTGGGTTGCCTGGTCCAGTATTTATATGATGGTTTCTGTTTCATCTTAGTATATTTTATTTTGGCATGCTTGGTTGTTATCTCTTAGAAGTCTGTTCTTTTCTAATGAGAGAGAGAAAGGGAGTGGATTTGGAGGGGAGGTAGGAAGAACGGAAAGGAGGAAAAGGAGGGAAACTGTAAACAGAATATATGGGATGAGAAAAAAATCTATTTTCAATAAAAAAAGAAATGCTATAACATCACCTATTCCATACACTTTCCCCAAACCACTAAAACAGCTGAAATAAACAAAAGGAAACTTTAAATAGAATCATAAAAATACCCAATTCTTTAAAAGGGGAACAATTACTTATGAAGCAGCTGGCAGATATCAACTCAATTGCATCAGAAAAGAAGCTCACAAAATCCAAAATCCATTCATATTAAAAGCCTGCAACTGACATATAGCTCTTGGTCAAATACAGAATGTTTCCCTGAAGATGAGGGCAAGAGGCAAATGTATGCTTTTTCTCACATTTATTCACTACTAGGCTTGAGAGTCTAATCATTTAATAAGATAATAAAATTTAAAGACATTTAGAAGGGGAAAAGTCATCTTTATCATAAACAAAATAATCATCTGTGTAAAACATATGGTAGTATCTATAAAAAAGGAGAACTATTATGTGTTTAGCAATATTGCAAGATATTGGGTTATTAAAAGAATCCAACTGTGTTTCTGTACACTAACAATGACTGATCAGTCGTTGAAAATGAAGTCAATGCAACTTACAAAATATCTAAAAAACAAGAAATATTTAGGGACAGATTTGACAGCATCTACACAGTTCTGTATATTGAAAGTCACAAAACATTGATGAAGGAAAGTGAAGAGGAAAAAGCATGAGGGAGGAAGAGCCTGCTCAAAATCAAAAGATATTAAAATATCCGGGAAAAGGCAACTTTCACCTTTAATCCTAGTACTTACAAGGATGAGGCTGAGTGATCTTGAATTGGAGGCCAACCTCAGCTACATAGCAAGATACAGTCCAACCTATGCTGCATAACTCCGTCTCTGTCTCTTTCTCTCTCCTTTCTTTCCACTCCTTAACAAAAACTGCCGGTCCTTGTTTTGTCTATAAATTCTATACCATGCAATCTAAAGTGCTCTTTTGTAGATATTGACAAGTCAATTAGAAAACAAAAGTGAGAAGTTAAAGACAACACAGCAACAATTTTGAGAAAGAAAATGATAATTGCCTTAAAAACAGATTAAATAGAGGATAGAAATAGATCTACATCTATATATTTGGGTGATTTTCACAAGATCCAGGTCAATTCAACGGAGAAAGGATAGTTTACTCAGCCAATGGCGCTAAAAGAAATGGATATCCAAATACAAACAAGAAAATGTTGATTCTATCTTAGAACATCATGTGCAAAAATTTATTCAAATTTAACATTTTGTTTTTGTTGGGTGTTTTGCTTGTTTGTTTGCTTGCTTGCTTGTTTTTTGAGACAGGGTTTCTTTATCTAGCTTTTACTATCTTAGAACTTGCTGTGTAAACTAGGCTGTTTTTGAACTTGCAGAGATCCACCTGCCTGTACCTTCCAAGTGCTGGGATTAAAGATGTGTGCCACCACTGCCCAGTTAAAATGACCAGTTTTAAAGAACCTTTTAGAGAGAATAAAGACAAACCAAAAATGACTTTTAAAAGCCTTTGAGAGTTACCTACACCATAGTGACTGTACTAAAACCTTAAAAAGACATTTTGAATTCAACAGCATATAAAACACTAAAGTGCTTTAAGTGGGAAAAAGATGCCAGCCATCTGCTCACAGAGAATCTATTAAGAGTAACAGATATGCAACTGAGCTGATGTTTAAAATTAGTCATCATTAATCAAATCATGGTGAAAAAACTGTAACATATCTACTAAAATACCCAGAATTCCAGACTCACTTGTATCAGTCCCTGGCAAAGGCAGAGAGGATTCCTAAATCTCTTGTACTGCTGTCAACAATATAAAATAGTATAACTGCTATGAAAAGCAATTTGGTGATTTCTTACAAAGACAAGCAGACACCTGCCAGATGGTCCAACCATCTTTCTTAGACATTCACAGAAGGTGAAAGCTACATCCACTTTAAGACTAAGATGCAAATACCGAGAGCAGCTTTATTCGAAATAGCCAGAAGCTGAAACCAGCCCAAGTGCCCAACTGTATGGGATATAGCAGCACAGTCTCATCCCACCACTCAGCAGGGAAGTGGCAATCTGTGAACACAGCAATCTGGATGAAACAGAACGATTTTTTCCAAGTGAAAGAAGGCATATAAAGAATACTGTTCTAATTGCATGAAACTTTAGAAAAAAATAAACTGTAGTGTGAGCGATTATCACAACTGACCTGGGTTGGTTGGTTCAGGTCAAAGGGGAAGGTTAGCAAAGCCTAAGGAAGCCTGTGGAGATGATGGACATGCCTACAGTCTATTATGGTGGTGTTTTCATGCACACACAAATGTGTTCAGTAGATTACTTACTTAAGCACCCACACTGCCTACCTCCAAAGATGGAAGGAAAGAAAAATTCTTCTTGCTCCATGTATATTGAGGACATCTAATTGCCTTTTAGTAATATTAAGAATAGTTCATTCATATTATTTACTTACTTATTTTTGAGGCAGTGTTACTCTATAGTCCAGGCTATCCAGCTCTCATGTAGCTTAGTCTGGTTTCAAACTCACTTTGTGGTCAGAGATGACCTAGGCATCCTGATCATTTTGCTGCCATTTCCAAGGGTTGGGATTACAGGCATGGGGAGTCACTATTCCCAACAGAGGACAATGAATTTTTACAACTTTCTGCCTACTGCACAGGCAAAATCACCCCAAAGTTCCAGGCTTAGCTTTTGGGTAACTGTACATAGGTTGTGTTTAATTTTCTGAGGCTTCCAGGTCATCTGTGCAAGGTGTTATTTGAAAAAGAGTTTTTTTTCAAACATAGACATCAATATCCACTGATTTATGAAACACTGGAAACGTTTTAGATAATGTATCTAATGTAGAAATACTATTCATTGGGGGAAGCCGGATATAATGCACCTAATGACCAGAATGTCATCACTATTATAAAATAACGAGCCTCCAAATAATGATGGGGAAAGGATCTGATTTTTACTAGATGATACAAAAAGTGGTGAGTATATAGTTAATAACTTCATTGGTTCTTAACTAAGGAGATGTCTTTCAGCTGATGTGTCACATCTCTGACATTCCTGGTACCTGGATATGTTCTGCTTGCTCATCTCACACATCTACTAACCACTCAAATTAAAAAGATAAAATTCTTACTTACTCTCTCCTTTCATACTATTAGAATTATACTCAAGTGACATACTACCAAATACATTTTATAAGAGGCTAGCAGTTATGCTTATTTTTTATTGTCAGTGTATTGTTTGATAATTTCCTACACACATTGTGGAGTGTGTGTGTGTGTGTGAGAGAGAGAGAGAGAGAGGGAGAGAGACAGAGAGAGAGAGAGAGAGAGAGAGAGGAGAGAGAGAGAGAGAGGGAGAGGGAGAGAGAGAGAGAGAGGGAGAGAGAGAGAGAGAGAGAGAGAGAGAGAGAGAGAGAGAGAGAGAGAGAGAGAGAGAGAGAGAGAGAGAGAGAGAGAGAGAGAGAGTATAAGTCATTTGGACTTCTTCTTTCATCCCCCACCCTGTATTATCTCCCTCAAACCCATGGTATTGCTCTATTTCCTACAAGTTCCTTTCCCATGTTGATGTCTGGTTTTGTTTTGTAAGCAAGTTTATTCAGGGCTCTCTGAGTTCTATGGTTATTTATTTTCCACTGGAGCCTAGAGGGTTTGTCAATGGGTACCAATCTCAAGAAAATAACTCCTCCCTACTCCTTATTCAAAATCCTTTGGTAGCTAGTAATTTAGCATCAAGGGTTAAGACTCTATGAGCTCCTACCCAGTCCATAAGTGGCTGTTGTGGAGTCACTATTTATAATAATAAATCATGTTATTTATGATTTAATAAAGCTTGCCTGAGGGTTCAGGCTACAAAACTAGCCACAAGCTATAGGGGTCAGGCAGTGGTTGTATACACCTTTAAACCAAGGACTGGGGAGACAGAGGCAGACTGATCTCTGTTAATTCAAGGCCACACTGAGCTTCATGAAATCGGTCCATTCTAAAAAAGAAACAGCTCAAACAAAGGTGATCTTAGCATTTGGAATCATGCTAAGCCTTTAATCCCAGCACGAGGGAGGTGGAGATATGATATGACTGGGAGGAGAAAGGAATATAAAGTGGGACGAGACAGGAACTTGGAGCATTTTGCCTCAGAGGATTCATGGAGACAGGATTAGCTATTTTGGTCTGAGGTAGAGGTAAGAGCTAGTGGCTGGCTACTTTGTTACTCTGACCTTCAGCTTGAAGCTTGAACCCTAATATATGTCTCTGGGTCTTTATTTTTGGTGCTACAGGCTGTTTTTATGTTCAGTCTTATACAAGCCCAGAACACGCAGTCAGAGCTGCTGTGAATCGGTGATTGCAAGGTTTGTAAGCAGAGAAGATAATATTTCATAGCCTTTATCCCCACCTTTCAGATCTTAAAAATCCTTCTCACTCCTTTTGCAATGTTCCCTGAACCTTCAAGGAAGTAGCATAACTAGCTTCTTTAGGATCGAGCACTCAAATGTCCCCTTTTTTCAGCATCTTCAACAGCATCTGCATTTACTGCCCCATCCCTATAGAAAGCAGACACCTTCTAATTAAGACAAAAGTAGCATTTGTCTATGGATATAAATGTAGGTGCTTAGAAGGCAATTTGATGCAGTGTCTATTTAGCTAAACAATAGTGGTAAGTTCCCTGCTAAAACTTATGGCCTCCCTAGCCTTGAATTTTTTACCATATTTATAGTGCCAAGCTTGAAATACCTCCCTTGGCACATACTTCCTATCCACTTAGGAGCAGTTGATTGCGCCATAACAGTATTGCAACAGTAGGCACATCCTGGCTAGTGGGTTGATATTGTACTTCATAGAGTTCACAGCTGGTAACGCTATTGATGGCTTTTCTTCCTCAGCGGTCTTCACAGTACTTTGCATATTATTTTTATAAGCTTAACATTAATAAAAAAAATATAACAAAGCCTGTTTCATACAAACTATTCTTAAGAAAGTAAGAAAAAATTGGTCCTTCAGCCGATCTATAAAGTTGGATAGATCATGATTGTCATTTGACGACATCAACAAGAAGGATATTGAGCCAGAATTAAAATGAAATATAAAGTATATACATTTGAGAATTAGGGCAATGCCTTGTCAGTTGTCTAAGATCTGCATACCTAAATTAGGTCAATGTCAGAGTCTACCTTAAGTTTTAGTGATTTGCTAGCCTGATGGTTATCAGGTATCTCATATCTAAAGAAAGAACTGTCACTCTGCTCTGAGGTTCTTCCCTTAGGATGATGTATCACAGCATGCTCTTTGTTTTTCAATGGCATGATGCATGGAGTAGTGATGTCTATCAAATGGTGATTCTTCCATCTCCAAGCCCAGTCTTTCTCCTGAGTGCCTACAATCAAGCAAAGTGTGACTTTCATCCCTGAAGAGGCAGGGTGTAAGGCTCCTCTTCAGCCCTGTTTTCAGAAAAGAGGACTTTAGTCATCATCAGCCCTTATGTGGTCTCAGAAGAACAAAATGAGCCACACCCCCTCAAACAAAACCAAAAAGCAAAACATAGAAACTTCAGGAGATATGGGAAGGGAAAGAACCTCCATCCCACCCTACCCCACCACCCCAATCCCACCCTAACTCCCCCTCTTCCTCACCCCACCCCACCCCAACCACCCCAGGGTTTGGCTGGCTGAATACTTTTTCAAAGAGCTATAGTTGCTTTTTCTGGGAAAATCTAACAATCTGATGAAGAAAGTGATGGTCAAAACGGTTGCCTTGACTTCATAATGACCTTTTTTGACCTATGGCTTTGTGGTATCAGTCTGCAAGTCTATAGACTGCCCTTCATAAGCCATCCTCTAATCATGCTTACTGAAAAAGAGTCCTTATGTAAAGATAATTACACTCAGGCAATTTTAACTTAATCTTTTAAATCATTTGAACAATGGGACTTTGAGTCACCTAAATCATGTACCTACAGCTATTGTTAAAATACTCAAATGACACTTTCTTGGGAAACTTAACACCCTGTCCTTTTCCTACCCTCCCCCCAAGCCCCTGCTTAAAATGGTAACCCTTTCTTAGCAACCTCCAAATCGGCTTTGAGAATTAACTATTTAGTAAATAGTTATTGCCTTCAAAAATTATGAAAACAGTTATAAGTAAATGATATAAGAAGCTTAAGCATTAATTGCGAATGGCAAAACTACTTTTCACAAGGTGTTGCATATGAATAAGTGTTCAATGAACATTCCAGAAGAGGATCACTGTTGGATATCAGAGGTTTGTTGTGCATTGGGCGAGGTAGAGAGCAGCTTTCAAAGGAGCAGGCCTGAAGCTGGGTCCTGGAGAGTTGTGTAACAGACCAAATGTTTGGCTAGACAGAGGAGACACACAATTGCTTTTAATAAACTGTGTGCCAACATTCTGTGTTTAGAGAGTCAATATGTTCGGGGACTGCACCCTGCCAGTAAAGTCAATCCTTGTGGATGATGCTGCTGGCTTCTCTGCCAATGAGTCTTCTCTCCCAGGCCAAACACAAAGTGTGACTGGAAGTCCCAAGGGGTCAGTTAGAAATATCCCGCTTGCTGGAACTAAGATGTGTTTGTGGATTTGGTGAAGCACCTGAGCCTATTCATGACTGGACATAGTTATTAGCTCTTCATTTTTCCAAGTGGCAAACATGTTCACAGATGTTACTGCAGGGGAAGAAAGTGCTCAGAGTTTATGCTGTGAATCTGTTCTGAAGAAATCATTATGCTTCACTGTGAGGAAATGCCATCTTTATTTTGGTATTCCATTAATGTTGGAAATTTTTATTATTTGCAAGGTTGACCAAAGCCTTTTTTTTTAATCCACAAATAAACATCACATTCCTGTTTAATACAGCCAATGTTATTGGTCTTTGAAAAATAAAGAGCAGGCAGGTCATTCCTGTCCCCACCCAGCAGCTTAGTGACCTTTCCGGTATCAACAAGTTTGACACATACACTTCTATCCTGTCCTCAGTGGAATGTCTAATTCAAAATGTTGAAACTGTCAGAAGGTCCCTTTTCCTTACATGGCTAAAGTGGTAGCAAAAATTGGCAGTAATCAAATGTTACTAAGGGACATTTCACAATTTATCCCCTTGTGGAAATCAAGACATTTCCACCCCATAAAAACTATCACTTGGTCTCTTAAATTGAAAGACTTTTCTAAGATGGTGAATGGAGGGGAGTATAGCTGGCTCCTCTCTTTATTCTTCTTGCCTGAGGAAATATTTGTCTGTTAGGTAACCAGAACAATTTTGGCTTTTGTTAATTTTGTTTTTTCATATACATGAAATCTGTGTCACTTGGAAGACTGAAAGAATGTTTGGATTAACTCAAGGCTCCATTGATTGCTTTATATAAAAATCCCCTCAAATACCCCGATGGTGATTTGTCTTTGAGGGTATGATGGATGGGTTCATGGGACTGGCAGACTGGCTCCCAGATTCTATCCCTGGCTAATTTCTATTGAAATTTTTATCTCTACTCTTCCTTCTGCCGACTGAATGTGACACTGATGTATGCTACATAGATGTCCCAGGTTGTAGATGAGATGGATAGATTGCAACAGTTCCCCTGCATGTGAGATGTTTGTGTTTGAAAACATTCTCAACATTCTTGTACCAACCTAGGCTCACTCCAGCTTTTCTTCATGCTGTAGCTTGCAGCTCTAGGTTCAGTTCTTATTACCATATTAAAGTCTTGCTGCACCTGAAATCAAAGATACCCATCATGTCTCTATCTCCCAGACTTGCCACACAGCAGTACAATTTGCCATGAAATGGAAATGGCCTATAAAGCACTAAACAATACCATAACCACTAATCATGCCTGAATATTGAGTATCACATTTAATTTGAATTGCTTTAACATTTGCAATAGCTTGTTCTACTGGATAGTATAACTTCCAGTAGTGTTGACTGAAAAACAGACCTATTAATATGTACTTATTGCAGATACAGATTTCTTAACCTGGCATATAAAAGAATTCCTACTTGTATATGTCAAATACACTGTGCCCACATGCCTGTAAGCATAACCATGTAAACTGAGCCTCTCAGTCTTGTATTTCTTAACCACATTTCTTTAAACATATGTGTATATGTTTACTAAGTACCAGTATTAACTATAAATTAGCAAGTCTCACAGCAATCTCTATGCTGAAGCATCTGACAGATTTGTAAAGTAGTCAAACAATTTAGGTTATCTAAATCATGCTTTTAAAATAGCTTTGATTACTAATGTCAGGGTACTCCACCATAGGCATATACACTTTCTTCCTTATTCAGCAGAAACTGACATTTCATCAATGGGATAGTAGGCTTTTCTCTCAAACAGAATGTGGCTATGTTATTAGGGTCTCATGCTTCTCACTGTCCCCTGGGGTACAAAAAGCAAGTTCCCCTATGCTCCCCTTCTCGCAGGAGAACTTTCCTTGTCCTAAGAGCATAGGCTTTGTTTCCCAATGTATATTTACCTTCCATATTCTTTCCTTTCAAATGTTTATTACAAATGTTAATCTTCAACAGCTGGGCTTCAATAGCATTTAATAGATGCCATGAACACTTCCCTTGACCAAAAGACTGTTTTCTTTGAGCCAAGGCCTGACACGATATTTCCTCTCTCAAACACTCCTTTGTGTGACTGCTTGTTTTCCATTTACATTTCTTCTGTGTTTGGCTCCAGTCCTTTCAGTATTCTACATGAAAATGGAACTCTTGTATTCACATGTTGACATGTACATGCATTCCTTGCTGGATTCAGAACTTCAGCTTGCATGTGTGTCTTCCTCAACTTGTGGGGCAAAGCTGCTATCTGAATTCTTTTGGGCAAAAAGAGTTCCACAAAGGAAACATTCTTTATTGGACTAGCAATTCACTTCAGCTTAGTCCTTCATACTAAGTAGAGTCTCACACTATTGTGGTTTCTATCTTGGTAACTCTCTATGGTTCCATGCCCCGGCCAGCTTTGATTTGGTCATCCATAATGCTTAGAAGTGAGCTCATAAAGTCACAGTTATCTTTGTTACATTCTTAAATTTTGCAAGTAGCACAACCTTATGAATAAAAATACAAAGAAAATTTGCCAAACATGACTTTAATGAAATCATAATACTTTCTTTTCATGGATGTGTTCTCACACTGTTATAGCAACAATTATCCACACATTTCAGGGCCTTTCTTTAGAATCAACATTTTATTAGATTTTTCACATATTGTGACAGAGGTTTCACAGCTTTCCTTTCTGGTAACTACCATTTCCCCAAGTTAGAGAACAAATCTGAAATTGGGAAGAACAGATATGGTGATTTGAGTGAGAATGTCCCCCATAGCCTCATCCCTTTGAATACTTGGTCTGCAGTTGGTGGTGATGTTTGGAGTGGTCTAAAGGGTGTGCCCTTGTTGGAGGAAGTACTTCACTGTGGAAAGGCTCTGAGGTTTCAGAGTGCTATGCCATTTTCACTCCTTTCTCTGCTTTGTGCTTATGACAAAGGATATAAGCTCCGTCTGGGTGTCTTTCTCCAGCTGCCGTGCCAGCTGCTTGGTGCCCATGCTTCCATACCAGGAGAGACTCTTGTCACCTGGAAACCACAAGCCCATTCTTATCCCTTGGAAGCAAAAGCCCAGGTAAACTTTCTCCTCTAAGTTGTCTTCATCATGACGTTTCATCACAGCAACAGAAACATAACTGCTACTGTAGGCCTCTTAAGAAACACAGGGGCGGTTTCATCTCAGGTAGGCTTAATTAAGAAGTTAGACTCCGGAATCTCACACTTACACAAAACTACCACCAAGTCAGTGGCTCAGTGCTCTGATCTTCATGGACTATGGCAGGGGCAGGGGGGAACAAGGGTTAGAACAGTGTTTATAGATTTTTGGATAAGAGTTTAAGATGGGAGCAAGTGGAACTCTGGCTTGCCAAAAACTGTTCTATTCTTGTAGATAAACTAAGTGGACCCAAGATGGACCCCCTATCTAAGGCATTTATGGGTTAAGATATGGGTGCTGGGCTGGTCATGCCAGAGATTACGAGGTCAGCCCACCCATGAGGTATCCAGAAACTTCTTAGGTTTGATTACATTTTCCCATATAACTTTCCAGGCATCTGTGCTCATCCGGGTGGTATAAAAGAAGAAAGATAAGAATCCAGAGCAGAACTCATGTCTGGCATTTCTTGCCTCTACCCAGACAGAGCTAAGGATATTCCTGGCTTCCAGCCAAGGACAAAAATCAAGGTTCCTGTCTCTAAACTGCCTGGGCAGTTTCTATCTCCTATTCTCAACATTCATGGTTTGGTTCTGGTAAGACCCTTCTAAAGTGCATCTGGTAAGACCCTTCTAAAGTGCTATCTCCCCAGTACATCTTCACATGGTGGAAAACAGAAATCAATTCTGATAGGCTTCTTTTTTGTATGTTTATGTGTGGATGTCTAGTAGGTGCTCTTGTGTTCAGGTACCCACAGAGGCCAGAAAGGCATGTCAGATCCCCTGGAAGCTGGAGTTACAGTTTTGTGTTCCTGGACATGGGTACTAGGATCCAAACTCATAATCTGGAAAAGAGCAGGCAGTGCTCTTAATTGCTGGGTTGTCTCTCTAGCTCTAGGCCTATTCATGATGACACTGACTACATTGTATGAGGACTCTCCTTTCCCAAAGTGCCCCACTCCTTGGGTTAGGATTTCAACACCTGACTTGGGTGAGGATACAGACATTCAGACTACAGCACCAGAAGAGACAACCACTGTTGTCTGTCTTGACAACCACTTCTTGCAGAACAACCAATATATGGGGGGAAATTAAAGAACACAAAGGAATGAAACCTCCTACTCTTAAAGCCTGGAATTTAACATCTAATTAATGCCCAACAAAGAAAGAATTAGCAAAAACATAGGGTAAGGCAGAGGAAGCTGGTTCAGGAAGAAAAATAGCACATAACTAGGAAGCATACCCATATATAATGAGTTAAAGGAAGGCTGTGCTGGGGAGGGGATTGTATATAGGGAATTTGTACATTTTATGTACTTAACACTCATAAATAACCATAATTTATTAATAGCCCTTGGTTGGCTGATGGATAATTGAGTTCATCATGTTAAGTTTCCTTTCCAGCAAAAGTCAGTTCACTTCAATACACAGAAATACATCAGTGACTGGTTCAACTACATATTTCCAGTATTAGATGATTCAATTTAGGCTACTTTGATAGTCAGGGATTTGAAAGAAGTTATTTATATTTTTAATTATTTTTCAGGACATATGCAACAATTTTAGAACAACACTCCAGAGATCTGGGCAGAGAAATCTCCCAGAATTCTTAAAGTCTGAAGTTCTGATTGTTGCTCCTTTGGCTTAGGGTATAGAAAGCCCTTGGCAGTCTGTAAATCTGCCAGTGAGAAGGGCAATAGATTAAATGCCTCTCATTCATAATCATTTTATACATTATTCATTTTTACAGTTGTTGATAAGCTGTGTCCTTAAAGAATGGATCTCATTGGAATTGCTTGGATGCTAAATTCTGAAATAGAAATGGTTCCTACTAAGTTTTCTTCTTGGAAGTGAAAGACTTTCTGCCTAGATGCCAGGCCTAGGAAGAGCTGGGAAGCATAAGCATGGGGCAGAAAGGAGCTATTGCTTACAAAAGTTGGAGAATGGAGTTGATTTGTGGTATTTTTGTCTTATCTGTTTGACTTTTCATTTTTGTTTTGTTTTTTGAGAGAGAAAAAGAATATGAAGTTGGGTGGGTAAGGGTGTGGGAAGGATATGGAAGGAGTTGGGAGAAGAGAAAGACTATGATTAAAAATACTGTCTGAAATTTTTACCATAAAAAGCATACAAAAAAGAAATCAGAGCATATAAAAATTAAATACATATTTTTATAAAATATATAGCCTTAACAAAAAGCTGCTGAGTGGCTTAAAAATATTATGTTCAGGTGTTTTTCTTGACAATAAATAGTAATTCTAGAGGAAAATAAAAAAACACTTTTGAAAAGATATTTTTTGCTGAAAATTTATTATTATTTATTATTATTATTATTATTATTATTATTATTATTATTTGTGTGAGCCAACATGGTAATGATTTCCCTTATGCTCTTGGCTAGTAGCCATGTATTAGGAGGCATGTTCAGAACCTGAGGATGTCATGAAAAACTTCTCTAGATAGAAAAGACAGCTATCAATGCAGTTGCCAGCACTAAATGAGGTAGAAAATTTAATTTCCATTTGATTCTAGAAATCATGTTAACAAGTATTAACAGACTGATCATATGACATGTAATGCTGGCTAATTAAGTTTTGTGTTGCTACTGTCTCTTGAGAAATACTTGGATTCTCCTTCCACTGAGAAGTCATACTTACCCTCATTCCATACCTTCCTTAACTTGCGGCTTGTTTTGGACAAGAAGAGAAGGAAAGTGAAGCACTAGGCATCAAAGAATGTAATGAGATGGACTCACTTTGACCCATACTCATTCAACAATCACAGGGAAATACAGAGCCATCTGGACTACTGACTAAATAAAAACAAAGTCTTCTAATAGTCACAGCCAGAGGAAAATGGACAATCGTAAATAAGCGTTCATCTGGATGCACTCCATCTGCTTTGTAGACAAGCCAGAAACCTTCAACTTCTGCCAAAGTAGTCCCAAGAGTTCCCAGGAAACTCTCACTGTCTTTTGCAGACAAATCTTCATTTTTCCCCCTCCAAGTCACTATTGCCACGATAATGAACAAAGCAGATGTTTCTTCAGTAATATAGCCCAGAGTTGTCTAGTCCATCATACTTGCTGTTCCTGAGACAGAATAGCAATACCATACTCCAAAAACAATGATACCTAGACCAAAAGTTATACCATAACCTTTAATAAGAAAGCTATCTGTTTCTATCACCATGAAAGAATTTAGCACAAACATAGCAGTGCTGTGCAATTTCACTTTGTACCCCCTGCACTTTGTTTTAATTTATTTTATGTTCATTTTCCTCCCCCTTCCTCCACTGAGCTCAAATATGAGATCATGGTGGCTAGGTCAGAGTGGCTGACAGAAATGGGCATATGCTTAATAATCTTCACATCCAGAGGATTCCTTCTTCCCCCAGATCACTTTCCTGTGAAATGCTTCTTCATGCTTCTGGCCCACAGTAAATGAATGGTCTCAGAATAGCATTTCACTGGATGTGTCTCTCAGAATGGTCATTCATCAGGCACTTGCTGGGTACTCCTTTACAAAACACTATTAAAAAGTCTGGAGGCTTTATTATTACTATTGTGGTTATTATTAGTAACAACTGACTAACCAGAATTTTGTGGGCCAGAGTATAAGGAGATACTGAACTAAATAGAACAGAGCCAAAAAGAGTTGGAAGAAGGGAAAAGAATTATAATGTGATAGGGAATTTCTTTATAAAGCTACATTCTCTTGGGGAATTAGCATCAATAGAAAGAGGAGGAATTATATCACAGAGGGAATTAAACATCTGCAGTTGTTACTGAAAAATAGTTTCATTTAAAATCATAAAGGTTTTCCAGACACAGCTCCATGATGGAGCTCACGGGTCCCCATGCATTCTTCATTTTCCTTTATCCTTGTCTATTCTTTCATTATAGATGCTCATAACAGAATAGTGAGAGCTTGAGTATCTATGGTGACCATGGGAAGGAAACCACATGATGGTGGAGCACTAAGGTGCGAGATATAAAGCTAAATACCTAAATACTATAAAACTATATCTCTTTCCTGAACCATTTACACCAAGACTACTAACTGAGTTCAGTTATATTTCTGATTTAAACTACTGCTCCATTATTTTGCAGAGGATGAAGTTGTAACTTAAACTCATGACACAGAACATTGAGATGGTGAACTAAAACTACCAACAATTTGGACAGAACTGCATATTCATTCTTTGTGAATAAAATACTTTCAGGATAATAATAAAAAAAAGATTTTAAATGTATTGCAGACACAGTTGCTTCCCCTAGCATTTTTTCAGTATTAGAATAGACAAATGTTACACTTAAAATGCATGCTAGCTAACTTGTTGTATTGTAGAATTTACAATTCTTTAACCCATGTATGTCTTCAATATTAAATATCAAAAAATACCTTTGGGTGCCAATAAGTTTCACTGGCTAATTTTATAGATCCATCCATGGGAAATCACTTGTTCTTTCTTATCTCAAAATAGTCTAATGAGAATAAGAAAAAAACAAAAACAAAAAACAAACAAAAAAAAAAAAACCAAACCTCTTCAAAATCTTTTACGACCCGTCATTCTTCTTTTCTAAATTTTGTGCTAATGTTAAAAACAAAACAAACCAAAAAACAGATTGCCATGTTCTTAAGAATCTTTTATTCAGGAATATATAAATTAATGTTTTCTGATCCAGTAAAACCCAGATCAGAATTGCCATTTCTCAGGTCCCATGAGAGATGTCCATAACATTTGCTATCTGGTTGACTAATTACAAGCTTAGTTTTGATCTGATCTTCTTAGTTCTTATAATAGATAAGAATTGTTGGTAATATGACAATTGATTATTTAAACACAATAATATATTAATAATATTCAATTAATATTATTTAATATTCCATTCAAACAAGAATTAGAATAAAATGATTCCATTTAAAAGAAACAAGAATTCTAGAAATGGGAGGTTAGAGGATTATTCAGCGACAGGATGGCATCATCAAAGACCTAGATACATCTGCTCTCTGATAGTTTCCTGCTTCTGCCATGTCTAATACACTGACACAGTCCCATGCTCACATCCCTCTATCCTATTCCAGAGCCAGAAGCTGGAGGGAAGGATAACAACCAGTTTTATCCTCCATGCTTCCGATCCACTTGAGAAAGAGCATGCTTGCCTGGAGTCTTAACACTTTCATTACTCAAGCTGAGACCTCATAGATTTCAGGATCCCCTGTCAACTGTAAATGCACCATCACTGAAATGCAATGTTTCTGGTCTGACCCCAACTGGCTATTCCTATTTTGCATCTTACTCCCATGTAATCCTATACTCGGTAAAGTTTGAAAAGGCCCACGATATGTATGTTTTCTTGTGGACTTCAGTTAGATACTGGAGACAAGCCTACCCTGGGGTGAAAGAAAAAATGGCAAAGTAATCTTTCTTGGCCTCTTCAGTGCAAACAGGAAAGAGAACCCAAGATGGGATGAATGTTGGGTAAGTTGTTTCCAATCTGATGTGGTATTTTTCCACGGACGGAGTGGTGTCACTGCACTTGAATCTTGCCTCCTGTGACTCCGTGGCTTTCATGGTGCCTGGGGAATGAAGCCTGGCTTCAGCAGCGATATTTTCAAAAGAAGGCTGAGACTTCACCCTTGTGGTTTTGGAAAGGTTCCTCATTTTTATAATCTTGAGGTTTAAGAGCGCCGTCTGACCTGGGGGAATTCAAAGGAAAAACGTTAATGCTGTGAAATAACAGGTTTCTTTTCAGTTCAAATTGGTATGAGTTTTGTTTTTTGTTTTTTGTTTTTTTTTTCTTTTCTTTTCTCCATCAGAATGGCTAATAAGATTTATTCTCGTGTACATTTTTCCCTTTTGCTCTGCATTAGTTCTAAGGATTTATGGAAAAGATTTATTAAGAAGTTTGTTTTAAATATGAAATAGCTGTCTCGGAGGAGTTTAGACTAACTTTTATACTGAGAATTGCACTATTTCACAGTTCAGTCATTAATAAACTAAGTCGTAAGAGTTTCATAACATAAAATTATGAAAAGTTTGCCATCAGATCAAGTAATAAAGCACAATGATAAATGGGATAAAAATAGTAAAGCAAGGGGAAAATGCATAGTACCCAGTCTGGAGCCAATGAGTTTTTAAACCCCAATTTAAGCCCATTTAGATGACCCCATGATAATCATATCTACACATTTACATAGAATACAACTAGTAATCAGGCCTATGGGCTGATTTTCAAAATCTTACTTGGGTTCCATTTTGTTTCATCTCTGAAAAATACGCGTTCTAATAAACCTACCTCACTGTAGTCTTACCAACGTGGCATGATGCCAATTGTTGCCTTACTGACTAAATGGCAAACCCAGAGACACTGTCATATTTACACGGGGGAAAATCATAAGACCCTTCAAGATCAAAACGTGTTTGACCTCAGAAATGCTGCTTACAAACACAATGTGTGCTCCTAAGTTGAACACATGATAGAGTGACTGTTTGCAGGAGAGCCACATGCCAGGAGAAGGGACACTCTTCATACTGCTAGTCATGTTTTGGGCGCACATAGTTCTCATGGAATTGGCTGGGAGGCCCCTGCTGAGATCTGCTGGCAAACTGTGTTGTCCACTAAAACAACTGTGACTTTCAATAAAAACTCATGCCATGGGTGCCAAAGCAAACTTGCAAAAATTGCCCACTTACAGGCAACCCAGACAAAACCTTAGGAGGGCTAGAGTCACTATTTAAAGGCATCTTTAAAAGCCAAGAGAAATGTATCACTGATTTATTTGAATACTCGTTCTTGTAAATGGTAAAGCCACAATGAGCCAATTTGTGTTTCATACCTACATCTTGGATTGGGCTCAGCCTAATCTGGAGAGTGGATAGAGTGAGAGGCCTTGGTCACCCTTTCCTCTTAGACATTGCCTGAAGAGTTCGTAGATTTGGTGAAATTTGGTCCTAAATGTAAAGATCTGGTGATTAATTGGCAATTTGGAAGGATTCTTATTTTTATATTTTTAGATAGTATTCATTAGACTAAAGAAAAATAATATTTATAGAAAAGCAGGAAGCATGTTTGATTAAGATACTATAAACATTAATTGAATACGGTTTCTTTTTCTTCCTTTTCTCTTTCTTTTTGGTGTTTGGATTTAAGATTTTCATTGTATCCATTCAGTCTAGTGCTAAATCAGAATGTCACCATTTGACCCTGGCACAGGTACCTGGTAATGAGGATGAAAGGTACATGGAACAATTTGTGTCTATCTGAGTCACCAAATGTTCCTTCAACAGCACAAATGTGTCATGTGTTTTGTCATGTCTGGTCTTGAGCAATAGAAGCTGTTGTAGTAGTTGTAAGGGGGCTGGGCAGGTTCCTGGCCTGAAGGATATGGGACAATAATTATACACAAATATTTGTCCATAATATCATAATTTTTTAGAACAATACATAAAAACATGTAAGAGAAGTTGCTTCTGGAGCTGGGGAGGGGCTAGTGAGTAAAGATGAAAGGGTACTTATAGCTTTTATTTTAAAATTTACAGTGTAAACATGTGTATACCTGGGAGGCTGAGTTTGCACATACAGATATATAGTACATCCCAGAAAATAAATATTAACAAGACAGAGAACAAAACCTACATTTTTGTTGGTTCTGTTTTAACTGTGTGGATAATTTTCTCTACATATATATTAGTTGTCTTCTTCCTAAAATAAGGTGAAAAAAATGCAAAACAGCTAATAGCTTAAAATAGTAACTCTTTAATTATAGCAATACACCTTTTTAGTCAAGTCTGGTGTTAGAGAAAGTCAATACATCAGTGATAATAACACAAAACTTCAGCCATACCTTACTAGCCCAAAGGTGAAAACTCTGCACTTTTTGTTATGGGAGGCTGTTATGAAAAGGAGCAGTAGGCAAAGAAGAAATCTGGTAGGATAGAGCTGTAGGAGACAGGGGAGATGGGTTATTTAAGATCTGGGGGTATAATAAAAGAGTATATGCTAGGACAGAATCTGGAGAGGACTAAGCTCACCAGGCAAGGTTCATCACCACGAAAGAGCCCTGGCCATGTTTTGCTATAAGGAGATGCTGACCAGCTTGTGTGTGGCTGCCCTTAGTGGACCCAGCTGATCTTTGCATCCCTCTTTCCTGAAATCTGGCTTTGGCCTCACATCTCAGAGTCTAAGTTGGTTACATATCAGACAACTCCTACCTTCACTGCTGCCCACTGTAATACTTGCATTACAGTTGCAATGGGAACAACTGGCTTCTATTTCTTGTCTTGTCCTGTCCTGTCCTTTCTCTAACAGACGCGTGTATGTCAAAAGTGATTTTACTCTCAGTCATACATTCACCCAGCTACAGTCGAATGTCTGTAGCTCATATGCTTGGAGGCAGATGGTGCTAAGAAGATTATGGGCCAGGAAATGAGCCTGCTAGGAGCACCATGCATATGTCAAAGGTGTCCTCATGAAGGAGGTAGAAATAAGACTGAATTGTGCTACCCTCTGTGCCTGCTGTTTCAAGCACAATGGAAGTCCTTAGCTATATGCTCTGTGTTTGGAAAGAACCTGTTGGCTCTCAGCATTTTAGAAACAAATCATCCTTGCTTAAATCCCACTTCACAGACTGTCCAGAGGACAAGGCTCAACATTGCCACTACTGCCATTTTAGACTAGCTAAGTCTTTTTTCAGGACTAAAGGGTACTTATCAAGGTGTTTGTCAGCATCTCTGCTATCTAGCCATGGGCAACACTCCCCATGTGATACAAAGTAATACAAAGTTATCTCTAGGTTAGACATTGCCAAATGCCCCTGGCAGAAGAGTAATGATCTCCACTTGAACATAACTGATTGAAGATGATTTTGCTGTAACATTTCATTTTGGTTCATAAAGAGCTAGGGTGGGTGTTTGGACAACATCGGTTTTATCTGACATCCTCATCCCTTTAAGCTGCATGCTGCCCCATCTGGCTACCCCATTAGGTACCTGGCTAGAGTCAGGGGGACTCAGTACAGGTCCTCCAGATGAGTTAACTTACCATGTCAGTGCCCAGCATGGCATCTGTATGGCAGTCACACTTATCCTTAAAATACAAACTTTCTATTTTCTAAACTTTTCCTATGTGGTTACTGAAACCTTTTTGGCATCTTATCACTGACATTTGGAAAACCAGGAAGTGGAGAAAGACAGAAAACCACTGACAAAGGGATATCAGGATCACATACTGCCTTGTGCAAGACCCACCAACACTTCCTCCTCCCCTCTTTTAAAGGATGGCATCAGGGGCCATGACTGAAAGTTAGGGTTTAGATTCCTTACTTCTCACATAGATCCCATTTATCAAATCTTGAGTTGAATCTGAGACTTTTTGACTCTTCCCAGCCCCATACACTGGAATGGAAAAGGATCATTTTAATGGATAAAATGGTGAGAAAATGAAGGGTTTTTAATTTGCTGTGCAGAAGAAATAGGGAAAAGTCATGAATGAACTGATTGTAGATCATTGGTGAAGTTTTCAGAGAATGTTTCAGTATGAGAAAGGAATAGAAACTATATGATGGGAGAGAGAGAGAGACGGTTAAAAATGAAGGAAAATATAAGAAGAGTGAGACATAGGGGCTTAGACCAATCTTTCTTAAGAAGAAAATGGGAGTGTGTATTCATTGCAGATGCTTTCTGTTTAATAACAAAAAAATTAATAAGAAATACACCAAAACGAATATCTCAATATTCAATATAAGGTATCATGTTGTGTAAGTATTAGAAAGCCGCAATCCCCAAAACTGCCCAAACCCATCAATGTATTAAATGGTAGATGATGAATGAACAAACCAATTTTAAAGTCAGTACTTAAAAACACTAGAACTGTCATGGAAGGCAGAGATACAGCTCCAATGCAGGGTTTTTCTCAAGAGGAGACACCCAAATGTGGTAAAGAGAAGGAAGCTACAGAATATGAGAAATTGAAGGTGTACAGAGGAGAGAATAAATGTCAAATAATACTAGAGAGATGAAACATTGCTTTCTTTGAGAATGATAGGAAAATGAACACAAGATGGAATATTTTAATAACTCACCATCTTCAATTAAGAAACCGAAATGTCTTGCTAGCCAGCATGTAGTGAGCTATCTCAATGGATTGTTCGCAGCCACTTACAGACTGATTTCCTGCCCTACACTTTCCCCCTTCTCACTCCATACTTGACTAGAAAAGAAAAACAGAAGAAAGTTAAATGGCCATAATATACCAACGAAAAGTCAAGATATTACATTGTCATTAGCCATGAACACCAGTTTCAACCAGCTGTAATAAACTCATGAATATGTATATATTGAGCCCTCACTGTTTATATGCCATGGTGCTTCAGACATGCCAAATGTCTGAAGAGAGGCAAAGTTATTTCAGAAAGTTCATATTATTTCAACAGGAAATCTGAGTACTAACCTGTTTTTGACATTTTATATTTTTTGTCATCTTCAATTGGTCATTATCACCTTAAAAATAGTACTAGAAAGTGTGAATTTGTCTGGGGGAGTAAATATAAGCATCTGTCTTGAACAAGTGTTATGTTTGGTTGTGATTTAAGGGAGCTGGAGGAGCTGAGCAAATAATTGCCAGGATGACAGGAAAGCCAGGACTGCTCAGACCCAAGGCAAACACTGAAAACCTACAAGGGTTGCTCCTTGAAACAATAGGTTTTATAACATGAAATATAGAAAGTATACCATTATCACTGAATGCTAAGTATAATAATGAAGAAATATCCTCTGCCAATAGAAAGAGCCATTTCTTCTACATAAAGTGAGAGGAAGATTTAAGTGGACACAGGAATGAGATGGTTGGGGGAGGGAAAACAGAGTAGGGGGGTAGCCAAAACTAAAGATATATGAAACAGTCATATGGAAATCTACTATTGTGTAAGTGAATCAAAAAATTACCAGAAGTAAAGTGTGGATATAAAGTCAGGTGGGTATGGGCCACAGGGATGGATTTTAGAGAATTTGTGGGAGGGGTAAATATGGTCAAATGCACGTAGGAAATTCTCCAAGAATTAATAAAGATCTATATTTTTAAAAGTAGAATGAGAAAACTGGATTGTGAAGGGAAGTGTCCTGCATGGATGAACAATGGTTTTTAAATGAAATTTCTAGTCCTTGGTGTTGCTCTTTTGCTGCAGCTATTGCCTAAGAAACACAAACACAAGACTCAGTGCCCACACAAAGTTTATTGAGAGAGGAGAGAGGAAAAGGGGGGTAGCTGGTGGCCAACTGAAAGTGGGGAGAGAGAGAGAGAGAGAGAGAGAGAGATAGAGAGAGAGAGAGAGAGAGAGAGAAGGGGCCCCAGAGAGAGAGAGCAAGAGAGCAAAGAGAGAAGGAGCAGGAGCAAGAGAGAGATGTGCTTGGCGCGCTTGCTTTAAAAGGGTGTTTTGCACATGCGTAACCGGGTCCCCTGCGCAGCCAGGTAAAAGCTTGAACAGCTAGGTAAAGCCTGAGGTAGTGATTACGTGGCCACAGGCATCCCACCCATCAGAGGCGGGGTCCACAGACTGCTGAGCCCCAACATTCCCACCTCTTATTGCTATTAAAAAGGTGGGGGTTGGGCGTGGCAGGTTAGGGAATAAGGATGTTGAGTTCTCAAAAGACTGCTTCCTGCTGACTTGGGGCATTGATCATCTTTTGGGGGATCAGAGAAAGCTGGGGTGCTGCCACATCCTGGTAGCTGGTTGTTTCATTGCAGTCCTGACTGTATGGAACTCTGGTGTCTCTCTGAGACCTGGTGAGACGTTAGTAGAGCAGAGGACAAGGTTAGGTTTTTCTTTTTGGGTCTTAGTACTTAATAGGAGAAATGTAAGGTGGGGGAGGAGTTCCTAAGGGGGTCCCAGGACAAGGGAAGGAAGTCCTGAGGCCAGGAAGAAGTTGAGTAATATTTATTTGGAGTGAATCTGACCTGTGTGGATGGATCCTATTCGGCTCCCTGGAACTTACAAGAATCCTTTGAGTTTGTTTTCACATAAATATTAAGACACATTAGCAGCATACTCATGTTAGAAATGATTTGGCTGAAAGAATTAACAAATACAACTGACTGATTTTTAGCACAATGAAAAGCACCTTAGTTTTGGAGCTAATAGATACAGTTATGATCGTATAGTGGCATAGTATGGTGTCAGAATTGGATTAGTAGCTCATTAAAACTTTATTGATTAATGTTAAGACTATAAACAGTAGCAACCTTAAAATATCCATTTCTGAAATATGTTTTGTAACAATTGGAACCTTGGCTGCTGCTTTAAGCTGACAAAACTACCAGTCGTCAAAAGCATCAGAGTTCTTGAGAAGGATAAAATTCTACCTGAATGATTAGAGAGTAACAGAGACTCACTAGCTGGCAGCATGGACAGCCACTCCCAGGTCCTCCACAGTTGTTGAGGTTAGAGGCTTTAAGGACATCTGCCTGCTGCTGATGGCACATGACCTGTGGATTAGGAGCTTTTGGAAGACTTACATACTGTTGGCCCAAGCAACGTGGAGAAAGTCGATTCCACTGCCCTTTTGTCCACAGTCCTTAGAGCCCTTTGCAGCAGTTGAGATGATAGGCAGAATTGCTCAGTGGCTAGCATTGCCACTTTTGTGGGTGGAGCTTCTTCGGTGTCCATCAATCTTCTTGGAGGAAATGGGTGGTGCCAGCAGCTGGCCTGTCTCTCTGTTATAAAAGCTTTTTAGTGAAACATGTTAAATGCCATATTCTCTAGATCTCTGAGCATTTGAGGGCTGTCTGTTTAGTATACCTTAGTATATAAAATTTGTCTTTAGTTACTTGCCTTAAGCATATAGGTGGCTAGGTAAGGCTTTATCCCTGTAATTAATCTGTCTGGAAAACTGGATCCAAGCTGAGAGGCTGTGGAGAGATGGTATACTCAGAGCCCTCCAGCTTGACTATAACTGATTTTAACTTAGTAGGTTAGACATACACTTGTAAAGGACAAAGAGGTAGAGAAAATCTCCCTTTTATAATGGAGGCTTAAGCTTTATAAACAGCTTACAGGAAGGACTGGGTGGCATAAATATTTTGTTAGTTTGAAATAGGCCTTTATAACCTTAAATGTTTACCACCATTTAAAGACACATAATAATTTGAAAATATTTGACTTAGTACAGCTGAATTTAAGTTGTATAGAGTTAGCTTAATTTTATATAAAGTTAAATTTAAATCATATGTACAGATATAACATAGTCAGTAAAAAAGAAATTAGAGACAAAGAATAAAAGGCAAAAGGTAAATGAATTACAGGTTCTGTTGGTGGCAGAAGCTGGCTAGACTGTCCCTCTGCCCAGGTGTCTGGTGTAGCAGATTAAAGAACTACGGAGGTGGGGGGCTTAGCAGGCCACATGGTCAAGATGGCAGCTGCCATAAATACATTCCCAACAGCTGGCAGAAATTACAAAGTTTTGAGATATAATTTCTTGAGCAGATGCTTCCTCAGCCCAGCCCACTGCCCTAAGACAGGCTGTAGCTGTGGCGGGCAGGAGAGTTTTAGAGTGGCGGGAAGAGAACAGAAACAAGTTTAGGGAAAGAGATTGTTTAGCAGAGAGGTACAAAAACTCCTTCCATCTGTTCGCCGGCAGTAATTTGAAAGATCCCGTAAGATATTGGGATCTAGAAAGCTGTTACGCAGCCAATTTTAATTATTTTTAGGGGCTATCTAGGCCACTTTTCAGTATAAAGGTAAATAAGTCTGGGTGCCTTAACAAGTGGCATTAAGTGAAAGGGTTTTAAATTTTCTATTAGGCATCCCAGTGGAGTGCTGGGAGGTATTTCCTTGGTCGGTTTATTCCCCATTGGTGAAGTGAGAAGTGACCAATCAGTCTTGGAACTCGTCAGCTCAAGAGTGTGGCCACACGATAAGCAGAGAATGGCAGAGCATTATTCAAAGCTCGTCAGCCCAAAAAACGTTGCCAGGGCCAACAGAGGCCAGAGGACTCAGCAGTCCCAGAGGCTTGGAGCCGGAATCAGATATACTGCCTGGGGCAATACGTCTTCCACCCTTGAGGAAAGTACCCAGCCCTAAGGAAATGGGTTGAAAATTTTTTTTTTAAAAAAAAAAGGGTACCTTACCTAATTGAAGCCGGTGTGGGATGGTATTTCCAGCAAATGGGTGGATGGAAGTGGGCCTCTGGTTCAGAATCAGGGTCCCCAAATGTCTCTGGCTAGCCGCCCGCCAGCAGACGGCCACTGAGTCCTTGAGGAGAGCCTGACCGAGTTTCGGCACCAATGTTGTTCTTTTGCTGCAGCTATTGCCTAAGAAACACAAACACAAGACTCAGCACCCACGCGGAGTTTATTAAGAGAGGGGAGAGGAAAATGGGGGTAGCTGGTGGCCAACCGAAAGCAGGGAGAGAGAGAAAGAAAGTCAGAAGGGGCCCCAGAGAGAGAGAGAGCAAGAGAGCAAAGAGAGAAGGAGCAGGAGCAAGAGAGAGATGCGCTTGGCGCGCTTGCTTTAAAAGGGGGTTTTGCACATGCATAACCGGGTCCCCTGGGCAGCCAGGCAAAAGCTTGAACAGCTAGGTAAAGCCTGACATAGTGATTACGTGGCCATAGGCGTCCCACCCATCAGAGGCGGGGTCCACAGACTGCTGAGCCCCAACATTCCCACCTCTTATTATTATTAAAAATGTGGGGGTTGGGCACGGCCCAACAGGGTCTGGAGACTGCAGGTTTCTAACACTTAGTATGGGTTACCTCCTTTTGAGTTATGAGTCAGAGAAACCCAGAGGTTCCCAAAATAGTACAGACTATTGCCATTACCCTTAACTATCCACTAAAGCTAGATAGTACTGCTGGCCATGTCAGAGGAGTAGCAGATGGCAGTTGACTTCAGGGTCACCAGGAGATGAATCCCTGATGGGTGAAACTTGGATAGGGAAGTCCCTGAGACCGCAGACTCCAGAATGTCTTTTGCTTCTGCTGTGCCTTTTACAAGTTTACTGCTGCAAACATCTATTTCTAGTATCTGGCATGGCGTGAATGAGTATAGGGAGATTCCCCACTGCCTGTAATGTAGAGTGTTTATTTCATGGAAATATCCCATTCTACTGGCTACTTTTACCTCTGGGTTATTATGAAGATGACTTTTTTTCCTAAGCTGAACTGTCTAGTTGATAATAATAACAATGTTAGTTTAAATAGAGTTTTATGATTAAAAATAAATACAAAGGAGTGTCAGACAGCTAAGGCCTGTAAGTTTTTTACCTGAGGAGCTGCAGATTGCAGTTCAGGCTAATGATTAAGGAAAACAATTGAGACTCAGTAGCCTTAGTTTAAATTCTTTTAACCTTAATATTGGGAGGTGTGTTCACAGATTTCAGAGGGCATCATAGCTGAAACAAAGCTTTGAAAATAACTTAAAGTTAGACTAGGATGTTTTTGTAAAATAGCTTTGAGGTGAAAATCCCAAGAAGAAAATCTAAAGTATTAGAAAGGCACACTGTTGAGTGAAGAACTCTTTAAGGTCAGGGAACAAGAACAAAGCAGCCCAATTGTTATTAGGTGGCATGCCTTTCTTACTAGGATTGGTTGATGACCAAAGGTGATGGTTAATCCCTTATGCCCATTTCTTCCCTCAATCTCCTGATGTAAAAAGCTATTGATGAGTGGGTATGCACCCTGACTGGTTACTTTTCATTTCTAAAAGTTAAGGTTTGTGATTCCTTGTAAGATTACCTTTCAAGATAAGTAGTAAAGTGATTGGTCCTTTCTTTGTAACAGCAAAACACAGCCTGCTAGTAAAAGACCTGTCTGAGAAGAATACCTTGCTTACTTACACTGTTAATTTATAACAAGTTGCTTGGGTATGAATATACATGGGTTCTTATGAATAATTTGTTTTTTTACCTGTAATACATAAAATGTTTAATTATGTTAGGGATATGGAAAATTTGCTGTTCTTTTCTTTCTTTTTATTTCATTTTACATTCCAACCACAGTTCTCCTTCACACCCCCTCACCTCCCCACGGCCCACACCCAATCCACTCCTCCTTATGGGCTCCCATGAGGAGTCAACATAGTCTGGCACAATAGGTTGGGGCAGAGACAGGTCCCTCTCCCATGGCATCCCACTATAGGGAATGGGCTTCAGCAAGCTAGCTTTGTACCAGGTTTGTATCATGGTCCTACTGCCAGGGTGCCCTCTAAAAGTTCAAGTTTCACTACTGTCTCCCACATACAGTTCCCTGGAGTCTCCACAGTTATGGGTCTAGAGTTCATGAGTTTCCACGAGCTTGATTCAACTGTCTCTGTAGATTTCTCCATCATGACCTTGACCTCCTTTGCTCATATATTCCCTACTCTCTCTTGTTAACTGGATTCTTGAAGCTTGGCCTGGTTCTTGGTTGTGGATCTCTGAGCCTGGTTCCATAACATGCTGTTTCTTATTTGTATTCATTGTAATTATTCACTTGAAAAACAGAATGAAACCACACTGTAATTTCTGTATTGCCTAAAAAATGTGTTGAGATATATAAGCTATAGAGGAAAAATAGAGGGAATACAGAAGGAGAAGGAAAACATCAAGAAACAGAGAATTAGGAAGAAAACATTAAGAGAGTTGGAAGATAAACATCAAGAGAAACAGGAGACATTTCTGGATAGTCATAAGAAAAGAGAATAGAGAATACAGAATCAAAATAAGAAAAAGGAAGGAAGGAAGGAAGGAAGGAAGAAAGAAAGAAAGAAAGAAAGAAAGAAAGAAAGAAAGAAAGGAAGAAAGAAAGAAAGGAAAGGTCTGAAGGAAACTTTCAAGAGAGTATGTGAGTTTCTTTTCCCTTAACCCCCTCAGATAAAAGAAAGTCATAGTACTTGTGAACTCCATGCATTCCCTTTGAGCCTGTGCTGCTGGAGGCTGGTCCCTTGGGCAGCAGAAAGATATGAAGGTGTTGCTAAAGACATCACACACTTTTGTTGCAAGTATTGGAAAAATCAAGCTGAAACTGAGCTGTAAGCTTCCTTCATACTGTCTAGCTTTCACAATGTCTAATGGTACTATTCGGGCTGGTGGAGGAGAGAAGTCATGGATCTTCCAGCTCCAGCACCAGTTAACAGGCAAGATGTGCCCCTGTACAATAGTGGCATGATTGTTATGGAGGTGACCACATATATTCTTACTGGATTTGAGGTCCCTTCCATAGGAGGGAATTCCCATTGCATTTGGAAAACCCAGTCAAAAGCAATGGCAGTAGATTTCATAGGCTCTGGAGAATTCACTACTGCTGCTTTGCTAAATGCACATGGTGTCAAAATGCTTTCTAATTGTTTATGACTACACCCATGCACTAGTGCTGTTCTCAACACAGGTGGGTGAGAAGTTTCTGCTTCCAGGGGCTGGCAATTTCAGTTATATAGCCTGCATAGCACCCTTAGGCACTATGAAAGCTAGCCAGAAGGAAGGATGCTTTCAGCTCTGTAGCAAGTATGTTTTCCACTAGCCTGCCTTGTCCCACCGCTGCGTCAGCCCCAAATAATAATACACGGAGACGTTTTATTTGATTTAAGGCTGTTGGCCAGGTACTAGTTTCTTACTGGCTAGCTCTGTCTTAATGATTAACCTATTTCTACTTATCTAAGTATTTTCACATGGTCATCTTATCGGAGAGCGGTGGGTGTTCTACCTCTCTGGGCTCTCCATCTTGACTCCTCCAAACTACTTCCTCTTTCCCCCTAGTCTCCTAGCCCCACCTATCTTGATTTCCTATTGACGAACAGTGCTTTATTCATTAACCAGTATGAGAAACATATTTACAAAATAACATCTCCCATCACAGCTTAGTTTGAGCTTAATTTTTTCTATATCTTACAATGGATAACTGGTCAAAATGCTGACAAGTGGCTATTGATATTAACTACTCAGCCCTAAACAGAATAACTGTGTCACCCTTTCCAAGGATCAAGGAGCATCACAGAAGAGGGGCCAGACAAAGCTGGAGGACAGGGTGACATGCCATGAAATGCTTTCCTGTGGATATGACATGGTTATTGCATTTAATGGTTGTTGGGAGAGGATCAGTCTTTCCTGAATGGTGTGGCTAGTCGTTAGTGATCAGTTTTCCTTGCTTAAGTAACTAACCCACCATGTCCATGTGAGCAACTCTAATTAAACTCTGTCTTCTGTCCCCTCTCTGAGGAGGCAGTCTCTCTTTCCCCCTCTGTCTGTCTTTCTGACTCTATGCTTCTTTACCTCTTTTCTCTTTCCTTCCCTTATTTCCTTACTCCCCACCCTGCCCCAATAAAACTTTCCACATAAGCCTAAGGGATGACTGTCCCTCACCCTCGGTGGTCCCAGCCTTCACATAGTATTCCTAACAATGAATACTGTTGGGCATACACTCAGAAGCAGACAGTAATGAGAATGGGCTAAGAAAGGCAATAGAGTAATATAACCAAAGTTATATGTGTGTATATGGTATAAATGATAAATAACATATATATGAGAAAGTGTGAAATAACTAAATCAATAAAAAACAGAATAGTTTCAACATAGTATTTTTATTCACATTTGCTTCTTAATCCTTCCTTGCACCCCTGCTTGTGACCTCCCTGCAACAACAACCAGAACAAAAAAAAAAAAAAAGTTCAATTTGTACTATCTATATATTCACTGCATCAAGGTCTAATTCCCAGTGATATGCTCCCCCCACACACACTAGAACTAAGTCCTTCCCCTCCTACACCCCTGCTAGAACCCATCTATTGTGGAGAGCAACACTCAGTGTCTTGTCACAGTTTAGAGAATTCTCTTCCAATGCCTTCTGTTCAGGATATTATTTTGGGGGGTAGGAGTTGTCACAGAAGTCTTCCATGTCCCTCTTTCTCAGCTGTGTGTCTGCAGTCATCGATATTACTGCCAAAGTAGCCTATTTGCTCTTTACGGTTTGAGGGAGCATGGATCATGGGCATCCACATGGGTTCTGACCACAGCACAGACCACAGAACAGAACTACTAGTTACAGTGTGACCTTCAGCAGCACATATACTAAAAAAAAGAATTCTTTTGAAGAATAATCATATACTCTTATTAAAGCACTGAATCTTAAAAAGGAAACGGAGTCTTTCTATCTGCCTTAGCAAAGTTTTTATTATGTCAAACATAAAACAAGAGAATCCTTTGATAGTTTCTGTTGTTGTTAGAGTCTGAACTCATGGCTCAGTTACCTGAACAAGTAACTTTAAGTCCCCTGTTTATGTCTCATTGGTTTAATAAAGCCAAACCAACATGTTTTTCCCCCAAAGACAGCAGGATATATAGACTGGTATTATTTTTTCTTTTTTATTTAATATTTTTTTTAATTTTACATATTGATCCCAGTTCCCTCTCCCTCCCATCCTCTCTTGCCCCCCATACCCTGTCATCCCATCCCCCATCCACTCCCCAGGGAGGGATCATCAAAGACTGATAGGCTGGCATTATTCAGTTGTCCTCTTCGGCTTGAGTTCATCTCTACATAAGTCTGCACTAAAGTACAGAAAAAAGTCTGTTTATTTCTCCTTTTCAATGCTCTTTTCTCTTGAACACAGATAAAGGAAACTGCTCTGTGCTGTTCTGGCCAATTATGGAAGGGCTAGCATAGTTCCTGTGGTCTCTTGATCACTTTTCTGTACAATACTTTAATCACAAGGTCATTCACCATCTGCCTTTTGCCTGTGTGTCATCTGGTGTGCATTCCCCAAGGGAGCAGCAAAACCTGTCTTTGTGGGAGGCAATGCTATTGCATCGGCTTGTGGTCCACGGAAGGGCCACAGTCCATAAGCAGGTAAGAGGTAAGCCTGTAACCCTAAAGTACGACCAGGAGGATTCTTTACAAAGGTAACGTGAGATCTAAAGTGCAGCTGCAAAGCCCTGCTGCAGAACAAGGACATGTGTGTTGCTGCATAAGGTCAGACGGATGCTTTTTCACCTCCTAGAATTTAAAGTGGACCATTTCCCCCTTCCAATTTATCATAAGATGTTTTTTTACAGTGCTTTAAATTTCAAATTTGATGTAGTTTGTAAAACTCGGTGCAAAGGTTATTTTGTGACTAAAGTGGTGTGTGTGTGTGTGTGTGTGTGTGTGTGTGTGTGTGTGTGTGTGTGTGTGTGTTTTTGAAAACTTTTTTGTCTTTTTCTTTTTAGGTAAGATTTGCAATCTGACAGCAAGATCTTCCAAAAGGCAGAGTGGACCACAAATCTTTAGGTGGGAGAAAAGCATGTCACTGGAGGTTTCCTTTGAATTAATCTTGCAGCCAGCTACAAGTCCCTTAATGCCCCCTGGAACTCTAGTAACTTTATATTTCAAAGAAGTTCACTGCAGCTAGACCTTGTGAGTTGTTATAGAATTTGAGATAATGGATGTGAGGTGGCTGGCACTCACTGTTTATGAGTTAGATAATAAAAATGAAGCAAATAAGAAGTTGAATCTGGAGGATGACCAGGAGTTGGAGTCCAGAATTCAAGGTCATTCTGGGCTGCATAGCAAGACTATATGTCAGAAGAGGAGAAAGAGGGAGGACAAGCAAGAGGAGGGTGAGGATGAGAGAGGAGGCGGAAGGAGAAGGAGGAAGAGGGAGAGGAGAGAGGGGGTAGGGTAGGAGAGGGAGGAGGAGGATAGGGGATAGGAATAACAACTTTGTGACCTAGAGCAAGGCACCATCAGAACTATTTCACTCGACCTCACAAACATCCTCTTGACATCTTGCTACAACCATGGAGGGGCGAGAGGGCAGGGTAAATCCTTGCACACAGAATACAGCTCCAGCCAAATCTAAATAAACATAAAAGAATTATCAATAGCTTTTGGGGTAAAATCCAGGCTTTCATCAGTAAGGACACAAGAAGATCATCAAAAATACCAACAAGGAGAAGGGAGAATTTTTCCTGCACTATGAAAATCATCATGATTTATTCTTTTAATGAAAAAGGCTGGGGAAGGCACACCAGCTGTGGTTTATGAGGGGGAAGTGAGCCAGAATTCCTTTGTGACAGGGTCTTTGCCACAAGGGGTCAGATCTGGAGTATGGGTGGATACTGGCATCACCCACCACATTGACATAAACATGCTCCAGCATCCCACAGTCTGTGGTGACTGGCAAGGCATTTGGATGAGACTGCGTCAAGCAAGGCAGCCCAGCTTTCTCTGCTGGTGTTGAGCAGACTTTGGATCAAACGTTTTGGGCTGGAGCAGAAGCGGCAGGTTTTAAGGTTACCCACTCAACACGTGTGAGCAGTTTAGCCTTGGTTGTAAATCACAGGCTTTCCCTCCAGTGATAGAAATAAGGATGCGTAAATATTTCGGATTCATCAGCCTCCAAGTATTCTTTAGATGTCTTGGGTTCACCCAAACAGAACACATCGTGCGAGCACATTCTCCCTCGATTTTTTTTTTAAGAACTGTCTCTGATTTATGTAAAATAGAATCCATATGTTTCTGCCTCGCTTACACTTAAATAATCAAATGGTTGTGTGTTGTAAGAGCTGTTTGCTGTCCAAGCTGTCCCTGAGCTCAATACCCTGCCCCTCCTCCCAGAAACACAGACAGTTCAATTCCTTTTAAAAAGTCCAAGTGAAAGAGAGGGGAGAAGTGGGGGAGGGGAATAACCCAGAAAGGCCTGCTTTGCCAAGATGAAATAATCTGAAGTACCACAGACTTCAATTTAGGCAGAAATGGCTAGCCCAAGCATTTCAAATGAGTCCAGAATACAGGGTGAAAACAATCAAAAGCAGCTTCAAGCACGCACACGCACGCACACACACACACACACACACACACACACACACACACACACACACACACACACACACACACACCCAGAGCTGGCGACTTGGTAACCACACCCTGAAGAAAGAGAGGGGAAGGGTGGGACCTCAGCACCCAGCTAACAGCTACTCAGGCCTGTCATCCCTGGTTCTCTGAAAGTAGCCTGCCAGTCCAGATACAGAGCTCTTCCCATTTTTAGCTTGGAAATGCAAGCTCTTGTGGTATGTTGTGGTGCCATAACCTCACATATCCTGTCATTCTGTCCTCTGGCCACACAGACAGCCACGGAACTCAGTTTGTGTGTGTATTTGGAAAGGTGTGTGCTTATCTATGGTGCACTGTCTTGAGAGACAGCGTTTAGCTCATAATAGGATCAAGATATGCACTTTGTGTAATGTGAGAAACGCATTAACTAGAGACCTGTGAATCAGCCAAAAGCCAACTGCAAAGCTGTTTGCTTACCTCAACACTGAGTCACTGACCTCTTATCTGCTCTTTATGTCACTTTAGGTCTGTGTGCATAAAGTGATTAGAAGAAATGTATCAACATTAGAAATACTATGGTGATAATTTAATCTTAAAAATCTGTGGAGGATATCACTACTCACTTTTATAGCATTATTACAAACTAATATGTGAAGTCCTCATGGTTCAATGTGATGTTTACATCTGAAGTCTGCAGTGACCCTTCCCCAAAAATGAATAATCCTGTGGATCGCTAGCTCCACTGATTAGTTTTTGTCAACTGGACACACAGGGAACCTCAGTTGAAGCTACTGACCTGTAGCCATGTCTGTGTGGCTTTTTCTAATTGGTTATTGATGTGCAGGGCCCAGCGCACTGTAGATGGTGGTGCCATCTTCACATTGGTGGGCTTCATATTGGTGGGTTATATAAGAGGCTATGCAAGCCAGTGGGCAGCATCTCTCCACTGTCTCTACCTCAGTTCCTGCCTCCAGGTTCCTGCCTTGAGTTTATTGCCAGGTCTCCCTAGACAATAAATTGTAACCCCTTCCTCCCCAAATTAGTTTCCATCAGAGTTTTATTCTAGTAACTAAAAGCAAACTAAGACACATACATACCCCAGTTATCTAGGAGGCAAGTTAACAGTATAATATGTTTATTTCCTCACTCTAAACCTAAGAAACATTAATAATATATTGCTTAATCTTACCATAATGGGTAGTAGGAGTTAACAGCTTGGTGTGTCTTAACCATGCACACTCCTGCTTACACACACACACACACACACACACACAGTATACATATGCAGTTTATTGAGTTTCTGCTATGGTATTAGTAAAGTGCTCCTAGCTATAGAGGTGTACTTTCCCATAATTATAAGCTGTTTTAACTCTCAATCTTTATGCTTGAAGAGTATTCCAGTATAGAATGGTACCACAGTTACCTTAATATCTCTAAGTACTTTTATACATGAAAATACATTTTTAGATAATTCTTCATATATATTTTTAAATGTTGAAGTTGGGTGGTGGTGGCTCTTGCCTTTAATCCCAGCACTCAGGAGGCAGAGGCTAGAGGCAAACTCAGGCCTCTGAGTCAAGGCCAGTCTGGTCTACAGAGCCAGTTCCAGGATAGCCGGGGCTACACAGAGAAACCCTGCCTCAAAAAAAAAATATTGAACTAGTTTTTAAAGTGTTTAAAATATACTCTAGGGCATATTAGAAAAATAAATTATGAATGACTTCTACAGCTGGTGGTTGCTTGCATTTCAGATCAAGGCAGAGAACTCCTTTTGAAAAACAGAATATTGTGTTTGGTAGATAGGGGGGCCTGCTTTATACAGAAAACCTTTTCTAACTTCCCTAGATAAGAGGATCAGGAATATATCAAGTACATGCTAGGGACATTTTCTTCCACAGAGAATAAGCTGTGTTTCCACATAAAGAACTGTTGCAAGCTCATCTGCCTCTGCTCCTGGGAGTTCAGTATGTTGGTCTACATCCCAGGAAAAGTTAAGGTCCCAACCACCTTTCAGTCTATTCCTACTTCCTTTGCCACCTTGTTTTGAAGTTTACTAAGCAGTTGCTGAGAGTCAGTCCTGTCCCTTCTGTTGTCAGGTTGCCAGGATATATCTAGGCAACGGAAGCTGGGGTTCCTTTCATACAGCAGCCCTACATACAAACTCTAAGTCCCACAAGGGAAATGTGAATCTTGGAGTTCCCATCTCTAGCACTATCCTCCCTGGATCCTCAGAGGGGGTTGGAATGCCACAGTAAAGGCCAAACATCTAGAAGGGGACAGATACTACAAGGTAAGTCTGGTAGACTGTGGTACTCTTGTCCCTTAGCTCCTCGGTCTGAAGCTTTTCTTTCAGACAGCCTTTACTTACTACCTTGCTTTCCTCTACACCATTCTTACCAGTGTGAGGGAAAAGAAATTAAAATAGAAAGTAGTTCTAATAATAGTATTTCCCAAAACAGTATTTTACTTCTTTGTGACAGTATTGACAATGAGACATAAACTGTTACTTAAGTGCTGTAATAACTAAAAGATAATCAAATCTCATTTAAAGACACAACCCAATAATTTTCTTCAAAGGAAAGTATGTTTTTAACACTAATGCAGGATTAAATTTACTGGCCCTCTTATCCACAATAAAAAGTCATAAAAGGTCCAATTACCAAGTTGAATTAAATTTTTTTTAAAAAAAAATCAACTGAGTAAAATATAATCAAACTTGAGATCTAAATTTCAAATTCCTAAAATCAGCTAATTTAACAGAATATAGTCACATAGAATCCCTCTCAACCAAAGCAGGGGCATTTTCATCACCACAGAAACTGTGCTTATGTCCTCTTATGTCCTTCTCTCCTACCTTCTCTCCATTGTGCTGGTTTCTCTCACCAGAGAATGACATGCACAAGCTCTGTATGTCTATAGTCATGCAATGTGTGTGTGTCTGTTTCTGACTCCTGTGGGTGTGGAGAATGTTTCTGGGCTGTTCCGTGCTGCTCTCCGTGTTGCTGCTTGATTCTTTGATGGGTGAGCATAACTCTGGTAGTTCTCCATTTGTTTAGCTAATCTACTGGTTGGTATTTGGTTTCTTTCCAGTTTGGACCTGCTATAACCAAGCAGCTGTAAACACTCCTATACACGTCTCTTCTTTACTCGGGTTTCATTCTTTAAGTTTTCCAGTTTTAGTGAGGTTCATCTGACAAAATATCCATGCATTTAGGGACTGTTGTGGAGTGTTTTCATGAAGTACATAGCAGAAAGTGATTTGATTGCCAGATTGAACCGAACTGAAAGTTCATGGCCTGGTACAGTGGCTTTGTTTGCCTTTTTTTTTTTTTTTTTTTTTTTTTGTGGAATGGATGCTTGTGATTCTTTATCTTGGTGCATTTCAGGGATGCACTACATTATTGTTCTCTTCCATCAGTATGCTTTGTATTAGGTCCCAAATAATTAAACTCAACAACGTGATTTTGTTTTGTTGTTGTTGTTATTGTTTTTGGTTTTTGTTTTTCGAGGCAGGGTTTCTCTGTGTAGCTTTGGAGCCTGTCCTGGAACTAGCTCTGTAGACCAGGCTGTTCTCGAACTCACAGAGATGTGCCTGTCTCTGCCTCCCAAGTGCTGGGAGTAAAAGCATGCACCACCAACGCCCAGCAACAATTTGGATCTTTTAACTGTTATCTTTCCTTTACTCGAAGGTGCCAACTCCTTGTAACTACCATTCTACTCAAATGACTGGCAGGTTTAAGAAAAAAATGTAAACATCCCTAATGAAAAGGAAATATAAGTCAAAGCCACCTCAAATTTGTTAGAATTCCATTTAGCAAAATGGAAATGCTGGTGAAGCTGTGATGGGAAGGGAGCTCTTTGGGTCACATGGCGAGAATGTAAATTCAGACCACTATTATGGAAAATTGTATGGATATTCCTAGGAATGTGATACCATATGATCCAGCAATCTCATTTCTGGTATAGGTCTGGTGTAGGCCCGAAGGAAATAAAATCAGTACACTTTATTTCATGTGTACACTTTATTTCAGCATCATTCAAGCTCCAAGACAGGGCACTTCAAAGTCCATCAGCAGATGAATGGACAAAGAAACCACAGGATGTACATAGTATAAGTAATAGAACATTGTTGAGTTTAAAAAAAAAAAAAAAGAAAGAAATCCCTGTTTGTGGTAGCTGGGTGAACATGGAGGACACTAGGCTAAGTGAAATGACCCAGGTACAGAAAGATGTTCAGGGTACAACAAGGCCAAGCATTTATTTGAGAAAGGACCAAGAGAATCCTGGGAAAGAATTGTGCACAAGTCAAGCCTGGATAGGGATCTGGTGTGTTTGACTATTATTTTAAAATTCATACGGATTAATAACTGGATGCTTCACTGTAAAACAAATGGGTTTTTTTTTCTTCAGCATGAGCCTGCATGAATGTTCATGTTCTGTGTGCATGTGGAGCAGAGGCCAGAGGAGGGAGTCGGATCTCTTGGAACTAGAATTATAGATGGCTGTAGTCACCGTATGGATGGGGACTGGGAACTGCACCTAGGTCCTCTAGAGGAGCGACAAGTGCTCTTAACAGTTGAGAAATCTCTCCACCCCAGGCATGACACTTTTAAATCGAGCCCCATTTGTATGTTCTCATGCAGGGACTGCACGCTTTTCTCACCTATGTAGGAGTAGCAAACAACTTAACTTTGTAGGCCATATACTCTGCTATTATAAGGCATATAAGGCAAAGAAAGATATGTAAAGGAATAGACATGACTATTCTCCAATAAATATTTATCAAATGAGGCTAGATTAGGCCGCTGGCCAAATCTGCCTTATACTCTATAATTTGTGTAGCCTTGTCCTAATGTTTGAGCAATTCTGGTGAATTATCTTCCCCAAATCATACATTAGTTTTGAAAGTCTTCCCTTCCTCTGGGGATGAAATACTCTGAGATCTCTTTAGAAGAGAAATGGCTTTCAAAGAGAATTAAGTTTGAAATTCCTAAGTACCCATAATGCTTCTGTATAAAAGGGATTATGAATAAATAATCTCCAGCTAGGAGAGGTGAACATTCATTTTTAGATTTTGCTTGAATGTGCGGTGCTTTTGACACATGAGACTAACTCTCGTAAAGCCATTGTTGTCCCTCTCACTGCCGTCCCTAAGGGCTGGGGACTGCAGCATCTGCTCTGGTCTGCCATTACTTTGTGAATGACTCTGCCTTGAGGCATACTTCTTGGTCCAATGCATAGTCTGGCTGAGGTCCTACTTGCCTTTGATTAATTATAGATACATGTCTCAGGCTAAACAGAACAGTAATCCCTTTGTGAAGAGTACCCCTAAGACCTAAAAAACAAAAAAGCCACAAAATCTTCATTTCTATTTTCTACTTAAATAATTACCTTGAGTTCTGTTGAAACTATAACGTAAAATAAAGCTAATCTCATTCTACATAGAGTGTGTTTTGTCAGCACCTACCATGGGCCTGGCAATAGGCCACGTGTTGTCAGTCCAACTGTAGAGAGCAAATAAGTCCCCAGTGCCTTGGAATTCATGTCCAAGTGAAGGAAATGGATACCACACTTGCAAACCAAAAACCAAAACAAAACCACATGTTGTAAATGCAGTTCAGAAAAGAAGTTGTGATGTCACTGAACAGAACTGTTGGTGGTGGCTGCAGAACACGTATGTGTGTGCATGTGACTGTGCATGCCAGTATGTGTACACGTGGTTGTGTGTTTGAAAGAAAGTGACACAGCAGATAATAGAGGAAAAGCAATCAGGGAAGGCCTCCCTGGGTTAATAATATTTGCAGGGAGAAGTAAAGAGAGAAACCAGGAAGCCAGAAAAAGAACGAGAGGAAGGCTTGAGGCAGGGGCCTGGTCACAAGCCAAGCTATGCTCCAGCCTCCATCCAGTCTGCCAAGGGTAAGAAAGATGTTGAGAATGAGTGAAACACTGTATAGAGGAAGGAAAGAAGGAACTAAGATAGAGACCTGGGAGAGGGAGGCCTTAGAGGATCTGCATGGTCAAGAGTTTGAGTTCTGTTTTCAGAAAGGTGGGGCAACTGTAAGTATCCAGTCTGGTTCGGAGCACTCGGTTCTGGTTATAATTTGCAGAGATAAATGGAATTGCTAGGAAAATAAATGAATTGGAAAAGCTGGGGTGAACATGGTCCTTCAACACCATGGCTGGCACAGGGTATCAACGGTTGGGCAACTTTCCTGGCAATGGCCTTCTGAGTAGGCAACCACTGAAAAGAGTATCAGGACCCATAGCTGGTAGATACAGAAGTTTTTCCTGTGAGTTCCATGCAATATCACAATGTATCCAACATCAGGTGAGGAGAATGGATACAGGAGTGAGGTCATCTGATAAAGGAGACACTCAAATTCATAAGCAGAAAAAAAAGGCCCCCACAAAAAGTTACTCCCTTCTCTGTGAATTTAGCAGACAGTACCATAAGGCAGAAAAGCTGTTAACTTCTGCCCTTTTTCTTGGACATATTGGGCCCATGTGTCACCTGAAAACTATGGTCAGATTGGGGCTTCAGCTGGAGAGTTAGGGCAAGGGAGATCATCATCTTACTCCCAAGTTAAAAGACCACTTGTCAAAGGGTCACCTTAGTGAAGTCACTGTGAACAATGGCAGAGAGAGAGAGAAAGAGAGAGAGAGAGAGAGAGAGAGAGAGAGAGAGAGAGAGAGAGAGAGAGAGAGAGAGAGAGAGAGAGAGAGAGAGAGAAGAAATAAACAATTTGGAAAAACCCCAGACTTCAGGTTTCAAACAACAGCTGTCTTTGTTAGTACCATGTAACCTAGTTACAACCCAGAATATCATCTATTAGATAAGAAGTCATCCTGGATTAAATAATTGCTAAACAAAGGTCAGGATTATTATTAAGGCATTCCCTTACAACATATAGAGAGGGAAGTATGTGTGTGTGTGTGTGTGTGTGTGTGTGTGTGTGTGTGTGTGTGTGTGTGTGATGTGTTAGTAGCTTAGGAATTCTGTATTTGAAAAGAGGCAATTAACAGCAGAACACACAACAAAGTGATAATAAATATAAACAATAAGCCTCCAGCTCATTGCTATTAATATATATTCATTAAAGTATATAAAACACATATGTCAAAGACTACTCATAAATATGTAATAAAAGTTAATATACTATTTGACTCAGTTCATGGCATTTTGCCCTCAAAAATACTAGGTGATTGTGTAATGTTACAATCAGATAAATCTTGGATTGTACTATCTGTTTATTTCCAAGTTAGCCTTCTTATATATGAAACATATGGCATTCAACAAACCACAATTAAAACCACATTTTTCTCATCAGTCAGCTTTTCCTATGTAAAACACAATATCAAATGGAATTTAATTATCCTAACTATTGGGGCATGAATGGATGCATGAATCTACAGAGATTTTTGGGAGAAACTCATGGTAAATAACAAGTGCTGTTTTGAATTAAAGTCACTTAAATGGACACTATCCATTCCTTGATGAAATAGAATAGATGTTGCTGTGATACACTCACAATTTGATTATCTCTAACATGACCAAATTAACATCATTAATTTTGTAACTATAACTTCACAGTTAACTAAAAATAATTAAGACTCAAAGCCTAAAATTGTGTCATCCTTCATATGTTATTTTCAGGATAGACTTTCATGTATGCCTTCTCGAATATTGACTCCATAACATCTTGAGATATTTCCCTACACTCTGTGCATTTCCCCACATCTTGTGTGATTTAAAGCTGCTGGACTGTGGGGCAGGAAAATGGTTCTAAAAGTACTTGCCATGCGTGCATGAAGACTTGAGTTCAGATGCCCCAGGAACCACATAAAAAACAAAAACACTAGGAGGGTGTGGTAGCCCACTTGCAATCCCAGCCCTCAGAAGCTAAGTGATTTCTGAATTGTCACTGAGAGCTGGGGAACCACATACCACGCAATTGAACTCAGATGAAGAGCTAGTTACACACAGGATTGAAGATACTAGGATTGGCCCATCTTCTTTGTATGAAAAAAGCAGAGACCATAGAGGGAACATGACAAGAACAGCCTTTGCAACCCTGAGAAACAGACTGTGGCCTAGGTGTTCAGCTTTTGATTACCTCCAGACTTTTGCTTTGACGAAAAAGATATACTTCTATTTCCCCAAGTGACTGATGTAAGAATTTTTTGTTTTACTTAAAGTGACAAACAATCTTTACAGATACAAAACCAAAGCAACTATATTGTAACAATTAGCCTGTGAACTCATGAGTGGAAGGGTTGGGTTATTATTAAATCCTTGCCATAAATAAATCAGTAATGGTGACAGGAACACAAAAGTTACGCCACAAATAACCTGCTCTGGACTCCACTACCTGAGGAAGGATGTGAGGTGAAATGAAGTCATCCCTAAATCCAGTCTAGGCTCTTTTCACTTAACACACATGTCCGCTGATGATGGGACAGATATCATCAGGGTTCATACACAGGACCACAGGGGACTCTACTGCCAGGCTCAGGTCAAAAGCTTACAGAATACCTGTCTTAGGGGAATTCTTAGCCTGAGTTTAGAAGACTTTGTTCTCAGGTCTAGAATCCAAAATAATTTCTCAGCCATTGCTCATCACTTTCTGGAGGCTAAGGAGCAAGTCTCATTGTTGCTGGTTAGATTGTCAATCATGCATTGTCCATATTTGTTAAAGTCTCTAGGTTGAACTACTTAAAAATTCTGAGCAGAACTGGAGACCACCCTGAGCACCCCCATGAGAAGAGTTTGGAGAAGGCCAATTCACAGCCAAGTGCTGCGAGTCAGCCTCTGTCTAGTGCCCAGCGATGCGCCAGTCGCCTTCAGGGCAGTGGGGGAGGGGGAGGAGGGAGGCATGGCCACCTACAGCCAGCTAACTGGGAAATGGAACAAGTGTCCTCAGCCAAGGGAGAGGGGATGGCAAGCAGGATTACAATGTACCATACGGTTTGGATGAGGTTAGAAAGCATGCTGGTGTTTCTCTAGAGTTCTAAATCTTTCCAGGACTGTGGCTGGAATGTCTTTTTATTGAATCTAAATAAAATGTGGTTTGAGTTAGCTAGAGAATAAAAACTTGGGAACCTTCTTGGGGTATTTTAATAAAAAGGAAAATAATTTCAGAAATGTTGCTAATTACATTTTCCGGTCTGCTGCATTATGAAGAAAGACATAATCAAGTATGAAGATGGCATTTGAAAGTGTTGTAATAATAATTGTGATATATATACACACATTACATACATATATGCATATCATACCTGGTGTCACACAGAACTTTATCTTTCATTTAATCTTCAAACAACCTTGCCAGGTGACTCTTACATCTCACAAAACTGGAAGAAACAAGTCCAGAGACAACAAGAACTTCACTCAAAATTCCAAAGCCAATAGGAATTTTGGAGCTCTGCTATGAACCTAAGTCCAAGTTTATGTAGGGATAATAAGACCAAACAAATTTAAGAAAAAGACAACAATAACAACAAAAAACTTTGGACACAAGAAAAGAAGCTGTAATATATTTGGTAAATTTCTTTTTCTGGTTTTATTTAGAATATTAGACCTTACCAAAAAAAAAAAAAAAAAAAACCAAAAAAAAACTTTAGATACTAGAGAAGTTGTGATGGTTTGGCAAGCCACTTCTTTTGCTTTTACTTAGAAAATTAGACCTTACCAATATTTCTAAACAATTTGCTTGGCTCTGTACTTCCCCCCTGGTGACAATTCAATTACAATCAAGAGCCTAGAGATATGACTCAGTGAGCATATCTACTACCACAGATAAGGTACCAAATAAGCCCAATATTATAAAGATCCCCTCTGTTGTTATTTTTAACCTTACTTACCTTCTTTCCATTATCTCTCTCAAAGATAATGGAAAGGGCTGGCTGTGCAATCATATGGACCTGTATTTAAAAAAAAATCTCCTGCATCTATAACCCAAGCATCTAGGATGGGAGGAGAGACAGATCCCAGAGCATGCTGGCAGGTAATCTTGCCAGAAACAGAAAGCTCCCGGTTCAATGAAGGTCCCCGCCTAAAAAATGGGGTAGAGAAGGACAGAAGTAAAGGGGAAACTAATTTGGCTTTCTGTCTTGGGGTTTTTATTGCTGTGAAGTGACACCATGATCACTGCAACTCTTTTTTTTTTTTTTTTTTTTTTTTTTTTCCTTTTTCGAGACAGGGTTTCCCTGTGTAGCTTTGGAGGCTGTACTGGAACTAGCTCTTGTAGACCAGGCTGACCTCGAACTTGCAGAGATCCACCTGCCTCTGCCTCCCGAGTACTGGGATTAAAGGCGTGCGCCAATACCACCGGGCCAACCATGGCGACTCTTGTAAGGAAAACATTTAATTGAGGGAGCTTGCTTACAGTTTTGCATATTCAGTCCATTACTATCAGTACTTTGCTTCTTATTTTGTTCAGACCTCTCAGTCTCCCCATCCCCCACATCTCTCTTTTTCTTTCTCCCACTTATCTCATGCCACCCACTGGAACTTATCTGCACACACCCATCTACGTACTCACTTACATTCAATTATGCATGTAGACATGTGCCTACATTCACATCCACGCACATATCCCATCAAGCAATTTACAGCACCTAAATGCTCACATCTATCTACACTTCCATACCACCAGTAGCCCCTTATTCATGCCTGCCTACACACACACACACACACACACACACACACACACACACACACACTTACATTCCCCTGTGCATATACATGCTCACTCTCATAATTCCAAGTACACATTCCCATTGATTTGTACTCATCCACACACTCACCCACAAACACTTAATTCCATACTCCTCTCTCACTGACTTCTATGTGTCCTTCAAAAATCACTTCACTGCTTTTGTCATAAGAAAGAGCATAATAGCAAAACTGAAATCGTCAACATTGCACTTCAACAGCAAAGCAAAGTATGATATATAAATAAAATCCTACATTATGCAACAATTAAAAGCAGCAGATTTTTGAAACATACGACACGGTTGAATCTTCAGAAAATTATACTAAATGAAAAAAGCCTATACATAGTCTGAGTTCATTTATGTAACATTTTAAAATGATGTTAGGTATGAAAGATAGATTACTAGGGATAAGGTTACTGGGAGTAAGTGGTTGCTAGGAGTAAGGGATGGAAATTTGAGAGAGATAATGGAAAAAAGGTAAGTAGGGTTAAAAATAACAACAGAGGGGATCTTTATAATATTGGGCTTATTTGGTACCTTATCTGTGGTAGTAGTGAGTGTTTGCATATGCAGTAAAATTATATAAAGCTTTACTCATACACATAGACAAACAAATTAAATGGGTATTCTGGATTTTATTCATCTGCTTCCTGTGTGAAACATTATACTGTAGTTTTGCAAATTGGAGGAAAGTGAACAAATGCACAAGGGATTGTCATATTATTTCTTTCAACTGTATTGAATCTATAATATCTCAATAAAAAATTACAATTAAAACACAATGTTATTACCACACCTAAAAATTTAATGTGATTTTTAGTATCTGGGCAGCAAAATACATTTTAAAGGACTATGGTATGAAAAAGGATAACATGAACCCTAGCCAGTGGAAATTCCCTAAATATATGAGAACAGTCAATTCTGTCCCACACAGAGGGGAAACTTGGCACACAGCAAACCATATGGCCAAAACGGAGATCTGCAGGCATGATGAGAAACAGAGACCAACCATTCACACAGACTTAAGCACCAAGCTCTGAGACCAAGTGACTGTCCATATCCTTCCTCAAGAAGGGGTACACAGCAGGAAGACAAGAGACTCCAACCCTTGGGATGCCAACATCATGTTAGCATCAATCACTTTCCTTTGTGTAATCCTTTACTAGCTTTAGAGATACTTCAAACACGATTCACTTAACAAAATAACCTCTTACTGAACAAGGAGACACTCATGAACTCAAGTGTGATAGCTGGGAAACCAGCATAGGACCAGCCCATACCCCCTGAATGTGGTGTCAGATAGGAGGACTAGGCAGTCTATGGGGTAGTGGATCAGTATTTATCCCTAGTGTATGAATGGACTTTGGGAGCCCATCCCACATAGAGGGATACTCTCTCAGCTTAGACACATGGGGGAGGGCCTAGGCCCTACCCAAATGATATGACATACTGAAGACTCCCCATGGGAGGCCTCACCCTTCCTGGGGAGCAGAAAGGGGATGGGATGGTGATTGGTGGTGGGGGATATGGAAGGAAGGGTGAGGGAACTGGGATTGACATGTAAAACAAGCTTGCTTCAAGCTTCAATTAAAAAAAAAAAAAGCACAAATTTGTTCTGTGGAAGTTTATGTCAAAGGTCTAGCAAGGACCTCACTGGACAAAAGCTGAGATGTTAAAAGGCCATTTGTTTTTTTTCAAAATCCCTTAGAGAATCTTAGAGCATCTGTTTCTTACTCTTTCCAGATTCCAGAGGTGACCCACATACATGCCTTGGCCTCTTTGGTTCTTCCTCTGTGTTTAAAGTCAGCAAATATTTGTTGAGCTCTTTTTCATGCTTCAAATTCCTTCTCTCTGCACCTTAGGGACAGGCAAGGCTCTTCACATTTGCCACTAGAAAGAGCCCATCACTCCTAATATATAAACATATGCTTTCTGTATACTATAATTGAGTTAACATGTAAGTTATACATTTTCTACTTGGGAGCTTGTTAACATTGCTTTTATCATCCCAGCTAAATTATGTCAGCTAGAGAGTCAACCACTGGATGCCTCATTCTGTATTCCTCTCCTAATTCTGCCCTTATTGCATTGGAGTGTCCTAGATTTAAAGATAGATGGTGCTAAGAATGATATGGGATGACATAGAGTGCGAAATGTGGAAAAGGAGTCGGTTAAAACACAAACAAAATAGGGCAAATACCTCAGCCTTTGCCATCTTCTGTGTAATGGAAAATATACACATCGATCTTCCTTCTCTTTACTACAAGGGAATAGAGTAAGACAGCAAATATTCTGACATCCCTGGTGTTTGATGGCAATTTGACACTGAGTGGCAGGAAGCTTTTAGTAGGGTGTAAACCACAAGATATCTAAGCAAGAAGCCATGGTGTTTTCAAATTAAGAGCTGTCACCACATGTCATGCTTTGCCTGGGCTCGTGGGACACAGAGAGGAAGCAAGTTCCTCACAGACAGCAGGAGATGAATGTTGGTGGTTTTCACCAGCAAAAGACATCTTGTGTAAGTTTTCCTGAGAAGAGAAAAGATGCAATGCAGAGAATTCTAAGTCATCCATGAGTTCTAACCATAAGGTCTGGGAGAGTGTCTCAGAAGACTTAGTGGCATCAAACAGAATGACAATAGCTTTTGGGTAGACATATCTGCACAGGAAGATCCTAGGACCACAGCAATAAAAGCTCATGGTGAGAAGTAGTGGTTAGTGTGTAGGAATAAGCAGCTATAGTCCCTGTCAGTGAGAAAATCAGAAAACAGAGCCTCATTCATTGATTGACACAATAGAAATACAGCCTTCCTATAGGCTCTGATCTGCTTTTTACTTCCTGCCCAAAGACTCTTCTCAGATACAGCTCTGGGTAAAACGAGCATTGTTTACAGCATTGAGGTCTATAATTAATGTTTTTAATGACCAGTTAGTCAGGCTCCAGAAGACTGACCTCTTGGAGGTAGATATAACTAAGGCACAATGCTGTGGGACTATTATTAGTCAGTGGAGGATATGGCTAGAAAGGTCCCTCTGGGACATAGTGACAGCCATCTGTTTTTTGCCAATCTATGCTAGCCAAGGGCAGCCGAATGCATTGTGTTTGTTTCCACCTGGACACGCTAGTATGATGACTACACTTCAAATACTGCCACCCTTGGCATGGCAGCCTGTGCCAAAACTATTGCTCTAAGTGATAATGAGTCAAGAGAGGTACAACAGTGGGACTCTGTCAGGCATCTCATGTGAATGAGGTCAGTAAAATATCTATTGATTTGAAATTCTTTGAAAATCTGAATAGTAAAACCTGAGTATTTCCCCTCATTTTTATGGTAATCAATTTTATATAACATTCTAGGTTGGGGAGGAATTGTAGTTCTGTTCTTTCACAGTTTTTAGTTTAATATAATTTATACTCACGTCTTGACAAAATAGTTTGGCAGAAGAAGTAGACCAAATCCACCAGTCCTCTCTAGTGAGAGATTTTCAGCTTAAGTCCTGAAAAATCCTACAATTGCTGTTATTGGTAGTAGATTATTTGATTCTTTCATTGACTAGTTCTTTAGAAAGAAGATGTCTAATGTCCCACATGAGGAAAAACATTGAGTGGTAAAGCAAGGTCCATTGGCTTGAACAGAACATCTCTACTGCACACATTGATAATTAAATGTGCAAATGACTTCAAAGTGTTCAGGCGATCCCATGAAGCACGTTTATTCCTACTATATTGTTCCTCCTTTCAATTTTCCTTCTTATGGGTTTTCTAAGTACCATGTTCTTTTCCCTTTCTTTATGGAATTACATGTGTCATCATTTCGACCCTCCAACAACATACAAACATTCCTCCTTATGTCACTGATTCTCTTCTTCTTGGATCTTCCCCTCATTCCTTAAACCATGCATTCCATCTCTACCCCACTTTCATTGGCAAGATTTCCTCCTAAATTTTTACCAGTAAGAATGTTGTGACTTCAGTAGTCATATCTTTCAGAAGAGATAAGATTTCTTCAGCTGGATCCTCAGTTTCTGAAGAGTTGGGATTTACACATCCTTGAAGTGGTTTTCAAACATCTATTTCAGAAGAGTGTGGGAGAGAATTAGTTTCAAGTGAGGCTCGAAGGCTATCTTACAGACTCAAATGGCCCTAGGGTGAAGCCTGAACTATAAATTAGCCAATTGAACTGGTTGAGAAATTTTGGAAAAGTCCAGACTAGCCATCTGACCTATGGCTTTCCTTGTACTTTGGCTTATATTGGTTGTGAGATAGGAATGTAGGCTTTTCAGGCTTGATCTCCCAATGTCAAGTAAATGCAAATAACCATTCGTGTGAAAGCTCTAAATTTAAATGTAGTGGCAATTCATTTTTAAAACTTTGAATGCTACAAAGAATGCATACATGAGGGCTGAATTTGGTTTCTGTGCCAATACTTAAGAATTAGCTGAAATAAGAGAAAACACAGTATGTGAACGATCTGGTTAGTTTGTGATGTTGTTATTGTCAGTTATTGTCACAAGCTATAGTTATCTGGGAAAAGCTAGATCTCAATTTAGAAAATGCCTCCATCAGATTGTCCTGTGGAACATTTTCTTGATTGATGATTGATATGGAAGGGCCTGACTCCTTATGGGAGGTGCCACACCCAGGGCAGATGATCTTGGGTTATATAAGAAAACAAGCTGAGGAAGCAATGGGGAGCAAGCCCAAAGTAGCATTTCTCTAAGGGGTATGTTTCAGTTCCTGCCTACACGTTCTTGTTTCTGGGCCCTTGCCTTGAGTTCCTGCCCCTACTTCCCTTGAAGATGGTAGACTGTGGCCTGTAAGGCAAGTAAAATTTTTCCATTCCAAGTGCTTTGGTCAGTGTTTCATCATAATAGAATGCAAGCTAGGATAGTGGCATTCCTTTGACTATTCCTTACTTACTAGCCTGACTCTTCCTACTCCATCCTCTGCTTCTCTTTTATTTCTTTCCTAGTCCTTTGGATTTCAACACATTACAGGCCTCTAGTATGATTATATTGGTCATTCCATAGTCATTTCTCTACTGCTCCACACATCAGTGTGACACTTACGTGGCTATACCTGTGTAGCATTCATGACTTTGTACCCTGTGATTTGGATACTCAATATAGAGTGAAAAGTGCAGGTTGTATCTAATACTAGCTTCCATGGGGTGATATTATGAGCCCTAACATAAAATGTCCATGCAGAAGGCTCTACTTAGGGGGCATAAAATGTTCATTTCTCTCCTTTTCCTGTAGCTTTTCTAATACCACAGTCTATTGTGTCCACACCTGGCAGTTTGAGGGATTGAAAGTTGGGGTTAAATGTCTTTATAGTGAAGAAAAAAATGAGAAAAGGAATTTTTTAAAATTAGCCATTCAAATCCAAATTGGAAATGCCACACCTCTGACTGCATTACTGTGTTTATCTTTGAAATATTGTTCTTTCAAGCCATTCAGCCTCCAGGTCCTGACCGTTCTCATAGGACCTACTGTCAGTTCATATCAGATTAACTAAGGACCACAGATACCAATCTCTGTCCCTAGCTTTTCCCAGAAGAATGCTAGCCACCCAGCTCTCATCAGCACTTCTGGTAATCCTTGGTTTCTGAGTGAAATGGATTTACTCTGATTTCTGTCTATCACAGCAATGGCCTTGGAAGATCAGAAGTAACAGAGAGTCATACAAAACTAAAACTATAGCTGTGCCTAAAATGACAGGTTTCCCCTTGTGACCTAGTTTAATTAGTGACAAGTAGAGAAGTGACATTTTCTAGCTCATAACATCCTTTTGTTAAAGTTACAAAACCTCATTATCAGAGTTCTGAATGAGTTTTATTGTTAAGGTAAGCACCTTAATTTCCAACAAGTTATGAAAGAATTCCTTTGCATTTGTATTTATTGCAGTACTAAAATAGTGTATAGCCTGAATAGCATGGAATATATATATATCACTGATACTGAATCTGTAACCATCAGGAAGCAAAAACCATATAAGTTATTTGACAGAGGGAATTTATTCAAAGTGCTGTTAACTAGGAATGAAGCTGTTACCTAAGTAACCAACAGTAAAAAAATGAACCACGGGAGGGAGGTGACAGTTCCATTCCCAAGACTGGAAGATGATGGGGAAGATGCCTGAATCACAAAAACTCTTGTACTAGAAGAGGCATCTGAAGAGACAGGAACCAATTTTCCAAGAGGGAGTACCAACTGGCTGCAGATAATGTCTAGTGGAGGTCAGTAGGTCTTCCCAGAGGTTATATAAGAACAATGCAGGGTTCCTCTGCTGCTGCAGGACAGCAGTGAGTTGCAGCATAAAGAGGAGCTGCTGAGATGATGTTCATGGCCATCACAAGCAAACAAGAAGCCATTGACAAAGAGCATGTAGGCTCTCTTGCACTAACCTGATTCTTTCCTCCCATTGTGACCACTGTAGAACACAGCATGGACGCCCTGTGGGGCAGCACAGGCTCAGGAGCAAGCTTCAGGAAGCATGGTAGAGGAGGGGTTTGGGGGGGGCACTAAATCAACAGTGGGCTCAGTAATTATTCCCCTAGTTCTTTAAGAAACTCATGAGGAAAGTAAGCTCTTGGGGTTTTTTTGTTTTTGTTTGTTTGTTTTTTAGTTTTGTGTTTTGTTTTGTTTCGTTTTGTTTTTCAAGACAGGGTTTCTCTGTATTGCTTTGGAGCCTGTCTTGGAACTAGCTCTGTAGACCAGGCTGGCCTCCAACTCACAGAGATCTGCCTGTCCTGCCTCTTCCTCTTCCTCTTCCTCTTCCTCTTCCTCTGCCTCTGCCTCTGCCTCTGCCTCTGCCTCTGCCTCTGCCTCTGCCTCTGCCTCTGCCTCTGCCTCTGCCTCTGCCTCTGCCTCTGCCTCTGCCTCTGCCTCTGCCTCTGCCTCTGCCTCTGCCTCTTTCTGAGTGCTGGGATTAAATGCATGTACCACCAATGCCTGGCAGCTTTTGTTTTCTTGAAGAAGAATGTCGCTGCACTTTTTTCTAAAAATATGTCTTGCCTGGTGGTTTTTGTTTTCTTGAAGAAGAATGCCACTGCATTTTTTTTTTCTAAAAATATGTCTAGGAAATGAAGTTGTGTGAAAACTTTTTAGAAAAAAGTAACTTATTTAATATTTATAGTTTTGATATTTATTGTATTTATGGTTTTGATTATTTCACATCTGATTTTCAGAAAAAAAAATGACATACCTTAGTAGGTTGAAGTTGCTCTGAACATAAACCCCTGAAATTACTTTAAGAAAGATTTTGAAATCTGAAAGATAACCATTTTAAATAGTATTTTTTTTTATTTGAAAGTTTCATACATGTGTACCAGTCTCTTGATAATATCTCCCTGGAAACTACTTCTCCAATTCCACATGGACTCTCAAACACATCTCTCTTACAACATCGTCTCCTCCTCCTCCCCCTCCACCCCCTCATCCTCCTCCTTCTCCTCCTCCTCCTCCTCCTCCTCCTCCTCCTCATCATCATCATCATCATCATAATTGTTTTAGCCCTCTGGGTCCAGTTAGTATTGCTCATATGCCCATTCTTCTGGTCATCCACCAGGAACATTGGCAACCTATCAGGAGAAAAGTGACTCTCCATCCCTCAACTGCCAATAGCTTCACAGCTAGGATGGGACCTCAGTAGTCTCTTCCTCCTCTATGCTGGAATTTGTATCTGGCTTGATTTTGTAAAGGTACTCATGGATGCTGTAAGTTACATCTGCAACAGCCATGTCATGTCTGGAGAACAGCATTTCACAGCACTCCTCCCTAGTCTCCAATTCTTACATTATTTCTGTCACCTCTTCCAGTGTTTTGTGAGCTGTGACTGGAGAGGGGCAGGTTGATGGAGACCATTCTTCTACAGTTAAACACTTCCAGTCTTCTATACAATAAGAATTCATTTTGTGCTGCGGTAAAGGCCATTATTTAAAAATTACCAAAATATCTCAATTCCTATTACATTTTTGTGAGTAAGTGACCTCTAAAATATACAAATAGACATTCATCTCATGTGAATACATGGGAAGAAAGGTACCGTAGAGCTCATGTGGTAGGTTTTACACTTCACAGAGACCCAGGTACATTCAGGTCTGTGTCTGGGTTATGTCAACTATTGCATGGATATAAACTGCTAGCATTCTAAATATCAGTGCCTATAATCCTAGCACTTGGCAGTTGGATGCAAAAGATCATGAGTTTACAGCCAGTCTTCAATAAATGCTAAGACCCTGTCTCAAAAGAAAAAAGAAATCTTTCTCAAGTCCTATCTGTACACTTAGCTGAAAAACATGTCCAACTAAAAAACTTGGGCTGCATTAGCCAGGAGAGTTGGGCAGCGTGACTTTTGCTAAGTAACAAACTACTTCTGCCAGACTCTGGGAGGGATATTACCTCATTTGCCACAAGCCTTGGTGTAAGTGAGGATAGTTGCTCCTTTTGAAAAGCAAGATTTCTCAGGTAAGAAAGTACAGAGAAACTCAAGAGAATGGAGGTTACTGAACAGGGCGAAAGAAAGACAAAAATTCAAACCTTCTTTGCCTTTGAATGTGGCCATTCAAGTTGAGCTTCAACTTTTTTTTCTTATATCTTTGTCCATTTGAAGAATTCGGGTTCTAAACTGGGTGCATTGTATTTATTTTAAAGGATTAAAGTTGATTGAAAAGGCTTGGTCACACTTTTGGTTGCACTCAATGGATTTTCTTTTAAAGAAACAGTGTTTAAAAGCAAAGTGGGCTCTGGGTTTCCCACAATAATTACACTTAAATTTGTGTTTGTTTCTCCCTTCCCATGAACCCTGAAGAGAGTGGAAAAGAACACAATCTTGATAAAATGTAAGCCCTTCGAAGCATTCCTTAAAGTTTCAATTTACAAATATGGCTAAAATGCCTAATTTAGGCACTTCTCCACAGATGCTTGGGGCAAAGCTGGCTGACTTTACAAAGTCTTTATGTACTAGCAACATTGTCTTATGATGTCGTCTGTTTCTTTACACGGATTAAATGTATATGTATTGAGTGTTTGAACACTTTTGGTTTTATAACCAACTCACAGGGTAAAACAAGCAAACCGCCCTTGCCCTGGCACACTGCCTTGGCAGAGTCAGCAGCAGGGACATTACACGCTGCTCCTCAGCACCCCCCAAAGTTCACTCACTTCTAATCACCTCATCTTTTTTACTTTCATACCTTCGCTTGTGATGAGAAATTAGTGTAGGAGAGGGATGAAGTAGAAGATTAAGAGCGGAATCTTAGGCTGCTTCGTTCCACTTGCTGCAGAGACTGTGTTTGCTGCCCCACTCACATTCTCCTGATGTAAAGACAGTAGTAAAGCAGGTGCAGACCCAACACCATTTGACAACATTGAGCATTCTTCACACACACACACACACACACACACACACACACACCATGTTTACTGTAAAAAGAGACTAAACAGGTCATTTCTCACACACCTCTACCCCACACCCAACCCCTCCCTTTCCCAGTTACAGATGAGCCTAAAGAGGCTGGTGGTTCAGAGAAAGGGTGTGTTGCACCTCATCCAGAAGAAACTTCTAGCAAACCGTATTTACAGCAAAATAAAATGACCCTTTCTCCTAAGGAACATCCTTGTCTTTGGAAGAGCTTTTCTCCCTGTTCTGTTTTTTCCATCTGTACTCTCTCCTCCCACCTCTCTTTGCCTCTCCAGGGGGGAACAAGAAAGCTAGAGAGCTTAGTTGCCTGTCCAGGAGGCATATGAATAGTGCATTAAAACAGTGATGGAAACTAATGGGGAGAAGCTCCATGGAATTCAGATAATGGAAAGGGCTTCACTCTGGAGCCAGCAAGAACTGGCATCCAACCCCAGTTCTGTCATTTAGAAACTGTCTCAAGCAACGTATTTGTCTTCTCTGACTTGCAGTTTGCTTATAAAATTAGATAGTAGTGTCTTCCTCATCATCATATGAGAATTCACTGAACTATGTACATGGAAACTAGTGCAGTGTGGCCCACAGTTGGGGATAGAGTTGTTGAGGTAGGTCACAGGGCTTTCTTAGTATCATACTGAGAATTGGCTCCCCCCCAGTGTGTGTGTGTGTGTGTGTGTGTGTGTGTGTGTGTGTGTGTGTATATACACGTGTGTAGGGAGAAGGAGGGTCAGAGACAGAGAGACACACGGAGAAACAGTTAAAGAGAAGAGAGCCAATTTTTTGGGTTTCCTAATATCTTTCACTACTCCTCACTCTCTGTAACTTTCCGGTATCTCGGAAAGTGGATAACTAGGTCAGAGTAGTCAGCAGCTCTGGATATTTTACCCCTTGCTGATAAAAGATAGTGAAAACTCTTCACCATGCCCCCCCATGTCCCCTAGCCCGCTTACCCCATGCCTCCATGTCCCCTAGCCCACTGTCTCTTCTAATGGGACTGAGCAACTGATCTTTTTTTCTGAGTTTCATTTTCTGTGCTGGCCAACACATTCTTTTGTTGCCACGTGTTAGCGTTTCTGTCTCAGGAGCTGTCAGAATGAAGAATCGTTTCCTTCTCTGTGCCAGACCTGAGTTGATCCTCTAAACTACAAAGATTCAGGCCTTTCTTGGCACCCAAATGCAGGAACCAGGCTCGGATCTCACACTTCTTTTCATCTGTTATAACCCTTATAACTGAGGTTTGCATATTATGAGTCTAAGGTCATCTGTCTGCTGACAATGCCAAGTCTCTGATTGGGTGCCTTCCTGGGACCTAAATGGATGCTTTTGGGATCTGACCCTGACTCAAGAACCCAGAAAATAAGGCCCTGAGTTGTTTGAAAAAACCTTCTTTAGGATTAGGTTGTTGATCCACAGTAAAATGTACTCATCATTTTCCCCAAGGGGGTGGGGGTGTCTGCTTCTGCTTCTGCTTCTGTGGTAACAAGATTTCATTATCCTATCAGCCTTTCCTTCTAGTTGTTTGAGAAAAATCAGAGACCATATTTTTCTTTCTTTACAAAAACTAGTTGGAAGAGTATATAAAAAAAACAAAATAAATGTGATATGTTATCCAAGAACACCAACCAGTGCCTGAACATCTTAGTTTCAAGCAACATGTGCAGCTATCACATCCTGGTTCTTGCCAAACACTGGTGGTGCACGGCTTTAATCCCAGCACTTGGGAGGTAGAGGCAAGCGGATCTCTATGAGTTCAAGGCCAGCCTGGTCTACAGAGCAAGTTCCAGGACAGCCTCCAAAGCAATACAGAGAAGCCCTGTCTTGAAAAGCAAAACAAAACAAACAAACAAAAAACTCCAAAAAACAAAAAACAACAACAACAAAAAACCCACAAATCCTGGCTCTTCACTTCAAACCCATGAATATTCAAGAAGCCTAGAACACTACACATCTCAGTGCACAGTGTCACCTCCAATACTTGACACATTTCAACAAAATTTGTTTCACTTGTTAAATAATAAAAAGAAAAACAAAAAAAATGAGAGGGTTATAAAACAGTCTGAGTGTCACCTCAAGTATTTGACACATCCCAGCAAAATTTGTTTCACTTTTAAATAGTGTTAAAAACAAATTTGTTGTTGTTTTTATGATACATTCTGAAAAGCCTGCTATGTTCACAATTATCAAAGGGGTCTAGGGCACCAAAGGGTTAAGACTCTCTGAAGGAGGGGTTGTGGCCCCCAAGATGATTTTCTCCAGGGTCTGTTGATTCCTTTGATTTTTGCAGTCTACTGTTTCATTTTCTGTGGATATGCCATCTTGGACTTGACTCTGCCCCTTGTCTTGTGCCTTCCGTGTCTGTGTGAGGTGACTGTCAATTTCTTTGTGTATAATTTTGCCCTACTAACTTCAGTACCCTGCAGTTTCTAAAGAATTATTCACATTTGTGTTGATGTTTCTTGAATATATCTAATGTACTGGTTACTAAGCTAGCTAAAAGAGACTATGATGAATAAAGAAATACTGACTTTTATCAGGTTATGATCTAAGGTGTGTGTGTGGGGGGGAAGAGCCAGTGTAGTAATTTCTTGACTTATGTCCCCTACTCCTTATAGATCTTAGAGACATCTGAGGCTTAATGGGAATTTTCTGTCATCCCTGACTGCTGTCCTACAATGAAGCTCTGAGTCGCTGACCCGAGTACTGGCAACAATGTGGGAGCCCAGGACAGCCAGCATCATGAACCGTCAGTGTAAGCCGCAGCCTAGGGCTAGAGTGGCCTGAAACTCCAGCAAGCACTAGAGAAAGCCTCCTGTGTTCATGGAAAGAGGAAAGGAGGGGATTCCCACCCAGTCACAAAGAGCTTTCCAGGGCTCCAAAGAGCCCACCTTCCTTATCCATCGGGTTGTGCTGCCCGATGATTCCCACTCGACCCTTCCACCAGAAACCCAGTGCGACGATTTCACCGAAAACATAAAGACCAACCCTCAGAAAAGGAGGCCCGGTACAGTGATACTATCAAAAGGCTCAAGTAGAACTATGTCAGAAAGCCTGCCTAGCCCTCCTGTGATCCCATCCCGCAGGCCGGGGTTCCGGATATGCTATATCTGTGGCCGAGAATTTGGGTCCCAGTCACTTGCCATTCATGAGCCCCAGTGCTTGGAGAAGTGGCGCATTGAGAACAGCAAACTGCCCAAGCACCTGAGGAGGCCGGAACCTTCCAAACCACAGCCCGTCGGTGGCAGCGGCTCCTATAGCCCTCAGGCAGCCAACGAGGAGGCATTTCAGAGGGCTCAGGCTCAGCTGCTTCCCTGTGACTACTGTGGTCGCACGTTCTTGCCAGATCGACTCCAGGTTCACCAGAGAAGCTGCAAGCCAAAGGGTGAGAATCCCAGAACACCGGGCACAGACCATCCTGATGTTCCTGCTGGTCTCAAGAAAGCTTCTAGCAGCGTCCCAGCCAGACCAAGGGCTCTCATCTGTTACATTTGTGGTAGGGAATTTGGCACACTGTCCCTTCCTATCCATGAGCCCAAATGCTTAGAAAAGTGGAGAATTGAGAATGACCGGCTCCCGAGAGAGCTGCGTCGGCCACTGCCCCAGAAGCCCCAACCACTTCCAACTGGACATCCCAGTCAAGAACGGGCAAGCCAAGCTGGGCTTGTGCCTTGCCTGAACTGTGGCCGGACCTTTGCCCCGGACCGCCTACCTGTACACCAGAGAAGTTGTAAATCTCAACTGAATGGGCCCAAGATTCCGGATTCAAACTTAGAAAGGAAAGGTAGCCCCAAAGTACCCACCAATTCCAAGCAACAAAGGAATATGGCTGCACCCACTGAGGACAAGGTAACTGGTGTCGTGTAAGAGGAAGTAGGTGGACTGGGGACATATTGCATCTTCAAAGGGATGAGAGAATTGTTCCCAGAGCCAGCCACCTCAGCCCCGAGGATGGCTTCTCTCAAAGCCTTACTTATGTCTCGAGGCAAGCTTTCCAAGAGGATCTCCTTTTGGACTCCAGGGGCTGTGTCTCTTTGGCAAAATAAGCCTAAGTTCAACACACTTGCCTGATTGGTTCATAACCCTCTGCAGTCCTACGCCTAAAAGAGGACTGCACTTTTTCCACTCCGATCCCTCATCCCAATAATCCCCGAGAGAGACTGTTACTTAAAATGAGTCATTAATGCTATGTCTACATTACAGAGATATGATTCCCATTCCAACAGCCAATGTTTATTGCTGGTTTATTTTAGTCATCTACCTTAGGAATTCAGTTTTGGCAACGTTGGGTTATGCTGAGTTTATCTTACTAAAATAGAATCCGTGTCAAAAACCCCAAATGACTTTAGCAATAATTAAACACTGGAGCACTTTCTAAGTCTATATGCTCAGCAGATGTCGTATGATTTTATTTAGGGCATACATGATTATTGGGGAGAGGATCAACCACAGCACTGATTCTAAAACAACTACATACACATGCATGGTTCTTGGAAGTGCTGGGCCCTGGGTTGTTCTGTATCCTTTGTGGAAGCTGTTTGCAGGATCAGGTCCCCCAACCTCACTCATCCTAAACAAGCACGAACTCAGGTACCATCAGCCTATAAAGTGAACGTTATTGGCATTTTACTTAGGGTCTTATCAGCAGATGATTGAGTGGGGATGCTAATTGTGAAGGTGGCCAATTGAACAATGGAATATGGTACATATTCTTTGCCCTACCATTAAATCTGTACACTGGTCTGTCCTATCTTACATGTCAAACTGTAAGAAATAGGAGGTGGTCTTTTCTCATGGCTATTTGAATTCCAAGAATGCTCAACTGCCTCCCACCCCCATCACAGCCCCTTCACAGCAGCTGTTAGCTTGATAATGTTTTTAAATTAAGGAAACAAATGTCATTCAAACTGTTATTGAACTGGAGTGATAGAGACACATCTTTTATTGTGATCTAATTTCTCTTGCCTTTATTTTACATCACTTTGAGGATTGTATAGTCTTGTTCCTAATTTCCATGACTAAAAATCACAGATATCCATCCTGGTTCTGAAGATTCAATGACAGTGATCCTAGAGCAGAAAAGTCAGACTAACATGCTGGACAGTTTTTCCAGGGACTATTGAAGAGAAAAAAAAATCCAAACGGCTAGATTCTTTGCCTGATGAAAATCCAGATGCTTAAGTGTGGCATGGGCTCAAAGATGCTCTCATGAACCCGACCTGTTTTTTCCATCTTCTGCCTGTTGCTTTTCTTCCAGTATGTGTGGGGTCTGGAGTCAGAGAGTAAAAAACATCTGTGTCTTAGGGCCACCAATCCACAACCATCCCAACGTTCTTACAGCCAGCCTGTGTCTTGATTGCATGCAATTACTTTGAACATTCTCATTACAGATCTAGAACTAGGGAAGGGTATGGTCAGGATTCTTGTGCTTATGGTTGTAACACACACTTTGTGCTCTAAGACTGGAGCCATCAAGCTGAGCACAGCATGCTCTTCCAGTCACAGCTGCTAAAAGAGACTGACTTGAGCTCATGGTGCCACAAAAAGTCACCCACCCAGTTCTCCAGAGGAGAAAATGTCATCAGAAGTCAGTGGAGGCTTCTCCATGATTCCTGTGTGTATGTGAGAGTCCAGGGGAGCCCCTAGAGGACTAGATAATGTCAGTGTGCACCCAAACCTCCAAATGCCTCACCTTGCTATGTGTCAGTAAGAAAGTGGCACCTATTAATATTGCCTGTGTGTTGGCATATTTGGGGACCACATAAGCTTCAGTGAAGACACTGAAAGGTCATCTAACCAAGGGTTCATAGTTGGATTTAAATCGAGCTTGGGTTAATTAAAATGGATCACATTTTTAGATTTCACTAAAAGCATATAAGCATAAGGTCTTTGGGAATTGATGGGTGTTATCTGTATGCTGCTCAGACACTGTTTTCAAGGTACATTCAGAGGAAAGTCTTGCCTAATGTGCCTCGTTTTCTTGATCCCATCTGTTGAAATTTTTGCTTCTTGATGCCATGTACAATTTCATGCAATGAGTCATTTGTTCTTCATAGAGCGTTGATCTAGACATTATTAGATTCTGGAGCTTTATCTACCTGTGACGTCTGACTGTGGTTAACTGAAGTGCATGTGCATTGCTTTTTACAACTTGGATGCCTGCTTCATCTTTTTCTCTTGTCGACTGGAGCAGTTTTACTTCAGAATTCTTCATCTGAATTTGAACTGCATCAGCCATCTTGCCTGATACTCCCAAGGGACTCAACCTGAATTCCAGAGAGCAAAAATATGTTCACAATAACAGTCATAGTACTGGGAACAGAATTTGCTCCAACTAGGTGACAGTGACTTTTGCTGGCCAAATGCAGTGTTGCTCAGAACGTTCCTCTACTGCAGACTGCCTCTGCCTTCCCTTAGGATGAAGTTGCTGTTGTTCACTTTAAATCAAAGAGAACAAAAATGAATGCCAAGGAGATCAAGATCCCCTGGGAGGCCTAAGCGAGCATCTTGCTTTGTCTTTATATGAACTCAAATTCCCTTGCTACTTAGGATCTGAAATACAGAGCCAAATTTATGTTCTTTGTGGTCTCACAGGAAAGTTATGAAGTGCTCTAGCCGTGTTTAAGGGAAATAAAACCATGGTGTGGAATGATGGAAAAGTGTGATTGTCCTGGGGCAGTTGTCTGGCTCTATGTTGTAACAGTGACCACTATGGCATTTCCTCACTGAAAGAAGACCGGCATGAATAAGCTACACCTGGTCTTAAGTTGTTACTAATTTCATGTTATATTTTGATTCACTGTGTGGAAAATGATAGATTATTGTTCTGATTTTTAGTATTGTTTTTACTTAATGGAATATTCTGATATTCCATTAAGCGACTTTCTACGATATCTGCTCAAAAAAAAATGATAGAGGCAATTGTTATTCCCTATTTTAAAACAGAAGGAACAAATGTTAACATTTTGGATCGTTTTAGAAGCTTATTGTTATAGTCTTTAGCTTTGGATATTTTAGTTAATTGAAGCACAGGATGATACTTAAAGACACAATTATAAACCCAAGTAGTCTTTGCCCAAGAAAGCTAGAGGTTTCTTGTCTTAGGATTTTGCTGAAACACATGAAATGTTCCTAAAAACCCTGCCTTATGCTGCACAGCAGACATTATTTTTACTAAGGGACACCATCTTTTCTACAGAAAACTGTCTCTCTGAATGCGGCTCTGAGTACTTTTGACATTCCCAAGGCTCAAGTTCCAACTGAAAGTTTCTCAGACATGTCACTAGCATCTGGTGCTGCCATCTGCTGTTTTTCTTTAGTGTCTTCTACACTATCAAATATGTGACTGCCTTTCTCCTTAAAAAAAAAAAAAGATTCATGTTTATTATTTTTAATTATGCACATGTGGATGGGGGTGTCCCTATGTATACATACATGTACCCGAGTGAAGGTGCCCTAGGGAGACAAGTGTTCATCCTTCCCTGCAGCTGAAGTTAGAGATGGTTGTAAGCTATCTGCTGTTGGTACAGGCATCTGAACTTGGGCCCTCTATGAGAGCAGTAAATGCTGAGAAAGGCTGCGGAACCATTTCTCCAGCCCTGCCTTCTCTTTTTTATTTTTATGTGTGATGCAGGTATGTGCACCACATGCATACCTGGCTCCATCAGAGGTCAAAAGAGAGTATCAGATCCCCAGGAACTGGAGTCACAGATGGTTATGAGCCATCACACAGGTCCTGGGAATCAAATCGCAGTTGTTTGCAAGAACAACAAACTTTAACCACTGAGCCATCTCTCCAGCTCTTCCAGGCCCTCTTTTTTTAACTTCCAAAATTTTGAGAAGGTACCGTTATAAAACAACAAACTACAATTATCTGGTACGATAGACACATTAGATTTGAAATCAGAGGCACTGGTTTTTTTTGAGGGGGGCATATCTTATTCCTCAAAAACAAAACGTCTGATGGGGCTGTCACAACAAGAAAGGCAGAGCAGATATTGCCCCATGTTCTTATCTGTGAGTGGTCATCTGTTAAAACGAATAAGGGAGTTTAGGAGTAGGAATGAAAAAATGCAAACTATTTTTGTTCAGTATCTTTATGCACTCTCCCTGCTACTATGACAATTGCCTGAGTCAGAGTGACTTATGAAGAACATTAGATTCTCACACTCTATAGGCAAGACAGTCCAAGATCAAGGTACTAGCAACACTGTGGTCTAGGAGGGATATTCTCAATGTCCTAGATGGTGCTGTATGCTGCTCCTCTGGAGTGAGCAATGCTTGCCTTCTTCAACAGGAAAATGATGAAAGGGCAAAGAAGCAATCACTTCAATTGTGAACCCTTGTATAAAGGTGTTAATCTTATTCACAAGCGTGGAGTTCATACATCTCAACCACCTTCCATAAACTGAACCTCAATTTGTTCCACTGAGGATTACAGTTCAGCCTGACTTTTAGAAGGGACATGATCACTCAAATTGTTGTTGTTATTGTTGTTGTTGTTGTGTGTGAGATCAGCACCTTGTATGTATAATATGCTTTAAATTGTCTCTATTTTTCTGGTGGGAAGTTTGAGGTTAAGCCCACAATTAAGCAGCAGGTTCAAAGGTGGGTGCTAGAGCCAGTTCTACATCTAAACGAGCACATCTTTTAATGTCTCTTGAAAGAGCACAGGAGTGGTATAAGCAAGGGCCCTGAGGCATGGAGGAACTTAATGGCAGAGTACCTGTGGTTTTGATTCCAAGTATGGCAAGGTGGGAACATAGTTACCCTGCAAAGCTTTACCCTTAAGTATTGATCATCAGACAATTGCCCTAAGCACTAAGTACATACTCATTAAAAAAAAATCTATAGACCCAGCTCTTGGATATAGGAGGAAATGATAGAAAATTTTAAAATATAATCATAGTGTATCAAATTTTGATATTACAATGGGTTGTGGTAGGAGGCAACATTTAGGACCTTTATTAGAGAAAACCTTGAGGGAGACACTTCAGCTGATACCAGCATTAACTTAGCATATGTGGAATGAGGTCATGGTTGCAAAGGGGGACTGCACTGTGACCGAACAGCGGAACTGGAAGAACCCACGTGTGTCTGGCACCTAACAGGAGATGATGGAGCACAAGAAGAAGCTATAGTGGTGGTATCAGGGCAGTGGTGCCCCAAGCTGCCCTCCACAGAGCAGTACACCATGTGTTTAGCTATGTCAGGAATCCACTGGTTGGTTACAGACATAGATGTGAAGTATGATGGACAGATCTTGGTGAGAGGTGAGACGAGGAAGGCTGAGGAAGGGGGCCAAGCAGAACTCCCAGATCTCTATTGGGAGCACCAGATTTAGTTACTCCATTTTCTAGAAAGGGAAGGAAGGCTATAGGCTGTTATGACCCCAGTAGTTCCATTCTGGAAATGCCGAATCAAAATGCTACTGAGATACTGAAGTAATTTGAGCTGGGCTACATGGGTTTGGGACAAAGAAGAGAGGGCAGGGCTGGGATGTCCATCTGAGGGTTATTAGCAAATGCAGAAGTCTGAGTGAGTGTATGATTAGAAAAACAGCCCAAGGGGCCAGAGAGATGGCTCAATGGTTTAGAACATTTGTTGCTCCTGCACAAATGGAACAGAGTCCAGTTTGTAAGATCTACAACCATCCATAGCTCCAGTTCCAGGAGATCTGATGCCCTCTCTTTTGGCCTCCAAGGACATCAAGTACACACATGTATGTAGGCAAAACATGCACAAACACATAAAATAAAGATAAATAACCTTAAAAAATAAACAAGAAAGAAAAACAGACTGAAGCTGGCCCCTGAAAAAGAGAATAAATATTCAAAGATATGACGAACCAGAAATGCCTGGAGAGCATGCTTGCATTGAGAGAAGATATCTGAGAAGCTGTCAGCAGAGTAGGGACAACAGGAAGCATGGGAAATAGAAAGTAGAATCAGGGCTGAAGAGTAACTTAGTTTGGCCATATAAATTTAGCTATGAGCCTTGGAAAGAACATATTTGGTTGGAGTTGTGGAGTATGCGTACACTTTGAGAAGTTTAGCTATATGGCCTAAGAAAGAAACAGTGAATGGGTTCGAAGCAGAGGTTTCTTTAAACGAGAGAAAAATTTTTGAGACTAAATTTGAATTTCCAAAATAATAAATAATTTGGTGGAGAGAAGGAGTGGACAAAGGTGATAGAAGGTAAAGATGGTACAGAGGAAACAGGCACCAGAGCCTAGGTTAACCGGTGCATAGAAAGAGGACTCCATAAGAGGGATGCAGGATGCTTCCTTATTCCAGGAGGATTTGGATGTAGAAAAAAGCAAGTTTATCCATGAGAAGTGGGAAGATGAGGGGGGGGGATTGCAATCTGCTTGTATGTTCTCTCAGTTGAATATCAGGCAAGCTGAGCATGCTAGTCAAGGCCACAAGAAAGAAAAAAAAGGCTGGCTTTCAGAGACTTCTTAGTGCTTGATATCTTCATGCTTTCTATTAAACCGAGTTCCTGAAGTCAAGACCATGGCTCTTAGAACCACTGACCTCTGTCATTCTTAACTCTGAGAGTTAAGAATGATGTGGGACTCTTTGGAAATGGTAGATAACAAATTAAGTGGCGTGTGGTTCTCACATTTATCATCTTCAGTGTCCCTAGCTCACCTGATCAGCAGTACTGATGTCATGAAAGCCAGCCTTACCTCATAAAGTGCCTTTTGATGATGCTGCCAGCTGGGCTACTTAATGGCCAACTCCACACAGGCATTTGATCATCTTTCCTTGGGGCCAACCATGCCTGAATATCAGGGCAGCATCTTAGGAACCTGTGGCTCTCAGCTATACAAAGAACAACAATAAGGTAACAGTCCTGGCTCTTCTCTACACTGTTGGCCCTGAAGGCCAATCCAGGTAAACCTGTGGATGAATGATGGATGTGTAAAATCTCAGGTACTGGAGAAGGTTATACATTTTTAACAATAAATACAAGCTTCTCACATAAAATTTAAAGGATAACACCTACCTATACAAATAGTAATAACATACAACTTAGTAAGTAAGAAGTCTGCCTCAGACTGTACCAGAAGTTAGCAAGACTGTGAAGAAGCTGATAACCCTGTCAGGGTTATCAGCTGTATTTTGCTTGTTGCTTCTTTAGAAGGACAAATGCTAATTATTTGCTGCTTCTGTGAGAGGAAGGGATCGCATGTTCACAAGCCAAATGCTATCTAGTCATAAAATCAATAAAGCTATATGTTGGCTATGTTATCTAAAGGGTGTCTGTTTGGGGCTGTTGAGATGGCTCAGTGAGTAAATGCCTGGCAGCTGGAGTTGTGTCTCTGAGACTCATTTGGTAAAAAGAGAATCAACTCTTGCAAGTTGACTTCTGGCCTTCATATGAATAAATATCTATGACAAATAAATAAAACCCAATAAATAAATGTAATTAAAATACTAGTCAATCTTATATGTCTTCACAAGTCTAATTCGTCCCATTTTCCCATTTCCTTGCTCCAAGCCCCAAACACATACATCTATATTTGCTAGCAATATACACTAAGGGCTCTTAATGGTTTGGAGCATGATTCCTACAAATCCAAATTTCAGCATCAGCTCTAAATTCTTCCCCACGGGTTTTTTTTTTTTTATGTAGTTCAACATATGTTGGCAGGAGTCCTCCAGGAACAGGTATGTCACTGATCAGTATGAAGCGTGAGGATTGGATAGAGAGCATCAGTAGGAATTTACTTGAGCCTGCACCTCTTGATTGCCATTTATGTTATATGGCAGCACTTCTCCTCTCTTCTTGTATGTTTTTATAGGCTTTACCAGTACCATGTTGTCTTATACGTGACGTACAACTTGTCAAGGGCCCGATACAGGCATTCAATACGTTTCTAATATTCATGTTCAGTTACCTGCCTCTGATGCAATGATACCATCTTTACAGTCTCCAAGGAACATACACATCCAAGGCTTTCTTTAATCAGAGAATGCAAAAGCATAAATGCATTGCTCCTAACTTCAAGATGGAGGAAAATAAAGGACAAGTCACCCACATGGAAATCTGCTTCTAAGCCTGCTCCTGATATGGGAACTTTGACATCTAAATCATAGCAAATTCATCATGGAAAACAGCTTCCTGCCCTAAACTCAGGTGCCACCATCTCTACTTTCCTTTGCTCCCACAGTGGTCACTAGATAAGTTGACTGGCTGTCTTGCCTATAGGTTTCCCTCAGTGTTTCTCTCTTGCTTGATTTCACTCTGTGACCTAGAAGCCAGCTGACTATGAGAGTGAAACCTGTTGTCCCAACTGATGAGTGCAGAAACCCAACCCCCGGACATCCTCTACCAATTTTATTCTATGAAAGTCATTTTTTTTTGGTAAGGATTTGTTTAGGAAATAAATGTCCTCTAAGCTACCAATGGCCGGGAAGGATTTTTTTTTTTTTTGAGAATCTCAAATAAGATAAGAAAATAAACATAAAATAGGAAAAAAAGAATGTTTAACCAAGAAACTATTCCTTGACTGGGGAGATGGCTCAGGTCGTAAAGCGCTTGCCTTGCACTTTACCTGGTTTGATTCTAAAGCCCGTATTTAAGGGAGAAACGGCATCCTGGGGCTAGCACACTGAAGCTGATCTAGCTATGGTCCAAGGGGAAGCAGGCTACATCTTGAGCTGGTATAAGAACATGGTAGCGTTGTAAACATGGTGACTTTTCAAGGTAGTTGTGAAAGCAGAGCAGGTGCAGAAGTGGGCGGTTTGCTGTTTTCTCTCAAAGCCAAGGACTGACATAGTGGCAGGGCATGGCAGTCCATGGAGAACAACAGGTGGTGGACTCAGATAGGCTTGAATTCGGATCTCAGATGCACAACCAAGTAATGCTTTTCAAGTTTGTTACTGAATCCACCCCTTAACGTGCCCAAGGATAGCTTCAAACCTCCCATCGCATCCTGCTGTAACTGAGATCACGTTTCATGTTCTATTCAGAACAATCCAGTGATTAGGATTGGGGACTGTATGAATTTGTGGATGTTGATATATGTATTTAGAGGACAGTTTGATACTAAGTCTACTTAGCAAAATAACATTAGTGGGATTTCCCCTTAGGACCTCTGAGCCACCTCCGCCCCCCCCCCACCCCCAATCTCGCCACCCCCACCCCCACCTCCACCCACCATGGATTATTAGCCAGAATTACACTAGCAGGCACAAGTTCCCTCTGGTGAAGTAGGCATTAAATTCCATAAAAACGTGTTTGGTTGTCTCCCCTTAACATTTATGCCATCATTGCATCCATAGAGAATTTTTGGGGTCTTGTTGCTGTTTTGTTTTTTTTAAATTGCACTACCAGATATTTAGTCTCTTGACAGGTAAGGAGCAGATTCCTTGGACAAGTAACAAAGCTTTCTTAGCCACTGACATGTTATAGCAATATCGCATGTCTTAGACATTAAGCACAAAGCAAATTGTTGTTACTAGAGAGATCAAGCAATTAAGAAATGGGTTGCTTAGAGGTTCACACTTCAAACACTTCCAGGGCCACAAAAATTTAGCAGCCTAGAAAGGTTCTTGGCCTGGAAACCAGTTCCCAAATAATCAGCCTGAACTCACATATATTAGTGGGCAGAGGAGTCAAGAAAAGCTATCTCTACTCAGCAGAAGCCCCTCTTAGCTTCCCTTCCTGCTTCTTTGGTAGTTTCATCTGTTATTAGCTAGGCACGGTGAATAGGGATCCACCAGCTTGATACTTGCTCTTAGACAGAGCTTAAGAATACTTCCCAAGAACTGTGAGTTAACTGTGGCTACTTCTACTGCTTAGGGCCAGTTCTTTGTTCTGTTCCCTGTATAGAGCCCAGCACACAGCAACAGCGACGTCCAGAGCAATGGTATTTTCACTGCCATTGAGTCACTGAGAGATGCCCAGCCTCTCCTCTTTATATGTCCTTTGGTGAAGGTCTCATCTGAATCAGTCACAGCTGTGCCTCCAGCGGATGCCTCTGTTTTGTTTTTGCTCAAAAATACATTGGCACCATCAATATTTAGAATACCATTGTTTTACTGGCTTTTTGAAATTGAGAAATAGTTGATTAAACCCAGATAGTTGTGGACTAGCTTGGCCCGTTACTAGCCATGCTCCGTCTGAAAGCTAAAATACTCACAGATAAAGGGGACAGCTCGAAACCCACTTTTGAGACAGGGTAAGGGTTGTCATGTCTATCTCTTTCACAGTCACCACTGTTTTGAATTTAAATGGTTAGACTTGTATCATTCCAGATCAATAATTGCAACCATATGATTGGCTAATATCTGAAAGTATGCATGTCTTTGCTAGTTTGCTGGGAGTTGTGGTGTAGGCCAATGTTCTAATTCTCTTTTGGGATGCTTTTTCATTTCTATGCCCCTTGAGTGGTTCTCTCTGACTTTTAAGTTAATGAATGGCCTCAAGTGAACACATAGAATATGGTTATTTTGATACCAGAATGTTAGACAGGAATGGGAAAGCTCTCTGTTTTTAGGAATGTTTCCAAATAACATATACATTATATTGGGGGGGGAATCAGGTATTTCATTTAATTTAAATATTGACTTAGTGATAAGAATATAATTTACAGTGTGATGCAGTTTCTTTGGCACTTGCCTCACTAAAATGCTCTCCTTATAAAGAACAGACAAAATGCTTCAATGACAAATAATAAATCTAGGCCTGGTGACAGAGCTTGGCAGGTAAAAGGTGCTTACCACCAAGCCTGACAACCTGAGTTCAATCCCTGGGACCTGCACAAAGGAGGAAAGGAATCAACTTCCATAAGTTTTCATTTGACTTCCACATGCACTGACATAGCACACAAACACAGTATACACTCACAAGTCACAGGAGTATCACGCGTGTGCCGCTCACATGCGTGCACACACTAATATAACATTTTAAAGCTATATGTTTGATTCGAGTTCTCTTAAACAACCTGCAGTACTGCCTGCCTGTCCTTTCCCACTGTAGAAGTTCACTTGGTGTCACCATGAAGCTAGTGGAATGATTTTGCCCTTCATGAAAATTACTAATGACATCCACTTTGATTTTTCAGCTCTTCTTTCATTGAAATTCATGTAATGCTACTCTTATGTTTCTTTTTCCTTTGCACCAATGTCTTCATCTTTTAGACACTCTTGGCTATTAAGCTACATATTTCACCATGGTTTCCTTTGCATTGAGTCATGCCGAGGCCACCGAGAGATGCTGAAAACATCTCTCCAAGGTCTCTCAAATGTCCACATTTATTCCCCTTCTACCAATGATTCTCTTAAGCTTTTCCACCAAGCCATTTTTTTCCTGGTCCTCATCATTGCCCTCAAATCTCCATGGTGCTACCAGAATTATTAATTTTCATTGTAAAAATTAACAGATGGGTGGCAAGTTATGTCTATGCTGATTGAGTGAGAAATCTCTAAATGTTCACTTGCCTTTTGTCTTAATCAGATTTGGCCCACCCTATAGAAGACCAGGTGTTCTCAACAGAGAAAAACAAAACCCAAAAAATAAAATTAAAAAAAAAAAAGCATGAACAAAAAGGAAAAGATGCTGCATGGAAAGTAATATTAGAATTCCACCAGTGGCCAGTAAAGTGATTGAAAACACATGAAAAGTTAGTGTATTCAGGTTGAAAAACACACACAGCATAAAATCTTTCCCTAAAGCGTCTTTGTATTCGGCCTAAATTGTCTCTATTCCACCTGAAAGGAACAGAGCAGAGCTGTGATGAGCCCATAGACACACCCACATAGCAAATATTTCTTATTCTCATAAAGTGCTTCACACCTAAATAGTTCTCATTTGGAACTGGAGACTTAATTTTTAAAAGGCAGTTCTACAATGACTATCAAAATGTTGACAGGAAAACTAGATCTAATCCTTGACTCTCTACAAAGTTCAGACTTGTGGCTTTTACTTTGTCTTCCTTTGATTTCACTTAGAGCAGCTAGTTGGCCCTGAAAAGCTCCACATGGGCAGGGCTTGCTGTCCTCCTATAACCTCTAGGGATGAACTTCCATAGCTCCTGTCCTGCTCTGTTATGCCATGCCATCCAATACTGTCCACATTACACGAGAGGAGGCACTCTTCTGGCTCTGTGCTCGTTTCCTGTTCACACTCTCCAAAGCCCTTTCTGCATGCAAACACTGGAGAAAGAACTCAGCTACTAAAAGAATGCTGATCAGGGCAATGGCACTGACCACAAGCCATAGATTGCTCAATGAAATTTTGGACTAACAATAGTTAGTTAATTAATGAAAAATAACATCAAGTTGTCTTATCACTGTTCAGACCCACCTGGGAGCATTTTCTCCTCAGACACAGCTGGGTTGTCTATATCTCCCTGTAGTTTGGCTTATCAGGAAGATGCTCAAATCTGAGAATATAGCGTATGCTTCAGGTCAACTGAAGTTCAACTCCAAATATAGGGCATAGGGGAAGCTCTCAGAAGAGTAATTTCCCCTTTTAGGGTGGTGATTTTTCTCCCACATCCTTTGTAGAGTGTTCTTAGGACTCTGGGTTGGTCTGTTTGCTCACAGCTTTTCCTTGCAGAGGGAACTTCATAACAATTTGATGTGAATGTCTTCATTTAGGAACCATGCCATTTATTTTGCTTGCTATGCTTGGTAAAATACTAGATTTGCTTGTAACCCAGATTCCATACGGAGTCTTAATAAATGCATTCTTCTCTAAGTAAAAATGAACAGCTTCAACTGAAAAACCTGTATTTAATTAACCTTCCAAATGAATAAACACAAAAAGAAAGCACAGGGAACTTTGAGGTGTCTCAAAAAATTATGGCTTATGCTTCATACTTCCCCTGTATGTCTTGAACTCCCTGCTTCCCAAGTCACTTTGCATGGGTTATATGACTCTGCATGCATGAAGACATGACAAACAAGCACCTGGTTATTTTGATGAGCACAGTCTGTTGGTACTCAATAAAAATATTATACCTCAAATAAAATCCACATTTCAGGAAGGCACTCCAATTTCAGTTTTAGTTGGCCTCTTAATTTGCTGTTTTGTCTTCTAGGATCTATTTTGCTTCTGGTCATCAGAAATCATAATGGTGGTTTCTTTTTTGTTTTGTTTTGTTATTGTGATCTTTTGTGATTTCTCCATTTCAGGAGACTGACCAAGTAGCTATGGTAAGAGGCAGGATGATTCTAAAACATGAATATTTTATCACATTTTATTTCCCCAAAGGATAAAATACCATATACTTAATTTGTCTTCATGCCTCCAGTCCTACTGAAGAACATATGAGGAAGCGGACCTTTAAAGCTGCTGATGTCTCTTGCAACTCTGTTTATTAGGTCATTTTTGCTTCAGTTGGTGAGCATTTTTCTAACAGAATCACTGTCACATTCCCACAGTCAGTACCCAGTCCTATCATTTTAATACTTGATTTCCCAGAATCTGAATCTCTTCATCCCCTAAAGATCATGTTACCTAGGAGATGAAGCTCATCTTTGTGAGTTCTATCAACCTTGATCTTCCTACCACCACCTCTATGTAACTTCACCTATTTCTTCTTTCTTCCTTTTTCTCCCAGCTCAGTGTCTTCAATCCATGCTTGGTCCATTTCTCTGTCTGTGGAGGAAGACCCTGTTTTATAATCCTGTCATATAAACAAGCCTTTCTTGACTCTACTCAGCTCTCATATCCCTTCTTCAACATTTTGAAAGTACTCCCTTTTTCCTAGAAATAATTCTGAATATCTAACAATTGAGGTTTATGTGGTTAGCGAGTACAGGAATCAAAACAGTTTAGTCTTTTCTTTACCTGTCCTGCTTCATAAAGGCTGAACACGCACCAATCACTGACATATGACCTAGTCACTGATCAATGACATGTGCACTGATCTCTGGCATGTGACCTAGTATTGAATCTGACATCTTTTTCTCACCTCCCAATTCTTTTTAAACATTTTAGAGAGGGATGACTCCCCCTTGCCAGAAGTCAGAAAGGAATTTCCAAAATTCTGGATGGAGCTTTTCTCTACATGCCTCATTTCCTAAACTGAAATTTTGAACCTTTCTCTATATTTTTTTACCTGTAGTTTTTTATATTCTTATTATGGGCCTTCTACTTATACTTGTTCTCCATATTCTCTAATCCCTTTATCTGGAATTTTCCTATTTAAAATACCTTTTGCTCCATGAATAGTTCCAAAAAACTATTAATGCTGAATTGCAGGCCTACATTTCCTGTTTTGGCAGGATTTTCTGAGATTAAATTCTATGAATATGTCAATCTCCTCAGGCCCAGAATACAAGCCATGTTTTCCTCTTTCTTCAGTTTGCTTGTGCTCATTTCTCCCTTTCTGTCCCTGGCTGTCATCTTGTAGAATAAAATATTGCCATTTCTGGCCCCATTATCCCCTCATCTGCAGAGCAGCCACTTATTGGATCTCATGGTCATATTGGCCTGGTAGCACAAACCACCGTGCTAATATCCCTGATGTGCAATTATGGCTTAGTCCCTGCTGAATGCCCCTGGGCACAGTAAAATTCAGATCTCAGCACAGCTTTCCTGGCTCTCCATGGCTCTGCAGCTTCTTAGCTATCTGATTTAAGCTTCCTACTCTGAACAGAAGACACATCAGCTTTCCCTCACTTACTGGTCACTTACTGGTTTTCCCCCATTCTTTCCTGTAAAACCTATTTACATGTTTGTGTTCAAAAAATGTGTTTCTCATAATAAGAGCACAAGTTGAATGCTGTCTTTCTGTCTAGCCTGAAAACTGTGTTCTCTTTTACTTCTATTATTTTTAATTTTTATTCTTCTGGCTTTTGAGACAGAGTCTAGCTCTTTAACCCAGGCTGGACTAGAACTCGTGTTGCTTGGGTTGGCCTTGAACTCATGGCAATCTTCCTAGTTCAGTATCACAGTAACTACGTTTGGGTATGAGTACCGTGCCCGGCAACATATCTTTTAATTGTGTTGGTTAGTCTATTTAAATTTATTGCAACTATTGATTTCTTTTGTGGGAAAGAAACAGGCTTATTGGGGTATATTGCAAGAGGGAGCAGGGTAAGTAGTAACAAGAGTACTGCCCCTGGACAGTTATTGACACAATTGAGACCATATTTCTACCTGTCTTCCTGTTTTATTGCTATTAATTACCAGGCTTTAGTAGATTAGTGTTTTTGTTTCTCTTTTATTATCCTTCCTTCTTTGGGGATTGGTTAATTTATCATATTTGGGGTTTGGATGTCCATTTACCTATTGATTTTAGTTTCTTCCCTTGTATATCTATATGCACTAGTGGCTACTATAAATATATATATATATATATATGTATATATATGTATATATATGTATATATGTGTATATATATACATATATATATGTGTGTGTGTGTGTGTTAAAATAAACACCTTTGACTCATAATATTCCTGTCCAAAAGCTATTTCAAGAAAAATATAATCAAATTAATAATTATCTCATTTTGAGTTTTGCTCCACCCTGTGTTCTTGACTGTTTTTAATTTATTTTGTACATATATACAATAAACTCTGTCTTGGATACTTTTGCCTCAACTAGCCCATTAATATTCTGTATGGCAAATATATGAATATTTCAAAGCATATTTTATTGACCAATTTGCATTTTATAGCATTCCCCCATTTTTCTTACGGAACTAGACTATTTGCTGTTATTTCCTTTTGCCATTTAAAACTTCTCTTAGACTTTTTGGCTCAACAAGTCTATCAGTAATGAATTCTTTAACTGTTCCCATGACCAAAGATACCTTTATTTCATCTTAAGTTTTGAAAACTATTCTTATTGGACTGAAATTCTGAACTGACATTGTCTTATAGTAGGATAATTTGTTTTGCTTTGTTTACTCTTATTATTAAGAAATGTCAAGTCATTATTTTGTGACCTCTATTTTTTTTTTAATCTGTGGAGAATCCAGGGAAGGAAATAAATGGAAAAGAAGGAAGCCTGTATAGTATGCAAGGACTTCTGAAAAACTGTATGAAATTAGATTTAAGTGAAGTACTTATACATCACTCTCACCTGTATTAGCTACTTTTCTCATCATTGTGAACAGATACCAGACAAGAAGCAATTTAATGGAGGGTTGACTTTGACTAAGATTTATAGGCATATTCACCACAGCAGAAACAGGAAACTTCTTCAGTGACACACCCAGGGCCCTGTGTATCTCCTAGGTGATTCCAAATCTAGTAAAGTTGACGATGAAGGTCAACCACCACACCACCCGTTGTCAACTTGACCCTGAACACATCACTTTCAAGTTATACCATTCTACCCATGGCCTCAAAGGCTCCTACTTTTCCTATAACAAAGAGTCCATAAAGAGTCATAGCACTCTCATGAACTGGCTTTTGAAGCCCATCCCATATGGTAGGATGCCTTGCTGAACCTTGCTGGGGGCCGGGAGGGACTTGGTCCTGCCTTAGATGAATGTGCTAGGCTTTATTGATTTCCCATGGGAGGCATTAGTCTTTATGAGGAGTGGGTGGGGATGAGTTGGGGGGAGGTGGAGAAGGGGAAAGGAAGGGAGGAAAAGGGCTGTGGTTGGTATCTAAAATGAATAAAAAAATAAAGTCATAGCACTCAACACCATTCGAAGCCCAAGTTCAAAGCCCATCAGAAACTCGATAGTCTCTTGTAAAATAAAAAAGCCACAAATTTCTAATATACAATGACAGAAAATGCATTCCCATTCTAAAAGGAAGAAACTGGATTAACATGTGAAGACTGGGCTAAAGAAACACTAAAACAAGCAGAACAAACACCAATCACTGTAGCTCTATGTCCCACCATCTAGACATGTATCTATTTACTTATTTACCATGGTGTGTGTGTGTGTGTGTGTGTGTGTGTGTGTGTGTGTGTGTGTGTCTCAATGTGCATATGAGGGCCAGAGGAAAACTTGGAGGAATTGATCCTCTCCTTCCAATGTGTGGGTACCAAGGATCTAACTCAGGTTTATCAGGCTTGGTGGGAAACCCTTGTAGTCATTGATTCCTCTCATCTCCCACTCTGAGGCATATGGAATGCCAGATACAACCCACATCTAGAGTATCTTTCCCTCCTCAGTGGAAACTCCCTCAAAAAAACGTACTTAGAGCTGTATCTCCTGGGTGATTCCAAATCCAGTCAAGTTGTCAATAAAGATCACTGTGAAGAGGCTGGGTATATATCTACCAATTTGATCAGTGGTTTTGTTTGTAGTGGATCTTTCTCTAGACTCAGAAACAGAAGTGAAGGTGCCTGCAGTAGAAAGATGCTGAATAATGTAGACAGGTCTAAATCACCTGCCCTCTGATGTCACTTTCATTTTTAGTTATGCTGGCACATTAGGTCTTGATGTGACTGCGAGGAGAATTCTAGCCTCATTGCCTGTAGCATCTCCCAGCATCGTAACTCTGATGTAAGAGTTAGAAAATCAATCTTATAATGAAAATACATTTTGACAATAAAATATGAAGAGTTCTAGCTGGCCCTTTTTTATTCCCTTCAAAGCTCATATCCACTCATGTAACAACATAGTTGCATAGTTCGGTCTCAAATTCACCAGACTGGTTGGAGTTCTATTTCGTTGTGTGTGTGTGTGTGTGTGTGTGTGTGTGTGTGTGTGTGTGTGTGTGTGCGCGCGCGCGCGCGCTTTCAGATGTCTGTGGAATCCAGGACCTGTTGGATCCACTGGACTTATAGGCTGTAGTGACATCTTGGGAACTGATTTCAGGTCTTCTGAAAGAGCAAGCAAATACTCTTAATCCCTAAGCTATCTCTCTAGCCTGATAACTGGAATTAAAAATATTAATTTTCAAATATAATTTTCACACTGATCCTTTATCTAATGGGTTTATATTATTTTCAGCCAACAATGATAAGGCGTCCACCAACAGTTGTTTGTTACATCTGTGGCCGTGAATATGGGACCAAATCTATTAGCATCCATGAGCCACAATGTCTGAAAAAATGGCATAATGAGAACAACTTGTTGCCTAAAGAACTAAGGAGACCAGAACCGAAAAAACCAGAAGTTAGAACCATTACTGGTAAGTTCTTACCTCGCACCTCCTCCCCGGGCCCCGAAAAAAAGTTCAGAAAATTAACTATTTTTTTTTCTTACTAGTTCTATTATGTGAAGTCAGCAGCACTTACTGTCCTAAATGAAGTGAAAACGGATTTTTAAAAAACATTGAAATGCCTCTTAAAAGTCAGATGTTGAGACATAAAGATACTATGTCCTGGCAACACCTTGTGAGAAGGACCCACGGGAATTTACCTAAAATTATTTTTATATATTATCACACATAATATTTAAAATACCATGAAGCTTAAAGATGTTGGAGAATATTCACAGCCTTGTTTTCATTTATAAATGTGTCTTGATTTCCTCATGGAGCAGGAGTACCAAACTCAAATGCACTTTGAAGAAAGTGTTTCCTCTGTGGACAAAAATGGAAGGTTCTCTCATCCGGCTGCTGTTGTCATTAAGAAACTTAGCCCAAGATATTTGTATTTTCCAATAAATGCAAACGAAACCAGAAATCCAGACATCTGGAGGGAACATGCAGATTTTTTTTTCAGTCAGTAATTTATAAAGTGCTAAGCAACCTAAGTGAAAGTGGAGATGGACTGTCTCACATGAAGGTCACAGGGTGCTTGTTCCCACAGCGTGTGAACAGAGTTGAGAGAAAAACATAATATACAAACATATATATTATTTTATATATAACTAGTATGTATTACACATTTATATTACATATAAAACATAATACATATATTACACACAATAAATATAATGCATAGCAATTACATTATCTATAACTGTAATATAATATGTATAATTATATTATATAATTATTATATGTGTATTTTTATATTATATAATATGCTTTATATTATATAATATGTTCTGTGTTATACATGATGTTTTATGTATGTGTAAAATATTTACATAACAGCTGTGCAAATTCAGTGTTAATTATCATATTCTTATCATTGTTTTCCTGACTTGATTTCCTCATTTCTTAAAGGTTATTTTTGATTTTAAGAGAAGCATCTTTCAATGTATTTTCCCTGTGTAGCCAAAACCTCTGCACAGGCTGTTCAGCATTGGCTAGTTCACAGCACTCCTTAAGGGGCAATCTAAGAAGAATATGACAACCCATAGAGTGAAATCTAGATTGTTATAGTAAGTCCTCCATGCTATTGAAACCCAGCTATTCACAGCCCTTAACAAGAAGAGACTTTATATAGAGGTTGAGAAAGGATTCAAAATGAGTGTCTTGGGGCTGGAGAGATGGCTCAGAGGTAAAGACCACTGCCTGCTCTTGGCAGAAAACTTGGGTTCTGTTCCCAACATCCACATGGCAGCTCACAACCATCCATAACTCCAGTTCTATAAGTTCTGACACCCTCTTCTGACCTCCTGAGACTGCACGATCATGTGTGGTGAATATACACACATACTGGCATAACATCCATACACATAAAACTCTTTAAAAAGGAAAAAGAAAGTATCCTCTCATTGAAATAATAGAATTTTTTTTCTTTAGAGAGACTATATGCCTTACTATTTTCCTAGAACTTATCAAAATAATTGTTCCCAATGCTCTGTATCTTTTTTTCTGCTTGATATTTATTATTACATGGCTAGACGTGAGTACAGCTTGAAAATCCCTGAAAGGGTGTGTCTCACTGTTTGCCACTATTGACAGAGAAAGGGTAGATCCTATCGTTTGCTTACAGTTTTCCTCTTGGCTTCATGCTACTGTGATCTCTGAAGCTTTGCTTCTCCTCTAGGTAAAGGCTTCCACTCCTACACACTCAGTGCAGTTACTGAGTTCAAGTAACTTTTCATGTCTTCACATTCAAATCCTTATGCAGAAACATTGCAATGGAAAAGTCAGCACTATCCTTTTCTCTACAGACTTTTCAAAGCCTTCATGACACTAAGTGTACATACTACTCTTGCAGGGGATCTGAATTCACTTCCCTGCACCTATATCTAACAGTTCACAACTGCCTATAACTCCAGTTACAGGGCATCCAACATGTCTGACTCCTGAAGGTACCGGTAATCACATGCATATACCCCCACACACACACAATTCAGAACAAAAGCAAATCTTTAAACACACATAATCTGTATAATAGTGATTGATACGTGCTTTATCTAAAGGAGAAACACCAGGCTGCACAGGGTTGAAATCTCCATCAAAAGAAGGCATGCTAAGAATCTAAAGGTTTGTTATGGTTGTGTGAACCATCAAGATAGAAATCGAATGAACACAGCCTAGTGTTTAATGAAGTAACATACGCAGGCCAATGATAAAAACAGATACATTTTGAGCGCCTGGCCACATTTGAGGGGCCTGTTTTGGGAGATTTTAGGACATAGTCAATTTAATGTACTAAAGTCATTCTATTTAAATAAGGCTTATTAAAGTTAAACTCCACATTGTTCCTCTAAAATAAAGCCATATGCTTTTTCTCTCCCATGCCCCGCCAGAAAGATTACACATTTCTCATCTCTCTCTTCGTTTTCCTAAGGATCCTTCTTCCTCTCAACTTGTTTGCATTCTTCACATTAATTAAAGAACATTTGAATTTATGATCATGAAGAGATTATTTTTTTTAGGGTATAATTCATCTTAAATTCACTTTCAGTTGTCAGTTTGGGTCTCTGAAAACTTTCCAGGGGAAGGATTGCATAAGAGGAAAATACAAACACACGTTCTTTTCCTGTTGTAAGCTTATATTTAGAACCAACAGAAAGAAAGCCAAACGTTATATTTGCAAGATAACAGTGTGTAAGCAAAGATGTTAATAATTAGTGAAGAATGCATATCACAACAAGAAACTATGTCTTTCCCTTTTCAATATCTAAAGCGTAAAAAGGCCTCCAGTTCGTGGCTAACTCCATTCAGCCCCTGCAAAAAATGCTAAACACTATTTATTAACTATTTATTCACTAATTTCTGCCAAAATCATATGATTTGCTTGAAAACACCATCCAGAGAGGTATTTCCTGCGACTATTCTCCATAAATAGTAAAACATGGTTCCCTAGAATAGAAACGAACACATTTTACTTTTCCTTCTTAAAAAAAAAAAAAAAAATCAACCATTCCCTCCTTCCCTTCCTTTTTGCAGCCAAAGGGTTCTACGATCTTGATGCCTTAAACGAAGCTGCTTGGACAAGTGCCCAGAGCCAATTGGTTCCCTGCAACGTTTGTGGGCGGACCTTCCTGCCAGACAGACTGATTGTTCACCAGCGATCTTGCAAACCTAAAGCCGCCAAGTAAAGCCCTTTCCTCAGCACCTAGCGTTTCAGGAGTGAATGCCTTCAAAAGGGAGGGGGCTTCAGTGGGGAGAGAGGTGGGGAGAGGAGGACCTGAGAACCGGAGTTGACTGAGCTGAGCGCTGGCCCAGCCCAGAAGGCCAGCTCTGTGCAGAGGCAGCCAGGTTCATTCCTGCTGTTAGGGGGACCATGTCACGCTTTTGTCAGGTGGCTTCTCATCGGAGCTGGATGTTTGGTCAAAAGGACATTTCTCAGGCAATTGTTTCCATTTTTTTCTCCCATTCTTAAGAAGGTTTTTGTACCTCTGAGTGAGCCTAGTGTCCAGCAAAACAGAGGCTTAAAAGGGCTTAATTCGAGGCAACTCTAGGTTGTAGGCAACATGGATTTCCTTCCTAGACCCTTGCTTTCTGATCCGGGCATCCTTTTACACCGATTGAGAAATTTCTTTTCCCTGTAGAATCATTTGACAAGATACATAAACTTAAAAGGGCTGAAGACACAAAAAATATTAGAACCATATTTAACTCTTACTTTGTTTCCAACAGCAAGAAATGTTTCCGAGGCACTGCCTGCTAACAGCCTCAGGGTCATTATGTCAGGAGGCTTCTGCAACACAATTCGTCAAAATGGGTGGAGGCCAGCTCCTTCCTCCTGCGGAGGTCTAGCAATGGTTAAGACCCCATTGGGTTTTATAGGTTCTTCATTGTTGATTCTAAAAGCCTGCCAGGAAGTTCTGTGCCTCCCCACCCAGGCCCAGGAACTGTAACTGGGTTGTGAGAGAACTTTGTATTTTAGTGTCCTTGAATGTGTTTTAATCCTGTCAGGCCTCTCCCAGAAGGAGGCCTGGGGCCAGAGAGGTGCTCTGCCCAGGAAGCTCTGCTCTCCCGGGCAGTGTGGCTTTGCCTGGAATCCCAGCATTCAACTTGGGTTCTTTGTTCATGATTGGGCTGAATTCCAAGACCATGAGGATCCATCAGCTTACTGCAATCCTTGCCTTCATGAGTTTACAAAGCACAGCCAGTTCTAAGTCATAGGCGAGTGCATTCAACCTAATATCTTGGCCCTACATCTACTTATTATCGGGGGTTGAGTTAGGGTAATTGTGCTAATCATTCTGTTTTCTTTTCTCTCTGCCAAAAGAAGCAAGAATTTTTTTTTCAAGCCCAGAGATCTCTGAAACAAAAATCTTGTGAGAGAGTTGGCCTTTAGTGAATCATAGTTGGTGACTCCTTTATTTCAGCTTATTAACCTAAATACATATTTGCGTGTACCGTGGGACCGGTAACTGTGTTACAGCTTTGTATACTGTGGCCTGCCTGTGTACATCTTCTATCAGCTCCATGAGTAGATGGAGTTATGTTTATTTTACAAATCAGGGAATGAATACTTAGACTAAACAACTAATTTGGGAAAGCACTAAGACTGAGTTAAGCAACAGAATAAAGAAACAAACTTGGGACTTGAGAGTTCAAGACCACTAAATATCTACTGATGTTTATGACAAATACCATTACCATAAGGTTATAATTATCCATACAAATATTACTGATCAGACAAAGGAGACATTTCTCCCACAATAGCTAATAACTAAGGCAGACAAGAATCTTAGCACACTTGTCATTCGTCTGTTGATCTGGGTTTATCTTTGACAAAGGTGAAAACAAAACTTTGAAATAGGTCACCTTAGAGGTTTCAAAAGGTTTTGGTATTTTGCTGATGTTTCAGGAATAAAGCGGGAGGGGAGTATAGGTAGGGCAAGCATTCTGCCTTCAACTTCGAAGGGAGTTGCAGCTAAGCATCATAAAGAGATTAATTGGTGTAGCCAAATAACAGCAGCTGTATCTTCATCATATGAATTAAGCCTCTGAGTTTCTGAAGTGTTTGAAAACACTCATCTAGGCATTATCACATCTTAGGAGAACTGTGAACAGGCTTGAAAATCCATCAAGGAACTTACTGTGGGGATTCCACATATGGTTTCACCTCAGCTGGTCTTCAAATGTTCCATGGAATTAAACATGGAAAGAGCTCAGTTGTAATGACATCACCCACAGGTTCTGGTCCATTATGAAGGCAAGTTATCAAATCTCGCCCTGAGTAGGAATGAGCTCACCGGCTCTCTGCCAACTAGCCCCTCACTCTAGTAAGTTCACATCTGTTGAGGATCTATAAATTTCTCAAAAGAAAATTGTTCTATAACAATGGTTGACACCTTCACGACTCATGAATGTGAACCCTGTTTTAGTTTCCATAGTTACCCACTACATGCTGAAGAAGAAATAGTAGATGAAAGTACTCTGATCTCTCCGTTAACCCAGTTATTGGTATGAGATATAATGCCACTAAAAACACCAACAATTGTGCAATGCCTTCCTTACTCTGTTACCTCCTGCTGTATAAACTTTATTTGAAGAATCTTTTGCAAGATTATGGGGAGGCCTTCAGGATGTCTTGATCCTTTACATAATGAATTTACATAATAGTTACAAGGTCTGTCCTACTAAAAGACAAATGACAAGTGTGTTGTAGTAAGGGGCATCGCTACTATGTGTAACCACTTAAACTGGTTATATACATCATGGGGGCTCTCTAGGTAGGTGCAGTATAGTATTTTTGTAACAATTATTTCTAGATGGTGTTTCAAGGTAATTCCCTGCTATATTACTTTGATTTGAGGAACACGGGTCTCAGTTTCTTTGTAGAAAAAAAGAAGCTGCTATCCCCAGTTGGAGCTATAAATTCAGAGTCCAGTTGGAAATCCAGAGTCTTCTGCTTCCTAAAAGCAGGACTTGGACTTTGTGTTCTTGCCTGTCTCTGTTATTTCTTCTTTTTACTTGTGTCTAAGACCAATTAGTATGGGTTGAATTTCATATTGTGTCAGGCAGGAAGCTTAGCCCCTTCCTTCCCTTACCCTGAAAGGTCCTTCCCCTCGGTCTGGCCATGGTCCTCCTTTCCTTATCACTTGCCTTTCATACAGATTTGCTATCTCTCCCGAATAAATAGTTGGCCCTACCCTCTCTTTCTCTGTAACACGAGATAAAAAGCAAGGTTTTCCTTGCACTTGGAAGAATGTCACAAATGAAAAGCAGTCAGATTTCCAGCAGAGGCCAAAGTGGCAAGAATAAAGGAAAAATTTTTGATACAGTATTGCAGGATGGTACACTTTTATTCTTTTTAAGATATCATGTTAGACAAACATTCAAATACATATCCTCAATGACCAAAGGAGCATGAAAGCTCTTGTTCTCTATGTTCAGGTTGACTTAGTTCTGCCATCACTAAGGCTGTATCTGAATGGTTTAAATTCTATGGTTATCATCTGGGACAACAAGGAAGATGAAGATGTCAGAGAGAGAGGTTCAGTGGCCCATGATTCCATGTGTGTCTCTGGAAATGCTTTTCATTCCTGCTTATAAAAGCACAAGGTTAAGTTAAAAAGGCTGCAAGCTTTTAAGGTGATAAAATGAGACCTGCCTCAGGTTTCCCAGGAGCTGCTTTTCTCACCAGTTCACACTGAACTCTATCTATTGGTTCAGGGAAGTATCAGGGATGTTCTTTAGTTAGCAGAGCCTATACTATGCAAAACCTCAAGGATGTTGTTTGTGAAAGGACCAAGCAGACACCATAACAGGCTCTCGGTCTTCTCTCAGAGGTCAGGCCTCAAGACTGAACAAGCAGTTTCTGAGGAAAAACACAAAGGACAATTTCCAACACCCCCAACAGCAAGGAGGAGGCCTGGTACATGCAGTAGTAAGAGGTCAGGCCAGGTCTGAGCTAGCCTCCCCAGCTCTAGGACAGGGCCTATGACTTGTCCAGGGCTGCTCCAAAATGGAAAATTATAGCCCTGACAAGCCCCTGACTAGCCACAGCCAATTAAAACATACTAATATTGTCACTTGCTTAAGCCAGTCATATCTAAAATGACCCAACTTCCTTAGACATTACCCTCATTAAGGCTTAAAAGAAGCCCCCACCTCCTTCTCAGGGTCTGGATTGTGGCCATCTTGCCTTTGTGTAGGGTGGTCAGCCCCAGCATGCTGGAATGAAAAAGATTCTTTGCTTTTGCATCAGATCTGGTCTTTTGGTGGTCTTTGGGGGTATGAACTCTGGCCAAATAGCTTCCATAGTCTCTAAGACTGCTTTTCTGTTGCGTAAGACTTATACTATAGGTTCAGATATTTAAACTCCCCCCAACATAGTATTTTTATTATTTGGGAATTTAGGACAATGGATGCCAATCACACTGCCTTCCCATTTCTCCCAAATCCACCCTCCAAACCTTGTGCAACCTTTCAAAAAAAAATGTCTAGTTTGTTAGTTTGTGTTACCCATATACTCATTGGAGCATGGTCAAACTCCCAGTGGCCAGCCCCTTAAAGAAAATGGAATGTTCCCCATGCCCATCAGAAGCCATTAGCTATGAAGATCTTAACCTCTATCACAATTTTTAAAACTCTCTTTAATAGCCTCCTGTCTGGATTAATTCTCAGGAGAGGGTGTTGCCACAGAAGCCTTCAATGTCTCTCCTTCTCAATTATGAATCTGCAGCTATAGATAACACTGCAAAAGAAGCTGCCGTGCCCACAGAAACCAGAGGCAGCTTGGGGCACAGACATCAACACGTCGACCTGGGGCAGGCAGCAGCATGGATCAAGGACATCAACATGGCTTCTGTATGCAGCAGGGATCTTGGACACCAACATGATCTCCAGGGTCGGCACAAACCACAGACATCTGGATGCCCTCCAGGGGCAGCAGGGACCATGAGATTTCCTCCCAGGAGACTTAGTCCAGAAAATGAACTGTCCTTCATCTTGGATATCTTTTTGTTGTTCAGAGGCCATGTGAGTTTGGGGCAGGACCTGTTCGAGTTTCAGGGTGGCCTGTGATTCCCTCCTACACACACACACACACACACACACACACACACACACACACACACACACACACCAACTGAGTGGCAACAACACTTCACCCTCTATCACCGCCCTAGCAGTGAGGTGAGCCGGGCCTGGTGGTGGTCTGAATCACCCTGTAGCTGCTCTCATACCAGGATGCATTCCTAGTCCAACCTCTCTACTGAGCACGCTGCCCCTTTCCACTATTTTTTTTTCAAGTTTCATAAAACCACTATTTAAAAACATCTTCCCATAACACCTGACTGGTTTTTTGTTGTTCCTGAGATCTTGTACAGTCTGTGGGTTCACCCTCAGCCTTTGTGTCTCCCCACAAAGCCTCCATGTGTCTCTCAGGCTCTTTGGAACAGCCACCAAGGCTCGGGGGAAGGGGTGCTGGCTGCCACCATAATCTTGAATCTCCCAATACTTGAACTCTTGGTCCCCAGTTGGTGACACTCCTTGGTAAGTCTTAGATGGTGGATGGAGACTTGCATGTCACTGTGGGTGGGCTTTGAGAGTAAAAAGTCTCTTTGCCTTCCAATTTGCTCTTTCTCTGTTTCCTGTTTGCATTTGAAAATTGTGAGATTTCAACTTCCTGCTCCCGCCACCATGTCCTCCGCTTGCTGGCATGCTTCTCCCCCATGATGGGAACTTACCCCTCTGGAACTGTGAGCCTAAATAAACCCCTCCTTAAGCTGCCCTGGTTGCAATGCCTTATCACAGCAACAGAAAAGTAACTAATACAACATCCATGGAGCCTAAGGTAGAATCCTGCATGGATCAGAGAGGTACAGCTCTCAGATTCAAAGGGGAAATGACCTTCCTCTGTTTCCTCTACTAAGAGACAACTAAACAACACTCCCCGAGGCAGAGAGCCCAGGAAATGCTGAGTGGGTGAACCATCAGAACAATTTGAAGTGTAGGGAAGGGGTGGACGAAGGCCCCTGATTTGTGGATTGATAGTGGATTAATATGTTAGCAGGTAGTAAATTTACCCTCAGTACTTCTTTTTCCCTGCTTTGAAACATTTTCCCTTTGTGACCCCTTCATAGTTCTCATCAGTGTCCCTCCTTCAACTGTATATGCCACAACTGCCCAGACTTTGCTTTTGTTGGAGGAAAAATGTAAGTACTCCATGCCCCAGATACTCTTCTGTATGCCTCACTTCTGTGCAGCCGTGAACTAAATATCTCACAGAACAACGTAAGGAGGAGTGTTCATTTGGGCTCATAATTTCAGGGGCTTTAGACCATCAAGGCAAGGAAGGCAGGGTGGGCAGAATTTATATCATCACACTCAGGAAGCAGAGAAGATGGCAAGGGTGTATAGGAAAAAGAACTCACCCCTAATGATGTGCTTCCCCTACCTTGACCCACATCCTAATGTCCTAAGATTTCCAAACTTCCCCCAACTAGCCCAACTAGCTGGGAACTATGCTTTAACAAGTGAGGCTGTAGGGGAAACTTCATATTCAAATTATAACATCCCTCCTCTCCTCCAAAGGCTCTCATGACGTCATCTCATAATGAACACAGTTTTCATGGTTCCTCTGTTGTTCAAAAGCTCAAATTCAGTCACTTCTGAGTCTCAAGGCAAACTATTACCTGCAAGCTCCTATTGAAAATCCAAAAATTACTATGGCACAGAGAAAACATTTTCATTTCAAAGTGGAGGAATGAGGACATGGTAAGAAAGAACAAAAGCAGGGCTGAAAACAGTTGTATGAGGGCTGTGTAGTATCTTGATTTGTCCTCGAAAGAGCCTGGTCTCTGAGACGTGACATTTTCTCTCTGAAGCAGGCTCTACTCATTGCCTGTGGCAATGGATGGCCCTCACCGCTGACATCTCCAGTGCTCTGGAGTTCCCACTACAACACAGATTTCAACCTACAGCTTCAACCCACAGGAATCCTAATCCTAGCATAGCACTGGGGTCCTCAGGCCTTCTTTTGAAATGGGCATGAAAACCTTCATGACCCTATAACTCTTGCATCCTGCATAGGTGAAAAATCAGGGTTATACGGTCTACCATCAGCTTGTGCATTATTTCGCGTGCGTGTGCACACACACACACCATTCCTGAGATGTTTTCAAGACATTGTTTCTAATGTCCCAGTGCAAAGCGCTTACCTTTTAAAATTACCACCTTACACCCCCCCCCCCGTGTGTGTGTGTGTGTGTGTGTGTGTGTGTGTGTGTAAGAGAAAGAGAGAGAGACTATTGTATAGCAGTTTCCTCCTAGGTTAAATTCTTCCATCTTAGAGGGAAGCTCCGTAAGATATAGGAGGTTTACAGGGAGGTACACCAATAGGATATTCTAAATGTAGGTGAAAGAATTCCTTCTTGTAAAGAAACCTCTTAAGCTTAGGAAGTAAACAACTAAAAGGTTTCAGGAAGTTCCTGAAACTGACCAAATTTACTATACCACCACATCATACCACACACACACACACACACACACACACACACACACACACACACACACAAACACACACACACAAAGGGGCAGAAGCAGAGAGGCGAGAGAGAGGGCAGAGAGAGAGAGAGAGAGAGAGAGAGAGAGAGAGAGAGAGAGAGAGGAAGGGAGAGAGAGAGAGAGAGAGAGAGAGAGAGGAGAAAGGCCGCTAAACATATATAAGTTGTAAGGACTGCTGAGAGACAGATTAGAGAAGCTACATGGAAGAGGCTCATAGAAACTGAGCTGTCTAGAAAAGCCACTTTCCAAGCTGTTGAGCTGTCTGCTTACTGTACAATGTGCTCCAGGTTCTCCAGCTGCCATCTGCTTCTACGAATGCCAGGGTGGGATTTTGTGATGCAGCTACCTTTGGACCATTTCTGCTTCTAGTAGTAACCCACCCATATACCTGTAAGTAACTCAATGAAACTCATTAGTTCACCAAGCTGGACTTTAGTGATATTCATACTTTGCTTTGCCATTAGTTTTCTATCTGGGGTGAACAGATGTTTGTTCATATCACTGCAGGGATAAAGTCACACATAGCCATAACATGGTGCATATGTGGAAGTCATGACAACTTGTAAGGAGTTTGTTTTCTCCTTCCAGCACATGGAGCCCTGGGATTATACCTAGATTATCAGGTTTGGTGACACATGCCTTTACTAACCGAGCCACTCTACTAGACCATTCCTTCTAATGGTGTTAATCTCCTTAACAGTCACACCCATCACTACAACTTTAGGCATTTTTTTTTTTTCCTGGCCACACTTCATACTATTCAAATGTTTTCACTTTGCTATTTGCTCCCAATTCTCATTATACACCAAGTTGAACACATCCAGCGATAACCATCCCACAGCAAATGTCCGGCTGCTTTGACATGTCTTCTGCACAATTTCTGACATCTTGGTGGTTGGGGAACAGAAAGCAGGTATCTGGCTCCTAGAGGGGAGGCAAGGTCAACACAAGGACAAACGGTCTTCGCAAACAGCAGGAACTTCATGAAACAGGACATCCGGTGAGAGGCAGCAGCCAAGGTAGATAAAAACTTCGTGCCAATTTTTCACCAATCAGACAGGACTTGGGATTCTTAATCTCAAGAACAGGGATTCAGATCTTGAATTTTTTTTTTTCCCCTAGCAGAGTGAGGGACTTGGCTCATTGGATAAGCCACTTGCACCACAGGTGTAAGGATAAACAGTCAGAGCCCCAGGACCTCTATAAAAGTCAGGCACCCTGCTGACAACCTGTAATCTTAGACCCTGAGTGGCAGGGACTCCCTAGGGCAAGCTGGCTAGCTAGACTAGAAGGAATTGGCAAATTCCAGGTTCAGTGAGAGACCCTGCCTCAGTAAAAAAAATGTGAAAAATGAATGTGAAAAACACCTGACATTACTTAGGCCTCCACATGTGTGTGTATATGCATACAGGTTCACCTATACAGGTATTCACATACATATGAACACAATGCACTCACAGTGCACAAGTATAGACAATGTAAAAACAAAAAATGAAATGTGGAGAGAAAAATCATTGAAATAGGAATAGTCTCCCTCAGGTTTGAACACTTGATTTCCATCTAGCGACACTGCTTTGGCAGGTTGGGGAACATTTGGGACTGTGGTCTAGCTCCTAGAAGTGAGTCTTCGGTAGTAAGCCCTGAAGGTACCTTATGTTTTGAGTTCCTGACCCGTCAAGATGAAAGCCAGAGAACGTGTGCATGTGGCTAAATGTGCCCAAATAAAACATTGGTAGATAACGCAAGGCTGAGTGTGGGTGTGTCAAGACACCCTGCATGAATTCTAATCCCTGTAGTTTATGCTGATGAAAACAGCAAAGTCACAAGGGGATCTCCCAGAACAGTTTAAATTGGAATTGGCCCTGCAGGCTTAAAAGACAGACTGCAGGAGAGCCCCAGAAGAAGCCTACAGAAACCTGGGCTGCTCCAAGGGTCTAAGGCTTGGCTGTGTTTTGTTTTAACTTTAATTGCCCTAGTTTCTTTTTTAGTGTCTTTGGTGCTTTTGCAGAACTTCCTGATCAATTGACAATTTAACTCACAGCAGTGTTTTCTAGAACACAGTTCAGTTATAAATAAACTGCCTGCAGTTGCTGTGCTCACTTCTCAGTCCTTTGCTCCTCCAGGCCATCTTCCCAGCCTGCACTTGCATTTTTGGCTCAAGGCAGTTAGGTTAGTTAGCCCTAGGGTGCAGGAACTATAAGGAAACTAGCAACTCTCTTGGTCAGAGACAAGGACCACCAATGTTCTAGACTGTCAGGTCAGCTTAAAGCAAGTTATCAGGGTTAATGCTGTAGTTATGCCTTAAAGTTAAACTGTCTCTCAAATGCCCGTGTCTGGGCCTTTGGTCACCAGCCAGCAGCACTGCTTTGGTAGATTGGGGGAACCTTTGAGACTGTGGCCTAGCTACCTGAAGCGAGTCTCTGGGGTCAGGCCCTGAAGGTGTGATATCTGCTTCTAGTTCTTGGCCCACCAAGGTGGTCTCTAAGCTATGCTCCAAGTCCGCCACTACTACAGACTGGACTGCCCCAGCCACCATGCCTTCCTTGTTGTAATGAACTTCTCTTCCCCAATACTGTGAGCCAAAGTATGTTCTTCCTTCTTTAAATGGTTTCGGTCATGGAAACAAGGAAAGTAATGAATAAAAGTAACCTGATCTGGTTCGTTACTATGTCTGTTCAAAATAGTTTTCTAATATCAATCGTTTCCAATGACTAGTACAAATACAGACCTTTTCAGACTATAGTTGTATTTAGATCCAGAAAGAGACAAAGAAAATCCATACCCCTTCTAACAAAGAGGAAAGGAAATTCATATGTAATGGGATAACAGAAAGGGCTCTGGGCATCTTCTAGAGGGCATGCTAAGGATGGCAGTTATATGTAAGACCAACAGAAGACAGTAAATGTGAACAGCTGGGGCCAAGGATGAATGGTACAAAACGTGTACAGGAAGGAGAGGGGCATCTACAACAGGAATATCAGTTGTAGCTTCGTGTCTCTCAAAGACCCAGCTTTCTGTAGGTACTTATGCAAGTTGGACAAAAGGTATGACTTGCCAATTTCCTTTCTGAGAGTATTTGGCAAGATAACTATGCTGGAAAAACTGAAGGAGAATGAATGGAAAGGCCCACAAGGATATAAGTCTGCCTTTCTGGTTTTATTTCTGTCTTTTCTAATTTCCAGTCTCTCACAATATCATGCCCACCCCTCACCATTTTCAAAGGCAGACGTTCCCATGGATTTGCTAATAAGCCCTTTGGCACTTTCTGTCCAGAAGAGGGCAGCATTTAGAAGCAGTCAACACAAATCATTGGGCAGCATTAACAAGCAATCAGCATAAATCATTGTGACCTGAGCACAACGGTGCTGCGCCAAGATTTGGTTCTTTCCCTTTTCATTTATTTATTTGTTTATTTGGTTTGTGCTAGCAAACTATAAAAGGGACTTGAATATATTTCTGAAGCCGTAACATGTGACCCTTTGTCTTTCCCTTTCCTGCCAACTTTCTAAAGGAATAACCATAAATATTTAGGGTATGGATTTCAACTTGGCTTCATGACAGGCAACGTTTTGGCCTGTTTCCTAACAAAATGTACACACAACATAAAATGTAACTGTCTAGATGCACTGAGCAGAAAGAACACAGCTATTCAGGCCAAATACATACATACATGCATACATACACACATACACACACACACATATATGTATACATATTCAACTGTGCCTGCTTTTAGACAGTTGGACATGAGAATTAGTACTCCCTACCCACACCTCTTTTTTTTTTTCTTAAATATAAGCAATTTATTAGCTTTGCCAACACAGAGTTATTGAGAGCAAGTGCTGACTGGGCAATGATGAGACACACAGCAAGACTGGGATATGTTGAGCTTGATGGATAGAAAAACTAGGGGATTTTTACATCTATGAATGGATGTAAAAGTAACCATGATGTCCTGAGAACCTTGGTTTCTAGTCATGCTCAAAGAATACTTCCAGGGAGAAATGTACTGAGGGTCTGTGGGTGAACAACAGTTCATAAATCCTGATTTATGAACTCTCTTCTATGACAAGATAGAGGTGCTGAGAGGAGGGAGGCTGTTCTGTGGGTGTGGGATGGGGAATAAGGGATGAGGCCCAATCTGGAGTATGAAGGTTCTCACTTAGGCTCAGGCCATTTGCTATCATCATTCACTTCATTTTTAAATTCTAGTATAAAGTGTGGTAAAGAATTAAAGGCAGCTTTCTGGTCCTGTTTCCCTTAAATCCTTCTGTAGGGATACAATTCGTCAAGAAACATTGCCTAATTAGAGGTCACATGCCAGTCCAACATTTCAATACCCTACAGGGTATTACATCCTTGTTTTCTGTCTCAGGAGTATGACAACTGACTTAAAGAGGTTTACCAACTTCCATCTCCAAACTGTATAGTCACTTAAGTGTCTTTTAACAATTTTATGTTTATATTTAATTCTTATTTCACATGGTATTTTAATTATCATACACAGTAGGAATGTAACTTTTATACGCAGTGAGGTATACAGTTAAGCTTTTAATTATCTGCTGTATCAATGTTCCATCTGGAATGTTCTACTGCCCTCTAATCAGTTTCTCGGTATCTGTGTCATCACATTACATACATGGACATGTCCTTAAAGTATACTTGGGGCAGGTTCCATTTTAAATGTTTTCCTGGGTTTGCTTAGTCATTCTTCTTTTAGCCAAAAGTTAGCATCAATCTATTGACTTCTGTCCACCCTAGCTGATCAGCTACTCAAGGACTTTTCAGCTTCTCTGCAATAGGAGGGCCTTCCTTTCATGGATACCACATGGGATTTGTGTTTAACATTATATATTTTCAATCCCAAATTCTCTCAACTCAACCATGCCAATTTGTTGCATACAAAAACTCAACCATGTCTGTTGTTCAGTTCATGAGTGAGAGTTTGAGGATAGTAAAATCTCATATTCAGACAATTTCCAAATAATAAGAGCTAATGTTCATTTTTCAAATACATGTTGTATGTTATTGAATTATTTGGGCTTTAGGAAATACTTGCAAAGCTTCACTTTAAGGTATGAATGTAGTCTTATCACTATGTCTTCCATATAAGAATAAGATATAAAGACATATGACATTAATGGTAGGTGCCATTGTGAGTTGATATGTAGTTGGAAATACACCTCATTTCTTTAAAAAAAAAAAAAAAAAGGAAACTAGCACCCTTAACAATATATATCTGTAAAATAAAGATAGGCCTTTTAAGACGGTTTTAGATAGTTCATTTATTTACTGTCCTTAGCTAATGAAGGCATATGATTAATAATACATCTCAGCTTTAAAATTGCATCCTGGGAAGTGTTTTCACTTAGGTTTAATAAAAAACACTTGGCCACCACTAAACATTGTGGAGAAGTGGTTAGCTATTATCCTTGTTTATGAAGTAGGGTGAGTTTAAAGAGTAGTTGATGCCGAAGGCTAAACTCTTTGTTTCTTTTCCATCAGTATTTTTCCATCCAAACTGAAACTGAAACATTGACAAACGTCAGCAAGCTAAAGTTAGCTGAGGCAGAAGGCAGAAGCCGGAAGCCAGAGGCAGAAAGTCACAGAGATATGGTTCAGCAGATGGACTGATGAGAACCCAGGGCCCAGCAGGTGGCAATAGAGGCTCTTTTCTTCCCTCCCCGTCCAGGTTTTTCAGTCATTCAGCTACTTAACCCATCATTCATTAAGGCACACACAATTTTCTGTGGTCTCCTGGTTCTCATGGAAATAAGGACGGGAGGAGCAGGGGTTGGATAGGAAGAATGCAATACATACAATGTAACCCCAGGAGCGCTTCACTTTCCTGAGTCACTGAACAGCATACCTCTGCTTAAGCAACACGGGTACTTCAGTTGTCTCTGTGCAGGCAGGCTAGCCAGTGTAAAGACTTTTTTTTTTTTAAGTTGGGAGAGAACAGTAAAATGCAATCAGAAATAGCTTTCAGTTTAATGACTAGGTTCAGCTTATTACTTCAAAGGGAGCTCACTGGAATGTTTGCGCTACTAATGATTGTTTTAAAAACAAAACAAACAAACAAAAAACAAGTGTTTTCATTCAACAAAGAGAGGGGGTCAGTGTGAAGAGGTTGCTCAGGAAACAGATTTGAAGGAGGGAGCTCCTACCATAGGATAGTGTGGTGTTTCCAGACCACCCAAAGCAAAAGAAAAGATTACCCCGCAGGATGTTTCCCTGGATATGGCCTTAGAAAAGGCAAGTGTTTCTTCTAGGGGTTTTAGCTTTCGTTTCATTTCATTTTTAAAATACAATGAGTGGAAACAAAGTAAACTTCGGAGCTGTAAGCCTGAGATTAAAACCCCCAGTCCCATCCATGATGATATGCGGGGTCTGTAACAGTTGACTCGTTCTTTCTGTGACTCAGTTTCTGGACACATAAAGTGGATCAGTGGCGGTGTTTGCCTCACAAGGTTGTATCAGTGTAAAGTGCTCAGGACAGTGTTTTTGCAAAGAAATCTTAAACTAATATTGTAAGGATTCGGGCATTATGCTGGCCTGCCCTTGTCACCTGGCAGAATGCATTCAGGCAGTACCCTGGTCAGCCCAGGGTTCCATGATTGCCTAGTCCCCACACAGGTGCAAAGGACCCCTTTAAAAGAAAGACCCGGCCCATTTACACTCTCTTTACCAGCTCTTTGCTCGCTCTCTTTCCAGATCGCTTTCCCTCTCTCTTCCACACTGTTCTCCTGAAGTAGATGGCTCTTTTTCCGTCTCCCTCTTCTCTTGTCCTCTTTGTGCCTCTTTACCTCTTTTCTCTTTCCTACCCCTCCCTCTTCTTTCTAATAAAACGTCTCACTTAAACCTGTCTGCCTGTTGTATTTGTCCTTCTACCTCGTTCATCCTGTCCTTCTATGGAATCTGACATGGTTCTCATTAACTATCATAACAAATACTAGTAGTGGAAAGACACCAGTGTCCCTGGTTTTTTTTTTTTTTTTTTTTTTTCAGTGTCTATCGTTTATGTATTTAGTATCTATCATACATTTCTCGGGATCTTTAACTGCCTGTTTTAAGTCCATTTGCTGACATAGCCATGCACATATAATGAACACATAAAGAACTAAATTGGAAACAGAAACAGTATGCACTAAACTTCCTCCTTGACTGGCAGGACACATGTTCAGGTGATAGGTGGGGAGGAGCCTCAAACCCACATCAGGGTATGAGACAGCTGAAAGTGTAATGTCATTGTGTAACATCATTGACCTTGTAGAGCGTTTTCTTTGCCACAGCGCAACTACAAAAAAGAATGTGGGCTTCGAATATTTATTTGAATTTCTTTGAGCATTGTTGTTGCTAAATAATGACCAATAAGATGTTCAAATGAACAGTAGAACAACTTCTAGTTCTCGTAAACGAGAATGCTTTGAGAGCCGGGCCGTTGTTTTGCCATTGAAACCTCAGTGCCAAGAACACATCTTGGCACAGAAAACAAGCTGAAGAACGTTTGTCAGGGTCCTGTGCATTTTCGATATGCACCACATTCTGCATACACTGCAGAGTGTACTAGGAAGTCAAAACATGGTCTTTACCCTCAAGCCAAAACAAAATGACAAACACTCCAGCCTCTTCTCTCATCAGTTCCCAGCAGTGAGGTGTGCAAATCAATGGTGTTAATGGTTCTGAGCCACACGGGTTCCAGCTTGGCCCTCCATATGTGGGAGAAAGTTGTGAGGCTTGGACTAGCTAAGGCGCTCCTGGCAACACGACCAGGATCTATGCCTGGTACATGAGCTAGCTTGTTGGAGCATGGATGCCATGCTCAGATTTAACATAGTGGGGAAGGGCTTAGTCCTGCCCCAACTTAATGTGCCAATTTGTGTCAACTCCCCAAGGATGCCCCTACCTGTTGGGAGGAGTGGATGGGGGGGTAAGAGGGGCAAGAGGAGGGATGGGAGGAAGAACATTGGTTGGAATGTAAAATGAAATTATAAATAAATAAATAAATAAATAATATGAAATGTTATATTTAATTGCTAACTTATGAAACAGAATTTGTGAATATCCAAATGACAGAGTGAGTGCTCTGAGAGGATTTCAAACAATTGAGAGGAAGAGAGGATAGCGAGGGAGATGAGAGAAGAGAGACCGAGGTAAGCAGTTAGTTTGATGGAGAGGCTAGTTAAATGGCTATAATGGCAACATTTTAAATTAGTATTTTACTGTCTTCCTCCATTCTTTTTCACCTTTCCTTCCTTCCCTTTCTCTTTCTTTTCTGTCCTTCCTTCCTTCCTTTTTTCTTGTGTTTGTTCTGCTGTGGGCAAGTGTGCTATGCCTGCTATGTAGAGGTCAGAGGACAATGCATGAGCTCATTTATTTCCAACTCCACCACATGGGTTCCAGGTATCACTTGGGTCATCACGCTTGACAGCAAGTGGATTACCTATTGCTGAGCCATCTTGCTAACCCTATAATAAAAAAAAAATACTAAGTGCGCAGATATGAATTTTCATGAATGTCCACACACACACACACACACACACACACACACACACACACACACACAACAACAACAACAACAATTGTCATCTTAAAATGAGTGGCATATTCTAAAGCCATTTTGAGTGACCATGGCCTGGGGTCACAGATTTAGGTTATCCCAAATTCCATCTTCCAATGTGAAAACAGTTTCATGAAATTTCATAGTTTTCTATAACAAAGGAAGTTAAGCTCACGGCAAGCTTCAAACTGGCAAATATACCAGAGAGGTGGTTACAGGAAGATGGAGGATGCTTAACGTTCTATTTAATGACATTCCTATCTTTTGGCTTAGTAGAAGTCAGGGGGATCTACTGATCAATAGATTCCTATCAATTAGTTTTTGATCAGTTAGTCACAGGATGTTAGTTCTGACACACACATGGACAAGGGATGGCTGCTCCAGGATCTAAAGGTAGCAAAAGATGAAGAAATCTTCTCCAACCTCTCCCTCACCCTGAAGTCCTAGTCAGTCAGTCTCTTCAGTGACAGGGCTATAAGTTCAAGTGAGCTTGGCATAGTTTATCAATGACAAAGCTAATGAACTTACAGTGTATAGATGTGGCAGATCCTATAATTTATAGAGATGGGACCTTATTTAGCCAAAGGAAGAAACAGGGAACACCCCAAGGCAAGATGTAGATGGGCAATGGGTGCTTTGAGCATTCCTGAGCCAAAAGATAGGAATCATCTAATTTACAAGCCTGAGCAACAAGCATCCTTTAAGATCTCTAATATGTCAAGTACTGCAAGACTTGATACAGTTGGAAAATTTATAAAAAATAAGATAGACCTCATAAAATGAGAGGAAAGGCAGAAGAGCCACAGTGGTGGAGGAAGACTAAATTTTGTGACTGGGAAAGCAAGGAGAGCTAAAGAGGGACTTTGTGTCTATTGTGAGAAATAGCCAAGTTCCTGCAGTCATCAACTACATCAGGTAACCTTGTAATTTCTTGGAGCAGAAGTACATGAGACATTGCTGAGTGGCTAGAAGATGCAATCTGTCCTAGATACAGAATGCTGGATGTGCATCCCATATCTATCTTTATAACTTGGGGACTTTACATAGATTTCTTTAATGCCTCCAGCCGTTTTTACAACTGTTCTATGAGTTTAGTAATGCCACTTCAAGGAACTGTTGCTAGAAATTAATGACCTAACTCATGTGAAGTGTGGCACACAGCAAATGGCATTCTGGACAAATAATCGAGTATATTTATACACAGTGTATGATGAAGGGACTAGCATGAAGAGGGCTAGCATTGGAGAAGTAGAGGAATACTTGTCCCTGGAATCTCATCTTTGCACAGGCTACATCCCATTGTTCTCCTGGGGATGCAGATGGGAAAGCACCCAACAGAAGCAGCTGGGATCCATTCTCTCTGGGCTCCTCCATTTCACAGCAGACAGTCACATTGGCCTGTAGTTTCTTTCTTTTGAGGTTTGCAGTTCTCAGAATGCCTTAGTGTCTGATAAACCCTATCTACCTTCTAATGAAACCTATTCAATTAGCTTGTTTTTTGCTTAGTAAGAATTCACTGGACATGCCAAGTCTGAATAAATAGTTTCTGACAGATGAAATGGTTTATAATTCCCCAAGAGCCTTATAGCATTCCTTGAAAAAAGACCTTTATACTTAATGTGGTGTGTGTGTGTGTGTGTGTGTGTGTGTGTGTGTGTGTGTGTGTGTGTGTGTTCAGGAGTGGCTGCTGTATGGGAAGAGTCCTCAGTCCAAACAACAAAAGCAACTCAAATGTTAAAACTACTGTTTGCTTTTAGTATATATAAAAATACAAGAACAAGTATGAGCCCCATTGAAGCTTATACAAATATCTTATACAAATAAAGTCTGTATGGGGCTCAGAGATTGGAGCTTGCTACTAGCTAACCATATAGGTCTGGAAGTCTGTACTTTCCAGGTTATATATTTAGGGTGTCTGTATGGTGAGTAGGCTTGAAGATATGCTCTCTCTCTCTCCTGAGCAGAGATTCAGGAAATATTGCTGTTGTGAAAGGCTGAGGTTTGCTGAACTCGGAATCTTTGTTCTCTACCAAAACCACCATAGCTTTGGGAGCATCATGATTATCCTGCATTGACCTGGGGGGCTGGGGTTCTGCCACAATCAATCACATTTCTTATTAATGTGTGCAAAAAGCTCTTTGCCTCTGACTAGGAAGCTATGTCTTTTTCCAGTAGCCATAGCACTGTGACATTCAACAGACATGCCTGTAGGCTAAAAATCTTAGATTTCCCCCATATTTTTGATGTATAATTCCAACTGAAAATGATCCCAAAATATATTCTGATGCACAGAAGCCTGGAAAGCAATTTTCATACATCCACCAAGATTATGCATTACCAGAGCAAATGGGGTGGCACACTGTTTCTCAAATTTTCAGAAACCATCTTGATATCAGGACGGAAAAAAAAAACCTGCACTTAATTATGCTCTCTTGAATCATTATGGATTCAAGGAACCTTCTTAAGAAACTGCCAAAAAAAGCATTCAACCCTTAAACCACTTTATAATTGTTATGATACACCAAGGATTAAACCCTATAAATGACTAAGGCTATTTGTGTCTAGCAAAACATGAAATGTACATGTGTTACCACTGTAAAGACTGACTGTTCAACCTGACCCATTTATTATGATCAGCTCATATGATAGTATTAAAAATATTTTTACAGATATGCTGTAATCCCAGCACTGGAGATTTAGAATCAGGAAGGTCTGGAGATCAAGGTCATCCTTGACTATCTATGGAGTTTGAGGCCAACCTAGGGATGCATAGGACCTTGACTCAAAACAAGTTGTAAAAGAAAGAAAAAAGCACTAAAATATATGCTTTTTATAAATTTACCCAACTAAAATAACACTTCCCTTGAGTAAAGTGGGTTTGGGAAGGATTCATGAAGCTTTTTCTAGAGAAAGAAAACATTGTTCCATTGACAGTCTTGGAGGAGAACTTATGGTTGGTTGGATATTACATGGAATTAGGAGCTGGAAAGTCTGAGAAAATGAAGTGGCACTTTGTGTTCCAATGCAGGGAAGCAGATTTAAACATGGAAGATTCCTTCACTTTTTCCAGAAATGTATGAACCATGTTCAGATTGCTGAACTCTGCAATGATAAGCACTTAACATATTAATTAAAATGCAAGCCCATACAAACATGAATCATTTTGAAAAAGAAAAAAAAAGGATTTGATTATAACTTAGTAAATTTTAAAAAATCAGGAAAGCAGTAACCTATCAAATTTCCTACATAATTTAATTTCATATGAATGCATATATTCTACTTGAGCAGAAAACACACTGAACAGGGTCATCTGGTTTTCTGGAACTACTGTAAATATTCTGATAATCATATCTGTCTGTCATCCCACTTTCTGAATGTTTGTGTATGTGTGTCCCCTTGGTTTTCTACTGTATTTAATTTATTTATATTTGGACAATTCTAAATTATGACCATAAGTTGCCAAAATCTGTATTTTGGAAAGGTTTTGCCATAAAATCTGAGTATCAGGGGCTATTTTTTAGTGTGGATGAAGAAAAGATGAGATAGAAGGATTTGATGAAGTCTTTTTAGAAGCTATTATTATGCACATGTAGATTAAAGGAACCTAATCCTGTTGAAAATTTTCTTTGAAGGTGTTGCCAGAAAGGAATTTATTTTTCTTTGTAGTAATGCTAGGACTTAAAATAACTTACCTAGTAATTAGTTACTTCATGGGAAAGAAAAGTCTCACAGTGTTTGTGTTACTAGAGAGGAAGGCAAAGAAGCCAAGATGTGGTAGACCAGTTCTCTTCATCAGTCAGCAGTGGTAGATATTTATCTTCTTCTCCTTGATCACTCTGTGTGCATCTGGATGAGGTCAAGGCTTTCTGCCAAGTGTACAGAGCTGATTCTTGTTAGCCTGAAAAATCACATTGCTTGCAGCTATTGCTTCTGGCTTGATGACCCTCACTCCATAGCTCACTTTGAACAGTGATAGGTCAATACAAATTTCTTGTGTCTAAAAGTGATTACAATGTACCTAGGTGTAAGATTTCTGCTTTCCTTTCAGAGCACAATGAGATGGATATATCTTCCCAAACTCTCTGACTCTAATTTTCTTCAACATTTTAATTTTATGAGGCCTTCATTCCTGTCATCAAGATCAAATGAAAGTTTAAGAGAGCCAAGATTTTTCTGATTGACTTCTCTATCCTTTAAGGGAGGGCACCATGGACACACACGTTTTTGATTTTCTTTTATATCTCTGTAATAGAAGGCACCATGATTAAAAGGACTTTTCATATAAGAAATAAGCTTCTGTTGTATTACCAGCTTTTGGAAATATCTACATGGTATTCAATGTCTGTCTTCCTGTCCAACACTGGCTGCTTCTGCTATCTAAAAAGACCTTGATGTGTCCTGTAGGATCCTTGATGACTGCTTCTATTTTCCCTGAATTACCTATTGTAAAATAATATAGGAAACTGTCTCATATTGTATTAATGAAGGAATTTTTCCTGCTGAGTCCAAGTCAGTCAGTCTCCTGTCACCTAATATTATGTTAAGAAGGCCTTCCTGTCTATTTCTAAAAGACTGGATTTAAGGCCTACTGTCTTGAGAATATCATATAGAGTAAGCTATTTCCACTTGATGACAGGTGAAAGTAAAGCAAATATCTTTATCTTCAGAGTGTTAACCTAGATATACTTACATTTTCCTATTGACAAGATAAAGTGTTATGAACCAACTTTACAAGTTCTATGGTTGTGTGCATTTTAATGCAGTGGTATACAACAATTCCAGAAGGTCTACTGCCATAAAATGACTTTTGGTCTGAGTACTGCTTTTTTTGTTTTTGTTTTTTTGTTTTGTTTGTTTTTTTTTTTTTTTTAGCTATGTTAGACTTAGTTGGGTATTTTGAAAAAAAAAGGTAATTACTCTGCCATGAAGTAATTTTTTCTTTGGGTAGTGAATAAGTGCATAAAAAATTGAATAGTGTAAGTATAAAATCAAACATGAAGCTCCACAACTTCAGATTGGCTATTCTAACTAAACAGAAATCCACTGAGATGCCCATTTTGGATCTCATTAATTTCACTGAGTGATGTCTTTATTTGTCCATACTTCATAATAAAGTTTGAATACATTAATATGTATCTAATATATGTATATATACATACATATACATAACATAGACATTTATGTTCGTGTGTGTGTTTGTGTGTGTGTGTGTGTGTGAGTCAGTCTAGAGAATTGGTATTATTATTATTTACAAGTCTCTCATTTTTTGTCTTTACTTTTTTAGAGTCAGAATTGCTCATTTTGAAAAATATTTGTTTTTGTTTTATGTGTAAGAGTGTTTTGTTTATGTGTGCCTATGTACCACACATGCAGTAGCAGCAGAGGCCAGAAGAGGGTAATGGACCCTTTAGACCTAGAATTACAGATGGTTGTGAGCTGCATGTGGTTGCTGGGAATTGAACCTGGGCCCTCTAGAAGAGCTGCCAGGGATCTTAACTAATAGCTAAGCTATTTTTCCATCTAGATATGCCATACTTGGTAACTAGTACATCTATCTATCTATCTATCTATCTATCTATCTATCTATCTATCTACTTATCATCTATCTATTGTTGAGACAGAGTTTCTCTGTAGCTTTGGAACCTGTTCTGGAATTTGCTCTGTAGACCAGGCTGGCCTTGACCTCACAGATATCAACCTTTCTCTGCCTTCCAAGTGCTGGGATTAAAGGTGTCAGCCACCACCACCTATGAGGTTCTCTTTGTTTATTTTTTGGTAAATTGTTTTGTTAGTAAATAGTTTTTAATCCATAAGATACTCAGTTACTTCTTCTAAAAATGTTTTTTTCTGAAAACATAAGAAAATAAGATAATGGCCTCTAGTTGTGCTAACACAAATATCCTGGTCCTTAAAAAAAAAAAATCAAATATTTAAGTCATAAAGTACTAGGTTATATATACCAGGAAAAGCTAGCTCAAGCAACCTATGTAACATGTCAAATTGTTGTGACCTGTCAAGGCCTACCTTTGCCTGTGGTTGCCCAAGTTTTAACCAGTTAGTACAAATTAGGTTATAACCATAGAAATAGTCTCTAAATCTCAACAGTTTAACACAACAATACTTATTTACTAGATATGCTAGGATTGACTGTAGTTGTATTCCACAGTGTTTTCTCTGGGTCTCTCACTGAGAGTGCAGTCTTTGTATACAACATTGTTAGTTCCTGCAGTAGAGAAGTGGAAAAGGCATTATGGACATGCTCTTTGTGTATCTGCCTGTGGAAGTATACAGCTGTGCCCGAATTCATGGGTTATGTGTCTAATGCTGTCATGGGGAAAGATGTCAAATATTTGAGAGAGTGTGTCACATGAGTCTCTAGAAATAAATAGTGAAGATTTTCAACTTCAGAAGACACACATTTATTTACTACCTACCATGCTGAAGACCCTGTCTGACACTGGGAATGTGGTAGGACATGGAAAACACAAACTCTATAAACTCTTGGGGCTCTCATTGAAGGAATTAAAGTGTGTGTGGGAGGAGAGGGAATAAATACTTTTCCTTAAAGAAAAACAAAACAGATCAGAGTTGGAGCTTTAATTCACATAGGATGGGCAGTAAAGTGTCTTGGGATTTGATGTTTGAGCACAGAATTTTAAAAAGAGAAAGGAAGCTATTTCTCATTGTGGTGTGTGTATGTGTTTGTGTGTTTGGTGGGGGGTGCTTTGAGACCGAAAAACAATTGCTGATGTCCTAAGGCAAGAACACAAGTGATCTGAAGACAGGACATGCAATATATCCCGAAAGTCTAGAAGGAAATGAAGCTGAAGGTATGACCAAGAAGCTCACGAATTAAAACTCTCCAGACCATCAGAAAAACATTGAATTTTCTTGTTAATATACGGGAAACAGTGAGAAGAATTTGAACAAGAATGGGCAAGATCACATTTTCATTGTCAGGAAATCTTTCCATCCAGGGGCTTGAATACAAACCTTTTTAGAACAGAAGACTGGGGAATGAAAAACCAGGAGGAAACTGTTATAGGTCATTGAAGAGAAAAGTGACAGTGACTTGTACCAAGACGATGGAAGTAATTTTGGAAAGTAGTAATCATTTAGACAGAAAACTGGGCAAGATTTCCCGGGAGGTTGTGAGATTTTTGAGAATAGACATGATCTCCTAGGACACTAGCAGAGAAATTGGGTTGATTAAAAGAAAGTTTGTTTACTAAGTTAAGAAGAACACTGGGCAGCTGAGGTAGTATCACAGGTTAACTTTTGGACGAATTAAGATGCTTCCTTTATATCTAAGGTTGGTCATATGTATCTTGAGATCAGGAAAGATCACGGATGAGGTAGTTACCAGGAAGTAGGAGGTTCAACCAATCGCCTCTGGTCTCCTGCCTGCCCCTCCCCCTCTCCCTGCCATCACCAAGGAAACCAGACGCGATAACCTGCCACCAAAGCTGGATTCATGGCTGACGCTAAAAAAGCGGTTTTGGGGCCGTTGGTAGGGGCCGTGGACCAAGGTACCAGCTCAACACGTTTTTTGGTTTTCAATCCCAAAACAGCTGAAGTACTTAGTTATCATCAAGTACAAATAAAACAGGAGTTTCCGAAAGAAGGATGGGTAGAACAAGACCCAAAGGAAATCCTACAATCTGTGTACGACTGTATAGAGAAAACATGTGAGAAACTTGGACAGGAGAGCATTGATGTTTCCAACATAAAAGCTATTGGTGTCACCAATCAGCGAGAAACTACTGTAGTCTGGGACAAGTTAACTGGAGATCCTCTCTACAATGCGGTGGTGTGGCTTGACCTAAGGACCCAGTCCACTGTCGAGAATCTCAACAAAAGCATTTCAGTAAGCAATAACTTTGTCAAGGCCAAGACAGGCCTCCCAATCAGCACTTACTTCAGTGCAGTGAAACTTAACTGGCTCATTAGCAATGTGAGAAAAGTGCAAAAGGCCATCGAAGACAACAGAGCTCTCTTTGGGACCATTGACTCGTGGCTTATCTGGAATATGACAGGGGGCATCAACGGAGGTGTCCACTGTACCGATGTAACTAATGCAAGCAGGACCATGCTTTTCAATATTCATTCTTTGCAATGGGATGAAGAGCTCTGCACGTTTTTTGGAATTCCAATGAGCATCCTTCCCAGAATCCGGAGTTCTTCTGAGATCTATGGCCTAATGAAAACTGGTACCTTGGAAGGTGTGCCAATATCTGGGTGTCTGGGGGACCAGTCTGCTGCTTTGGTGGGACAACTGTGCCTCCAGGATGGACAAGCCAAAAACACATATGGAACAGGCTGTTTCTTACTATGTAACACAGGCCAAAAGTGTGTAACTTCTGAACATGGCCTTCTAACCACAGTGGCTTACAAGCTTGGCAGAGAGGAACCTGTCTATTATGCACTAGAAGGTTCTGTTGCTATAGCTGGTGCTGTGGTTACCTGGCTAAGAGACAATCTTCAAATTATTAAGGCATCAAAGGAAATTGAAAAACTTGCTGAAGAGGTAGGCACTTCTTATGGCTGCTACTTTGTCCCAGCTTTTTCAGGGTTATATGCACCTTATTGGGACCCCAGTGCAAGAGGGATCATCTGTGGACTCACTCAGTTCACCAATAAAAGCCATATTGCTTTTGCTGCATTAGAAGCTGTTTGTTTCCAAGCCCGAGAGATTTTAGATGCCATGAATAGTGATTGTGGAATCCCACTGAAACATTTGCAGGTAGATGGAGGAATGACTGAAAACAAAATTCTTATGCAACTGCAAGCAGACATTCTGTGCATTCCAGTTGTGAAACCTGCCATGCCAGAAACAACTGCCCTGGGAGCTGCCATGGCAGCAGGGGCAGCAGAAGGAGTTAAAGTGTGGAGTCTGGATCCCAAGGACTTAGCACTTGTCCAAATGGAGAAGTTTGAACCTCAGATAAAACCTGAGGAAAGTGAAGTCCGTTATTCCACATGGAAGAAAGCTGTGATGAAGTCAATGGGTTGGGTTATGACTGAAGTTAGTGATCCCAGCATCTTCGGCAGTCTGACTCTGGGCTTTTATGTAGTGAGTAGCATGGTGATATTAATTGGAGCCAGGTACATCTAAGGTGTCCCAAAAATCATGTCACCTTGTGGATTCCCCAGTTGAGAGCTTTTTACCTAATGAGAAGATTCAACTGTTGTCTCAATGTGATGCTACCATTCAGACTCTGAATTTGGTTATGTGCCCTGTGTTGCATGTATCTCAAAGAAGACCCATGATGTGAAATAAAGAATATCAACAGAAAAAGAAATGCTACAGAAATATTAGTTTCTTTTTCTTAACATTAACCACTTTCACAGGGGTGAACATCTGAGTAGAAGCCCTCCAGGGTAATAACATCCTGCCCTTTTTTTATTCATATCTTGTCCATTGTTATCTTTGACCATACTGAGATCCTCATGGACCAGGATTTGTGTCTCTGCATACACATGTCTAATTATGGGTTTTACTCATCTACTAAAGGTGATTAACATTTTGTTTATAACATAGCCTCCAAAATCTTTTCTACCCATCAGAAGGCATTTTCAAAGAGGCTACATCTGATTATATAGGCTGATGAGTTTTTATAATCTAGTTAACTTTTAAAAATTATTTTTGCTTGTTTCATATTTATTTTTATTTATTCTTCTGTCACATATTACATCTCAACCTCAGTTTTCTCTCCCTCCTTTCCTTACAGTCCCTACCCCCACCCTCCACCCATAATCCACTCCTCTCCATTTCTCTTCAGAAAAGGGCAAGGCCTCTCTATAATATCAACCAAGCATACATATCAAGTTGCAATAAGACTAGACACCACCCATCATAATAAGACTGGACAGGGAAACCTAGTAGGAGGAAAAGAGTCCCAAAAGCAGGAAAAGGTGTCAGAGATAGGCCCTGCTTCCTGTTTGGAGTCCCACTAGAAGAGCAAGTTGTACAACCCTTACCTATATTCAGGGGGCTTAGGTCAGTCTGATACAGGCTCCCTGGTTGTCAGTTCAGTCTCTGTGAGCCCCTATGATCCCAGGTTAGTTGATTTTGTGCATTTTCTTGTGATGTCTTTGACTTTTTTGGCTTTTATAATCCTTTCTTCTTCTCTTCAACAGGGTCCCCCAAGCTCGCTCTGATGTTTGACAGTGGGTCTCTACATCTGTTTCTACCAGTTACTAGATGAAGCCTCTCTGATGACAATTGGGCTAGGCACCAATCTATGAGTATAGTAGAATATCATTTGGCATCATTACATTGACATTTTTTCTTCCAGACATGTTTTGTTCTATTCTAGATCTCTGGGTCTTCCAATATCTGGGTCTTGATGCTCCGGCAGTGTGTGTGTGTGTGGGGGGGAGCTACTCTTGTGACATGGATCTCAGGCAAGACTAGTCATTGGTTGGTCACTCCCACAATCTCTGTGCCATGCCTTACCCCAGCATGTCCCATAGGCAGGACAGACTGTTGGTCAATGGCTATGTGGCTGGGTTGGTCTCCCAGTCGCCCCCCCCACACACACACACACACTGGAAGTCTTACCTGGTCACAGGAGATGACCAATTGAGGCTACATATCCACTACTGCTAGGAGTCTTAGCTGGGGTGATCCTTGTAGATTCCTGGGAGTTTCTCTTACACCAGGTTTTTACCTGATCCCAAAATGCTCCCTTTTACCAGTTGGCTGTTTAAGTACTCTTCCCTACCCTCAATCCTGAGTCTACCCATGAAATATCATTTCCCTTCCCAGAGAGATCTGAGTATCCCCCTTGTTACATAGCCCCTTTGGGTTTGTGAATTGTAGCATGGTTATCTTTTACAGATAATACTCACATATAGACTGCATACCATTTTTGTGTTTCTGGGTCTGTGCACTCCATTTCTAAATCAGATAATTTAGTTTGTTGATTTCTAATTTCTCTAGTTTGTTATCTATCTTGGAAAGCCCTCTGTCAGATGTGGAGTTGGTGAAAATTTTCTCCAGTTCTGTAGGTTGCCATTTTGTCCTATTGAAAGTGTCTTTTGCCTTACAGAAGCTTTTCAGTTGCATGTGATACCATTTATATTAATTGTTGTTCTTAGTGCCTATGCCTGCCACAGGTGTTCTATTCATAAAGTTGTCTCCTGTGCCAATGTGTTCAAAGATATTTCTCACATTCTTTTCTCTCAGATTCAGTATATCTGTTCTTTGGTTAAGGTCTTTGGTCTACTTGGACTTGAGTTTTGTGCAGGGTGCTAGATATGGATCTATTTGCACTTTTCTACATGCCAACATCCAATTATTCCATCACCATTTGTTGAAGAAGCTTTCTTTTTTTCCATGATATAATTCTGGTTTATTTGTCAAACATCAGATGTCCACAGGTATGTGGATTTATGTAGGGAATCTTAGGTTCAATTCCATTGACGACCCTGTCTGTTTTTATGCTAATACCATGTGATTTGTATTACAATAGCTCTATAGTAGAGCTTGAGATCAGGAATGGTGATACCTCCAGAAATTAATTTACTGTACATGATTGTTTTAGCTATCATGCTTTTCTTTTCCCATATGAAGGTGAGTATTGTTCTGTCAAGATATGTAAAGAATTGTATTGGAAATTTGATGGGGATTGCACTGAATCTGTATATTGCTTTATGTAGGATGGCCATTTTTACTATGTTAATGCTATTGATTCATAAGCATTGAAGGAGATCTTTCCATCTTCTGATATCTTCTTCAATTTCTTCAAAGACTTGAAGGTCTTGTCATACAGATCTTTCACTTGATTGGTTAGTGTTACACCAAGATATTTTATATTACTTTTAGTCATTATGAAGAGTGGTTTTTTTTCTGATTTCTTTCTCAGCTCATTTATCATTTGTATATAGGAAGGCTATTGATATTTTTCTTTTTAGTAATTGTTATCTAGCCAATGTTTGCTGAAGGTGGTAGAATTTTTGCAGTTACGTATGTATACTGTCATATTATCTGCAAATAGTGATACTTTGACTTCTTCCTTCCCAATTTGTATCCCCTTTATATCGTTTAGTTGTCTGATTACTCTGGCTAGAACTTCAAGTAATATATTCAATAGATTTGGAGAATGTGGTCAGTCTTATCTTGCTCCTGATTTTAGTGGAATTGCTTTGAGTTTCTCCTCATTTAATTTGATGTTGCTGTAGGCTTGCTGTATATTGCTTTTAATATGTTTATGTTTGTCCTCTGTATCCCTTATATCTCTTAAGACTTTGGATTTTGTCAAAGGCTTTTTCAGTATCTAATAAGGTGATCATGTAGTTTTGTTTTTTGCTCTTTTTTTCACTGATCAATTTTATCTTGCATCTCTGAGAAAAATCATACTTAATCATGGAGGATGATTTTGTTGATGTGTTCTTGGATTTAGTTTTTAAGTATTTTATTGAGTATCTTTTCATCAATCTTCATGAATGAAATGGTCTGCAATTCTCTTTCTTTGTTGAGTCTTTGTGCAACTGGGTATGAGGATGACTGACATCACAAAAGGCAGTGTTCTTTCTGCTTCTATTTTGTGGTGTATTGGTATTAGCTGTAATTTGAAAGTCTGATAGAATTCTTGGCTAAAGCTGTCTGTCTCTGGGAATTTTTTGGAGGAGGGAACTTAATTACTACTTCTATTTCTTTAGGGGTTATAGGTCTATTAAAAATTGTTCATCTGATCTTGATTTAACTTTGGTAAATGGTATCTATCAAAAAATTGTTCATTTCTTTTAGATTTTTCCAGTTTTGTGGAGTACTAGTTTTTGAATAACAATAATGATTCTTTGGATTCTCTGGGTGTTTGTTTCTTATTTTGTAAATTTGGATATTCTTTCTCTGTCTATTAGTTACTTTGGATAAGGGTTTGACTATCTTGTTGATTTTTGTCAAAAAACCAAATCTTTGTTTCATTGATTTCAGCCCTCAGTTTGATTCTTTTCCTGCCATCTACTCCTCTTAGGTGTTCGCTTCTTCTTCTTCTTCTTCTTCTTCTTCTTCTTCTTCTTCTTCTTCTTCTTCTTCTTCTTCTTCTTTTCTTCTTCTTCTTCTCCTCCTTCTTCTCCTTCTCCTTCTCCTTCTCCTTCTTCTTCTTCTTCTTCTTCTTCTTCTTCTTCTTCTTCTTCTTCTTCTTCTTCTTCTTCTTCTCCTTCTTCTTCTCCTTCTTCTTCTCCTTCTTCTTCTCCTTCTTCTTCTTCTTCTTCTTCTTCTTCTTCTTCTTCTTCTTCTTCTTCTTCTTCTTCTTCTTCTTCTTCTTCTTCTTCTTCTTCTTCTTCTTCTTCTTCTTCTTCTTCTTCTTCTCTAGAGCTTTCAGGTGTGCTAATATGGGATTTTTCCAATTTCCTTATGGAGGTGCTTAGTTCTATGAACTTTCTTCATTGTCTCATAAGTTTGGGTATGTTGTGCATTTATTTTCACTGAATTCTAGGAAGTCTTTAACTTCTTTACTTCTACCTTGAACCAGTGGTTATTCAGTAGTGAATTGTTCAATTTCTGTAAGTTTGTAGACTTTCTTTTACTTCTATTGTTAAAATCTAACTTCTAGAACCTTCTCTAGGGCTGGATTTGCAGTTAGATATTGTTTAAATTTGACTTTGTCATGGAATATCTTGTTTTCTCTATTTATGGTAATTGAAAGTTTTACTGGCATCTGTGGTCTCTTAGAGTCTGCAAGACATGTGTTCAGACCCTTCTGGCTTTTAGAGTCTCCATTGAGAAGTCAGATAGAATTCTAGGAGGTCTGCCTTTATATATTACTTGTTCTTTTTTCCTTACAGCTTTTAATATTCTTTTCTTTGTTCTATATGTTAATGTTTAAATTATTATGTGTCTGGGGATTTTGTTTTCTGGTACAATACTTTTAGTGCTCTGTTAGCTTCTTGTACCTTCTTTAGGTCAGGAACATTTTCTTTTATGATTTTATTAAAAATATTTTCTGGGTCTTTGAGCTGGGGACTTTTCTTCTTCTATATCTATTTTTCTTAGATTTGGTCTTTTCATACTGTCTTAGATTTCCTGGATGTTTTGTGTGAGAAATTTTTTAGATTTAACATTTTCTTTGAACAATGTATCAATTTCTTCTTTCATATCTTCCATGCCTGAGATTCTTTCTTCCATCTCTTGTATTCTGTTAGTAATGCTTTGCGTATGTAGTCCCTGCTTGCTTAGCTAAATTTTCCTTTCCCAGGATTCTCCCAGTTTGTGTTCTCTTTAATTCTTCTATTTCAACTTTTAGGTATTGAACAGTTTTATTAATTTCCTTTACTTGTTTGGTTTTTCTTGGCTTTCTTAGCTTTTTATTCATTTCCTCCAATTGCTTGTTTGTGTTTTACTGGATTTCTTTAAGAAGTTCACTCATTTCCTCATTTCCTGTCAGAAAATTGGTTGATTTTAAGGTCATTCTCTTGTGCTTCAACTGTATTGCAATATTCAGGGTTTCCTGCATAAGGATAGTTGGGCTCTAGCAATGCCATATTGCCCTGACTGCTATTGATGGTGTTACGGCAATTAGAGGTTTAGGTGCCAATTTCTTACCTTATCTTTGTCTGGTGGTTATCCCCCCCCCTTGGTTCACATTTCCTTTCTGTTCTTTTGACCTTAGTGGCTTGTGATTTTGGTGACTGGTAAGTTCTCGGGTCTAATAAGATGTCTCCGCTGAGGTCACCTGTGTGACCTTGGGGTTTTGGCTGTTGGCATGGCCTCTGGGGTTGCAGATACCAGTCTGGCCTCCAGTAGAGCCATGGACTTCTGTTGGAATTGTGGCTATAGAGATAAGAGAGGAGGTAATGTTGGGAAGCTGGCAGTCTCTGAGGAAACATTGGATATTTATGTTGGGGTCTTCCCTAGAGTTATGGGTACCATCATGGTCTCTGGTATAACAGTGGGCTTCTGCCACAGTTGTGAGACTTATTTAATTTCTAATTCTAACTCTTGAGTCTTTTCTTTCGTTTCTTAGACCTGTGTTTTTCTTTCTTTTGCTAACATATTGGTTAGTTCATTTATATGTAGTTTTTACTTTATTAAAAAATAATGAAGTCTGGCTTTTTAATCATCTCCAAGTATTGCATTTTCAAGTGAACTGATTACCTTTTCTTGATCTTGCTCTTTTTATATTTCCATTAGGATTTTTTTCAAATTTTAATTGACTGAATTTTAGGAGGATAGGACATTATGGTTTCTGATTTGTGGAATTTATGATGAGTTTATTTTTAGCTGAATAGTTTATTATTGTAAGTGAGTCATATGTTTGAGAAAAATTTTCTTTTACAGATCCATGTCTACTTTTTCATCATTTATTAGATCCACATATGCATGCCAGTTTTCTAACCATTTGCATTTTTGAGAGTGCTGTGTTAAAATCTGCTAAGCTATAATCATTTTGTGTTGTTCTATTCACTAAGTAAATATCTCAAAATATCACCAGAGTACCTTCCATGAATTTTCATAACTAGCTCAGAAATCTAGAGTGTGAGAGGTGGAAGTACCCAAATATCCTTAATTCTTTATCTGTCCCATTACATTTTTGCTTCCCTAGGTAAAGCCAGATCATCAGATTTGGCTAGACTCTCTGGAGGTAAGTACCTGTAATTAATAAACAGAGCTATGTCTTTATATACAGCATAATACTTAAAATGGGCTTAATCTGATGGAAGAAATTGTAAATTCCCTAGGGAAAGTCTTTGAGTATATTCTGAACATTTGATTTCTTCCATAAAATACAATTTTGTAAAAAAAAAAAAAAAAGAATAAATGACTTTGACAATCATACTTCTCTTTTAAGTAAAGCATTTGATTTTTAAAGCCATGAAAATGTCATAGCTTCAGAATAGTTTTTCAAAGCATATTAAAGTGTATTACAGTTCTCGGAATATTTTCATGTGCACTACTTTTTAAAAATAGAAACAACTAGTAACAAAAGTAAATGACTATCATCAACATTCTGATAGATGCCTCTGATTGCCAAGGATCAGAAGTGACACATTCAAATATGATTAAGCCAGTGTTAAAACATGTATCTGATTACAGCAACTTTCAACTTATTCATACTTCATGTTATTTCCAACCCAGAGTTGTTGTCTATGGGTAAAGTCTCTCTGGGTCCAGCGCATGTGTACAGTGAATTGGAATTTGGAAATGACGGATTCTTCAAAAATCATCATTGAATAAACATTCATTGATTTATCTTGAGCATGCTTAATCCTCTAGCTGTCCCATTCATAACAAGAGGGTCTCTTGCCCCCCTGGCTCCCCTGAGCTCTGAGAACTGGTGAGGCTGACCCAACGGGAGCAAAAGGTCAGAACACCACTCCTTCCATTTTCTCTTCGCTGTTGCCTACAGACAGTCATACACCTTCACTGAAGGTTGTGCTTCCTTATTCAAGCCTCTCAGTTCCAGGAAGAGCACCCCATCCTTCCTCCTCAAGCCTACAATGGAGAGAATCCCTATACACTATCTATTGTGTTTCTCCACATCCTATCCATACCTTTGTAAATATTCTCCTTCTTTAACCAATGGTCAAACTATCCAGTTTGTATGTTGTAGCTATCTGTTGTAAGACCCTAACTGATAAAAGAAATGATTCATAAAATGTACAGCTAAAGTTTAAAAAGATGGGGTAAGAGTAAGTTTCCTAGCAAAGCCAAAAACTATTCATATACAAGAATCTGATTACTGCTTCGTCGGAAGGCATTGACTCTTTTAATATATTCTTCATTTGAATATGAATTTTTTGAATCCAAATCATAATCAGATCCAGAAGAGTTCTAATGCTATATATATATATATATATATATATATATACATATATATATGTATATATACTTAATACAGTTTAACAGTAACAGAAAACAATTAAAAAACTATCCTGTTTCCAAAGCTGAGAGAAAAGCCAAAGTATTAATCTCCCCTGTTGCCATGAAAACCTCTCTGCAACACCACCTTGAGAGAGAGAGAGAGAGAGAGAGAGAGAGAGAGAGAGAGAGAGAGAGAGATAGAGAGAGAGAAGGCAAGCTTTCAGAGAAAATGTGCGATTCTCCTAATTCATTTTTGTGTTTTGGGACTAGATGAGAATGGGAGCTATTATTTTCTCTCTCTCTCCCTCTCTCTCTCTCCCCCCCCACTCTCTTCCTTTAGCCATAATAGAACAACATGTTGACATTCTTGGTATTTTCTGCCAGTTGGTCACAATTCAGGTGGGAGGGGAAAATACTCCCATTCTTGCTCTTCATTTCCTTGTCCTGGGATAATTTTAAATACAATGCCAAAAGGAATGTTATCACTCAAAAACTAAGAAAGAAATGAAGTTATATAATTGCTTGGTCAATATTGATAGATTTCCACTGTTGAAGTGGACCATCAACTGCTTATATAAGAATTAGACTGGCCATATCTATTCTTTCTTTTACATTTAATGAAAAGGGAATTAAAAACCTAAACACTAATAGCTGAAGTCCCTAAAGAGTAGGAGATAGACCAAAAAGTGGTTCTCAGATTTTAATCCTTTTCAGCTATTTACAAGCCAGCATATATTTATTTCAGAAAATTATGGATTGCATTTGACATATCCACTTGTAGACAAATGCTTCGTTCCTATTGATTACCCTTTTCCCTTACTTCTCTTCTACTAGTCCATTCCACTTCCTCTTCCCAAATAGTTCCCATTCTACTCCCGTACTTCCGTGTCATGTGTGAACTTACATGTCTCTGTGTACAGCATAGGCTCCACATGTGAGATACAATATGCAGTAAACTCTGCCTTGTTTTGCGTATTCAATCATAGTCCCATTTACTTTCTTGCAAAGGACATAATTTTGTTACTCTTCATATCTGAGTAAATCTCTATTGTGCATCTCTCCTACATTTCTTTACCATTTTCCTCTAATAGTGTACATCTAGGTTGATTCTATTACTTGACTATTGTGAATATTGTAGTAATAAATGTGAGTGGCAGGCATCTCAGTATTATGCTAACTTGGAACCCTTCCAGAGTGCCACAGATATATCATTTCATAATACTACTTTTGGTTTTTGAGAACCTCAATGAATTTTCAATGTTGTCATACAAGATTAAAAAAAAATACAGTGGTCTGGTAGAATTGTAAGCTTTAAACTTTGTGTCCTTGGACAATTACTGTGGGAGCAGAGAAGTCCTGAATGAATGTGTATAGCTGACATACAGGCATGGGAATGACAAGGGCTCCAGTCTTAAATCCATGAGAAAATGACAAAAGATCCTCTCCCTCAGTATCCCCTCCCAAGGTGAGGTTCAGGATAGCTAAGTCAAGCTTTCAAGTATGAAGGTTGTTAGTGAGTAAAGAAAATGCTCACCATAGCTAGCATCCTGTCTGGATGTTTATGGCCTGAAGACAGCTTCCCTAAAGAGCCTGCTCCTATGAAAATTAGCTAAGCCTGTCTCTTTGATCCAGTTGCAGACCATAAAACTCACTTCTTTGTTTATTTGTGATGTAATAACTCTACTCCTCACTTGGCTATGTGCAGTAACCCCAACTCCCCACTTAAATCTGTATAATAAATAAGCTGGGGCTCCAGTGTGCTAAGGCCTCTCTGCCCGCAAACCCAGCTCTCCTGATGCCAGTTCTTCTATTTACCTATCTGTTGATCTTTTCTTCATTTCTTGGTTATACTTTCTCTGTCCCAGTCATGTCAGTGTCAGAGGTAGGGTAAGGACTCAGCAAAGTACTGTGGATTTCTAGTCTCCTTGGTTAGACTTTGAAGGATGCAATTACTCATATCACCAACATAAGGGGTGTAACTATGCTAAATAGAAATTTGTGAATCATTCTTACCTGATCTAAAGTAAGGGAAATAAAAGCAAGCTTTTAGAAACAAAATTTTAAGTGTTTTGTAAAAAAAATAAGCTCAGCATCCCTTAATTTCTCAAACACAACATAAATGACATTATTTTAAACCTAGATTTCCATTAAGTAGTGCAGATGGACAAGATAGCCAATTATAAGCTTCTACCCCTCCACCCCCCAATGCACAGTAAATAACAATTGCTGTTCAACCAAAACAAGTAAAGGAATGAAGTGAAAGAAGTAGTGTGGCTACTGAAACTCAGGAAAGCCCTTCCTCTTCCTTCCCTTGCCCCTGTGAAGGTCAACTGTGGAGCAGGAGGGAACTGAAGGTGAAAGGTAATAAAGGATTCTAGCAACCTTCAATACTCCTGTGGTCATTAAACAATCTGAGCCTGGCTGAGGGACTCCTCCAGAGTCCACATGCTGTGCTCCCACAAAGGAAGGAGCCAACACTGTGCCAAGCCTCCTCATACCCCCATACCCTGTAATATGCCATCTTGGAACCATGGCATACCCTCATCCTACCCCAAGGGACCACGCTCACTGGCAGAGCTGACCCTTAATACCAAACTAAAATGATAAAATATCCTTAAGAGCCTAGAACCTTAAACTACTGGAGGTGCTACCTGACTGCTATGAACTGATACAACATCCTGCTCCTTGGGGGCAGGCAGGGAGGGTTCCAAGCCTTGGGCACATTTGATTAGTTGTATGTCCAACTCCACAGCTGATAGGCTGGGATGGCCCACACCAATGTGGCTACATGATGGGAGATGTCATTCTGTACATATGTTCCTCTTACTGGTTAATGAATAAAGCACTGTTGGCCAATAGGGAAGCAAGATAGGTGGGACTAGAAGAAGTGGAAGATTCTGGGAAATGCAGGAAGGGGTCGAGATGTTATCTCAGGAAGAGAGGACTCCTGAGTCTGGCATTCTCAGTAAGATAAGACCATGTAGAAATACATGTATTAGTAATTATGGGTAATTATTTAGCCAATAAGAAATGCTAGTAAATGGCCAACAGTTTTATAATTAATACAGTGTCTCTGTGTGTTATTTGGGGCTGATGCTTCCCTGGGACCAGGCATGCAGGAAAGTGCTCGTAACAGCCACACAGAAGTAGAGCAATTACACCCTGCTCAACTTGAGGGTCAGTGGAAGGGTTCCTCTACAATGCTTAATTTTTTGTAAAGCTTGGCAGAGGTGACTGATTGCTAGATGCACAGACAGCAACAGAAGGACAAAAGAAATGTGAAAAAGCCGGAAATTATGAATCATCAAAGGAGCTCCAAAACTCCAGTAACTAACCACAAGGCATGCAATTTACAAATTACCTGAAATAACTCAAAATATGATCTTAAAGAAACCCAGTGAGGTACAAAAAAATAAAAATAGATAATGCCCTGAAATTAGGAAAACAATGACATACAATAGAAATAAAATAAAAGCACAATTGTAATAATCAAACAGGAATAACAGAGTTGGTGAACCAATAAATGAGTAAAATAAAGAAATTCTAGAACTCTACCAGAAGTCTAGATAGAGCAGAACATGTAACTTGTAAATTTGAAGACACACAATTTGATATTATTAAGTCAAATCAAAAGGGAATGGAAAAGTTGTGAAGATAGCTTCGAAATAATTTTTTACATGTTCCCAAGACTTAGGAGAGATGTGGGCAACTAATTCCCTAAAGCCCCTAAGTTGCCAAGTATATTCTGTTTGAAAAGGTTCTCTTTAAGACATATTGCAATTATATTTGCAAAGGTCAAACAACTGGGCATAATGACTCATGCCTGTAAACACAGCATACAGAGGCAGGTGGGCTAACATAAGTTGGAGACCAACCTGGACTACATAGTGAGTTCCAAGCCATCCTGTGCTATACTATAAGATCCTGTCTTAAAAGCTAATGCCAAAACTTCTGAAGTATCAGTTGAAAATTGTCAAATAATAAGCAAAACTCTACTTGCAGATTTCTTATCTGTAATCTTGTAGATAGAAAGAGAATGAGACACTATATCCAAAGTAATGGGGGTGGGCTACCAATGAGAAAATTCTAGCCTGCAAAGCAGCCTTTCAAAAATGGAAGAGAAATAAATACTTTTAAAGCTTTTTACACAAAAGTTAAAGGACTTTATTACAACTAGACATACCTTATAATTGATGTTTAGGGAGTTTTAAGGGTGGTAGCTATTGTCATTAAAATATACACAATTATAGATAGATATTATAAGTAGAGTTAAGCACATAGTTAAATCCAGAACACCCTGCTGCAGTTATGGCAGCTTACATTTGATGTGTCCATCATCAACACTTGTGTCAAGAAGACTTATATGTAGTAAGCTGAGGCTCTTAAGAAATATTTAATCAGGCCAACAGCATTATTTTTTTTTAAGTATTTAATCATGAGATCTCTGTAACAATTTACTTAATGTATTCAAAGATCTGAACAGATAGCTAGCAATGTTCCAACTGTGGAAGGTGAGGACCAGTTGAAGGAAATAGGACACACACGACACACACACACACACACACACACACACACACACACACACAGGAATCCTGGCAAAATTTCTTGTGACTGCGGAAGGTGCACAGGGATCCTGGCAAGATTTCTTGTGGCTGTGGAAGGTGAGGACCAATTGAAGGAAGTAGGACAAACTCACACACACACAACACACACACAGGGATCCTGGCAAGATTTCTTGTGGCTTCCTGTGTTCTGAGGTATGTCTAACCACTATGATATTTGGCCTCACCCGAGGGCTATAGCAATGAATCTAGCTTATTTGGCCAAAGCTCACAAGGCACAAATAAACCTTTTCTCCTTTTGTGTTATTTATTTTGAGTATTTATCAGAGTGGTGAAAGACTACCTAAACTATAATGCTGGCACACAATTCATATATCATAATATATCACTAGCGTGGAGGTGATAACTCAGTCAAAAATAACTAAAATCATACTGATTTGTTAAGAAATATTCCATAAGATGTAAACAGCAATAAAACCACAAAACAAAAGCTACAACAGATATACAAGTGGTAGGAGAAAAGAAGAGAAACAGTGCTGTTGACAAGTCACACAAACACGCGGCACAGCCAACAAGAAAGAAGCAAGCTACAGAGCAACCACGGAAGAGCAATGACAGTGTTAAGGTTTGTTCATCCATAATCAAGACTGCAGCTGCATTAAATTCTGAAATGAAGGTATAAAGAGTGGCTCAGTGGATTACAATCAAATAGACATCCACTTATGACTTATGGACATGTGTAGGGTAAAAATGAAAGGACAGAAGAGTGGCCATGAAGACAGTCAGAGACTGGGGTGGATATACCTGTGTCTTTTGAAATGGGATTGAAACCTAAAAAATGTTACAAAAATCAAATAAGATAATTATTTGGGGGCTAGAGTGATGTCTCAGTGATTAAGAATATGTAATGCTCTGGCAAGGGACCTGAGTTCAGTTTCCAACACCTATGCCATGTGGCTTAAAACTTTCTGTAACTACAGCACCAGGGAATCTGATTCCTTTTTTAGCTTGCTACATATATAGTAATAATAATTATAAGAAGAAGGGGGAGGAGGAGGAGGAGGAAGCAGCAGCCGAAGAAGAATGAGGAGGAAGAGGAGAAGTCAAAATATTATCATTTAATGATAACAAGGAAAATTCATAAGTATATAGATAGCCAAGCTAGAGCACTTAAATACATAATAGTAATGGCTAGATAATCCAGAGAGAAAATACTAGAGAAATTTCAGTTTATACCAAATAAACCCAACAGGTTGATACAGTATTGTCTCCACTAATAGCAGAATATACATCTTTCTCTAGCACACAAGGCAAACTGTCTAGGATAGACTATTTGTTAAGTCATAAAGCAAGCCTTAACAAATTCACAATGATTGAAATCATTCCTAGCACTATTGCAGACCATGATGACATGAAACTAGACATCAATAACATTAGGAAAATCCACAGGTGTGTATATAATGTTTAACATAATTGAGAGACCTAGACAATTAGAGAAGCATCCTTCCAGGTATGTCTGTTTCTTGACAGAATTAACTAAGGAAGGAAGACTTCCCTAGAGTGTGACAGGTTGCAAGTCCCAAATAGAATAAGAGAGAGAAAAAAACAAAACCAGGCTCAGCTCTTCCTCCTGTCTCCTGGCCACCATGAAGTGCCATACCCTTCTCCTCACAGTGAACTCAAAACTGTAAGCTAAAATAAATCTTTTCTATTTTAAAGTTATTTTGTCAAATATTTGTTGTTTTGTCAAGATGTGGAATAATTAATATAATGTAGTAATTATAAAATATGTATAAACAATGAGTCAAAAGGAAATATAAACATATCTTGTGACAAATGGCAATGACACACATCCTAAAACTTAAGCACACAACAGAACCAATTCTAAGACATGTTTATAGTAATAAATAACTACATTAAAGAAAGATTCAAAATAATTAGTCTAACAGTTTGCCTCAAGGAATTAATGAATAGAACAAAATAAACCCAAGATTGCCAGAAGAAAAGAAGATTAATAATCAAAAGAGAAATCAAATGGAGAATAAGAGAAGCATAAAAAGAGTGAGGGATTCTTTAAGTAAATGAAAACAACAAGGCCTTGGTTACCCTCCAAGAAGCAAGGACACTAGAAAGCAAAACATGAAAGTGAGCAAATTATGAAATAAAAGGATCAAGGTGGATTACTATGAATGATTCCATGCCGACATTAGGTAACCTGAAAGAAATAGCTGCTTTTTAAAAAATGCTTGATTGAGTCAAAAAGAAACAAAAACCTGAACAGATTACTAACTAACAGAGAGATGGGAGGGTAATTGAAAACAGGTCATCAGATGAAAATCCAGGAGCAGATGGCATCACAGATGAACTCTACCAATCAATAAAGAATACATATCAAGATTTCTTAAGGTCTTTAAAAAAAATAGAAGAACAATTCCAAATGCATTCTATAGTACCTTGATGCCTAGACAGAGACTTGGTGAAAACTAAACCTACAGGCTAATTTGTGTGGCAAGTGTTAACAGAAAAATAAAAACAATAACAAGTTAAGTCAAATACTGTGTTTATTATCCACACCTCATGACCAAGTAGGATTTGTCCCTTGGCATGCAAGGCTGGTTTAATATCTTCAAGTCTATATGAGAAAGCACACTGAAGAACTGAATTGCAAAATACAAAACAAAACAAAAACTATAGAATAAGTAGCTGTGTAAAAAATTCACCTTTTTAGTGTCTTTCTCTATAAAATTTCTTACTAGTTTATTCAGTTTAGATATGAAAGGAAATTTTCTCAACATAATAAAGATGTTTATGAAAAGCTCACATTGTAGCCAATTGAAAAAAAAAAGCTTTCTCTCATAGAGCTGGCATAAGAATTAGGTGACTTCTGCTTCCTTCCATCAGTATAGTACTGAAAATGCTGTCAACAAGAACATTAAACAAGAGGTGAAAATCTTTAAAAGAAAGAAATAAAATCCCTCTATACAGATAACATCACCTTTGATGAACAGAATTCTAGAAGCTCTGCCAACAGTAGCCTTAGCTATTAGATCTGAAAAATGAATCAAGATTGCAAGATATGAATCAACACTTGATAGCACGTCTAGTTACAAACAGTTACAAACAATGACCAGGCTGAGCAACTGCATTTACAACAGCATCAAAATAAACTCCTTAGGAATAAAGTTAGTCAAGAATGTGAAATACCAGTAAACACTGAAACATACAAAATATTAAGACACAAATAATTAGAAAGCTATTCCATGCTCATGGATCAAAAAAAAAAAAATCAGAGTGTTAAAGTATCTATGGTATATATTGCTATATGTATGTATATATACATATAGTTGTATATATATATATAAATGCTATATTACATATTTAACTATATTATAAACATTACATAATGTATATCAATCTCAATTTAAATCCTAAATAGCATGCTTCACAGAAGCAGAAAGAAAAAAAAATGCTTAAATTTTATAGAACCAGAGATGACCCTGACTAGCAAAAGTCACTCTAAAGGGAGGAAAAGTTGGAGACATCACATTACACACACTGTGTTAAAGCTACAAGATAAAATCATAATAGGCAAAAACATTGGGTACCTGCATAAAAAACATGGGAGCTACTACAAGAGAACAGAAATCCCTAAAATAAATGCAAGTCTATAGGGACAACTTTTTGGAAAGGACACAATGAGAAAAGGTTGACTTTTCCAATAAATAGTACTAAGAAAATTGGATTAACCTCATGAAAAATAATGAAACTGAATCTTTATATATAACTTAAAAGTGGATTAAAGACTTAAATATAAGATCAGAGAAAGTAAAACTCTTAGAAGAGAACACTGGGCAAAGCCTTCTAAACGTTGGCCTTGGCCATGGCATGTTTGTATATAACACCAAAAACATACTAATGGAACTGGCTCCAACTATAAAACTTCTGCATAGCAAAGTAAATGATCAATGAAATGAAACTATAGCCTGAGGCTGGAAAAACATTTGTAATCTATAAGTTTAATAAGCAGTCAATGTCCAAATGACATAAGAACTAACATGACTGTAAAGAATTATCCAGTTAAAAAGGAGCAACAAGGAATTACTTCAATGAAAAAAAGTAACAATTGCCAACAGGCATTGAAATTTACTTATCATTAATCCTTAGGTAAATGCAAAATGAAATTGCTGGGAGCTACCACATGACACTGATTAGAGTGGCCATTTCCTAAAATCAAAATATAGATGCTGGCCAGGAAGTAGGGAAAAGACAGCTCATGTCCACTATAAGTAGAAATGCAGACTGGTACAATCATTATAGGGAAATTATGAAGGTTTCTTAGGAAATCAAAACTATATGCTTTCTTTTGGGTCTCTAACCCCAGAAAATGTAAACATCATTTACATCATTTTCTTATAGCTATCTGAAGTTCCCAGGCATCCACAGCTGCCAAGATCTGGAAATATGTGTCCAAACTGGAAACTGGAAACTGGATGAAAATCTCTCTCTCTCTCTCTCTCTCTCTCTCTCTCTCTCTCTCTCTTGTGTGTGTGTGTGTGTGTGTGTGTGTGTGTGTGTGTGAGAGAGAGAGAGAGAGACAGAGAGAGAGATTGTGTGACACAATCATTATTAGCAGTAAAGAAGAATATCATCTTCCCATTTATCACAACATGAGTGAGACTGAAGGGCATTATGCTTAAGTAAAATAAAGCAGACCCCAAAAGGCAAATGTCTTTCTGGAGATTTCCAGGGTGGTATGGGACCTGCTTCATAAATACAGGAACAACACCAAAATGGCAATTGAGTAGCAACTATATCACATCCCATGTAAGATGGGATTATGAGACGCTGTGATGGTTATTACATGGCTTTGTTGTGAATGGTATGATATGCAACCAAGGCTAAGCTGTCTGCTCAGAAAGAATGTGTATTTTTGTGTAAGAGAGGAAATTTTACGGGAAAGAGACATGTGGATGCTATCTGCATTAACCTCAGTTTGGCAGGAAAAGCAGAAATGAGTGAGAATGAAATGGAGTTATTGGCTTGCCATTTTTACAGCTGGCATGATACAAAGAAAAGAGTACAAGTTACATGTGTGCTAAAGATCCATTTCTAAGATTGCAGGGGGAGAGTTGGATAATGAAGAGGCAGAGGGTAAGGTACAAGCAGCATTAGATAGCTCTGTAGCCCAACTTTTAATACAGAGACAGGAAAAATCTGATTCAGTGTGAGGTTGATGGCCTTAATGATGGTCTAGTGAAGAAAACTATGATAATTAGGGACTGTTCTGCATCAGAAATACTCGAATTGAGGAAGACTTTAAATGGAATGAAATAGCTTCTCACGGCTTGGTTCAGGAGGCAGTCTACATGCCAGGAGAAGTGGAGAAGCTGACTGATGTAAGTATCCCTTCCTCCTTGAAACAAAGACTATAATCATCTGCAGCAATCCAGTAGAAATAAGGCCCTTGTGTAGACTCAATTATCACTGCCTGAGATCCCCATAAATATCAAGAACTGGGAGACTAAACAGAGAGAGGATAGGTGTTGTTGAGAGAAGTTAAGCCAGAGAGAGGTGGCATTTGATGCCCAGTTCACTGGGTCAGGCAGGTTGTGCTCAAGGTTAAGATAGGAGTTAATTTGCATGGTGTTGGGGGACTAAGTAGTTTTCTTGAGCTCTATGGTGTGACATGGTCTTTATGACATAGGCAGATCTGAACGATTTAAACTGGTGTGTGAGCCAGGTTCATAAAATGCTAAACGGTCAGGGGAACAGAAAATAGGGAAGGCAGAAAAAAAAATAAGGTCTGGTCACTCAAGGACAAATGTGCCAAGATTTATGTGACTCATGTTCCTAGGGAAAAATGAACAGAAAGCTAGATGGCCGCTGCCTTTGAGTCACCCACAGTACTGTACTGTAAGTATCCCCTAATCTACACTCATGTAAGTAACTCTAGTCTGATCGTTGGTTCTGGTCCATCATCAGTGGCCTAGCTGGGGAGAATGTACATTTGTTCACATTGCCTTCACCCACCCAAAACAAAACACAGTCATGTAGCTGAATCAAACACTGGAATAAACAGAAGCTATCAGTTATTTCTGATAGGAATACACTTTGAAAGTTATCTTCCCAAGTCCCTTTTTAACAAAAGCAAATGTTTCCTCACTGTTCAACCAAGAAATGCTACTCCTTAGTGTTCATCCAAGTGAGCAGTAATATCCTGTACTCGTGTTCCATCCATAGCTGTCAATCTTGAACAACATCCTTGAGTGTATCCTGGCATGACAGTGTTTTTGTAATACTGTTGTTGGGTTTTATTTTGGTGTCTTGTCTGACAGACTACCATTTCTTTATAAGTAATGTGATAAAATATTACTAGCCATCATTTTTATCTTTAAACTATCTGTTTTAATATAATGTAAAACATACAAAAATTTGTTCTCTTTTCCATGCCACGTTTCTTTTGTGTTTTTCCCCCTTATATTTCACATCATTCTTTTCTAGGAACCACTCAGCATTGATTCTTACTGTTAGTCTTTCCATAGCTGTTCTCCAGATTTCCAAAATCATTGGCAGAACCTATGTAAGATGAAGGCCTCTGCTCTCACTAGCATTACAGAAAAAGAAATGTAGGAATACAGGGACACCCAAATGCTTTGCTTTTGAAGTTATATTGATTGTGCAAACAATTCGTATTTTGAAGACAAATTTGTATGTGGTTGGTGGAAAAACAGGGTGTTTTCCATGGTGTAATTTATGTTGACTTTGGTGAATGTTGCCTAGAACATCTTCATGTGCATGTGAGTCACTTAAAGACCTGTTAAAAATGCAGATTACGATTTTCTCTTTATTGGTTAAGTCCCTAAGTTTCATCATCTCTCACAAGTTCCTAGGAGATTTTAATGCTGTAATTTGATGGCCCATTTTTGAAGAGCAAGGATTTAGATAGCATATTCCTATCAATCATGGATGCTTTGTATATTCTCATTAAAATAGGAAATATTGACATATACTTTCAATCCTTCCAGGTTTATCTATGTATGCTTTTGTTTTTATTTTCTTTTTAGGTCTAAATAAAATAAAATCTACTAAGTTATATTCCATATTACCATTCTTTTTAAAGGTAATTACATCACGTTTCTCCTCCACAGTAAAATTCAAATTTTGTTCTTATCCCATCTCATAAGTTAAAAAGCATGTTTTCTTACTACCTCAAAAACAATTTCATCATTCTGAAATAAAAAAGACATCAATTCAACTTTTAATTACACCATCATTGTGTGATAAACCCCTTACTGTTTGAGATTTAATGAAGTATAACCTTGAGCCATAGGCTTTTACTCTATGTGATGGCTAGTATTTGCATGAACTTCACACATGCTAGGGTCACCTAAGAGGGAACCTTAACAGAGAAAAATACCTTCATATGATTGGCTGGTAGACAAGCTGCGTGTGTGTGTGTGTGGGGCGGCATTTTCTTAATTGGTGATCAAGGTGGAAGTTTTCAGCCCACTGTGAGCTGTGCCACCTGTGTGAGCTGTATAAAAAATTAGGCTGAGCTAGCCAAAAGGAGCAAGCCAGTAGGCAGTGTTTCTCCATGATCTCTGCATCAGTTCCTATCTCCAGGTTCTTACCATGAGTTCCTGCCTTGCATTCCTGTCCTGACTTTCTTCAATTATGGACTGTGATATGGAAGAGTAAACGGAAGTAAACCCTTTCCTCCTCAAGCATGAGGACCTGATTCTGGGAAGGGGAAAAAGCCAGGCTCAGTAGCACAGACCTATAATCCTACCACTGAGAAAGCGGAGAAGTAAGGATCCCTGGGGAAAGTGTTTCTTAAAACTTAGATTTCCATTTATGCAAAATGGTGGCTCATTTTCTTTGTGGGTCCATGTGAACTTAAGCAGTAGATAGTCTCACCTTAGTTTTCAAAACTGATAATATCTGAAGGCCTTTTTTGGTGACTGAATACTGAATTCACATTGTATTACAAATATTCTAAGTGATTTTTATATTTTTAAGCTTTGCATGCCCTCAGTAACTCCAGCCCCATTGCCAGGTGTACTTGGTTATACTAATCTAAGTGGAATTTAGAAACCAAGGTTATGAGCTTTATTCAAGAGGAGAAGGGGGGAGGGAAGGAGACAGAGACTCAGAGAGACAGTCTTCTTTCATGTTTTCACCTTGCCTTCCACATTTTTCCCGCAAACCTCTCTCTGTTTCTCTTAATATCTTCCCATACTTATTCATACTTCATTGTTTGAACACCCTTTTTCCAGTTACCCCTGAGACCAAACATTGCTTTAAGAGATTCAAGCAGACAATTACAAAGTGTTAAATCTGATTTCATTTTAACTTAGTACAACGTAGGCAGCCTTTCTGTGAATGTGACCTGTCTGTCATGATGCTGTCTTCCTTGAGCTCTTGTTGCTATCCTGACTACATGCTCAGGTCACTTTATATTTGGACCAAGTATGAATGGAGCCCTATACTGTACTCAGATTCTACAACTACTTGTCCTGACTTTGGCTCCTGATAGGGATCCCTGGCTAGGTGTTTTTGCCACCCTCACTTGCTAGCCTGTTCTTCTGAATACTACTGGCACTCACAAAGAAGACAGTGAGGTATCAGTAGCAGATACTTATCAAAAATAAAAAAGCTGGTTGATCAGTTACTTGTCTCATTTCTGTGTCAAATGACCCAATAAGAGCAAATCAAGGAAAGAGAGTAAAGATTTTCTTGGCTCAGAATTTGAAGAGGTATATTCTATCATGGTTAAGAGGCATGGTGGCGGGAGCATAAGATATCTGAACACATTTTATCCCCACTCCAGAGGTAGAAAGAGATGGATTCTGGTGCACAGCTTGCTGTCTCCTCTTTTCACTTTTTATTCAGCCAAGAATACCAGATCCTGGGATGGTAATGGCCACAGGTCCTCAGTTAATCCTTTCTGGGAATGTCCTCATAGATATCCCAAGGGTGAATCTCCCTAATGCCTTAGAGATTTTCTTGATCCAGCCAGGTTGTCAATCCAAATTTGTCAGCACAATTGATGAAGATCATCACAACAATCTACAATTACATTTGGCAGAGTCATTAAGTTTTGGAAATCAAAATTTCTCCTTTATAAATGTGTGTACACTGTAAACAACATTTTACTGTGAAATACTGACCTAAAGTGTTTGGTGTTGAACATTGCCTTGACCATTAGTACTGACAGCTGCCTAATATACAAGTCTGGCCATTATCCTTTACGCAGTTTGCTCCTGATAAAGGCAATTCCTCAACTGAGGTTCCTCTTCCCAGGTGACTCTAGTTGTGTCGAGTTGACAGAAGCGAACCAACACATCACAGGATCCTCCTGTGGCTTCTCAATTCTCTTCCGGCTTTCTTCTCTTGGTTCAAGCGGTTTAGTAGCACATTAGTTTCCTGTGAGCACATTGGGGGAATCTGCAGGCACTGTATTGATACCTGTAGCATTTCACACACACACACACACACACACACACACACACACACACACACACACACACAGAGAGAGAGAGAGAGAGAGAGAGAGGCACAAGAGGAACTCTTAGATGTACATGTGGTTGCTTTATTTTTTAATTTTTAAAGGAGAAAACAATATTTTTAAGCTCACTGATTTCTAGACATAAATCTTTAGCTATGGAAGAAAAAGCAATCAGTAAGTTTTGAATAAGCATTCATCCCAGCGCATCTGGCCACCATAAACTTGGAAGTAAGGAAGAACCCCCATGTTAACAATGGCCACTTTCCAAAGAACAGTAAGAGACATATATTTACAAAACAACAACGAAAGTGCAAACCACAACCATCCACTGACATAACGAAGACAGCGAGAGTCCCCGAGGATGCCGATAAAGAGGCCCCAGGTTAAGCCTCCAAGTGCTGCGTATAAACTCCAGCATAATTAAGCAAAGGTTCAATTAAGAAAACAAACACAACTTTCTCTTCTATTTTTAATTTTATGGATGAAAAGCAAGGCCTTGGAAATATGAAAGAACCAAGTAAAGTCATCAAATCATCATAACTTAAACTCATTTTCTGGTACTGGTCTGTGGAGCAATAGCACAGAATGCCATTTGGCAGGCAAGACATAAATACAAGCAGGCTGTGAGTCCTTGATTTTGCCTTAAGTGGCAAAATGTAGACGAGAATAAGACTCAAAGAGCTCGAGTTGGTAAACAGAGACGCAATTGTTTTTCTTATTTATTGGCTTTGCGAGTCCTTCTTGCTTAGCACAAGGTGCTGTGTTGAAAAGTAGGAAGGCCATTACAACCCTCGAGTGGAGACATTTGAGAGAGGAAACCACGCAAAGGATGCTAATGTCCTTCAGAAAAGAAAGGATCTGGTTTGGATCCATCATGTGCATGGAGGAGTTTAACTAAATAAGGGAAACAGATATACCTTGAGCGCTGTACCATCTGACGGGATGCCGATAACAAGCCCTAAACTGCAGCAAGATGGTTAAAACCAAATTGATTAGTGGTATAGTGGTATCATCATCCTATTTTAAATCACCCCCCTCCCCCAGGTGAAGGACTGTGGCAGCAAAAAAAAAAAAAAAAAAAAAAAAAGAATTTTAAGGGAAATGCCACAACGGCTAAGCAGGGCGGAGACAGTATAAACTGATCCAGAGAAACTCAGTGGGAGGTCTATATCATACTTTTTACATCTTGTAATAAATCCAAAACTGTGTTGGTCTTTTCCCTCTAATCTGGGAGTGTCCTGTGGCTATATTTGCCCGTGCAAGCTAAACGGGCATGAGCACAAACCAAAACGTTGACGACAAAACTCTTGTCTGCCTCCAGTACATCTTTAAACTAGTTTCTTTTCCTTTCCATCATCATTAAGGAAGATTATTTAAACAGAGGTATAGTATACTTTGTGAATATCCTACCCTGGGACTAAAATTAGCAACTAAACCCTCGAATTTAAGCCTTTCCAGGTTGGAGATCCGATCGCATTAGCCTTTCCACCAGGTTTCCGGCTCTGTCGAATCCGATCGTCCCAGGAGATGCTTTGGGAAGGATCGCCAGTGCAGTGGGGGAAGGAAGTGGTTAGGGAGGAAGAAGCACACATTTGGCAGCCGGTCTGTGCTTGATTCGAAGCGGGAGCATACAGAGCCTCATTGTCGTCGCATCTGAAAGTATAATTTCAGAATGGCCAAAGGCTTATCAGCTCAGAAGTACTGAACAACACCGCAGTGTTTCACTTCACAGGGACTGAGCATTTGGAGGGGAATGTTCCACGATTGGCTTTTACCTACGGGGTCTCCAGTGAATAGAACCTGGTCTTTCGTTTTATTAAAAAGACCCATCTCCGTTTTGCCAGGTCCTGTCAAGAGTGTAAATGAATGTCCTTATACTATATATTTAAGCATTTAGACGCTATAGCTTAACTTTTGATTGTCTGCTTGGTCTGTATAAGTGTTTTGGGTCAGGGTCCCCCTATGTAGCTATGTAGCTAGGTTGAACTGAAATGGTATAACACAGACCAGTCTCGAATTCACGGCAATTGTCCTGCCTCAGCCTAGAAAGGGCCATAATTGTAGGTGTGAACCATTGTGCTTGACTTCTATAAATTCACCTGTGTGCATGCGCATTCATGTTGGCGCATGTATGTTTATGTACATGTATGTGTGTGTGCACGTGACGTCCAAAAGACGTCAAATGCTGTTCCTCAGGAGACATTCATCATTTCTTTTTAAACAAGTTGTCTTCCTGGACCTGGCACTAACTGAAGGTAGGCTCGCTGATGAGATGGACAGGCTGTGCATCTATCTGGGTCTTTCCAGCACTGATACCACAAGCGTGTGCCACCAAACTGGGCTTTAAAAACCAAACAAACAAGCAAAAGGCATAATAAGTTCTAGAATTGAGTTCAAGCCCTCATGCTTGGGTGGCAAACATTCTACACACTGACCCATTTCTATAGCCCTATGTTTTATTATTGTTGTTGAGATAATACAGATTCTCTCTGTAGCCCTGGCTATCCTGGGATTTGCTCTATAAACCAGGCTGACCTTGAACTCAGAGACCCTACCTGACTCTGCCTCCTAAGTGCTGGAATTAAAGCCATGTGCCGCCACACCTGACTTATAAATTAATTTTTAAAAGAGAATTTTGTTTAAGTGAAGTTGAAGATGTTTACCATTTGAAAACAATGAAATGGCATCAAATACATTTATAAAATAAAACATTTTTACATTTATACCATTAAGGTTTCTTATTGTCAACATAAAGGTTAGTAGCACATCCCCTATGTATTATGTCTAGAATTATACATATTGAGAGAATTGATTAATGTTACAGTGTATGCATCAACTATTATAGGAAGTGAATGTAACTATCAGATTACTAGAGACATGGGTTGAAACATAAAATGGGGGCAATGAGAAGAAAAGGCTACAGGAAACTTCTTACTTGACAGGCAAGATCCTAGTACAGTCCTGCTATAGAAAAAGAAAATTCATCAAAATTGAAATTTTGTCTTCTCTATCTTCTATTATTTTAATTGTAAACTTCAAAACTACAGAGAACCATCTGCAAAAATAGTCTCAATGAAGAACCTCCTTGATCAGGTTGGGCATGGGGGTGGGAGGATGTTTTGATTCTCTTTATTGATCTGTGAAGACCAGAGCTAAAGGTGGCAACACCAGTCCTTGGTTTGGGCCCATCCGTTGTACAGAATTAGAGAGGTGTGCCTCAGAATTCACCATGCCCTCCTTTCTTTCTCTGTGCTTCTGACTACAGAGGTGATATGACCAGAACTGTTGAGTTTCTGCTACTTGGACTTCCTGGCTTTGACGGGTTGTGAGTTGTAATCATGAGCTATAGTGGATCCTTTCTCCTTGGGTTGCTTTTCTTTGGAATGTTTAATCACAGCATCAAAAATGAAGCTAGATCAGTACATCAGCCACCCAATAGTGCTTCTTTCTCTAACTTCTCCATCAGCCCAAAGCTCTTCCTTCATTTCAGAGAGACAGTTCCTTCTGAGATGAACAGGCACATAGCCAACAAACCTTCTGAGGACAGAGGACAAGAAACAAGAATAAGGCATATAATGGCTTAGTCACTGATGGGGTGGTAAGATATTGTGTGCATATCTGAAGGAGACTGTCTGGCACCCATGTGTTCCTCAATAAATCTAACATTTTGCTGTTTAGGATATGCATGATCCATCACTAAAGCAAGCATCCTGTAGGGATAGACTGCTGTTGACCTTAGTTCAATCCAAGGGTGGGACCCACACAGAGCTCATAATGCCACAAGGGAAATAGACACATAATAAGGAATTGTAGAGGAAGTTTAATGGAAAGGGTGCCATTGTCGAACAACAGTAATACCCAGCTCCCATTATCTCCTCTGGGCCACTCTTACTGGAATCTTATACAAATTACTTCATTTACCCTCAAAACTAGAACAAGTGGGCTACAAAATGCAGACCAGAGGCAGAGAAATGTTAAGTAGTTTGCTACACATGAGCATCAGTTAGAGACTTCATTTTTGGCTTTTTGTTATTGTTGTTGTTGATAATATATCAATTCTCCCCCTCCACTCAGCACAGCTCCTTCTTACTCAAATCTATGGCCTCTTTTAGTTTAATTATTATTCTATATGTATATGTTCTATACAGATATGGTGTGTAAACACATAAACATAACCTGCTAAGTCTGTTTGGTGTTGCTTTTTCTTTTCTTTCTTTTGTTTTGTGTGGGTTTTTTGTTTGTTTGTTTTTCATTTTTTAGAGACAAAGTTTTTCTATGTAACCGCCCTGGCTGTCATAGCACTTGCTCTGTGAACCAGGCTGGCCTCAAACTCACAGAGCTGCCTCTGCTTCTCTGCCTCTCTGCCTCTCTGCCTCTCTGCCTCTCTGCCTCTCTGCCTCTCTGCCTCTCTGCCTCTCTGTCTCTCTGTCTCTCTGCCTCTCTGCCTCTCTGCCTCTCTGCCTCTCTGCCTCTCTGCCTCTGCCCCCCAGTGCTGGGATTAGAGTCATGCTTTTATCTATTTGATTTCAGGGCTGACCTCACACTATTGAGTAAACAACTGAGCAGGTGGTCATCCCTGGGAAAGATTAGTTACCCCTCTGAAGACATCCTGTAGTTTACTGTACTTTTTGTCTAGGGTTAGGGCCCTGTGACATTTGCCCCCCCACACACATTAGTGTGTCTGCTGGTATGGTCGTTGTTTAGGAATCCATATTATTGAGGTATCATAAGTAAGGCTTCCCAGGCATTTTTAGGAGACACATCTCTTAGCAGCCTTCCTGGTCCTCTGGCTCTTAGAATCCTTCTGACCCCTTTTGTCATTATTCCCTGCACCTCTGGTGTGGGGGTTGTATTGCAGATGTTTTCACTGGAGCTGGGTACCTTACAAATGCTCCTGTGATGATTTTAAACAGCTGTGGCTTTCTCTGAGGCTGTTATTCAACTGTTTCCTTGGAGACTGAAACATTGCAACCCTACAGGGAAGCCCATTAAGAAGGGAGGAAAACAAACTAAAAATAGCTTCAGGAAGTTCCTGAAACGGACCAAATTTGCTTGGACCATCACACCCAGAGTAAGCAGTACATGGCTGAGAATCACTCTCAGACCAGCGGAAGATGCAAACAGTCTCAGATGAGCCAAGGTGCAAAGAAGATTTTTAAAAGCCAAAGCTACCTGGAAGAAGCAGAGACCAGCTGAGCTGCCTGGAAGCTATTTAAAACCACAACAACTTAGAAGGACACTAACCTGTTGAGCTGTCTGCAGGCTGTAGGTTCCCATATCAGTGACCTGTCACCTATGCTGGGGTGGGCTTTGGCGATGCAGCCCTTTGAGCCATTTCGGTTCATGTAAGTAACCCCTCACTCACATTCCTGTAAATAACCTTAATAAATGTCATTGGTTCATCAAATTGGACTTTGATAATATTCATACTTTGGTCTGTTGTGGGCTCCCTATCTGGGGTGAGTAGACATGTGTAGTGTCTCTCTAGGAAAAGTTATTTTTCACACCACGGTGTCTAGGTCTGTTTCAAAGAGAAGGTTCTGTGATGAGGGTAAGAACTATACTTACTTATGGGTATAGTTTAAGTATTTAGAATGCAGTTAGGAGTTTCAGTTTCCCACAAGTTTACTAGTTGAGTAAAGTAGCAGCAGTAGGCTTTCCTCTAAAACCAGTGATGTCACTACTCTCAGATAGTTGACAAAGTTTACAGTATTTGGCATGATTTCTCTCCTGTTAAGTGGGTCTTAAATCCAATTAGACAACTTTTGGTGACCACCAAGATAGAAGTGCCACAATTGCACCTTTAGGAATCTTGTCATACTAATTATTGCTGTGGCTTATAGACATGACAGGTGAGTAAGACTGTTGGGTGTTTCCTGCCCTTGATAGGCTGCATAATACCTTCTGCTACTATGAAACCTGGCCTTCAAGGATGAGGTTTTTAAACATAAATCTGATTATTATAATGAAGCGTCAAATATCATTGCTGTGCTTTAAATGTGTCCATAGGTGGTGCTGTGTTTTTATTATCCTAATGCTCTTATCAGATTTAGAATTTAAAAATAGTCAACTCAGTGTGTGTGTGTGCGTGTGTGCACGTGTGCACGTGTGCACGCGCGTGTGCGTGCGCACATTTGAAAACAAAGAAGCTGTCTAAAATGTATATGGAAACATTAAAAGGCAAGAGGAGCCCTGACAATATTACAGACAATCAAGGTTGGAAAATGTATGAGTGTATATGAAGACACATCACAAATCTGCAGTTACTAAAACAACATGGAGAAAGAAACAAAGGAAACACTGCAGAGGAGTTGAAAGCAATCCCACATCCAAATGGACCTTTGATTTATAACAAACATGGCATTGCTCAGAACTAGAGAAAGAGCACCCATTTTCAATCATGGTAACAACTGAGAGTAAGGAAATTTTTTTTTCATCTTATATAAATTGAAACATCAATTCCAGGTGTGCTGTGTATTTAAGTATGAATATTTCTAGATGACTGAACAAGAACTTATCTTGAAGAGTAAATATATACTTTTTAAACAGAACATAGAAATACCAGCCATAAAGTAAATATTTGTAAACTGAATCAAATGTTACTTATCAAAATATGTAATGAAACATTAGCTAGAATGTAGCAGATGTTTGCAATATGTGTGTCTTCCAAGGATTCATATTCAGAATATGTAAGGATCCTTTGCAAATTAAGGAGAAAAAAAGATAACACAGAAGGAAAATGGGCAAAATACTTGGGCAAACTCTTCATCATAGCATTCAAATGGAAGATCAACATGAAAACAGACTAAGATTTATTAGTCATTATGAAAATTCAAATCAACACCACAATGAGCTGCAAAACATACCCACTGTAGTGGCTTTAACTTCAAATGTTCATTATTAGGTGTTGGTATGGGTGTGGTTGGAATGGAAGCATGGAATAATTTGACCATTTCGAAACAGTTGTGTTCTATGTACATTAAATATGAAAATTCTTATTTTATAAGTTAGTAACTCATTGCTAGATATGTACCTCCAGAGAAATGCATATATATTCATATTGCATATTGAAACACAGGAACAAAAAGTGTTAGTTAGCAGGACTACTTGTAATAATCTGAAATTGGAAACATTATTCATTAATGGTAAGAATAGTAATTAAATTACAGTATATTTACATAATGAAATATAATGAAAGCTGTTGCTGTTGCTCAGCAAGAAAATGAATGAGACACATGGAATACCACTGTAATCCCTAGGATTCAAAAGCGTGCAAATTGGGTACAGTACTGATGTCAGGATTGTGACTGCCTTTGTGGCAGAAGAGGACACATGAGTAAACTCTCTGGAGCCTTTGCAAGTGTCCTACTTCTGGTCCCACTGGGGTTAATAAAGCCGTTTGTCAGATATCTATTGAGACATACAGTTTTGCCATATGTACTCTTTTAAACATTAACACGTTGATTAGAATGTGTAAGCAAACACTGATGGAATAGGGAATTGAGCAGGCAGAGACAGGTCAATCCTTTTTTGTGAAGGCGACACTTGCAATGAATGCTGGAGAATAAGAGGGACACAGCCAGCAGGATGGGAGGGGGAAAGGGTGGAGGCTTTTTGCTCTTTGCAAAACTGAATGCATTCCCTTGTTCTCGTACTGACAGGGAGTGGCTTTATAATTAATTTTATACTGAACTTGTCAAATGCCAAGGAATAGATCCCTGTGACACAAAATTGATGCACCTTCATGGACTGCAGGACTATGGGTGATTCAGAAGTACGAGCTGCTCTGTACTGCCTTAGACCCGCCTCTGGGACCCATTGTTCTGCTCTTTTTCCATGCATTTGACTTTCTTAATAGTTCACACACGAGATCCTGTAGTAGTTTTCTTTCTGTGTCTGATTTATTTTACTCAGTATAATGTATTCCAGAGTCATCCACATGGCCTCAATGACAGAATCTCTTTCTTTTTTAGGATTAGTTCTATTCCAGTATACATGTATATCCTTACCCTTTCATCTGGTGATGGATATTTACATTGTTTCCATATCTTGGCAATTGTGAATAGTACCGAAAGATTACAAAGGAACATTAGGAAGGAACTCTGCCAGGTAGTGACTGCATATTCTTTGGGTGTAAAAGCAGAAGAACACCAATCTCTATACTAGTATTGTTTTCAGCTCTAGACAGTTTCTTGGGAAGTTCTAACAGGTGAGGGTAGCTACTCAAATCCTCTTCACCAAACATTGGTCCTTCTATATCAGGAAGTTTGTCCTCTCCAACAATAGAAGCAGGTTCACGAGGAACACATAGGCATCCAGATCACCATCAGATCCATGTTTTGAACTCCTTTAAGAACATCCCATCTGTTTGCCACAATGGTTGGGCCATTTTGTTTTCACAGATATTATCCACAGGCTCCCTTTTCTTCCCCCTCCTCATCATCTGTCCTGTCTTTTTGACAGTAATAGCCACGCTGACAGCTGTGTGGTAGGCACTCATCTGGGTTTGCTTTGTATTTTTCTGATGAGTGGGAGCTTGTACACCTTCTGGGTCTGCTAGCCATTTGTATGCCTTACTTGGCAAAATTTTTACTCTTGAGTCTTTGCTCATTTAAATATTATTTTTAGAAGATCATGTTGCCATTGAGTTCTGAGCGCTCTTTGCAGATTTTGGAGATTAACTCCTGAGTACACATTAACTCCGGGTCTGTAGACTGCCTTTTCATTTTATTGAGTCTTTTCTTTGCTGTGCAGAAGACTTTCAGCTTGACATTGCTTTTGCTGATTGCATTTTGGATGTGAACACCAAAGAATTGTTTCTAGGGCCAATGTTAACTGTCTGTGTTTTCTTTTAGTTTTCTGTGTTCAGGTCCCTTCTTAGGCTTTTAATCCATCTGGAGCTGAGTTCTGTGCACTGTGTGAGCTGAAGAGTCAGCTTCAGTCTTCTCCATTTGGACTCCCTGTTTTCCCAACAGAGATGTGCCAAGAAAGCATCCTTTTCCTATTATGTCTTTTTGGTTGGTACCTCTTGTCAACAATTAGCTGACTATATAGGTTTTGATTTATTTCTTGACTCTCAATTTTACTCCATTGAGAGTCTTATTAATTTCATATGGAAAATAGTAAAACATTACAGAATTATGGAACCTCTAGGCTCAAAACAGAATAGCCAAAAAGTTTTACACTATTGAAATAGGATTCCTTATATTTTTCCTTATAGCTAAGAAAATGGAATGAGAATCAAGATAGTATCAGTAATTTTTAAGCTCTTCAAGAAGCAAGGTACAACCATTTGATACTAAGTAAAGCCTAATCAAACTGTATTTTTATGAAGTCTTTTCTGTATACAAGCAAAAATTTAAGTAGAAAAATGTGACATTTTGGAACATATGAATATTTCAATGGTAATAAATATTTATTTAAAATATAATTACACAATTTGCAAACATTGAACTCCCAATATGAACACAAAAAATTTTCTCTAAAATTACATTCTAGAATGTTTTACATTCTAATTTGTAAAACAAAGAGAAGAAAAACAAATGAGATGCTGTCTACATTCTATCTATTTGAAGATAAAACGTATCTGTGGAGAGAGATAGTCTGGAGGCACAGAAGAAGATGGAAACTATCCAGTCCTTGCCACATTACATTGCTTGACCACAGTTGTCATGTGGCATAGGACTAGGCAAAGGATTAAGAAGAAAATGATAAAAACAATCTGATTATAGCTAGTTGGGAAATGCCTGATAATGGTACAAGTGAGCTTTACATGTGTATAAGCCTGATTTTAAAGTCACAAAGGCAGATTGCTGTGAGAGAACAGAGTAGACAAACAACACATTCTTTCCTTTTAGACATGATTGATAAAAATACTATTAGCAGAGCCATAGGTCTGAGAGGCCTGACTCTGGAAGTCTCACCAACCTATACTCTGCCATCCACCATCACCAGAGTCCAATCAGAGAAGTAAATGGCAGTGATGAGAAAAGGGAATCTATTTTTGTTTATCCATGAGGCAGGTAGAATGGCCTGTCCCAAAGGCATTCAGCTAGGAGTTGAGCAGTTAAATAGTGTGTCAATGCTAATAACAGATGTTTAAAATTAAATACCCATACACATTTCATTTTCTTTCTGATGGCTAAGCCATCAGTAGACTTGCCCATCAGACTCTCTACTCCTTCAGACAGACTGTGCAGCCTCTCTGCTGGTGAGGAGATGGGCCGATTTTGAAGACATCATGAACCCCTGGAGGAAACCAGACAGCAGCTACAAGCAGCACTGCAGGAGTACTACCTGGCCACAACTGTCGCAAGAGGGCTTGCTGAGTCACAGTGTTCCAGATGACCTGAGTGAGCTTTTGAAGACCTCATGTCTGCACCTAGCAAAACAAGCCTTGCTGAACTCTAGATGACTTTGCTGACCTGCAGCTATTTTCACTCAGGCTAGGGAAGGGGTGTGTCTACCTAAGTCTCCACAGAGAACTTGTGACTGATGAAATATGAGACTCATGATTGACTCTCATAGGATAAAAAGTTTGTGAGTGGTGTAACTGGAAGGCATGCTATTATTGGTGCAAACTGCAACTCCAAATCTGCATGTCATGCCCACACCACTGTCCCTTTCCTGGATATATTAATAGGCTTCTGCACAGCTTCCCTGTCACCCTGGGGTACTTTCTTGTGTTGCAACATTTGACCAAATACAAGACTTGGCACAAATGGTCTTCTCTAGCCTACTTGTGGCTTTTTATCATGAGAAGAGTGAAATGAACTAGTGACATGGTACGTCAGCAGCTCCTGTAACAACTGGCAGTAGCAGTGTGGGTGCCAGTGAGCAGAGAGGACCATAATGCTAAGGACAACAGAAGCAGAAGGTGCACTGAAGTGCTCCAGAGAGGGGAGTGAAGTTAGCTGAGACGATGAACAATGGAAATATAGAAAACTTAGAGATACAAGGCTGAAGACAGAGACTGGACGATCCAAAGACAAAAGGTTGCAGCCCTCACTTGCTGCCAGAGCAGTGGGAAGCTGTGAAGTCTAAAAGGCTCTAAAGAGCTGTTCCTGTCCAGCTGGTGCTTGCTGCTTCTAAGAGTGGAGGGTTACACTGACTGCCATGTCCTTCGCTGAGGTAGTCAAGGCTTAGCATAAAAGGCACCTTAGTTTGTCAACCCCACCATTGCCACTCAAGAGTTCAGGCTGCCGACACTAGAACTCCTCACTGCCTGCTCAGAATTTCCACCCAACTGGAGCAAAGAAGCCAAGCTACATGATTGGAACAGCCAGACACAGAGGCTACTGGTATAGAGATGGTGTTTTCCTTTGAGACAGGGGCTTCAGGATTTGGTAGAGATAGGACAAAGGCAGGAGCTAAGAGCTACAGTCCCAAATACCATGGATCTTGTTCTGTGGGTCTCCTAACACTGGGCCTCTGGGGACAGTTTCTGTTCCCAGCATTAGGGGAAGCTGGAAAGGAAAAAAGGCAAAGCAAATACATTAGAAGGGAAAATGCCAAGGGACAAAGAATTGGATGCCCCTTAATAATGTGAAAAGTAGATATGCAAATGTGTATATTATCCTCTGGAAAACTGCCTTTTGTGGATATTTATCCCTTAAAGATTTGATCATGGGCTACAGAATTGACTCAGTGGTTAAGAGCACTGGCTGCTCTTGCAGAAGACCTGGATTTGATTCTCAGCACCCACATGGCAGCTCACAAATAGCCTACAACTCTGGTTTCAAGAGATACTATGCTCTCTTTTGGCTGGCATGCGCATGAGGCATACATATGCAGATAAAATACTCATACCATAAAAGAAAGACTGTAAGGAAGTAGAACAAGAAAGGGCAGCAGGTATACTTCATTGATAAAATATGTATTCTTTATCACATTAGGTAGTAGATACTTACTATTTTATTTTTTTAAAAAAATAGCTTTCTCTTGAAAAACTAGGAATGAAATACCTTGGGAAAGAAATTTGATAATATCACAAGACACTAATTACAAACTTCATTGTTTTCTATAAACTTATATGTAACCCAAACATCATAAGAAGCCTAATAAATACATGCCATAACTTTATGAGCAGGTTAAACAGAAATAAATTAAATTATATGACATCATAAGTAAAACTAAGGAAATATTTGGACATTTCTTTCCCAATTTCCCAGTAGGCCTACATCTTAAAAGTAAATATTAGAAAAAGACAGTCCCCATATGTCATCCAGAAAGCTCAAGGTTAATTGTGTTCCTCATGCTCACCATATAAGTAAAAACACCACCACCTTATTGAGTAGGGATATACACTATTGTCATTTCTCAGGTAAATATGTAAAACATTTGTTTGTTTGTTTTTAATGGTCAGTCAATTTAAAAAGAAAAACACGGCGGTGTGAACAAGGTTGAAGGGCATCTTCAGGTCACTAAAGTGGGAATCCTCATTGGGGAGCCCTGATGGAAGTGGCATCCAGCGATAACTGAAAGTCCACCATGGAAAGACCAATGGAAAAGCAAGCACGGGGATGCTGGGTGTTTTTGTAGCCCAATTGGAAAGTGACAAAACTAGAGTGCAGTCCTCCTGCTCACTGAGTAGTAGCTTCCAAGTACTGCAGCAGAGAAATCCCACCTGGAAATGTGCCCTACCCTAGGAAAACAGTAAATAGGGAGACTAGTCTCTGTTCTCAGCCATCTCTACCCATGCTGGTACACATAGGTGTTGCCCTCCATGGGGACAGCTGTCTCAGATGCAGCTATCTTAGCCTCATTAAACAAATCTCCATTTCTTCTTCCATCTCCCTATTTCTTCTTCCCTGACACCATTCTGGCCTAAGATCCTAATCTCTGATGCTCTGACCCTCCTGTCCTTCAGGGACTCTCTGGGGTGCATACTTTGGGATGGGTACATCTCAGTTTCTTGACCACAGTCAATGTCAGCAGCACTCCTGTCTGTACCACAGTCCTCATCCTTCGCCCAAGCTGACCCTGTAGTTTACACATACACCTTTGAGGGGGCAGAATGGTAGGAAGACAAACACCTTACTCATAGTAAAATTCCTGCTGTCTTGGTCCCTTTAGACCAGGATTTAAAAGGGTTTTGCTTTTTGGGTTTTTTTGTTGGTGGTGGTGTGATGGGGTATTTTTGTTGTTGTTGTTGTTGTTGTTGTTATTTTTAATATTTCTGTGATTTATGTTCAAAGCCAGTAATGTATTGTATGAAAAACAAGAGAGAAAGCAATTTGCCTTGGTAGCAATTGTTCTAGTCCGGTGTCTCTTCTGTGATAAAAACGTTGACCAGAAAGAACTTAGGGAAGAACAATTTTATCTCATCTCACAATCCTAAGGCCACAGCTCATCACTCAGGGGAGACAGGGTAGGAACTCAAGGCAGGTAACTGGACCCAGCAACTGAAGCAGTGATGGACACTGTTCCTTTAAAACTCTAGCCTAGAATGTTCATGGAATTGTTCTATTTACAAAGTAGAGCTCCAAATGAAGGACTCTAGGAGAAAAGCAAAAATGCATGACTGTTCTGAAGCTCCTACCTCGGGATTACACAGAGACCATGCAGAGGCAACAACTGATAGCATGTGTGGCTAGCAGGATTTCTATACAGAAATAAAATAGTTAAAAGTACATTATAGCAAGGCATGCAAATGCATCATCCCCCACCCCCACCCCTCTGTTGTACTTGGAAAGAGCCACAGTCAGATTATGGGGAGAAGCCCCCTGGAGCTGTGCTGTGGCTCTTTCTTCATGGAGGGAATGTAAACATGGCCTCACACAGTCACAGTTGTGGAATGTACTTGTTTTCCCCAACAGCATCAACAGGGAATATGTAGGATATTGGATTCTGTACCTACAGTTTCTCCCTTTCGGCATTTTAACAGCTGGATTCTTATCTCGTGAATTGATTTGTTAAAAGAGTAGGGGTTAAAAATAGTGCCTAGCGGTATTATTCTGGACATATTTTCCAAATGAAAGCAAATTCTGCTTGAGCTACATCGTAGGTACCACGTTCATATTTTCTTCCAAATCCTGTTAGTTGTCTCCCACTCCACAATTCAGTGCATGTTAAGGGCATTTCCCATAGGTGATACAACCAAACTACTGTTTGCATTGCTTTTTCCAGGTTTCCTTATAGGATCAAAGAACGGTTGTTGGTACTCAGTGGGGACTGTGGCAGTGAAAACAACTCTAACTAGACGCCTAGCACTAAAATACAATACATGTGGCCTGCCAATTACAAAAGGGAGGGAGCTACTTTGTCACCTTGAAATCTTCATCCCTTAATGGGAGACTCAGGTATTTCCTCTACCAGTCACTCATTCCCTTGGTGTTCTGTGTTTGTTACCTGAAGATAACCAGTATAAAACTGTGCCATAGAAATACTGATATATTTGCATATGAATATAATTTTGTACTTTGAAAAGTATAACATTTTAAATAGGTAAGGATATGACCTGAGAAGGAAAAGGATGTCAGTGAACTATTTAAAGTAAGTACTTGATTTCAAGAGCACACACACTTACACATGTGCACACTTATACATATATATTTGCAGTATCATGAAGATTGAATTTTTCCAAGTGAAAATAGACTCTTCATGTTGAGGGTCTTTAGAGATTATATGATGCTCCTCGAATTTATCTTGCTACATACATATATATATATATACACATACATGCATGCATACATACATACATACATACATACATACATCTGGAAATAACTAAGCATGACAACAATCTTAGCAACTGGAAAACAAAGACCAGAATATTACAGGTTCAAGGCCAGCCTGGACTATACAGTCAGACCCTGTTTCAAAAAGAAGAGGGGGATGAAAGAGTGTAGTGAGATAGTCACCTTATTCACACCTGTGGCTTAGACCATGCCCATTGGGGGTGGAGACAGGGCCAGATGTGACCTGGGGGAAAAGTTTGAGGGGTCAGAAAGTTCTCTTGTTGGTGGGATGCGGAGAGGAGAGGATCCTGTGGAACCTGCTGGTGTTCATCTGTCTATGTTGTGAGTTATTTCTCCCTGAATAAACATCTATTCGGCCCATTTATTTCTCCTGATCCTTATTAAACAACAATATGTGGTGTCAGAAGTGGGATGATAGCATCTCCCATCAGAAGATGTAGAGCTGATCATGAAAGAAAAGAGGGAAAAGAGAATAAGATTCAAAAGACTATATTACCAATATCATATCTAGATTATATAATTGCCAAATTCATGCACTCACTCCAAGAGTTTGTTCCTTAATTAAGAGTCTTCATTTCCAATATGTCCTATTTGATGCCAATGTTGCTAGTACTAAAGACCATACCACCAACACCTCTGAATGTGTCTAACCCTTTCATTATATCAATAAAAACCTGATATTTATTAAGTGCTCAATGCTAAAGAATTTGTGATTAGTCAACTCTTTGTTGCTGTGACAAGATTCACAATACAACTATAGTGGTTTGAATAACAAATACCAACCAAGGCTCCATGAAAGTTTGTCCCCAGTTAGTGGCTCTACTGGGAGAGGTTTATGAAATACATGATCTTATTGGGATAAGTGTGTCATTGGTGGCAGTTTTGAGAGTTTAAATACTCACACCATCTCAAGTTTCTTCTCTCTGTTTCATACTTAGATAAAGATGCACAATTTCTGTATCCTGTTCCCACAAGACCTTGGAAACCATACGCCCAAATAAATTTTTCTCCTATAAGTTGCCTTAGAAAACAGAAGAATATCTAGTGCAATTACTTAAAAGAGGGAAGCTTTATTTTGGGGCCATGGTTTCATAGGTTTCAGTCCAAGGTCAGGTGAGTCTGTGGCTTTGGGCTTAAGGCAAGGAAGAACATTTTTGTGGCAGAAATATGAGATAAAGGAGATTACTCATGGTACTTAGGGAGGGTAGCAAGGTATCAGAGAGAGGGAAAGTGAGAAGGAAAGGAAGAAAAAGAGGGTGGTGGAGGGAGAGGAAGGAAGGAGAGAAGGGGAGGAGGAGAAATATCCTTCCAGGATCAACATTTTTAAAGTAAGCTATGGCTTCTTATATCTATGTATGAGTTTGTCAATTCATTAACTTAGAGCCCTCTTAAGATCAAACGTCTGAACCTTTACTGCATTGAGGATCAAACTTCAGTATAGGAATCTTCAAGGAATATACCTTAACCCAATGACATAAATGTGAATGTCATGAGGTAAGGAAAGCAGCTGGCTATCCTTGGGCATAGTTTCATTCCTGGTTTTCCACACCAGAAACAAACAACAACAACAACAACAACAAAACACAATGATTCTTTATGTGAAGGAATGGATTGAACTTCTATGTTCCAATATATTTCCATGAACTGTTTTGAAGGTGGCCAATGACATGGCATCAAGTGCAAGGTCCTGTGTTGGGCTATGAGTTACTGCTGACTTCTAAGTATTCATACTAAAAACTATTGCAGGGGAAGATTTCTTTCTGAAGTAGACCTTTTAAAGATAAGTTTTCAATTTATAGAAAAAGTGAGATGACAGATTTTTTCATAAATAATCTGATTCTCACCCTTAATTTCCTATCTGTCCCCACTGTCCGCATTCCTCACTAGGATTGTTCTTTTGTCATAATTGATGAGCCTACACTGACTCATTCTTATCCATTTAAACGCCACAGCTTACACTAAGATGTAATTCTAAGTCAACAAATTCATAGTGACACAGACCCTCCACTACATAAACATGGGAAATTTAATTTTCCTGAAAGAAAGGAAGAAAGAAAGAAAGAAAGAAAGAAAGAAAGAAAAGGAAGGAAGGAAGGAAAGTTTTAGGTTCTTCATCCTTTTTTTTTGATCTCTGATCTATTTTGTTCTCTGATCTATTTTGTCACTGATCTATTCACTGTGTTCATCTTTTCAAAGACAACCTGCCATTAGCATCAAACAGTATACACCCTTTTCAAATTCCTTTCTTTAATAACGTGCCTTTAAGGCTCCTCTATGTATTCAAATCACTTCCTAGTTCATTTCCCTTTGTCGTTAAGCATTCCATTGTTTGGCTCTATCACAGTTTATTCATTCATCTACTGTAGGATATCTTGCTTTTAAGTTTTGGCAGTCATGGACAAAGCTGCTGTAAATATCTGGACATAGCATTTTGTGAGAACATAAGTTTCTAACCCATTTAGATAAATACCAAAGGACACGACTGGTAGATTGTAAGAGGAGAGTGTGTTTACTTTTGTGGGGGAGAAAAAGTGAAAGAAAGAAGAAAAGCTGCCAAACATATTCTAAAATAAGGATTCCATTTTACATTCCCACTCGCAATGAACAAAAATTCCTTTTGCTTGCTATCCTTGCCAGCATTCAGTGTTCTGCATTTCTGCAGCTCTAATAGCTGTAAAGTGGCATCTTGTTTTAATCTGCATTTTCCTGATGACTTACGGCATGGTATATCTCATCATGTGTTTATTTGGTATGTGTATATTTTTCTTTGTTAGGTGTCTATTCCTATGTCTGCCCATTTTAGGAATCAGATGGCTTTTACTGAATTATTAGATTTGAATTAATCTTTAAGTATTTTGGATAACAGTGCTTGATACCCTCTATGTTTTCCATTAAGCAAAAGATTTAATTTATTTCTTACAATTTTGTCCTAAGAAGTTTGGCTGGTAGTTCTGAACCTATGTCATGAAATTTTATGAATTATTCTGAGTTTAACCTACTTCTTACATACCTGAAAATGTCGAGTAATTTGATGTTACTTAACCACTTGAATGAAAAGTCATTAAATAACTTTTTCAAATTCCAAATAACATTCTTTTCAACATCACTTATTATCAATATCTTTTTCTGTGATAGAGACTAGGAAAGCTGATGTCATAAAAACCTAACTTGTGCCAGTAAGTCTACTTTGGAAGGCAAAAGTAAAATGAAGCAGTGTCTCCATGATTAGAACAATCTGTTTACTCAGCAATTAGAAGATTCTGGAAGGGAAAATGACCTCATAGGAGGACTGGATCAGAAAGTACACACCAGAATTGAGCAAATTTTCAAGGGGATGGAGAGAAGGAAGTTCTGGAATTCTACACTGGGGTATGGAATTTAAGAATAAAAGAGGAAGGGCCTGAAAACAAAACATCGAAGAAGCCTTACATGTGTAAAATTAAGAAAAAAGAAATTAAAACAGAAGTGGATAGGGCATCTTCAGAGACTTGGGTCATGCTAACATCTGGAATGACCTTGAAAACTGAACTTTAGATTTTCTCCCTGGCTGCTGACATAGACAGTGAGCACTCACTTCTGACCCAATGTTTAGTCTCGGGGACTAATTGTTAACATAGATACATTGTCTAAATTTTGAGGGTTTATATAATTTCAAATAATATTTTTTTCAAGTTGTTATCTCTTTTAAGTAAATATAATACCAAGTAGTAGCTAAACATCTACTTTAAGGGTAATGTACTTTAAAGCAAACCAACAAACGTCAGTAACTGGCTAGAGAACAAGCTGCAAGAAGGTAGAATTGAACTAAGAAATAATGATTACCTAATGAGTATTTTACTCCCAATATTCTTCTTTACCTTCTTTAAAACACATATATTTTCAAAGGAAGGTCTTCTTTTCTCTCTACATTTATTTTTTGCCATGGTTCTGCTGCAAACCCCAGCTCATTTTGGCAGTGTGATCCTCTTCTGGGAGCAATCTTTCTCTGACTCAAGCATTTCTGCCTTTCGTCCTCTCTTGTGTATGACCTCTACCCAAATTTTCCAACTGTGTTTCAGCTGAAAGATCCCCTCTTTCCTGTGTGGGTAATTCATTTCTCTCCAGTTTGCTTTCTGGTTGAAGGGTCTTTGTGCCTCCTTGGCAGAAAGCCTCCTTATAAAATGTTGCTTGCTCTCCACATAGCTTAAGATTAGTGATTTAGAGGTGTGTTTCGATTTGTTGTTGTTGTTGTTCTGAGTTGTAACTTTTTTGGTTGAGAATGAATACTCAAAAGGCACAGAATTACTTTATGTGGAATTTTAAGTAGGTTTTTAATTTATTATGTATCAATGAAGTGATTCTCATTTTTGTATCTATTTTTTTGGCATCATATACAACTAAAAACCAAACTATTTAAAACAGTTTAGACAATGTTGGTGAATTATTGTACCAATTCATAAGTAAACACCTCTTAAAAGGTAAGCATTGCTGACTGAACAAGGGGGAGCTCATGGACTCCAGTCTGATAGCTGGGAAACCAGCATAGGACCAACCCAGACTTCCTGAATGTGGGTGTCAGTTGGGAGGGCTGAACAGTCTATGGGGCCTCTGGTAATAGATCAGTATTTATCCCCAGTATACGAATGCACTTTGGGAGCCCATTCCACATCTCTCAGCCTAGACACATGGGAAAGGGCTTAGGCCCTGATCCAAATGATATGACAGACTTTGAAGACTCCTCATGGAAGGCATCACTCTCCCTGGGGAGCAGAAAGGGGATGGGATGGGAGTTGATGGAGGGACCAGGGGAGGAGGGGAGAGTGCAGGAACTGGGATTGACATGTAAAACAAGCTTGTTTTGAATTTAAATAAATATTTTTAAAAAGGTAAATATAAATATTGAATGTGAACTTTTAACACAGTGAAGCCAAGGAAAAAATAATAAAGACAAGAGCATTAAACAATAAAATTGGAAACAGGGAAACAGCAGAAGAAAATCAATGGGACAATAGACTGGTTCTCTGAAAAAAAAAAATCAATAAAATTGATAAATCTCTAGTAAGACAAGAAAAAATAAAAACAGACTTTCCTAATATCGGAACTAAAATAGAGGCAGTCATCATACAGCCAGAAAACATCAGAGGAACAGGGCAAGAATATTGCAAACAATTTTTAATGCTCATAAAATTGACAACTCAGAAGAAAGGGGCTTGAAAATCCACCTTCCCAGACTGAGCCCAGATGAACATGAACCCCTTGAACATGGAACTGCATTAATTATTTGAAAGCTCCTGGGAAAAAAAGAAACAGCTAGGCACAAATGGTTTCATTAGAGAATGAAACCAAATGTTTAAAGGATTAAAACCATTTTATGCATGCTCTACAAGAAAACAGAGGAAAGTAGGTTTCCCTGTCTCTCTGCCTGGAGGCATTGCTAGCATGACAATAAGATCAGGCAGAGACAATGAAGCAACATAGAACTACAGGCCAGTACCACTTGTGAACTTCAGTGTGTGTGTGTGTGTGGGGGGGGCAACACAATATTAATAAATTAAATCCAGTAATAAGACTAAGTATATAACTCCTATAGCTTGGATCTGAAATAACTCCCAAAGGCCCTTATTAAAGGCTCAGACCCTGATTGGTGGCACTGTTCAAAAGTCACTGTTAGAAGACAGAGCATCATACGGAAGTTAGGTTGTTGATAATGTGCCCTTGGAGGACATATTGGGGCCTCAGCCTCATCTTTCTTTTGCTTTGGTTCTCAGCTGCAGTGAACCAACTGCAGCTTTTCTCCACCACACACTCCTGGCTTCCCGGAGTTCAAAATCAATGAAATGGAAAAAAAAAAAACATGGACTGAAGCCTCTGAAATCACAACCAAAAAGTCCTTTCTTCCCTTGAGCTGATTTCTCAGGTATTTTGTCACAGTCATGGTTATCAGATTAACACCTACAATATGACCACATGGTATTTATTCTCTGTATGCAGAATCAGTTCTACAAAGAAAAACCAATAGAATCTATCATATGCTTAGGCTAAAGAAAAAAAATATGTCATAAATAGACACAGAAAAAACAAAATTGAATATCTAGTCAGAGTAGAAACTCTTGGTGTATTACTTTTCTTGTTGATAAGGTCAAGTACCTGCCAAAAAGTGAAGAGAGGAATTATTTTGGTTTACAGTTTAAAGGGATACAGCCTGTCAGTGATAGGTAGAACATAGCAACAGGAAATGAGGCAGCTGGTTACACTGCATCCACAGTCAGAAAGTAGAGAAAAATGAATATTCATGTCTGGTTAGTTTCTCCTTTTAATCCTGTCTCGAAATATGCTGATGTGTATTTCCATGGTGATTCCAGGTCCTGTCAGGTTGATTATGAAGATCAACAATTACAGTTAGTAATCTATCAATAAAGGAGACTCTTCTTCAACTTCATAAAAATGTATGCCTACAGACCACCTCTAGTCAATATTGTTTAATGGTATAATAACCAGGAATACCTTCTTACCACTTTTGATCACCACAGTATCTGAAGTATAGCCATTTCAGTAAACAAAGGAGAGGACGAAGAAAAAGTGTATGCACATTTGGAGTGTCATAAACAAAACAATTCCTATCAGAGAAGACATCTTTGTCCACGTAGAAGACCCTAAGGAATCTCCAGGAATTAGTCCTAGCAGTGATGGGTAAGTTCAGCAGTGCTGTAAAAGCAGGATCAACATAGAGACACCCATCATATTCTGAATGCAGAGGAGACCTATACAGAAACCAAAGTTAAAATCTCATTACCACTATCAGTTTTTCTGAATAAGATCAAATATGCATAAACTTCATGGAGCTGTACATGGTAGCTACATGCTAAGAACTGCATGATCCTGATGAAAGAAACTAAAGACCTAAATAAACAGGAAAGTCTGCGTTCATGAGTTGGAAAGCCAACATGAGAAAAATGCCCATTCTTCCAAGATCATCTGTAAGCTTGGTACCATTTCGTGAAAATTCCAGTAATTTTTTTTAAATCTTACTTAATTCTGTTTTACTTTATTTTATAAGAAGAAAGAAGACAGACTCTGCAGAGCCTCCTGAGGACCAGGAACTGCATGCAGGGGAGTCCGCCCTGTCCAACCTCACATCCGGAGTGACAGAGTCCTAGTCCCACCTACACCCATGAGAGGAGCCCCATTCTGGTGCCCTGCTCAGAGCCTCCTGAGGACTAGGGACTGTGGGGGTGGGGGGAAGTGTGTCCTGGAGGCTGCCAGCATCCTGGTTTCACCTCCACCCATGGGAAGAGTCTTGCCACAGTCCACTGGAAGAGGAGAGCCATTGGAGTATTAGACCTCTTGCACCCAGCGGGAGAGAACCTTGGTGCTGTACCCACTAGGAGAAGGGCAGACCCGAATAGTATACAATGGGAGAAAAGAGGGGTAGAGTACAGCATAAGAACGCAGTCAACAATAGTAAGATCAAAATGATACCATTAGAGTCTAGGGACTCCACACCAGCAAGACCTGAACATCCAACACAGATGAAGCAGAAGAGAGTGACACTAAAAACAACTTTATGACGATGATAGAGACCCTCAAAGAGGTAATGAAAAAATCACTTAAGGAAATGGAAGTAAAAACAAAAAAATTCAAGAAATGGAAGAAAAGACCAACCAAAAATTGCAAGAAACAATTCAAACTGCACGGCTTGAAAGCTAAAATGCCGGGGGTGGGGGGATGAGAGGGGGAGTCTGAGGGGATGAGGGGATGCTGGAAAAAAAAGAAAAGCTACACAAATGATCAGGAACTACAGATGTAAGCATAACCAATGGAATAGAAGAGATGAAAGAGAGAATTTCAGGTGTTGAAGATACACTGGGAGAAACATATTCATCAACCAAAGAAAATCTTAAGTCCAACAAATCCCTGGCACAAAATACAAAATATGCAGGAAATATGGGGCACTGTGAAAAGGCCAAATCTAAGAATAATAGGTTTAGAAGAAGGTGAAGGAACTCAACTCAAAGGTGCAGAAAATATATTCAACAAAATCACAGAAGAAAACTTTCCCAACTTAAAGAATGACATGCCAATGAACGTACAAGAAGCTTACAGAATACCAAATAGAGTGGACCACAAAAAAAGTCCCCTCGCCACATAATAATCAAAACACCAAAATACAGAATAAAGAAAGAATATTAAGAGTAGCAAAGGAAAAAGGCCAAGTAACATATAAAGTAAAACCTATCAGAATTACACCTGACTTCTCCATGGAAACGCTGAAGGCCAGAAGGTCCTGGATAGATATTCTACCAACACTAAGAGACCCATCATCTCCTCTTTTCTGTCTAAATAAAAAGAAGGGTTTAACCTTAACATAGCAAAATATATAACAAAACAGTTATCAAATAAAAAACACAGATAACAATATTCAGTCCAAGCTTACGTGATGGGAGATGTCATTCTGTAAATACATTTCTCGTATTGATTAATGAATAAAGCACTGTTGGTGAATAGGAAAGCAAGATAGGCAGTACTAGCAGACAAGGAGGATTCAGGGAGAGGTAGGAGGAGAGTCAACATGTAGGACCAAGAGAGCAGAGGTCCAGACCCTCTCTCTGGTAAGCCAAGACCAGTGGAAATACTTAGATCGATAAAAATGGGTTAATATTTAAGACAGAGCTAGCCAATAAGAAATGCTAGTAACAGGCCAACAGCCTTATATCTAATAGAGTCTCTGTGTGTTATTTGGGGCTTATGCGACTGTGGGACCAGGCTAACAGGAAAACTACTCATAACAGGAGGTACCTTTGAACTAATTGGTACAGGAGACAGCTTCCTAAACAAAACACCAGTAGCACAGACACCAAGATCAACAAATTAATAAATGAGACCACCTAAAATTGAAAAGCTTCTGTAAGGTAAAGGACACAGTCAACAAGACAAAAATGGCATCCCACAGAATGGGAAAAGATATTCACTAACACCACATCTGATCTCCAAAATATACAAAGAACTCAAGAAGCTAGTCATCCAAACACCAAGTAATTCAATTAAAAAGTGGAGTACAGAACTAAATAGAGAATTCTCAATAAAGGAATCCAAAATGGCTGGAATCCAGAATGGCTAAAATAAAAAACACCAAAGACAGTTTATGCTGGAGAGTATTCGGAGAAAAGGGAACACTCCTCCACTGCTGGTGGGAGTGCAAACTTGTACAGCCACTTTGGAAATCAGTATAGCAGTTCCTCAGGAAAATGGCAGTCAGGCTACCTCAAGATCCAGTAATTCCACTCTTAGGCATATACCCAAAAGATGCACGTTCATACAACAAAGACATCTGTTCAACTATGTTCATGACAGCATTATCTGTAACAGCCAGAACTTGGAAGCAACCTAAATGGCCTTCAACTGAAGAATGGATGGAGAAAATGTGGTACATTTACACAATTGAGTATTACTCAGCTATGGGGTTGGGGGGGGTGACAATGAAATCTTGAAATTTGCAGGCAAATGAATGGAACTAGAAGCATCCTGAGTGAGGTAACCCAATCACAACAAGACAAACATGCTATGTACTCACATATGGATTTTAGACATAGAGAAAAGGATTACCAGTCTACAATCCACACCACCAGAAAAACTAGGATACAAGGAAGACCTTAAGAGAGACATACATGGTCCCTCAGAGAAGGGGAAAGGGACAAGATCTCCCAAGCAAATTGAGAGCATGGGAGGTGGTGAGATGGAGTTAAGAGGAACAGGAGGGGAGAGATAGGCATGAGGGAGCAGGAAGATTGAGTCATGGAAAAATAGAGGAGAGCAAAAAAAAACAAAAACAAAAAAAACAAAACAAAACAAAACAAAAAACAAAACAAAAAAAAAAAAAAAAAAAAAGAGAGAGAGATAACATAATAGAGGGAGCCATTATAGGTTTTAAGAGAAATCTGGCACTGGAGAAATGTCTAGAGATCTACAAGAAGGAACCCAACAAATAATCTACAAATAATCTACACAATAGTAGAGAGGCTCCCTTCAACGCCTTTCCCCAATAATGAGATTGATGACTACCTTATGTACCATCCTAGAGCCTTCAACCAGTAGCTGATGGAAGCAGAAGCAGACACCCACAGCTAAACATTGAACCAAACTCCTGGAATTCAGTTGCAGAGAGGGAGGAATGATGTCAAAGGGGTCAAGACCAGGCTAGAACAACCCACAAAAACTGCTGATCTGAGCAAGGGGGTACTCATGGACCAGTCTGATAGCTGGGAAACCAGCATAGGATTCACCCAGACACCCTGAATGTGTATATTAGTTAGGAGGACTAGGCAGTCAATAGGGTCTCTGGTAGTGGATTAGTATTTATCCCTAGTATATGAATGGATTTTGGGACCCAATTCCGCATAGAGGGATATTCTTTCAGCCTAGAGACATGGAGGATGACCTCGGCCCTGCTCCAACTGTTATGACAGACTTTGAAGACTCCCCAATGGAAGGCCTCACCCTCTCTGGGGAGCAGAAAGGGGATGGGGTGAGGGTTGGTAGAGTGGGGGACAGGGGAAGAAGGGAGGGTGTAGGAACTGGGATTGACATGTAAAACAAGCTTGTTTCAAATTTAAATTAGAAAGAAAAGAAGAAGAAACAAGACAAACATATCCTGACATTTTTTGGGGAAGGCACCAGTTCTTAACATAGCTAAACAATCTTCAAAAGTAATAAGGTAGGAAGAATCACTCTATCTAATATTCAGGCCTACTGTGAGATAAAGTTCAACCAAGACAGAATGAAACTGAACTGCACAGAAAACCCATCAATAAATACATAAAACATGTACAACTGGTATTTGACAGAGAGACAAAGTAATTCAATGGAAGAAATCAGCTTTATAACTTTGAGGGTGAGAAAACCATGGGATAAAAATAAGCTTCAGACCATTAGACCCAACGCAGAATTTAAGTCAAAAATGGGTCACTGACTTCTTGTAAACACATAAAACTTTTAAACTTTTAGAAAAAAATATGTGAATAAAGTTTTGAGATCTTGAATCAAGTAAAAGTTCTTAGACTTCAGAACAAAACAAAAATTCATGAAACACAGAACATTAACAAATTGGACTACAACAATGTTTTAAAGTTTGATTTTTGAAGATTTGTTACAAGATTCAACTTACAAGAAAGAAAGAAAGGAAAAAGAAAAGAAAGGAAGGAAAGAAAGAAAGATACTGTCAAACCGGTTACCTTCTGGCCAAGGACCACTATATAGAACATATTAAAAGCAATCAAAACTCAGCAGTAAATAAATATGATTCAAAAGGATGTGAACAGAGGTGTTTTGTTGTTTGTTTTTGCAGAATTGAGATCAAGCCCAGGAGCTCACACATACCAAGCAAGTACTATACCACAAAGCCATATCCTAAGCTTGGTAAATAAACATAAGATATAAAGTCAATAAATAAGCATGTGAAAAATATACCTAGCCATTAATTAAGTGGAAATCATAGCTATAGTAAGATATCATTACATGCCTTTTCAAAAGACTAAAATTAAAAAACATAAAAATGCCAAATTTGGAAAGAATACAGAAAAAAAACCCTGAATCATTCATGCATTGCTGATGGGAATAAAAACATGGAAACACTACACTATAGAAAAGAATTTAGTATTTTCTTATAAAATTAAGCATGCAACCACCATATGACATAGTAATTGCATGCTTGGGCAATCCCAAAGAAATGAAAATTTGGTGTACAAAGAAACCAATAACATATTTTATTCATAATAGCCTGAAATTGAAAACAACTGCATGTCCTTCAACAGGTGGATGATAAAACAAACAGGTCTATGCATATCATAGTATACTTCTTAAAAACAGAAGAATATTCATGACAATTTGAGTGGATCTCTGGGTACCATGCTGAATGAATAAGCCAACACTAAAAGGATGTATGTCATAGTACTCCAATTATATGGCAATTTTTAAATATTGGAATTTTAGACAGAGAATAGGTTATCAGTACAGCTGGACTGGGGTAGCTGTATAAAAAAAAATATCAGCAGAGGACTAGGGCTATAGATCAGCAGCATAGGACTTGTCTAGCATGAGTAAGACCCTGGATTTGATCCCCAGGACAAAAACAAAATCAAAAAGTGAAAAGAGATGGATGCTTGTGATGACATAAGTACTCTGTATCTTGCCTGTAACAATATCAGCATGCAGTTATTATACTACAGATTTGAAGCTGTTGCCATTTAAGGAAACCAGGTAAAGAGTGCTATGTTTAATTGCCTTTCTCAACTAGATGGGATTGAAAAAACATCTGGGAGAATAATACAGCACATTTAAGGGTGTGTCTGTAGGACATTTCTAGAGAGGACTGATTAATGGGAGGAAGCCCACTCTAAATGTGAGTGAGGATATCCCATAAGCTAAGGGCCTAGATAAAATACAAATGAAAGGAAGATGACCATGGCTCCTAGACATTCTTCCTCTCTGTTTCCTGGCCTCCATCAAGTAAGCTGTTTTACTCCCCCACACCCTATTCACCATGATGGACAGAAACCTATAAAACCAAAATCCATCCTCTCCTTTAGTTGTATTGCTCATGTAGTCATAGCGACAGAAGTTGACTTAACGCAAAAGAAATACACAGTTTCTATATGATTTACTAAAACAGCATGCAAATCTCTAATTACTCAAAGTTAAAAGCTTAATTTAAAAATCACTACTTTTTTCTTTTTCTGTTTTCTAGTTGATTAAAATTTGTGGACACTAAGAAAAGACAAAGAAGTCAAATTATCTTAGGAAAAGACAACAGAATTCTTCATTTATTTTTACAAGCTATTACGTAATACTTATACATAGTTTATACTATAATTATGTAATTACTTATATGAACATATGAAATATTGAAAACCAGACAGAAGAAGTTATTGTCTACTCAGATATTATAGGGAACAGGGCAATGTATGAGAACCCCCAAACACTTGTGTGAGCACATCTCAGGCTTTCCACACAAAATATTAATGAAGCATTATTTCTGTCTTAATCCTCTAAAGCATAAATTTACACCATGTTTCTTCTGTTATCAAGACTCACACTTATTAATGAGTTTTATTCTCTGAAGATAGCACTTTAAAACACTGTTGCTAATTGGATTAATTTTATGATGCAAAGAGAAAAATCTTGTTTCTGTGCAAAGAAATTAATTGTAAACATATAGCTTAGAACTAGAATTGATCATAAGAAGCTGAGGCCATAGTGCTGGGTGTTTAAAAAGAACTGGGTACAAGAGAGGAGGGAAGTACATCCACCTTCAGACAAGGGGGTGGGATGAAAAAAAGGCTTGAGAATCATTCAAGGGAGAGCAGACTTTTTTTTTTTTGCATTAAACATATGTTTTTTTTTTCAATTATTTTTTTATTTTAAAAAACAATCTTATTTTACATACCAATCCCAGTTCACTCTCCCTCCAGTCCTTCCCTTCCCCCACCACCTTCCCATGCCACTCTTCCCCATCCATTCCTCAGAGAGGGTGAGGCCTCCCATGGGGAAATCATCAAAGTCTGTCACATTATTTGGGGCCCTCCCCACTGTATCTAGTCTGAGCAAGGTATCCCTCCATAGAGAATGGGCTCCAAAAGACCTTGTTGGGGAAATCCACAGAAACAGCTGATGTGAGTGAGTGGGAGCTCACTGACTCCAGACTGACAGCTGGGGAACCTGCATAAGAACAAACTAGGACCCCTGAATGTGCGTGTCAGTTGGGGGGCTTGGGAAGTCTATGGGGCCACTAGCAGTGGAACCAGTATTTATCCCTAGTGCATGAACTGGCTTTTCAGAGTGACTATTTTCAAAGTCCTTTAGTATGGTGGCTTGAATGTCAAGTCCCCCCACAGACTCATGTATTTGAACAATTGATCCCCATTTGGGGAGGTTCTGGAGCCTTTAGAGTGTGCTGGAGAAAAGCATATTACTAGGGCTGGGCTTTGAAAATTATAGCCTTGCCCCACTGCAAGTCTGCTCTCTTGGCTTGCTGTGGCCTGAAATGGCAGCCTCTTGCTCAGCTGCCTGCTGCCATACCTTCCTCCACATAAGAACTCTGGAGCCATAAGACAAAATAAACTCTTCCTTCTTTGAATTGTTTTTAGTCATTGTGGTTTCCACAACATCAGAACAGTGACTGTACACTTGGAAAGAAAGAGTAAGGAGGGGAAAGGCACTGGCCTTAAAGAAACAGGCCTAAGGTCATCTGACACCACCCAATTAGATTTAAAGACATTATATTTCCTTTCAGTTACTGCCTGAAGGAGTTAGAGAAAAAAAAGCCCCAAGGACTTTGATGGATAAGGGGACTCTGGAAAAACAGTGAACCTAGTTATCTGGAAAAGAGGCAGTTCTTGCTACAGCCCTTCCCCACTTTGGGTTTATTTTCTGAAAATGCTTTGTCTCAGGAAGGGATGGCAATTAGGGGAACTCTTGGCTCTCGGGGAAAACTGTAAATGGATTAAAACAGAAGATATGGCTGGATCTGTGAAAGGCTTCACTGCAGTTAGAGGATCTGTTACCTCTACAGGATTCTTTGTCATTTCTATCTCGATGTATACACCTTGATTCCATATCTGCTATGCTATGCGTATAGTCTAATATTTTTTATTTAGTCAATGGCTATTTATTGAGGACATGGTATGTCCATAAAGCAGAAAGATAAATAAGGTTCTACTCTCAGATTTAAAGTAGCACACCACAAAACCCCTCATGTGTAGAAAGCTTTAAATCCTAAAATTTAGTTGATACAAGAAAGGGCAGTCGGCTTTCACAATGAGTATCTTGCTGACCTAGGAAAACTAAGAAGTCTTCATTGAGAACATGGAAGTTGAGTAGGCTGGGCTTAAACAGACTGAGACAGTGAAGGACTGGGAGAGAACAGGGACTCTGAAATTGCAAGGGATGTTGTGCTAGTTAGTTTGGGCAACTTGACGCAAGCTAGAGTCATCTGGAAAGGGAGCTAATTGAGAAAAATACATCAGTTGAGAAAATATTTCCATCAAATTGGCCCATAGAAAAGTCTGTAGAGCACTGTCTTGATAAATGATTGATATGGGCAGGCTAAATCCGTTTGGGTGGTACCACCCCTGGGTCAGAGATCCTGAGTATAGGAGTCATGGAGAGCATGCTAGTAGGCAGCACTCTTGTGGTCTCTGCTTCAACTCCTGCCTCCAGTATCCTGCTTGAGTTCTTGCCCTGGCTTCCCTCAATGATGGATTGTGGGAAATGTAAGCCAAATAAACCCTTTCTTCCCCAAATTTGTTTTGATCCGTGTTTATCACAACAATAGAAAACAAGCTATGACAGATGACTAAGGTCACTCAGGTTGATAACATCCTTTATTTCATTGCTCACCTTAGCGCATTATACTTGCTTAAACTCACAGTGACCGGTCAGTGACTGTTTCCCAAGGAAGGCTCTTTAACCTTCAGTAAATTATTGGTGCCTAGTTCTTTTATAGCACGCAAAGTGAACTTTATAGGAATTAAAGAGACACATATAATATCTAAAGGGTCTTAGTCAATATTTGTGTTACTTTCATTAACAATAAAGATGCAGTAAGAGAAAGATGTCAATGGGGTAGCAATCAGGAAATCACCAAAGAATAAATGTCTATGGTACTTGTGTATAGAGAGAACTTGGAATAAGGGGGTAATCTGGGATTCAGAGGTGGTAGCTAAAGAAAAAAGAAAGAAAGAAAGAAAGGAAGAAAGAAAGAAAGAAAGGAAGGAAGAAAACCTAATGTTCTACAGCGCAGCGTCAGAAAGGGGCTGTCCTTACCCACATCCCTGTGATATTAGACACTAAGTAATGTCTAAATGCCAGGTAAACTCTGAGCTTCCTATTTCTCTGGTCCTCCAGAACCTGGACATGAAAGCAAAAGGTGGATTTTTTAAGGTCTTTCAAAATTAACTGATATGCAAATGAAAAATCCTAGCCATTATCAAAAGCTCTTCAGATGAATGATGATGTACAAAAGCACTTAAAATATTTCTCAGCTTCAGTCTCACCACCACCAGCAAGAAGTTGAAGGGAATTCATATCCAGCAAATCCTCACAGGGATTTGGTCGGTGGGAGTATGTGGGGTGTGTGTGTGTGTGTGTGTGTGTGTGTGTGTTGGACACAGGGACATAGAATAAGTTAATAAAGGAAGCTGTACATACAATATACAAACTACTAGAAAAGTATTCTTAAATTTTCTTGGGACTCTAAAGTCACTTCTATTATTCTATTGACTGGATAATGATTTTTATCTTCATAAAAAGTAGCCAGATGACATTTAATGAGCCCTACAATTGTAGTGTGCATGCTATTAGGTTTGTGAATGTTGCCAAAATCACAATCATAGTAGTTATTAGTTCTTGAAATGGCAGGATGGATTTTGAAATTTTCTTAGGCATTAAAATCATTACCCTTTATCATTCTCCACCTACAATAGTATCAAATAGTGACATAATTAAACAGCATGCACATAAGAATTTAAAATGTAAACACAAAGAACTGCCACATCCAACCTTACTCTTCCTAGACTCTGATTCCTCAGAGACAGTATGAATTGATACAACAGACCTATTTGTCCTGGCACATTGGAAGCCAGAAAAAGAAGCTGGACACACTAATACATACACATGAGCCCAGAATTTATAAGGTGATAGCAGCAGGACCAAATGTTTAAGAACTCTTTGGACTACATAGAGTTTTAGGCTAGTCTGGGCTACAATGGTACCCTGCCTTTAGAAGGTAAAAGAAAAAACCGAAAGAAGAGAAAGAAGAGATAGATTCAGATCAACAGTGGGACAGTGTTTTGGTTTTTTTGTTTGTTTGTTTTACTTAGCTTGAGGTGCTGTATTTCAAACACACTCACACAGAAAGGAGGCGTAAGAGTTATTTTACACACACACACACACACACACACACACACACACACACACACACACACACACACACAGATGGTGGCTCATAAGTAGATGTGGTAATGTCCAGCACCACATACCATCACAGCCATCCTTCTTGTAAAGGTCTAATTCTCTCACCTGAATAAACTAGTCTCTGATATACATCACCCCATGAAATCAGAATATTCCTCCTTGCCTAATGCTTAATGTGGAAACATGGGGACCTGTGTTTAGCTAAATAGACATAGTTATAATTATTTAAACATATGAGTTGAAACTGTTTCAAAATATGACAATTTCAGTGTTTGAGTATCGTTGAGTAAAACTTCAAGCACTGCTTTCAAATTATGAATAATTCATATTGGAGAAATCACTCAGGTCAGGGGTCTTGTCAATTGTTCTCTGAGATCAGCTTGGTAACTTTCCCTGGAAACTAGTTTTCTCCTACTTCCCGTGGTGTATACATAGGATTGAAAGATGTGTTTAAAAAAAAAAAAAGAAAAATAGCAAAGTTACATGGGGGACTAAAGAATTAAAGGAAGCTGTTTTTTTCTGAAAGGATCTTTGTCTTTTATAAGTGTTAACAGATTGGAACTGTGGGTTTGTAGTTTTTGGCAAGCATGTTTATTTTGTTCTGACAGAAATATTTGGCTTGGCAAAATGTGTTTTGGTCAGGTAGACCCATGACCCAGGCCATATATCACTGGGGCAGTGTCACAACTGTTCAGAAAGTCTAAGGGAACAAGATCTGCCAAAATATGCAGTAAAGAGAAGTCCTCAAGTGACCCTGTGGCCAAGTGCAGAGGGCAACTTCAAACTCTGTGCAGATCTGAAATTAAAGAATGACTCGGCCTACTCCTGCTGTCATAGCAAATTCTAGATAAAGCCAGCTTGGAAGGTGGGGAGATGACCATCCATCCTCACTCCTCATCTCCCATGCTTACTCTGTGGCCATTCTTTGCTAAACAAAATAGTGTAGTACAGTAAGCCAGAGAAGAAGTCTGAAGAGGGTGGGCAGGTGCCCATGATTGAACTTTAGTCCTGTTGTAGATGAGCATTGGTTTTCTTCTGTGGGTTTCGTTCTGTCAGCCTGAACAGCAAAGTCCCCAAGTTTTCCTTCAATTGACCTATTGTAAGTCACTGAGACTGTCTACATAGGTAAAACACACACACACACACACACACACACACACACACACACACACACACACACACACACACAGACACCTTCCTATTGTATGAGCCAGGCCAGATGGAACATTTTAGGAAGCCCCAAAGATGCACGGCCAGTTGACACTGCTACATTGCTGCTGCCCAGCACAGTGGTTTTACATAAATACATTCCTTGCTAGGACTTGAGCACCCAACCTCAAGTCTTGTCTTTCCTCACAGACTCCTACTTACACATTCTATGCTGCATGTACTGAAAGCTGATTGTGATCTGTACATCTACACTGTAGCAGGCACTAGCGGCATCAAAGATGACAGCATCTAAGACGTTTTCCCATTTTCTTGGTCCTGTATGCTTTCCTTGTGCTTGAATCAGGCTTGGCCTTTCAATTATATGTTGGTATTATCGGAGACAAACCCCTGACTGACGTAGTTTTCCAGATTTCTTGGCTTGTAAAATCCTCTCACCAGATGCATTGCCTGTTTCAAAGGCACCGTTCTTCTTGTTTGTTTGTTTTGTGTTTGAACCTCATCCTGTTTTATCCAAAATCATGGCAGATTTGTGTTTTCAGGTTATGGATCTCTCTATTTCATGTGGATGATACCCTAGAAGAAGGGTTCATCACCATCTCCACTGGGTCTTGAGCCCACTTTGTGTGTTTTAGGGTTGTGAGGCTGGAGTTGCGCTCTAATGAACAGATGAATTCCAGAGATAGAGTCCCTGGTTCTGGCATGTGGGAAGGAAGGGGAGCTCTGCAGGCCTGGCTGCTTATCATCTCACCAGGAAGCATTCCCGCTCTGAAATGTGAAATGTCTGCTCTTCTCAGTCACGTGATTCCTGCCACTGATACAGTTCTGTAACTTGGCTCTTTTACGTGCAAAATATTTTAAATCAGATACCCAACCGTTACCTTAATTCCATTCTCAAAGTTAAAATTAACAAAAGACTTGTTTCCTTTATCCGGACAGGGAGGGGCTCCCCTCAGGGCTAAAGGATGCAAATGTTTAATCTCAGTTTGATTCTTAGTTCTTTGCCTTTATTGTTCAACCATTTTTCTTTCTGATCAGTGTTGCCAGAGTCTAGGCAGTTTTATATGTTAAAAACAAAGATGAAAGTAGTCCTAAAACATCATTCTAGAAAAAAAAAAGCAATACCTATATAAAGCTAAAACACTGGTTTATCCATCTAATCCTTCAGTCATTTAGAATGGAGACATTTAACATGCACACAGTGCTCATGCTGTGGACTGTGCTCTTCGGTACAAAGACCAACTCCAGCTTTTTTCTGCAGAAATGACAGAAAAGGACAAGGAAATTCCGGGAGATGAGATTCATTAGTGGCTACCAGGGCTTCAGTTTCTTGATTTCCTTCTGCTAGGGACTCTGAGCCTCCTTTCTGGGTAGGTTTGTCTCACCAGGCCCTTTGAGAACAGGTCTGATCCACTCCAATGCTCAACCGGAAGATGTGTACTGTGGAGAAATGTTTGAAATAAAGGCTGGGGGTTACCTTCCAGGAACCAGACTTCTGGAGCTGATCCATTTGCTGTACAAACAAGTCACACCATATCCAATCTCTACAGCCTTCCCCAGATTTTCTGATTTCTTTTCTGCTTGTTTCTTTCCCAGAATTCCTTTGCCTATTTGGCCTACTCCTTTCACACCACCCAACTCACTGAAGAACACTCAGGTTAGTTCATTGTAAATGATGGGGGTACCCCCGCCTTCTATGTGTAGAACACCTTCTAATCGTGTCCAAAGGTAAGCAGAGTGGTGGAGGTGGAAGAGGGGGAGAAACATAGCAGAAAGAGAGAGGCAAGGAGAAGAACAAAAGCAAAAGAGAAAGCAAAAGAGAGATCATAAGTGGACAGAGGTCTGACTTTTAAAGGGGTCCTTTACACCTGCCTGCAGACTAGTACTCATGGAACCCTGGGCTGACCAGAGTACTGCCTGAGTGCATTCTACCAGGTGACAGGGGTAGGCCAGCCTAATGCCTGCGTCCTTACAATCACTACTAGCTGAAGTATGGTGTGTGTGCTAGAATTCTACAGACTTCACAGTACTGATAAGTAGTAAATAAGTCACAGGATGGGGAACACTTTTTCAGCTAGGGTAAGGAGAGGGAAGTTCTATTTTCATAGCCCCAAATAATCCTAAGCCATAGGACATTTAAAAAAAAAAAAAGTCTCTTCAAGTAATCAAGTAATCCCACCTCCCTCCTAATCCTTAGCTTCAAAATGACGACATGGAGGAGATATATATTGCCTTTACCTGTGGTTCAAGGAGAAGGGAGATAAGCTAAGACCTAAGGATGATTTGGGGCCTTGACAACACCCCTCGCTGAAAACCTGGAAGCCCTGGAGTTACCCCACCCCCACCCCGTGACACTTCACGTTATATATTCCTCCTCTTAGACTGAGAGCAAGGGAGAAATTCAGCTCTCTATACGGTTGTATAGAAATACACTGCTCTTATCTGTCCAGTGTCAGCCAATTGTTTACTCTATTGATTTGAAAATCTTCTTCCCACCCAAGGTCTTGCTTATATTGCCAATTAGCTTGTTCCTAATGTCCCGCCGCCAACATTAAGATCCCTGATTAGGGAATTTATAAGTGCAATCTCGTCTGTCTTGATATTTGAGGTTTCCCAGTGTGGCGTCACTCCTCTTGAAAGTGATTAGTAAACACAGCTTTAGTGCGTGAAAAATGAGTGCGTTTATCCTCTCTAGCTGATTTATAAGAGGTAAAACAAAGCCTTCAATTATTCTTTAATCCTTCAAATCACCACCTTGTTGGGTCTAAAATCAACTAATGTCTGTCGTATCTATAAATTTTGTTTATGTGATACTAAAGCTATGTAAATTGATTCTTTATTTATGGAAAAATTAGAAATCGGCGCACTTAGATGGAGACATATCCAGAAGAGTTAGCCAGGAAATGTACTCCAGGACACTAGTTAGCTGTTCCTAATCACCATATAAAAGGGAACTGGAAGAACTGAGCAGAGAACTAAATACCCACTGAACTTAAGGAAACATTGCCATTCCTTTTCTTTCATTCTGAAAGGAATTCTGCTTGTGTTTAGGAATTATCAGTATACTATGTTCTTTATTAGGACCATAGACTAATTCTTCTGTCTGCTATCCTAACTGAAAATTACACCGAGGACTAGAGCTTCAGAGGCTGCTTCAAATACATGACAGAGGAACCATGCAGCTAAATACTATTTTACAGAGGGGAAAGAACGCAAGTTTGAAATGGAGAGTTTGAAAGCATCTCAAAACAGGCGCTTGAGACAAGGAAAGTGTCATCAGAAAGTCTGTTTGGAGCAGTGCTTGCTCTTCTTAATCCCACCCAGCATCGTGTCCCCTTGGAGCTCTCTGGTTGGACTCCACATGAGTTTCTAGGAAAGCCATTGCCACACTTTGTCTCAAATACAGGCAAGAGCAGACTAGCCATGGAGAGAGTGAGGCAAAGTGTGGCAAAGGCTAACTGCTGAAGTCTGCACATTCGCAACAAGGTCTTCCACTCCCCCATTCCTGAGCATCTAGGGGCTGTCTCTACTTCCTGGTAGAGCTCTCCCGGCCTACCCTGGGGAGGAGGCAGGGACATTGCTGCACCATGAGAACTGCTGCTCTGCAGTCTCCGGCTCAGTCAGGATAGCGCATGAAGTTTCCTGTCAGAATGGCAGAAAGCCAGGCCAAAGTCAGCAAGGCGGGGAGTGGCTTCTAATGCGCTTTGAGAGGTTTTTAAAAACACCCCTGTCACCAAGTACTTCCCAGAGACGGCGCTTGAAAATTGCACTTTTCTTTTTCCTGCCATAAAGAAAGTCCCAAGCAGATGCAGGAGCTACTGGCTGCACAGGCTACTCAAGGAATGCAGCACTGGTGACCACCATTTGTACGACTGAGCAATTGCATGCCACATCCTTCTAGGAGGCAGAGAGGTGGGACAAAAGCTGAGAGTGTTTTGGTGGTAAATCCTGGGTGTGGATGAATATTGGATGCCCTTGATCCCAGATCCTGGAAAGCTTAGCCCAGGGTGAGAGAAAAGAGAAAAGTTAAATGGGGTTGTCTTCCTGGAGGAAAGAAAAGTGAGGGACTATTTTGAGTAGTGGGGAGTAGCTGATGAGGTGAGATGGGTGGTACCTAATAAACATTGCTTACTCACAATCTCTCAGGCAATGCCTGGCCTTCAGTTACAAAGGGACTTGCTTTGGATATGGCCATCTATAACTCACTTATGATAGCCAAAGAAAGCAGCAGTCACAGAAGTCTGGATAGCCTGGCTTGCAGGCTCTCTCCTGAGTTTCATTTTGGAAAGGGAATCTACCTTGAGTCTCTCCTCCTTGTCAGCAGAGCTGTGACTTGCTGTTTTACTTGGCTAGGATGTTTCAGCCAGTTATCTGCTACAACTGGAGATTTTTGTTACAGAATTTCCTCCTATTATTTCCATGTTGTCAATAAGACCAAAGAAGGCAATATCACTGAGAAGAAAGTGAGTTCTGCTGTCTCTCTGTGGTTACTGGTGAGTCCCTTCACACCCTGTTGCCATCAGGTCATCTGTATACATAAGGGGAAAAGGATCACCAACCTATACAATTCACACTGCCAGAGAAGCTAGGAAACAAGGAGGACCCTAAGAGAGACATACATTGTGTCCCTCCCTCATCCGCCCCCTCCTCCAGGAAGGGGAAAGGGACAAGATCTCCTGAGTAAATTGGGAGCATGGGGGAGGAGAGAAGGAGTTAGGAGAGAGAAGAGGAAGGGAAAGGAGGGAGCAGTAAGATTGAGACAGGGGTGGGCGGGAGGGAATAGAGGAGAACAAGAAAAGAGAGACCATAATAGAGGGAGCCATTATAGGTTTGAAGAGAAATCTCCAGATCTACAAGGAGACCCCAACTAACAATGTGAGCATTAGTGGAGAGGCTACCTTAAATGCCCTTCCATAATAAAGAGATTGATAACTAACTTACATGCCATCCTAGAACCTTTATCCGGTAGCTGATCGAAGTAGAAGCAGACACCCACAGCTGAACACTGAGCTGAACTCCTGGAATCCAGTTGCAGAGAGGTATGAGTGATAAGAAAAGGGGTCAAGACCAGGTTACAGAAACCCACAGAGACAGCTGACCTGAACAAGGGGGAACTCATGGACCCCAGACTGATAGCTGGGAAACCAGTACAGAACCGACCCAGAGCCCTTGAACTTGGGCCTGGACAGTCCTCTGACAGTGGAACCAGGATATGTCCCTGGTGCATGAAAAGACTTCAGGAGCACATTCCCCATGGAGAGACACTCCCTTAGCCTTGTGTCCTTAGACAGGAGGGAGGGCCTAGGCCTTACCCCAAATGCCTTGACAGATTTTGATGATCCCTCCTGGAAGGCCTCACCCTCTCTGGGGAGTGGGGGGGGGAATGAGATGGAGGGGGGCTAGAGGGGGAAGAGGAAGATGGGAGGGAGAGGGAATTGCGATCAATATGTAAAATAAGAAAATAAACTATAAAATGTTTTTAAAAAGTCAGTTTGATGATAAGACACTGTGGGAAGGGATGGTTTTCTTGCCCCAGGAAGGTAGAGGAAAATATTACAGGTAATTGGGTCAGGCTTCAGCAAGCTTAAGTGTTATATCCAGCCATTAGTACAGTCTATAGGTTTAATGATGATCCCAAAACAAGCAAGGAAGAACTGAACATGTATTGAATTCTGGAAGTTCCCCTGGAAAGGGATCCCCGAAGAAGGTAAAATAAATGATTCCTGTTCACTGGGCTGATTCAGAACAGTGATTGTATTGTCAGTCTGCCAGGACTCAAACACACCAACAGAATTCAGAATTAGAGATGTTTGTAAGCCTCTTGATCCAGACAAATGGACACAAGACATCTGCCTGAAGGTGAAAAACTGTTTTACTAACTGTCTCACTTGTCAATTGACAGCAGCTGACAAAGAAAATGACACAGATGTAGGATAAGAGGTCAGTCCTCTGAGGAGACCCTTGAGCCCCCGGCATGACTTAAATGTCACACAGTGTCACACACACACACACACACACACACACACACACACACACACATGCAGCTGAGCATGTGTGCGTGTGAGTGTAAACTCACTCCCCGGGGATCAGACTCTTCATGGTGATGGCTTTGCTTATATCGCACTTTAAGTCATGCCTCACAGGACCCAGTATATGTAAGAATACAAACACAACAGCCAGTTTTCATTACTTTATAGTTTGTGACTAGGTAGCTGTTGCACCGCTAATATAAATACCACAATTCTTTTAAAAGGAAGAGTGCAAAGAATAAAGTCTAAGGATTAAAGTGACTGAGCTCTTACCATCTCTATATATAATGTTCTATCTCTAATAATGAAGGTCAAGGGCAAAAAAACAAAAAAACAAACAACAACAACAAAAAAAATTAGAGGCAAACTGTTTCTCAATACATACATTAATTAGCTGCTAAATAAAAGGAGCTGGATCTATAAGCTCTAAAGTGAAAAGATGTGCTTTAAATGCCTTAAAGTTGTTATAAGAAAAAATTAAGCTGAGAACATATATGCTTTGATTCCATTTTTGTTATAAAAATAAAAATATGCTTTGTACATCCAGTAGGCAAGTGATTTAAAAAATATATACACAAGAATTAGCATGATGAATAAGTTTATAAAAGTGAGGTTTGGTTGTTGCATTTTTTACTTACTAGACTTCTTTACTATTTAAAATTGTAATGAATATGTATTTGTTATTTAAAAAAAATAGATGTTCTAGAGAGAAGACTTAGGGGTTAAGAGCATTTGCTGCTGTTTCAGAACCCAAGCAGCTCCTAGCATCCATATGGTCACTCACAACCATCCATAACTCCAGGTCCAAGAAATTCAATGCCTCCTTGTAGCCATTGTGGACACCATGCATGCATATGGTGTACATACATACATGCAGGGACTAACATATCGATAAGATTTTTAAAATTAAGTATTAAATATAAACTTATAAATAAATAGTAAAATAAACTATTAATTTTATTTTTTTAAAACAAATCATGGGATAACAGCAATAAAGGAGAAAGACAGAAAACCAAATGGGAAGAGCTGAGAGGCATAGCTCAAAAGTTTACATTTCCAAGCAAGATTTGGATTGCTTCTGCTTGGTTTGGAGCATTTGCTGGGTTGTTCATTTGTTTTATGAGACAGTCTCTTGCTGCCTAGGGAATGGCTACACAGAACAGGTTGGCCTTGAACTAGCAGCAATTATTCTCCCTCTGCTTCCTAGATGCTGGGATTACAGGCTTGCCCTGCCATGCTCAGTCTAGGCGTGGTTAATTTTATTGCTGTTAAGTTTACCTTGCTATTACCCAAGGATAAATTAAAATGGTGATACATGCCAGGAAGACTGTATGTTCAAAGTCAGTTCAAGACATATGGGAAGTTCAAGACCGCTTCTGGCTACTTTATAAGGCTGGAGTGTCTCAAAAAGACGAAACTCTATAAGGGATCTGGGTCTAATCCCTGCATTAATAAAATGGAAGAGAAAACGATGCATTCTATTTTTCTTATTTTTTGTTCTCTATTTCATTCTCTTTCTCTTTGTCTTCTTCCTCCTCTTCTTCATCTTCTTCAAACCTCGTATTTTTGAGACTAGGTTCCACTCTATAGCATTAGCCGGCTTGGAACTCACTATGGCGTACAGGCTGGCCTCAAGTTTGCGGTGTCCCACCCTCCTTGTCTCCACAGTGCTAGAGCTGCAAGCTTGCAGCACCATGCCTGGTTTCTTTTCCTTTTGTTACACAGTTTTTCCTTGCAATCAAAGATCGTGTATTAGTCATGAGTCTTTTGATTACAAGAGGCAGAAACCCAACTCAAACTGGCTTATGCCAAGAAGGGGTAGCCGGTGGAAACTGTGATCATGGATGTAAGAAAACGAGGGACTTAAGGTTTTGTTTTTTTTTTTTTTTTTCCACCACCAGGATTGTCTTTCTTTTTCCACTTCTCAGCACTATTTTTCTCTCTATTGATTTTATTTTAAACAAGTCTGTCCCCTCAAGGTAGCAAAGATGGAAACCACAGCTGCCATAGTCTTTCATCACCTTTATGAGCTCACAAACCTGAGGGAGCAGGAAATAACTCCCTTCCTACCCAGCATTGCTCCATCCCCAGGAAATCATGATGGTCACGAGGATGAGAGTCTCCTTGCTTATTCATGTGTTCATCCTTGTGATGGAAGAAACACGTCAAGTAATCAAGAAATATAATGGGAGAGAAGGGAGAACCCGGATGAGAGGCGCGAGTGCGGGGGTGAAGGAAAAAGCAGCTGGAGACGGAGTCGGGATTGTGCTGTCCTGTACTGCACTCAGTGACCAAGCGAGTTCTACATTTTTTAAGGTTTTCCTGTCTTGTGTTTTTATAATTTCTTTTCTGATTCCTCCCTGGGTCGTGAGCCCCAGCTGCTTGTGTCATTCTCCTGCCGTGTTCCGAGTTATGAACAAAAAGCACGCTCTTTTCCTTTGGTTCGTCCATTGACCTGTCACTTGTTTCTCCGTGATTTATCACTGGAGAGGAAATTTGAGGGAAATGGAAATATCTGCCTTCTTAAAATACCATATTTGATTATGAGGAAAGAAAATGCACTGTTTCAGATGGAGTTTTTTTTTTTTTTTTTTTTTTTTAAACTCTTGAGCTGGTGAGTTATTTCATAAAAATAACTTATGTTTCTTTTCCTGAGCCAGCAGTCCTTGGAACAGCAGGTGTTCCGGATACTCGAGATGACAACCCACTTTATAACTAACTCAAGGAAGAGCAGAGGACACTCGGCTTCTCTGCCAAGTGTTAGCGCCAAACAGAAACTTTCCAGAACCGGCTTTTCTGTAACCATCCCAAAACAGGGGAAGCCAGGAGATCAGTCAAACAGTGAGTGTGCCGTCTGGTCACTTTGAAGCATGACGTGTTCGTTTGCTAAGAGCAAGCATTTATTCAGATCTTTTCAAGGGAAAAGATTTTCCTTCAGCCAACTGTCGGGGATATAATAGTTTTTCCGAGCCCAGTTCTCATCAAATCCCATTAACATGTTCTGTAGTCTACCAGAGTAAGGCTATTGTCATGAAGGCTGAGCGTTTAAGGACAGGGTGTTTAAGGACTGCTAGGACTTTTTTTTCTGGTTGTTTGTTTTGGAGGCAGAAGAAGAAAGAGGAAAAAGAGAGATTTGTTATAGCTGTAGAATAATAGATATCCATACACATCCTTCAATTTGAGAAAGTACAATACATCCAAAGATCAATATATACTCTGCCATCCTCAGTCACTGGGCACCAGGAGGTAACGGTTTCATTTTGCTGTTTATAAGACTCCCAGTTTCCCTGCTGGAGCATTCGCAAAACACATCAGTAATTTCCTGATGACATGTATTGATGCGTTTTTCTACCAAGCACCATTTTTTTCTCAATGTGGGTAGCAGTCACATCCATCTGTTACTCTCCCTGTAGACTTGGAACAGTCTAACCACTCATTTCCCCTGTGACAACTCTGCTGTCCATTTTGACAGGGTGGTTTGGGGTGGATGTCTAGGCAGAGATGATTTACCACATTTGCTAGGAATACAGCTGTATAGTGGAAACACAGGGCAAATAAAATATATATATTTTAGGGCTTTTAGTAGCTGTGCTTAAAAACAAATAATAGGTAAAATTAGCTTGACTGTCTTATTCAATCCTATATATGCTATATGACTCTCTCTCTATATATATATGTGTGTGTGTGTGTGTGTGTGTGTGTGTGTGTGTGTGTGTGTGATATTTTCTACATTCTCTTCCACACTAAGACTTTAGACTCTAGTATGTGTACTAGGTTTGTAGCAAATCTCAGTATAGATCTTCAAGTGCTCCATAGCTATGTAGGCAAGAAGTATGGTAGAGAACAGAACAGAACACGTGGCCCTTGAAGCACCCTGTGGGTACACTAAAAATTCCTGCTATGGACTTGCACTGCTTCTACATAATACTTCTGAGTAGTTCTAGGAGTTGTGAACATATTATTGATTCCATTTTTTAAAATTCTGTGTCCTTAAATCTGTACCGCAACTCCAAAGTCTTTCCTCCTAGTCTGTACGGTTGTCAAAAAGCCACCTCCAAAGCATGATGGATTTTCGAAGGTGGGACAATCTAATAGAAAAGCATTTTGGATTTCTAGGTCATGATTCCCAAGTTCAGACAACAACATTTCAAAGTATCTACCTGGTTACTTATGACCCTCAAAGACTTTGCCTTGCCTTCACGGTTTTCTGCTCCCCACCTTGCTCCTAGGTGTGTGCTCTGGTCTCAGTGCTGTCTAGTCTAGCTAGTGGCACACACTTATGGGGTTATTTGACCCCTACACCAGGCAGAGCACCTTGGAATTTTCTCTCTAAAGACTCTCCATAGCATAGATGTCCATTCAGAAGCTTTGCACTTCTTTTACTCGGCCATGTTTCCACTCATGGTTGACAGCTCTACGATGGGCAGTGGTAGAGATACTGACTGCAGATTTTAGACATATGTATGCCAGTCCAAGAACCTCCTTAATCACTGGGCTATTTGAGCGCAACTATGAATGCTGTTTTGTCTTGTGAGAGGGTGGTGGCTGACTGCTCAGCAAGTCAAGCTGCTTCCTCCAAGTGGACTGAGCCTCTATTTACCATTCACACCACTGTTCATTCACACTGTGCACTTCTCATTCTGAAAAACCCAGTAGCATTGCTCATCATCCACATCATCTCTTAATTTTCCTGTCAGTTACCTTCTCACTGTCTTTAAAGTGCTTGGGGTTACTGGAATATACTCTCTATTTACTATGTTTGAGCAACCTACTGTTTTGTTTTATTCACCTTCATGTTTTCTAACTTATTAGTATGTACTGTGTACCTGGCACATTGCAGGAGCCCAGAAATATTTGCTGAATAACTACATAACAAAGTAATTTACATTTTGAAATGAATCATGTTTTTTCCATTTATATCACATTAATAGAAAATATATCAAAATTGTGCTATAGTCTGCCCTAGAGTTAAGAATGCTGATGATGCTTATCTCATTAAAGACACTTCATTTTTGAAAATCCTTCCTTCTCATCTGTTCCTGAATGGCTGGTCAACGTGTGAAGTCTCAGTAGAATGCTAAATGCTGTTTACAAACCAAAGCTAAATATCAAACGAGAAGATCTAATTTTTTTAGTCTTGAATTGCCAGAGAGCCAACAGTGACAGACATTTAAACATGAACCCAAAAAGTTTTCTAAACAGCACTGCACATAATCTAAAGGGCTATACCCAAAGGGATGTAGATGGCTATACACTCACCACAGATTAGTCTACGGTGTAGACACACCGTGGCATACTGTAATTCTGTTTTGTAATCGCTATGACCAGGAAGCTGAGGAAACAACAGCAAAAGTCTGAGGTAAAGCTGGGCAATATAGTGAGATCCTGATTCAAGACAACCAAAATTCAAGGTGAACTATAATGGGGTTTAAGACAGAATATAGGGGCTAGATAGATGACTGAGCAGCACCTACTGCTCTTGCAGAGGACCTAGTTCAGTGGCCAGAACCCACAAAGGAAAAGGTGGCTCACAAGAGACTATCACTCCAGTCCCTGATAAGGCATTTGATGTCCACTTTTGGACATAGCAGGACCTGAAAACACAGACACAGACACACACACACACGCACGCATGTGCGCACACACTTAAAAAATAATAAAAATAAATCTTAAAAAAAGAAAAAAATTCTGATTCTATTTAATGATGCCACCATGCAAACAGAACAGAGACCAGCAGCCGGCTAGGCTTCCGAAACTGATAGCTATATTGCCAGCAGATTCACTCAGAAGCCAAAGGCTTTGTAGTTATTTACTAAACAAACATTGTAAGTCATCTTAATATGTACATTTTTTTCATATTAGGAGATTAAAATCTTATGATCTTTTGAAGGAAAGTCTGAGCATTCTATTTTGTTGTCAAGGAGACTAAGGTCTGGTCAGATTAGATAGTATTAAAGACAATGAACACCAAGGCTGAGGTTTGAATTCAGAAAATGTGACACTTGGGTTAGTGAATTTAACTTCTGAATTATAGGGTTCTCCTGGACTTTGAGTTTTATGACATATACCTCTTTCTCTATTCCCACAAGTTACCTTTTTAAAAAAATTGCCCCATAATTTATAAGAAAACCTTTTTTGAAAATCTGTCATAACCTGTTTTAATATGGATTTAGCATTCCCTGGAGTTGGAGTTCTCCTAAAGAGGATCATGTGTCCTCAGGCCAGGGACTTGGCTATAGAAGTAAAACACAAGATAGGGATGCCTAAAAGTCTGATTGCCTTACTTTGATCCAGAACCAGCCTTTGTTCCCCAGAACCATTTGGAAACTAGATTTCTTCTGGATTGGAGTGTTGAGGATTAAAATTACACATTCCACGCACTGATCTGTCTGCAGCTGCTTAAAAGTAGTCAACTCTAATCCTTTGCATTGCTCACTCAAGGGAGAAATTGATTCTATTAACCCACGAAAACTGCTTAAGGATAAAGACAGAGGCCAAAGTCGGTTATAGTTTTAATCCCCTTAATCTAAATCCCCCCTCCCTTCATTTCATTGCCACCTGCTTCATCCATAAGCCTTATTGATGATGTTCAAATACACCTGTTTATCATGAGATATTCCAGGCAGGGACAAATTATTCATAAAGAAAGTGAATCCTATGGAGGTGGATATACATTATAATATTATAACAAGTCAATGTAATGTTATTATCTAAATAAGAAAAAAAAACCTCTGTAGTTGCTGATAACATATATGCAGCTGAGTACATAGTTATCAGCAGAATGCTTGCCGTAGATTTCACTGTCTGCAACCAGGATCCATGTGAAAGTGCTGAGTGACTTGTATTCCTTTTCACACAAATTAGCCACATTCAGATGACCTGCATTCCTTTAAAAAGGAAAAAAAAAAAAAGAAGGCAAATTAATTTCAAGTTCTAAAACTTCCCCTTAGAGAAATCCCTAGTGTTTAAACAGCCACTTTAAAAAAAAAAAAAAAAAAGTACTCAGTTTTTACAAAATAAGAATTTCCCAGGCCCAAAGTTTTCCATCATAAGTGAACTTTCCCACTTTCCCACTTTTCTTCCCCTACTCAAGCAAATGGAAATCCCCAGTCAGGGTCAGATTGCCCCAGATAAGGTTCGCTTTTACACACATTGTCTTAGTTGCTACCTCTGAAGATATATCTACCCCACTTCCCATTTTCCTTCCCTCCCTTCCTCTTACCCCCTCCCTCTCAGTCATCTCTCTCCTTCTTTCTTCCTTCTGCTTTATCTTCTCTTCCTCTTTCTGTTGCTCTTTCAAGTAGTCCTTAGTTTGTGAGGTCTGCATTGAGGAAAATGTCTACCCTGGTCCTGCATCTTGGGCAATACTTATCTACTCTGTAGGCAAATCACTAATTTGGAAGCTGGTGGAAAACTGTTAATCCAGTGGTGTATGAAGCATCTGATTGGTATTGAATAATTTTATATATATATATATATATATATATATATATATATCATGTTAGAACAGGTATAGTGCAACTGGATAACAGTTAAATCCAAATGTCATGATATAGGAGGGTAATTTGTTTCACCAATATAAAAAAATAAAGAGAACATTAAATAAAGCTGTATAAAAATTGTTATAGAATGTTGTCGATACTTAGAACTATTTTATAGCAAAATGGTGTCAAGTTCATATCAGTGACTACAATAGAAAAGGAATCAATTAACTCAAAGTGAAAAGGATCAAGTTAGAGGCAAAATTAAGACATGTTACATTGACTTTATTTAGATTTTTGCTGTAAGAATATCCCCAAACCTCAATGTCAGTGTTTCTGTGTAACTGGAATGTTTACATACTGAAAAGATAAGTTATGGATGGGACAATTTACATTTGCCACCAGAGGAATCTTAGACTGGTTTAGCTGAAGAGGAAAAGTTTATCTCTGTCTTGAAAGATCCAGAGACAAATCTCTTTAATCTCAGCTAATCAGTCAGGGGGCAAGAATGGGAAGCAGGAAGGTCTATGCCTGAACTTGTCAGAACATTCCAGCAACAAAATAAGTTTGTGTTTATCCCTTTTTACAGATCATTAAAGAGCTGTCTGTGATAACAGGAGGAGTCATGAGAGGTGAGTGGGCTAAGGTTTCTGGCTACGTCATCTAGGCCACTGATGTTTCTAGGACATCCTGGTTCTAGTAGACTTTGCCGTTGTTGGTGCCAATCTTGGGAGGCATCAGTGGATAAATGAGTCCAAGGAGAATCTTCCAATTAGAGCCAAGTGTGAGCTGCCCTGAGAATCTTTTATCTTTTTAAAGGACTAAGCAACCCTTTAAAGGACTAAGCAACCCATTAAAGACAATCAATGTTAGTGGGACCTCATGGAACTCCAAAATACAAAAAATTAACTTCAATCTCTTGACGATATCCACTTTGCCTCGAGGTGCCTTTAACCCATCTAATTTAATTTTGCAGTTTAATTCTCTCCATTTGAAAATATCACCACCACCACCGCCGCCGCCACCGCCACACCACACCCCTGCCCCCAGCCAAAAAACAAAACAAAGCAAAACAACAACACAAAGCCTCATATGATTGGACAAAACAGAGTTGTATTACTAATTGTAGTCCTAGGATAATCCAAGGGAATCAGATTAACAGTCTATAAAACTTCTATATCAAATCTTTCTGTTGATGATTCCCTATTACAATGCAGCTAAACTGCCAGATTTGAGTTTCATCCATCCTTCCTCAGTGTGGTGGTTACTGTCAACTTGATGTGATCTGACTCACACTGAAGACAAGCCTCTAGGCACATCTGTGAGGAATTCTGTTGATTAGGTAAATTGAGGTAGGAAGACACACACTGAAAGCAAGTGACCCCATTTTCTGGGTTTAGGTTCCCAAATGTCTGAAAAGGAGAAAGCTAGCAGAGCAAGCTTCACTCAGTCATTGCTGTCAGCTTCCTGACTAGGGTTACAACGTGAGCATCTGCTTCCAGAGCCTGCTAGCTAGAGCTCCTTGTGAATTGTGTGCCACAGGAAATCATCCTTCCTTAAGCTCATTTTTGTCAGGGTATTTTATCACAGCCATAGGGAAAGAAATGAAGACAATAGGTGCTGGGGCCATTGCTGTCATACACTTGACCATGTGGTTTTTACTAAGCTTTTCGAATTGGTTTGTAGGAGGAATGCAGGAGAATTTGGAGTTTTGTGCTAGAAAAGCCCTTGAATGCTATAAGCAGAGCTTACTGGGCCGTTCTGATGGGAACTTGGAAGATGAGGGATGTACAGATAATGGAGAAGCTATGGACCACAGTTTCTTCCTCCCGGATCTTTACAGCTGGAGACTGGTCCCCACAGAGACATCTCACTGAGACTAGCTGGCCCCTTCTCCTTGCTCTGTACATAATAAGCATGCTGAATCTCCAACTGGGGTTGTAGGCTCCCTCCACCAGAGTAACCACACTTTGCCCTATCCTATGCCAGGCCAGCTTCTCTCTATGTGTGTTTGTCATTTCTTCAGAATCATTTCTTCATCCCTGAGTTGTCCCAGTCAGTTTCCCAGAACCAAGCTGTGTAGGATACAAGAGGAAGGAGAGCCATCTTTGGGGTGTTTTAGCCAAGAATCTGGTTTCATTCTTCCATATCCTGATAACTTGAATGAAGTTGAATTTAAATGTAATGGACTAATTTGTCTGGCAGAAGAAATTGCTGAAAAAGCATCTGAAATAGTTAAAGAGATTAGCACTGAAGAGAAACATTCTGTGCTGCACTTGAACGATAGGAAAACTGTTCTGAAAACAAAACTCAGCCCATTAGAGGCTCGGTCTTAGGAAGATCCAAACTCGTTTGCAAGAAGAAATCCTAAAGTATAGGAGTTCCCTGTTTTGAAAAGACAACTACACAGGGAAGTATTTCCCAGGGGTCAATACAGCTGTGGTTCAATGAGGCCAAGTTATATCTGGCAGCAGAATTTTCTACATGTTACTGGTTTTGCAGGCATGGAGGATCTGAGATTAATAGGGTAATGGAGGCCTGCCCAAGGATTTTAAAAAATTATTTATTTTTATGGACATTGGTGTTTTGCCTGCAAGGATGTCTGGGTGAATGTGTCAGGTCCTCTAGAACTAGGGTTACAAACAATTGTGAGCTGCCATGTGGGTGCTGGGAAATGAACCTAGGTCCTCTGGAAGAGCAGCCAGTGATCTTCACCTCTAGCCTCCTGTTCCAGAATTTAATAGAGCAATTAAAGCCAGACAGTGTACAACAGGGTTGGAGTCCATTTCAAAGATGCCCTGAGAAACTATTGTGTAAAACTGAAGTCTAAGTTGCAATGGGGGACCTTAGGATATTAGAGATTCCTGGACTATAGGCAGCTCTGAGGATAGCTGCAAGCACAGTATGGAACTTACATAAGAGAGAGGTTATATATGCTACAGGCTGCAGAGATTGAGGGGTAGGGCTATTGGCCAGTTTCATTGTTAGTCTCAAATGCCAGACATGGAGCACTAGGATTTGGTATTTTCTCTGCTGGCTTTTTAGATCTTGCCTTTAGTCTCATCATTCCTTTCTGAACTCGAGTCCTTCTCCTTTGGAATAGTGACATTTATTCTTTGATATTGTATATTGAAAGTAGTATATAGCTTGTTTTTTTATTTTATGAGCTCACACTAAAATGATTTGTCATGAGTCTCAGATGAGACCTGGGCCTTAAGCTCTCAAACAGTGTTGGAACTGTTAGGCTAGGGGGATATTTGAAATTGGATTGAATACATTCTTGCATTAGGGATGGACATGAGACTTTGGAAACAAAGGTGATGGTTAAAAGTGATGGATTTCATTGTCAACTTATCAAGGTGTGGCTTTGTGATGAGCAGTATTAACTGTCAACTTGATAGAATTGGGAATTACTGAGGAGGAGTCTCTAGACAGTGTGAGGGATTATTTAGCCTCTAGGCATTCCTTGGAGAATTTTGTTGACCAGATTATTGAGATGGAAAGACCGTACTACAAGTGGACAATACATTTGCTGGGCTTGGGTCATGAATTGCAAATGGTGATGGGCATTGGGGAGATAGGAAAGGGTTAGCATTTGCTGTAAAAGCAAAAAGGACCTCATTTAAAATCCCCTTCAGTACTCATATAAAAAGCCAGGCATCAGCACATGTGTCTGTAGACCCAGTATTTTGGGGGAAGCTTTCTGGAGCTTTCTGGCCACCAGCCTAGACAAAACAGTGAAGTTAAATAAGTTAAATTTTAGTGAAAAGACCTTGGTCTCACAAAATAATGGTAGGGGAACTATTCTGGGAACCATTACAAACCCTTTCTCCATTAGAACATTATTCTAGGTACTAAGAGGAGAGAGAGAGAGAGAGAGAGAGAGAGAGAGAGAGAGAGAGAGAGAGAGAGAGAGAGAGAGCCATAGAGACAAGTAAGGTGATAGATATTAAATACCAGGCTTGGCTCAGTTACACAAAGATATGGTGATATATAAAATAATAATAATAATAATAATAATAATAATAATAATAATGGGAAAGAAGGTATAGAAAAAAGTGGGCATGTCCTACAACTTGGCACAAAACTATGTGCCACCATTTCTGCATTTCTAAGCATTTGGCAAGGTCACATTTTCCCCTACTGTTGGTTCAATAGATACTTTAGAAATTAATGTAACTACAGGATATATTTTGAAGTTCTTCCTCACAGTTTACATTGGCATCATGTGCCCTGTGTTCATAATTTGTTGCAGTGTTATTTAGCAATGCTAGTGCTGAGGACTCTTCTCCTTTATCCTCTTGGCATTTGGTAGAGACATGCTCCTAGGGGTGTCGGTGAGGTGTGGGTAGAAGTGTCTGAGATTTGCCACTTAATTTCCAGTGTAAGATGGTAGAGACTCCTTTTCCCTGTTCGAGTAACCAAAGTCAGTTGTGAAACAAAGACTCTGCTGATCTGAAGTTGCAGTATAATTCGAACAAGAAATACATTCCTATTCATCTATGGAGACATGGGGTGGTGACTTGTGTGACTTTTCTTTACCACAGCACTGCTTATCTTGACTGATAAATGCACACACATTTGCTTAAGATGTGCCATCAGATTCCCGATGTAAATTATTTAGGATCAAACATGCTGAGAGCCAAACAAATGAAGCAAACTTGGCTCCAGAATAAAAAAAAGTAGCCCAATGCAACCAAATTATAATCCCTAAGCAGAAATCAGAGAGGACCTCAAATAGGCCTCTCTTCAATGAGCCAGATTCACTCACTCAAAAAAAAAAAAAAAAAAAAAAGGCTTTACTGAAAAGCTGAATGTTTTATTAATAAAATCTGCACTTAAAAATAGAAAACACTATTTTGTTTGATCACTAGCTGTATTATGGTAGTTTTATCCAATCCTCATAGACCAATAAAGATATATCATGGAAACCGGGCAAAAGGATAGAGGAGGCAGATGTTTAATTGTAATAATTGAACGAGTAGTTACATGGCAGCTCTTTGGCAGATGATCTGCAGTGAAATACACTTCTTCACTAATTATTTTCAGTAGCTAACTGAGTATAAAAATGTGCTCAGTGCTGAGGATCCAAATGTAAGTAATAGGAACTTGCTACCATTGTGATGGAGACTGACAATTGAATGGTAGGGGTAAGAAATGGGCAAAAAGCTAACTACATCAGCACTGCCATGGCAGGCAGAGGTAGAGGGCAAGCGAAGAGTCGTAAATACCCTGTTGGCTATGGCTTGCTGAGAAACTCTTGGTTCTACTTTATTAGGAAACTGACTATCAGAGATCTCTGGAAATTATTAATAAGCAGTTACAAAGACTAAGCATCAGTTGGTGCGGTGGGGGAAGCAGGGGGCAGTCAACATTATGCTGAGGAAGCTAGCATTCCTGCTCTCCAATCTAAAATCTAGCAGCTGTTTGAACTGAACTACCTCATTACTGCCACACTTTGGTGCATCAATTTGTGGTTTGGATCTGGCAAGGATTTGTATAGGAGAAGCAAACCAACAAATAGTCCAAACAAAAGCAAACACACAGTCTATGTGGGAAAGTGTATACAAGCCTAGATTTAAATCACAGCGTAAAAATAATCACATGGAAACAATGGTGAGTATGTAATCAAAAACATGTTGGGAACAGGAAAAAAAAAAGTAAAAAAGAACTTTTTTTTTTTTTTTTTTAAAGTAGGGGAAATAGCTAAAGACACATCACAAAGGTTGCAGCGGCAGGCTTGTTGCCGAGGCCAGGAAAACCTCTTCACCCCAGGCAATCCATTTTCTGTACATACAACAAAATCCAGTCCCCCCCCCTTTTAACTCAAGTAAACATAAAGCTCAGTGGTAGAATTATAGGATGGTTGGGACACCTGGAAGAGATATCTACTTGCAAATCTAATAATTGATTTCAATAAATTCAAATCTTTTTTTCTTTGTTTGTTTTTGTTTTCAAGAAAGTGCCTTCAGGAAGGAAGGAATCAGCATTTCTACTCGTTTGCCCACCACATAAAAAAAAAAAAAAAAAAACCACCAATCCATCCATATCTATTGAATATAAGGGGGATGTGCTTTTCTCAGACATTACACCAGGAAAAAGAAGCTTTATTTTAAACAGATGTGAGAAAATTAAGCCCAATATTTTAAAGTATTTTTAGTGGGATATGATGTCATCTGATTTCATATTTTCTACCTGGGAAAAACATGTATTTTTTTAAATTGGGAAGCCATTTTCCCATGCATGTACTTATACGTGATAATCTACATATAAACAATGGCAGAACTTTATGATATGTGCTGGTTTAGTCAAAACCTGGAGAAGAAATTTAGTCTTTGTATAGGAGACAGAATTAGACAACAGGAGCTGTCTTCTGCTACCATTCAAGGAGACCTTCATTTACCGTAGGATTTCCTGGTAGGATTCCAGATGGGTGTAGGACAAGAATTGCTCTGGTTATCCTTACTCCTAAGAGTCGCCTCATGGATCCCATGGGAATGGCTTACAGCAATCCAGTTACACAGACGAGGCCCTCCCTTCTTACTGGCAGTGTTATTTTCAGTGATAGTCTGGCACACACTCCCTTGTTGGCACCCAGGTAGAACTAGGTTTCGCTGGGTCTCACTCAGAGCCACTCCTCTCCTTTAGTACTGGCTGGCTGATGGGGGACAAGATGGCCCTAAATTGACCAGAACTGACGTCACTTGTGCAATCCTCAGGACAAACTCAAGCAAGCAGCTTATATCCTGGAACAGAAGTGTAGTCACTGGCTTTGCTTAGTCTCCAAACCTTGCCCCTCGCCTGGAACAGAGATCTGTCCAAAACCATTCAAAGGTTTCCAAGGAGCCGCAGAAAGCCAATGTTGCTATCACCGCTTCCAGTCTCCACGGGTTTTGTTTCAGAAATTGGAAAGGGGCAGTCACCCACCGCTGCCAGCATCACCGATGCCCCATCCAGCCGCGTCCCTTCTGCCCCCACTGTAAGGGATGTTAGGAGTAAAGTTCCTATAATCACAGGATCCTGGGCACATTAAAACACTGCTGAATTAACCAACTGTCATTTCAGACCAAAATCTCTAGCACCACCCCCTTAGGAGCACAGAACATTCTGGGTAAAACGCCCCCAGTCCTGCCCCTTTATTCCTTGGCGAAGTCCTCCAGGGTGGGCGAGACTTGGAGAGGGGAAGGTTGGGGCTTGAAGACGCGTGCCAAGGCACCCTCTGCCAAAACGCTTCTCAGACACAACAGTTTCCCAGGACCGTGTCCACCTTCCTTTTCTCCGAGAGTGTCTTTTCCCGGTTTTATGCTGGAACCTTGGAATGGTTTGGGGACCAATGAGGTGGCAGCGGTTGATTCATGGATCAACGGTGAGGGGGGATTTCATTTCCAAGGAAGAAAGAGAGGGGGGAAGCGGGAGGGGGGGAGGGAAGGGGGACAGCGAAGCTAGAGGGGAGGGGAGGCGGGGGAGAAAGTGGAAAGAGGGGAGCAAAAGTAGGAGGAGAGGAGAGAGCCTGGGAGAAGAACCAAGGCGGCAGAGGTGAACGCGCAAGGTAAGCAGAGGCGGCAGGTTCGCCGCCTGGTACACCCGGGAAGAAGGCTGCAGGCGAGGGGCGTGGGCCGGGCCGGGACACAGGGGACAGTCACTGTCTGTCGGTCGGCCCTGCGTGGTGGTCGGGTCCCTGGGCTGGGCGCCCCGCCGCCCCTGGTGTCCCCCGCCCGCGCGCGCCGGTTGGGGGGCCCGGGGAGCGGCGCCGGCCGCCCGGTCGCATTGTGACGTAGCGGGGCCGCGGCAGCGCCTCCGCCGCCCGCCGGGTCTCCTGCTCCCGCCACTCCCGCCGTCTGTCCGTCCATCCCTCCCGTCGCCCTTTCGTGCTCCGGTGAGTCCAGGTCCCCTGCGGGCGGCCGCGGATGAGCCCATGCAACTTTGCACCCGGGCGACACCCTGAGGGTTCCCCGGTCCCGGAGCCCCCTTTGTGCCTCGGGTCCCTTCTGCCCCGGGCCGCGCGGTGCCGCTGCCGAGAGCTACACTAGGGTAGATCCGCTGTGGTAAGCCAGGCGGCTTCACCCCGGGGGACCCAAGTCGCTCCCGCCTCTCTGTCCTAGGCTCCGGTGCAGGGGATTGTTCTTTTCATTGGCCCTAGCGCCAGCGTTACGCCTGCAGCTACCTCCGCTGGTCCCGGAGGCGGGGATGGGCTGTGCCGAGGCTCCTAGGAGCTCTCAAGGAGGAGCGAAGGCATAGTGATAGCCACAGTAGTAACTAGAACAATAACAAACGTGAAGGGGATTCCGGGTGGTGTCGCTGCCCGAGGGGAGACCTCGGCCCATCAGCCCCGCGGCACCCAGGCTGTCCCGTCCAGCCTGGGCTCCTCCTCCAGGCGCTGTCCGGCGTCCCGGGCTTGTCCATGTCATAGGGAAGGCTTCTTTCCCGACCCTCTCCGTGGCCGTGACTTTCGTCTGCAGGTGGTAAGTGGGGATGAAGCCAGTGTTGGCTATTGTCAAATGCCACGTTTTGTTTATTTCATTTTTACGAAAAGGGGGGATATTCCGAGCCAGTTCTGGCAGCCATACAGTTTCCACAGGAAATACTAGCATTCTTTGAGGAACAAGCTACTGCTTGCAGCAAAGAAAGTCTTCAGGAGACAAAAAGGCAACTGCATTGTTGCTCATTTCCAATGGGCCGCTAGGAGGGTGGAAACGTGTTGTTTTTTCCTGTGGGAACATTGCTTTCCTTGGGAAAGTTAATTAAGGAAGCGTAGCTCTCCGTGCCCCCACCCCCCTGTTTTTTCACTAGCTGGAGGTGGGGCTCCACTTCTCTTGGTTGTTACTGACAAGTGTCTATCAAAGGGCGCCTAAGAAGAAAGAATCGCCGCAGGACAGTCTCACCACACACCACGTGCTGTGGAGCCCTGCCAGGGTACAGTTTGCAAAATGAAATAAGGGCTATCTGGGGAGGTTTATGAGGATTACATTTGTGCAGATGTCAGTTTTCCAAGGTGTCAACTCTAAACACATTATGGCCAGGCATCCTTTCGGTTCTGAATCTGCAAGCAGGCAAAAACCTATCTCTCATTATGAAGCAGACATCTCCGTTGGGAATAGGTTCAAATCTGTATTTCATTTGTACATACTGAAAATTTTAAAAGTCAAGAGAGCAAGATGTGGGGAGGCAGTATGCTAATATGTACACACCTGGGAGGCGAGATCTATTGGCTGATTCTGATGTGCCTTGATATTAAATTACTCTCTGCATAGGAAAGTGCAGGGAGACACTTGCAAACTGCCCTTAAAAAAAAAAAGTATGACATTTTTGGAACTGATCACAGAAGTGTCTTTCTAAGGGAGTACTTAGCTGAGGATTGCCCATAATCAAATACACATGCATTCCCAGGTCTAGAATCAGAAAAGAGATAAAGGTGTCCTTCCTAAGGGTCATAGAGCATCACGAATGTCAATAATGCAGTCAGATGGAGTTTTGCAAGCGAGCTTATATCAATTTGAACACAACTTTATTGTCCCTAAGTGTTTCAGGAAGAGAGCCTACAAGTTTGAAGCGTCTGAGACGATACTGCATTTGTTAATGTGATATGTTCTGTTTGTCCACGTCTGGAAGGAAATGACTAAAGGGAGTGGATTTTTGTGCGCCATGACACAGCCTTGCTGAGTCCAGACAGCTGTGTAGTGCAGGTGTACAGTGGAAATAGAGAGTAGACGCCAAAAAAATCTGTGAGCGCTGTTGTTTTGGAAGGACTTGGAGGGACTTGACTGCGCCTAGGAGGAGGGAAATGCACAAAAAGAATCTAAAACATACAAATGCTCTTTGATATTATCAGTGAAAGCCTGGAGCCATGTTTCTTGCCAGATTTAAGTTGTTTCTTATGAAAAGAAGAAATCTCCCAAGCAGCAGGTGCATCATTAGAAGCAACACAGGGGACTTTCTCTTTTAAATGCAGAATCTTAATCGAAGAGCCACAGGAGGATAAGTGACACTCTTGGAGGGAAAAACTAGATTTTGGCAATCTTTCAGGTTACAGATGCAAATCCCATAGGAGAAATATGTGTCTTCAGAGACAAATAATATATGATGAAATCAAATAGTTGCTTCTGTACACCATGAACCTGTATATACTTGTTTACTTTTGCTCTTTGATATGTAAATTCACTTGCAAAGTAAAAGTTCTTGAAATGAACACATAATTTGGTTTCCTAGCTATGTACCATGCATTATTGTCCAATTAGATAATAGACTTTATATTTTATGCTTGGAAACTTCTTTTGTTAACTCTTTAAAATTAATGATCATAGCTGGACATAGTAATGTATACTTGTAATTCCACCACTTGAGAGGTTGGGGGCAGGAGGGTAACTACAAGGTGAAGGGCCACCTGGGATACATAGTGATTTCCATGCCAGATAAGGCTTCATGATCAGAAGTTGTCTCAAAAAAAAAAATCTGAATAAAACTAAAATTAATGACCAAAAGAGCAAGTGTTCTTTGATGCCTGGGCCCTGCTAAAGTTTTAAGAGTCTAGTTGACTTTTAGATAGTTACTATATATTCATTTAGGGTATATGTAGAATATAAAAGTATAAAATGCAGAGGTCAGAGAGATGGCTCAGGGATAAAGAGCATGGAGTACTGTTCTCAGCACCCATGCCAGGTGGCCCACAGTTTAACTCTAGCTCTCAAGGATTTAGTGCCCTCTTCTGGCCTCTGGGAGCATTTGCACACAGGTGGTACTCACAGAGCTATATACACATAAAGAAAACAAAATAAATCACACACACACACACACACACACACACCACAGTGTTGTCCTAAAAATTTAAATCATGATGCAGATGAAGCAAGACATGTTAGAATGGAGTGCCCAGAAACTAAATAATAACTGTGAAGAAATATGAGGAAAGTGAACATACCTGTTTAGATATCTATGAGTTACCAATTGACTAAACCATAGTTTAGTTACTTAAAACAATTACTAAAGCTCAGGGTTATGTTGGCCAGCAGTTTGGTCTGGGTTCTGCCAATTCAATTTGGGTTCCTGTAGATGATGTCGTCAGTCAGCTGGGAGGATGACCTTAGATCTTGGATAGCCTTGACTACTTGTCTGCCTGTTGTCAGGCTATTATCAAAGTGCAGGCATGGGTGGACTGGGGCAAGAACCTCCCTGTCTTTAATAGTCTGCTCTGGGGCTTTACACAGCATCCAAACCCTACTCAGAGAGCAGTGAAGGGAGCAGCCACCAGTACAGAAACAGTGTTGAGTACCTGTTCATGTCATGTTAGCTAGTCTCCCACTGGGCTATCAAGTTCAAACAAACAAACAAACAAACAAAACATAGCTTTAAAAAAAAGAATTTATGAGACATGCAAATATACTTGATTCTAGAACGGGCATTCTGCTGAGAACCAACCAACTCATGAAACAGAGACACAGAGCTTGCTCACCTCTGGCTCACTCAGCATATAAGCTGAGACTTGCCCCCTGAGTCATTGTCTCATAAGAATGAAGCGATGGTGATAAAGGACGTACTCCTGTCTTATGGTGGCAGGCTTTGGGTGTGCGCTACTGGCAGGATCAGCAGGACATGGCCAGAAGGAGGGGAAGGGTGTTTATGGAAAACAAGAAGCAAGAAGTTTATCCAGGAGACTCCAGATTTAGGATTAGGTGACTGTTAATAGGGCTAGTGAGAGCACAGGGTCACAGTCACCCTGCGATTTAAAAAGACTCAAGTGACTGAAAGAAGGACCGAGCACTTAGGAGAAATGGAGAGATTTATAAGTGATTCATTGGGGGGAGGGGGGAAAATGCAGTCCCAGAAAGGCGAAGTTCCAAAAAGGAGGCAGCGTGAAGGCAAAAATGCTTTCTACACTAGAGTTTGCTATGAGTGATAGCTGTTGCTTAGGTTTGTATTTTACTGGACTGCTGTGGATAGACAAGGGTCTTTGGGTAAAGCATCAGAAAACCAACATTCCAGGTTGCCTTAAGAGCTTACAAGGAAGTCAGGAGGACCTTGTTCAGGATGGAGACAGCTATTCTACGTGTCTGGAGAAAGGGACCAGTCTTTCTGGCCTTGGATATGGCATAGCAGACCCCTTTGGCTCAGCTGGGGTGGCATGCGTGTTTCTGAACTAGAAATATTTCTTTTCAGCCTCCCCAAGGTCACATGCAATAGGGAGTTGATAAGTGCATCCTCAAGAACATTGCCACAGGCAGTGGGGCTAGTCAATCAACACACGTCCACTGCAGAAGAACACTTGAAAATCGGTGTGGGCCTGGCCACCAGGAGGCAGGAAGCAACAAGTGAGGCATATTTTCAGTGAGCCTTAGGTGCCTTAATAAAAGTTAAAGTCACGGGGTAGTCAGGTTTTCTCATGAAAAGCATAAAGAGGAAAAGTGGGCTTGCACAATGCCTCATTTGGATTCCTTCGCAAGTGTTAGCCAGCATTTTACTAGAAAGGAATGGAATTCTAAACACATTCTGTTCTGTCTTTCTTCTAAACACATATTCAAACTGTTGCTTCATCCACCTCATTTATAGATAGCCAGGTGGTGTCCTTAGCATCACATGCAGCTGTTGGGCCAGACAGAACACCTGCCCTCAGAGACTTCACGTAATTAGTCTGAACAGCACATACAGCTGTGCTTTGTGGACTAGCCATGGATGGACCAGCTTAAACCCCAGCGTACACTTTTATAGTATTTTCTTGTTTTATTGCCCAAGCCTAAGAACCATGAAGATACTCAATAAATGTTAATTGAATGAGTGAACGTGCCATTATCTGGTGCAGTAACATTTTCTGAAACAGTCTGGTCTGGCTTTTCATTATTCAGGGTAGGGTTGGCTATAAAATCCCTAAGTGCCTTTTGTGGACTGAAATGTTTCGAGGCATTCCTGTCACAGTAACATAAGTTTTTATTCCCTAACCCATCACTCATTAAAAATAACTTTTCCTTTTTTTTGAAATAGAAATTGTTTAGGGATCATTTTTTTTTTTGCAAGTGATAGAAACCAACCGATAGCCTACACCTACTCAAGTGGGAAGGGACATAGGGTAATGGAGACATTTGAGAGATCTGGGTCTGAGTCCCTGTCTTGCACGGCACTAAGACTGGCTTAAAAAGAAAATACCAGGCCAGGTGGTAGTGGTGCACATCTTTAATCCCAGCACTTGGCAGGCAGAGGCAGGTCGATCTCTGTAAGTTGGAGGCCAGACTGATCTACAAAGCAAGTTCTAGGACAGCCTTCAAAGCTACACAGAGAAACCCTGTCTCAAAAAAACAGAGGTGGGGGGGGGTACCTGTAGAAGAACTCCAAAGCTCGGAACTAGATCTAGCTTTATTTCCCTCTCCACCTAGTCACTCACAGGAGCCTCCTACTACAATTGTAAATCTTTATTTTTCTTTAGAGACATCTATGTTTCACAATGAGTCACCTGAAGAGGATGCCTCGAGTCTCCTGTTGCAGTCTGTCCTCTCCACAACCAGAGGTTCTAGATGCAATCAAGTCATGGTGTACCTAGAACCATTTACAACCCTGTCACTGTCCTGGGGAGAAGTCCAGACTGTGGAACATGAGTTCCAAAGTCTTGTGGTGTGGCCTCTGCCTTCTTCTGAGGGTCAAGGGAGGAGAAGGATAGGTGTGTTTGTGCTGGCTGACCTCTATTACTTCAAGGTACTTAATGGCTTTTACATGAGCTGTTGCAACACTGGGATATTATTGCAAACTTCTTGACCCACTGAAAATCTATTATCTTTCCAAGATTTCCCCCTCAAGACTCCTTTGATGTGTGCCCCCTCCTATCTGTCCCCAGAACCACATTTCACCTTTTGATACAGCCGCGTATGCATGTCAATCTTCCCCTCTGAACAACTGACTGAGAACAAGCCTGTCTGTCTAGTTCTCATGGTCGCCTCTGCTTAACCGAATGTTGTTCACACCATGCATATCCTGAATCTTTCATCTTTAGAGATTTTTTTTTTCTAAGGTTATTTTCTCTTAGGGTTTTATCCAGTTTTCCTCTCACATTTGTAGCTCTGAATATTAGACGTCTTTCTTCCTTCCTTCCTTCCTTCCTTCCTTCCTTCCTTCCTTCCTTCCTTCCTTCCTTTCATGATTGGCTTTTAATTAGTCCCTAGTGACTATATTAAGATAGAGCCTGAAAATGAAGCAACCCAAAGTAAATTGCTGGGGTGATATCCATGGCTTGCAGAGCATAAGAATCATCCCTCCCACAAAGGAGGATAGCTAGTGACTACATCTGTGGGGTCTAAAGTGCTCTGTACTGGGTGCCTGTCAGATGCCTTGTAATTACTTTGTTAAATTAATTCTCATAGCAGACCCATGAATGAAGTCTTGTTTCTCATAAGGAAACAAAGACAGAGGGCTGCGGGGTGTGTTCCTCTGCAAATGTCTTCCCAGTGATGGCCAAGGTGTAAGAGAACTTCCCTGGGTGCCTGACCAATCAAAATAAGCTTGGACCTGAATCTCCCATTTCATCGCACATCTCAGTGTGGTTTCAAGGTTAAATGACTGCACCTGCAGAGTAAAACGTGGTGCTTCAGAGATGGCCAGTGGTTATAAGTGTTAGGAATGAATGAATGAATGAATGAATGAATGAATGAATGATAGATAGATAGATAAATAAATAAATAAATAAATAAATAAATAAATAAATAAAGAAAGCTCATGGCAGACCTTGGCAGATTCCATGGCAGGCGAGGGTACCGAGGCAGGGTACAAACATGCCAGGCAGAGCGAGACGTTTTATTAGAAAGGGAAGGGGAGGACAGGAAAGAGAAAAGAAGTAAAAGACACAGAGACAGAGAAAGGACAGAAGAGAAGAGGGAGACTGTTCTGCCCCAGGAGAACAGTGGGGAAGAAAGCAAAGGAAGAGAGGGCAGAAAGTAAGGGGCAGAAAGAGTGGGCAGAGCTCTCTCTTTTAAAGGGACAAGCCACAGAGATAGGCCAGCATAATGCCTGAATCCTTACAATAAGGGCTTAATGATCTTTCAGGGAGCTCTAGTTCAGCTTCCAGCTCCCATACTGGGTGCCTTGCAAAAGGAATTCCTCACCTTCTTCTGGCCCCCACAGGCGATGGCAGTCACACATGTGCATACCACACCCTCCTATACACATGAATAAAAATAAATCTTTTTAAAGGGCTTAAAACATCCTAGTACATCCACCCCAGCCATTGACAAGTCGCTTAATGGAAAAGATATCCAGAAAGAATGATTCCAGCACCATATCTCAGATTATAATGGTTTATGCATTGGAAATGCAAGTTGTTTTCTGAGGTCTTTTTGCTCCTAATGCTTGGTTCTGAGTGCCATTCACATTTATCCTCACACTCTCCAGACACTGCAAGCCAGAGCTCAATACCTTTTAACCTATTCTTTCCACCTAAGGTTCTCATAAGAGTTACAGTCATTGAGGGAAAAAATATGCAAACATACATGTGCATTACTTCCGCCTTGATTTTCTGTGACTCAATCGACCCTATATGTTATTTAGAAAGTTTTAAAAATGACCCAGAAGAAAGATGATAGTTGAGTGCTTACCAGATATCATATGTAACCACTTATTTAGTATGTGTCACTCCCCTATGTTTTTTGGAAAGTGATTTGTAGCTACTTGGCTCTCTGAGACATGTACCACAAACTGTTTTAAGCCATGGTAAATGAGGTGAGGGGAAGGAACGTAAGATCTCTAGCTAGCAAGTGGTAACATGGAATTAAAGGTAGACTCATATGTGTGTTGCCACTACTTCAGGATGTCTCTGTATGCCTGCATCCTACCATATAGTCAATGCTGAGCCATGCAAATTGATGGCCCCCCCTTAGCCTTTGCCATCCCTGTGCAAAGTTGATTAAGTGACCACTTCTCCTGCAGAAGCCTTTTCCAATGACCCCAGCACAGGCTCAGGTAGCACTCTAGGCTTTAAAAAGTCTTAGCTCACTCTACCTCACTTGTCTCTTTCTCATGCAGTGGGCATTTATCATCATTAGAGACAGCTTTTCTGGTTTGATCATCTCAATGAGAACTCTTGCTACCAGGTGCAATTCACACATTGAAAAATTCTAGCCAAGTAGATACTCAACCGCAAACATGATCATTGGTTCTCCGTCTGAAGATATTGAGGCCTGTTGTAGGTTGGTTAGTCTTTGTCCTTCAAGCTATGCTTACAGCAGCGAGCACACAGATACACACCCTGAGATTGTGGTACTTGCATCTATCCAGGAGGGTCTCAGCTATTTAAGTGAGTGTTAGGGTTCATGTAAGCAGAAGCAAGAAGAATTTTCTGTGGGTGTTTCTCTGCTTTTGCAGCTCCAGAATTATAGTTGCAAGCCACAGTCAACTCCAGATATTTTGTTTCCAGAAACAGGGTAGGGGTGAGGCATGCAGGCAGAGGAGTTGAGCTTAGTCTCCTCTGTGCCATAGTGACCAAATGAATTAACCTCAGATGGGGTGAAGATGGGGTTAACCAGTTGGTATGGCCCCCAGTAGAGAATTGGCTCCTTTTAAACCACAAGCTGCTCCTAATTTACTGGAGATGTTGCTATCCTGGATTTTCTCTCTGGCTCCCCTTTGCTGCAAATGAATGCAGAAGGCAAACAAACTCAGAAAGCAGTGACATTGCTAGTCTCCCTGTTGCTGGGCTGGTTCTGGAGACGGCCTCCCAGAACCTCCCTAGAATTTCCCTTTACAGACAGAAAGGTAAAAATCCCATGTATGCAAATAGGTGGTTTCACATTTCCTAGTAGGCATACTGTAAGTAAAAGCAAACACGAGACACTAATTTAATAATATGTTTTCCTTAACCTGGTGCATCTAAAGCCTTAACATTGCCACGTGTTCTAAATCGCTAGCTAAGTATCGTACACTTTTTTTATTTCTTGCTTTCTAAGTCATTGAAATTTGATGTGCATTTTATTCTTAATCCAGGCATGCCATGTTTCCATTACTCTCCAGTGGCCAGTGGCCCCAAATCAGCACTTAGTTTAAACTTCAGCTCTTGCCTGGACAGGAGGTGTCTGTGGCTCTGTATTATCCCCAACCCAGGTCAGAGGGTATAGAATGAAACTTTGCCATCTGTTCCAGTCATTCTATAGTATGTAATGTAATACAGTAGTATTCCTGCTATAGTATGTAATGTGATGTAACTATAACATCCCTACTATAGTACCCAATGGGCACTAAGTAGGTGACAAATGAAGGTGGGTATTTGCAACCCTAGGAACTGAAGTGTTTGTTAGATGGAGACTTGCCTTTCCACACTTAGCATACCACGTTCACAACCTCTAGCTTCTACTTCCCAGTTCTGTCTAGAGTCACAGAGCCATATTTAGGTCTCACTGAATGACTGGAAGCCTCCTTAATCAGTAAGTGTGTGAGGTTGCACCACACTGAGCCTATCATTATTGCTTATCTTTTGACTTCATTCTCTAATGTCGAGTAAGAACATTACTATGTTAAACCTTAATACTCTTTCCAGGATAAGAAAACAAACAGGAGGACAGGCCAAACCCAGAGTCATCCACTAGGCAAACCTCTTACTGACATTACCAAAAGCCCACTGACATACAGAACATTAATGCACTAGGAAAAAGCAAGCTGCAGCAGAGAACTGTTAGAGTCATCATGAACTGCTTTCCGGCAATTTCCAGTTAACTTTCCTCCCCCTGAGAAAATAGGAGATTTACATCCTGAATACAACTGCCTTTGCGTATATAGTATTTAAATTTCTGCAAGTGCTTCTAAATGGTTAAGAGCATGTTTTTGCATGTCTACTTTATCCTCAATGATAAGTGTCACTTAAAATAATCCATTCAACCACAGCTAAAGGATTGCCACTATCATAAACCATACTAATTACGTTTGTAAAAAAAAAAAATTAACGTTTGAAAATGGGAGATGCTATATCAGTGTTTCATCTAAGTAGTATAAACACTTGAAAACAGGGGAAAGAATATGATTGCCTCAAGCGCATTTAAAGAGTGGTTGAGGGGCTAGAGAGATGGCTCAGCTGTTAAAAAGCACATACTGCTCTTGCAGAAGACCCAGTTCAATTTCCAGTACCCATGTCCAGCAGCACACAACCTCCTGCCACTCCATTTCCAGGGGATCCGACACCTTCTGCTGGCCTCTAGAGATACTCAACTCTCATTCTGTCTCATTCTGTCTCTCTGTCTCCCCCCACCCCATTAAAAATAAAATAGTCAGTGTTAATAAAGGGAATGCCTTGAAGGCTGGCAGGATGGCTTGGTGGATAAAGATTCCTGCTGCCAAGGCTCATGACTTTAGTTCTATCTATCTCCATTTCCCACATGGTTAAAGGAGAGAACTGATTACTGATGAGTTATATTCTGACCTCTACACAGGTAAGACTTTAGTGCTGTGGTACATGTTAATACACACACACACACACACACACACACACACACACACACACACACACACGAATAAAAAAGTGTGGAGGAAAAGGTGCTAAAATCAAAAGTAGAATTAGGCCTTTGTGCAGCCAGCTCACAAATAATGACAAAGAAACTTACTATTAACCATGAAATCTTGGTCTTTAGCTTAAGTTTGACTCAGCTACCTCTTATAATTTAAATTAACCCATTTATATCCATCTACATTCTGCCATGTGGCGTCATCTCAATTTTGTCTTGCACCTCCTATTTCCTTTTGGTCTGGCTGGCGATTCCTCTCTGTTGCCGGAAGTCCCGCCTAACCTCTTTCTGCCTCGTTGTTGGCCATTCAGCTCTCTATTAAATCAATCAGAAGGAACCTTGGCAAAGACACATCTTTACAATGTAAACATATACTCCACAACATTCACCCTAAAGAACCCCTTGACCTGCTTGAAATTATGTTCTCAAATCCACACAAGGAAAGTAAAGCCTGCTGTTCCATACTGTATACCAGGAAGGTTAATTAATTCAGACAACATTTGGAGCAATTCAAGTAAAGAAATCTCTATCTAAGGCAACTGGAGCGTGAAGTAATATGCCAATATTTATTTTTGCAAAGTAAATTCCTAAAAGCTAGAAAAATCATCACATATACCATATGGTAAATAACTAAACATTAGCCATGTTTAAGTTATCGGATGTCCATTTTTTACTGACACAAACAGTTCAAGATAGACAAAGCTTCTATCCACTGGCTCCAATTTGGGGAATGCTGCTTTCAACCGAGTCCCTTAAAAAAAGAATCCATGTCTCTCTGCAACTCACATACACTTCTTCAAACACTCTGGCTCTGGGGTGCTGTGCTGGTGTAATTGAAAACCTATAAAAAGGCTGAGAGCTACTTTTGAATTGGCTCAGTGAACTTGGACAGGATTTGTCAAAGTGGTGAAAGGTTTAAAGGAATTTTCATAAATGAGGTCTCTGAGCTGTGTGTTAACCATAGAATTCCAATGAACTCCAAAGCCTATGAACTCAGAGAACAGTGCCTCGGAGAAGAGCAGCCATAGCACGATGGAAATAAATGATTCATTTTCATTCCTGGAGTATGTGCTGACGGAAGCACACTTAGCCTCTGATAATCATAATTTAGCAGCCCGCTGTGTACTAAAACTACAATTGAGAAGTCTAATCTTTAATTGAATCGAGGACTCACTGATTAACATGGTGAAAATCTTGGGCACTGGATGTAGTACAATGTTTACTAGTGTTGCTAGGAAATACAGCTGAGATCTTCGAAAGTTCCAGATTGATTTGCTGAGAAGGGAGGTTCAGCCTCTCCCTGTTGTGGGGCATTCTTCACTGCTCCTCACTTCCACAATGTCTTTAAGCATGTTTCAGGCTCAGAAGCCCTGTGTTTTCAAGCTGTCATTTGTAATGGGTGCATGGCTATGTGTGACCAAGTACCCCCTCAGTGGCTATTTGTAAAAGTGTCCCCCCAAAAAACCCTGTATGAATAGGCATTGATGGGAGATGTTATTCTGTATATATGTTTTTCATACTGGTTAATAAAGCACTGTGGCCAATGAGATAACAAGATAGGCGGGGCTAGGAGACCAGGAGGAGGAGAGAGGAAGTAGTAGGGGTCGAGATGTAGCCCGGGAAGAAGCAGGAAGCCTGCCGCGCGGCTCCCCGATAAGACGACCACGTGGAAATACTTAGATAAGTAGAAATGGGTTAATAATTAAGGCAGAGCTAGCCCATTAACAATAATGGTAACTGGCCAACAGGATTGTATCAAATACAGAGTCTCTGAGTGTTATTTGGGGCACACGTGGTTGTGGGACCATGGCGGCAGAACCAGCGGCAGCCGGCGGGGAAACCTGCTGTAACAAGGCATCCTGAAGGTTTAGGGGGTTTAGTAAAATAAAGTTTCCTATGTGTTGGACTCATCAAGAAAATAGAAAGTTTCTTGAAAGTTAATTTAATTGCATTTTGACCTTAGTGGGAAACTGTCAAATTATTGAATTTTTTTTTTAATCTTGATTGACAGTTTTCCAAAACCATTAAAACATGTATGTATAAAACCAGCTCTACTGTTTTTTTGTTTGTTTGTTTGTTTGTTTGTTTGTTTCCTTTTCTTCCCCCTCTGGCAAACTTCACTGTATGATACATGTATAGTATGAGGTTTTGGTTTTTTTTTGTTTTTGTTTTGTTTGTTTTCTTTATATGAAGCTGACACTTGCACAGCATGTAAAGGAGAAGCTATGCCAGTTTGCTTGCCTTGTCTGGAGAACAAAGATTGCTATGTGCTATTTCAGTCAGGACCAGACATAAAAAAGTATCCTCCCCAAGCTCAAAATAAGAGGAAAAAAACAAAACCAAAAAACAAAAACAAATCAAACAAACAAACAAACAGGGACAAATCCTATTTGATCTATTTGAGGCAGGAATCAGAACTGAGAGGACTTGGGCCCATTATCAGATCCCATATTATATCCAATCTCAGAACAAGCTGGATAGAATTAAGGAAGAGGCTGTCACTGGCTGCAAGGGGACAGAATCAGGACTGCATGCCAGCAAATGTCCTTAGCTATCTCTAGGACTGTTATTAAAACACAGTTTTACCCACCTTTGGGATAATTACTGACTCATTGCTGTAGAGAGCCAGTTGTTAATTTTGGTAAGAACCGACTTCTCAGCCAGTAAAAGTATCTAGCCTAGTGTCTGGTGGGTATTACATGATCAGTGTGTGTTGGCTGGAGAAGTGAATCTTTCAACATGTCTTGAACAGTGAATGTGTTTATAATCTAAGACCCGAGGCTAACTCTAATGCAATTAACCAAAGTTAGTGGCTTTGATTTACAAAAGAAAATCACTTAGTTATACTCAGAGCATCTAAGTAAAGGTCCTGTGAAATTCAAAGGCTAAAATGCCACGTAGTGAAGGTGGTCACTATTTATGGCAGACAGTCAAAAGGGTAATGAAACCATAAGGTCTTAAAATTGGCTTCCCTAGAACTTTTGATGCTAGTTGAAAATTTGGAGCTTTAACGACAATGAGATGGAAAATTAAGATAATAAAAACTGGCATGTGGATTAAAAATGTCTTTAAAACATTAACTCTGACCATTTCTATTATCTCCACAGAGGACATTGGATAATAATGGTGGACAGGATGGTAGATGTCACATTGTTTGTAAGCATGTGTTGAATATAGACAGGCTGGGTTAGCTATATGCCGATGAGGTGTGTGATTATTAAACTTTTCATTGTTTTGGTAGTTTCTTCCTTTCTCAAGCTCACAAATGTTTATTAATTGCTTCACTTATTCGAGGTGAGTTTTAGTGGTTGGGTTTAAATAGTGATATCAGATCCGTTCCTTTTTCTCCACTCACTGTGTGTGCCAAAGCACTTCGCTGACAGGCTCATTTGGTCTCTTGCTTCTGATTGGGTTTCCACTAATTAGAAAGACCAGCTAGAGATGTGCAAGCAAGTGCCGAGACTGAGTTTATTCCCTGAGCTTCCCATTGCCAAGCCACCTTCTCACTGGTCCCAGCACAGCTGCAGCCATCTCTCTAGGGCTACTCTTTGGGCTGTGGCATCTGTGCCCCACTCCAGACACTTCCACTTGGTGAGTGCCCCTTGAAGTCTTAGGAGCTCAGTGTTCTATACTGCCCCTTAGTCTTTATATTAAACTATCCTCAAATTGCATTTTTGTCTATGATCCGTTGCCTGTTGGGGGCCTAATAGAAGTGACTGCCTGTCTCAGAAGTCATTATATGGATAATGTGATTTTGGTGGATTTAGTGCAATGATTGCTTTTTAGTATGCATCTAACAAAGCCGAGTTCTCCATTACTTAATGAAAATTCCTTCACTGTGAGGTTTCATTCTAGTATGAACATTATAGAGGGTGTTCACATAAACTAAATTGGCTGGATAAGTGTTATAAACTCACAAATGTCACATTCATATTTGATTACTGACAAAATGTAAAATGTATGACTGCATTATGGACATTCCTATATTACCACCAGTGAGCTACACACCTAAACGTGAAGTACCAAGGACTGAACCTACGGCCTTATAGTTCTGGGCTCTACTACTCAGCTACACTGCCAAACCATCATTAAGTACACTTTTTAGTTGTGCTCCCATGGCAGAACTAAAAAGTGAAGGAAGGGATTTAGCCTGGTTCTCAGTACAGGGTACACGGTCACAACATATTTGGAAGAGAGAGCTATATGATTTCAAAATATTTCAGTAAATTAAAACCAAATCCACATGGGAATAACTGGGAATGTCTAAAGTAATAAGCCACAGTTGTGACTATGAAATAGCAACAGGATTGAATCATGAACACTTTAGCATCTTTGGGTTAATTACCATAAGGTCTGGAATTAAAAGCATTTCACATTTCTATCTTATTGGTAGTTTCAAAATAGATGATAGGGTGGGATTTCTTCTCAGCTCCTGCTAAACAGAGAACGAGCATCGATATGCTTGGTACATGTTTGGCTTCTGTGTTGAATGGCTTGTTCTTAAACTCTCCAAACCAGGTTTCTTTGCGATTTTTTTTTTTATCATTACGTCACACAAACTCATGACCAGCAAACTGTTTGTCAAGAATGAAAACTAGAAAATTCCCTGAAGAAGAAGCCAGTTTGGAAAACAAATTATAACTCCTTTCTTTCCATTTGATAATAAATGTTATTAAAGGTTGTTAGATTTTTCAGACCATATGAATGTATCTTTCACTGTCTTGGGGGAAAATATGCCCACACATCCTCCCTCTAAGAATGTAGAGGGGAAGGGGAGTTTCAGAAATGTTTCTTTTCCAAGTAAGCAGAGTCAAACTGAAAGTTCTTTTGATGTCATTCCAAATGAGTATTTATATGTCACCCCTCCTGAGGAAGAAGCTGCGCAGGCAAAAGCAAATAACCCATTGCCAAATGTCCTGATGCTTCCAGGATAAAGGACCATCGTTTGGAACACTGGGGTCATGTTTTTCTTTTCTTTCTTTCCCATTAGTATTTTTCTTTAAGACCTTCTCCAGGTAGGATGACTTCTTTCTTTCTTTCTCTCTCTCTCTCTCTCTCTCTCTCTCTCTCTCTCTCTCTCTCTCTCTCTCCTCTCTTTAAAATTGCTTTTGTCTATTGAAAACTAAGCAAACATTAGCTTTCTCAAGCAGATATTTATTTTCTTAATTTTCAGTTCTGGTAATCAAACCAGGGGCCAGGGTCCTACAAATGACAGGCACTTGCCCTATTGAGCTGAACTACCAGGCCAAGTGGCCCTCTCCTGATATGTTGTACTGTAATGCTCTAATACAATGGTTCTCAAGCCATCCTGATGCTGTGACACTTTAATACAATTCCTCATGTCATGGTGACCCCCAGCCACAAATGTATTTCATTGCTACTTCCTAACTGTAATTTTGCCTCTGTTATGAATTGTAAGTATTTTTGGAGATAGAGGTTTGCCAAATGGCTTGTGGCCCACAGGTTGAGAACCCCTGCTCTAGCATCTCCCCTGTCCATCTTTGTTTTCTGTCTGTGCCTTTCATTCTGTTTCAATTTCCCCTTCTGATGTTTTGCCTTCAGTGAAACAGTCACGTTTTCACTAAGAAGGTAATGTATTCCTAGCAATTGATATAAATAATTATATTGTTTCATTTTCAAATCAGTTGTACTGATAAAGTATCAGGTGTCTAAGAACACAGCAAAGTTCTTTGTGGATTATACTGAAAATATTACCACACAGCTAAGAACCTTCCCTGTTTTCTGAACAGTAGTCAGGAGTGGTTAAAGTGGTCTATTTGGTGATTTTGCAGGGGGAGGGTCACTACTTCATGTACTCATTCTGTAAACACATGGTTTGGTACCTTTTCTGGTATGCATGCAGTTTTTTCCTCCTAGGAATATTCTATCCAGTGAAGAAAACTATCTGTGGTGGTAAGCACAGGGGCCCAGTGCTGTAGTTTGCAAGAGGAGTGAACGATGAATCTTACCTACAATACAATTGAAGATGATCAGATTGCCAAAGGCTTCCCAGATGGCATGACATTTCATTTAGAGTTAAGGGTTGAGTTGCGTGAGTGTTCACTAGACAGGAAATTCAGGGGGGAATATTAGAATCCGATAGAACCTGGAAATCATATTTTGATGTCATTTCATGCTAAAACATATGGTGTGGGAGTGGCAGGCAATGATGTTCAAAGGAGGACTGGAACCAAATCTTGATCTATTTCCCACTAAGGAGGAGAAGGGGTTTAGTACCATGTTGACTGAATAATATTGATATATAATCTTGTGTAGACTGTGCCTTCTGTTCTCAAGGTTCAGCTTATCACCTCTCCTGGTAGTGTCCACATTTTTTATTTATAGTCCTGGACTAGCAAATCTTTGTCTTTTCACCATCTGAGTTCACATGTTCTCTTTCAAAAAAAGAAAAAAGAAAAAACATTGGAGGGTGGGTCTCTCACAAAGTTTATGCCCTCAAGAAAATTAATCTCCTTTCTTTCAAAAATCTTGGCTTTGTCCCAATTTCCTAGCTAGTGAATGGTCCCAGCTTTCAAGGAAGTTGTCTGTAATGTGGCCTGTTCTCCACAATCCTCCATCTCGTAGCCTGCAGGGACTCAGCCAGTCTTGCTTTCTATAGTTTGTAAGTTACTCTCAATATTTGTCTCTCTCCTGTCTCCATTTACATTGTTTTTATTAAGTTTGCCATCATCTTTTCTTCTGATTATTGTAGCAACTTTCTTTCTCGTTGTTTGATTGAAATTTTTTTCAGAAATATATTCTGATCATAATTTTCTCCTTTAATTCCTCCCAGATCCTTTCCACCCTTTATTTCTCTCTAGAAAACAAATAGTTAAACAAAAACAAGCTAAAAAGAAAACAGAAACAAAAGAATCTATTATATGTATATTGTGTGTATACCTCTCTCTCTCTCTCTCTCTCTCTCTCTCTCTCTCTCTCTCTCTCTCTCTCTCTCTCTCTCTCTCTCTCTCTCTCTCTCTCTCTCACACACACACACACACACACACACCTCAAAACAACCACTAAGTTGGAAACCACATACACAAGCAAAAAACTGCTAAGACAAAAAATTGCCCAAACAAAGAAATAATGACACAAAATGTCTACAGAAATACTACTGGGTTTGTTTTGTGTTGCCTTGGCCATCTACTGCTAAGAATGGGACCTGCTCTTTCTGTGCTTAATACTACAGCCACATCTTATTTCTACTGCTTTCTGATCTATTTCTGCACTATTCCTGAAAGTGATTTCTTCAAAGATTTTGCTAGCAAATGTGTAGTAAGTCTTCACTATGTTTGGATTAAAAACAAAAATCCTTAGTATGACATGTAAATCCTTATGATTTTGGTCCTGTCTACCCATTCAACTTCATGGAGCCCATGGCCTACTTCTTAATCTTCACCATCATTACTGAATGACTTCAGTCTCCCTAAAATCCCCAGAAATGGGTAGTCCCCTGGGTATTTTCTTCTTGTTGTTCATTCCCAGCCTTCTTGCCCTGTCAACTCATTTCTTCTGCCCTCTGCCCTCACCTCTCTATCCGTGTTATAGTAGATTATTCTTGCCCACAGACACATCAATGCTAGACATCATGTTTCAGTCACAGCTGCTGTATTCCTTCTGCTTGGTTTCATGTCTTGCATGTAGCCGTGGCACAAGCAATAGCATTTCTGAAGCAATTGTTAGAGACCAGGTGGTGTGCTAATTTATTTACATACATTGTCTCTTTTAAGAAGTTAAAACAAGATGACACTATTTGAAAGTAACATGGCAAAAAAACTGAAGATTGGGCATTGAGATTTGTCTGAGGGTGAATACTCACAGACCTATAGCAGGGTAAAGGTAATAGAGAAATCAACTAGTGAGAATGTATAATGGCATTTCCTGGTGATGCATGACAGGTACATGTGTGGCTGATGATGCATAGAGATCCTGGCACATGTTCTCTAGAATTCACCAAGAAACTTATTTTATTCAAATTATAAAGTCAGTGATGTTTTGATGCAATGAGCTTATTAGAATGAGAAGGCCTATCTGTTAACAAGTTACGGAAGTGGATTGTATGACCACAGCCTGAAAAATAAAAAGCAAATATATCATGAGACAGAGACATCCCATGGCTTTTGAGCTTGTTGGTAAAATTATAAAGATCCATGACAATTATTAAATTAGACTCAAAAGTTTTAAGTAAGCATGGTAGTGCTGTACTTTAGAATTATTATTTTTTATTATTTATTATTTAAATGATAATATATAACATCATCTTCACCTGTCCTTTTTCCCCCTCCAAACCCTGCCATATACCCCTCCTTGCTTGCTTTCAAATTCATGGCCTCTTTTTTGGTTATTGTTCTCACAAACATATACATATATGCATACATATTCCTAAATCCATACATACAACCTGCTCAGTCTATGTAATAATGTATGTTTTCAGGGCTGACTGTTTCATATTTGGGTAGACAATTGGTCTACTCTTCCCTGGGAAAGATTATCTCTCCATCTCTCAGCACAATAATCACAAGTGTGGTTCTTTACCAGTCCATTGTTAGGAGAGAATAATGGCTGAACTTGAAGAGGACCCTGGAGCCAGAGTGCCTGTATTAGTGTGTTAAAGCTGCTATAACAAAATATGAAACTCTGGGTACCTTTTAAATAACTGAAACACATTCTTATATTCCCAGAGGCAGGGAAGCCCCAAATCAAGAGGCCACCAAATTCAGTATCTGTTGAGGAGCCACATTCTGGTTTCTAGATGCTGCATTCTCAGTGAGTTCTCATGTGATGGAAAGGGTATAAGGGAGCCCTCTGGATAAGGAAAGTAATCCCTCCTCACTCAATCAATTCTCAATCAGATGCTCACCTGGTAACACTATCTCATGGGTGTTTGGACTTTAACATATGGATTTAATGGAACACAAAGTTCAGCTCACAGCATTACCTAACAAATCATGGAATTCATGATCCATACCTGTAATACTAACTCACTGAAACTCTTCACTTAAAAAAAGTTTCTTTTCTTTCTTAGATCCAACAGATGTGGTGCCTCCTCTCAACACACACTCATTCTCGAAACATTCACCTTGCATTGCTTCACCGTCGTAGCACTTATCCCAAGTTAAGACCCTAAGTTCCATTGTGTATCTATTGCATGTCTTACCCAAGACTATTCATTCTTTGATGCTGTTTTTATGAACCATTGCACAGTCTTTGCCCACAGAAGAAATTCAGCAAACATACATTGAATGAGTGAGCATGCATATATGTCTTAGTTCCCTTCTGTTGTTAGGATAAAATACTCAGGCAGCAGCAACTTCAGTGAGAAGGGTCTGTCTTAGGTGCAGCTCAACATGATGGGGGAGGGGGCAAAGCAACAGGAGCTTGAAGAGCTATTTTGCATCCCCAGGCCAAGAGAATGCATATTGATGCTCAGCTTCCTGTCTTATGTATACAATCTGGGATCCTCAGCCTGGGGAATGGTCCTGTCTACAATTACTGTGTGTCTTCTCACACCCACAAATGTAATCACAGTAATCCTCCACAGGCATGGTCAGAGGTCCATCTCACGGTTGACTCTAGATTCTAACACTTGCCATCACAAAAAAATCATTATATGGAAAGGCATCTTAAAAAGATTGTACTTGCTGTTTCTTATAATGCAATGCTTGCTCATCAATAATCCAAAGTAGAAAATGCAAAGATATATCAGTTGAATAACCATTCTTCTATTTGGAGACAATAGATAGACCAATAGACAACTGGTCTATCTCGATACCATAGCAATATATAATCTGGATATATAATTTTGTATCCTGCAGCTTTGACTTGTTATTCAATAATCATCCTTGTTTCACACTCTAGAGAAGATTTTTATAGTGACTTCTTTTTTAAAGTGGTGGAGTAAATGCACATTGATTCCCCACCTTTTAAAACAACAGAAATACCAAAGCACAGAGAAGAAAATCCACATCTGTAATGAAGCAAGCCATTGGCAGCAACCCCAGAGCACGAACCTTACAGCATATGCCAAGTCTATAATGTGTGGACACAGGTGAGGGCGGATGTCAGGATCTACACTTATCTCATCTCCTTGGACCTTGAACAAGACATCGGTTTCCCTCAAATTAAGTGCAGTGCCATAAAGCCATCTCCAGCAATTCCTGATTTATGTATGTGTCAAGACCCAGATCTGCAGCAGGACTTTGGGAGAGGTTGGGAGTGATGTCACATGTCACTGTTTGAAGGCAGGCAAGATGGAACCAGAGAGAAACCATCCTGTGTCCCTTTCATTTTCTTTCCCTTACTCTGGCTGGGGAAGCCTGCGAGAGTGAAGTGGAGAAAGGAGGGAGCACATAGCAGTGGCCTTTAAGAGCAAGCAGAGGGGGAGGCAGGGGCCAGGGAATCCAGGGCTTTCTGGAAGAGCAAATCACGCTATTAGGGAAAACGGTTCCCATATTCCTGCCCCACCTCACTGAGACTCAAAGTGGTGTGAGCTAAAGTGGTAAACTAAAGGGTGAATACTTTCTCCCTTATCTATGTGTTAGATGGACATGGCCCTGTGGAGAAAATAACCCATTAGGACTAGAAATAAGAATGAAATAGCTGAGCTTGGATAAACTTTGTGTAGTTCAAGTAGCACCAAGATAGGTGTCATAAATCAAAGATTAAGCAACACAGCACAAAAGGGCACGTGTTTCTGTAATTGTAAAATGGGCTTCACAGCAAACGGTGAAGCTGAGCTTTTCAAATTGCTCAAGTGTCACTGTTTATTTATGAGCCCAGATAAAACTCATTTCTAGATAAATGACTAAATTGAAATACTATAATGCATACCATTCAAGTGCTGTTATGGTTAAAAAATGTGACCATAAAAATGTCACATTATTACGGAACCTATTTGTTGGTTGGGTATTTTCTGAGTCCTATCTCTCCGTTTATTGACTCCCACTAGGGTTTTACTGCTTGCCTTGCATAGCCAAGACGCAGTAGCTGTTTTGGAAGGGAGAGATTGCCCTTTCTATCTGATACAGCCTTGAAAAAACTCAGAAACTTAAACCAGAACCAGTGTTTTTGCTGATGACATTGGATGAGGTAGCCCCAAAAGCACTAGTTGGCAGCCGTCTAAGGCTGCCATTGCGCTCTTTAGGCAAGTTAGTATTTAATTTCAAACTATATACTTCCTTCCAATTGGTCATACATTTCCTGTAAGGGCTTAAGCTACCATGGTGGATCTGCTCAGCTAAAAAGATAAATACTTTCCCCCTAATCTACTTGGTAGAGAGATATGGTCACTAGGACTGATATGTCAAATGGAACAAAGTGCAGATTATATAATCAGCAAAAACAGGCGTCCTATTTCATAGCAAAATAGTTCTGTTTCATGTGCCTTGAAGGTTATAAGTTGCAATCTACCACCAAGGTTTATAACATTTTGGATGCTGGTGTGATAGGGCCATAATGGGCAATATTTGGAAATAGAAGACAATAAGTCATGAAAAAATTTGTAGACATGACATACACACTAGGGTAGGCCTGGAGAAAGTAAAAGCCATAAGCAAGAGTAGGGTTGATGAGTGTGGGGCAGGGGCAAGATGGATCATTTGGTAAAGGTGCTTTTTGTGCAAGCCTAGAGATCCAGAACTCACATAAAGGTAGAAGGAGAAAATGAACTACACAAAATTGTTCCCTGATGTCCACATGTGTGCTGTAGCATGACTCTCTGCTCTCTCGCACCCTGTCCTCCATCATATAAACACATACATAATAAAAACACTACTTTTCTTTTTATTAAAGAGTAGATAAGCATGGAAGACAGAACACACAGGGAAGAGAGAAGTGATGGATAGTCATGCAGTATCCCAGAGGTAGATCAAGGCAGGCATGAATTCTTCACTGGGGTACTAAGAAGAAGCACCAAACAAAAATGAAAATGGAGTCAACACTGAATAATAGCTAACCCTTACCAAACTCTAAACCAAGTGCACCTTTCTACAGCACTTAGCATAAGTTAACTAATTTCGTCTTTACAATTGCTCAGTGAAGTAAGATGATTAGCATCTCTACAGAGAAGAGGAAGAGAGAGAGGAGAGAAGGAGGACTCCATGGTGAGAGCAATGTGCTAAGCTACACCACACACTGAAGCTCAGTAGAGACTTGAGTTCATGCCCGTGCCCCCATTGATTGCATTCCTACTTGCCTCTGTGGGATGCATTTTACAATAACAGAAGACAGATCTTAATGATTCAGTGATTTATTACATAAAAGATGGGTTAGCAGCTAGGTCCCTCTTCTGAGTTTCTACCTGATTAACTCAAGAGATTCCCAGGAGAGAGCAGTGCTGAGAAAGAGATGGAGCCCAGGTCAGTGAACATGAGGTGCTAACATTGTGGGAGGGAAAACATTAACTGGATTAAAGAAAAGATTTCAGTAGCAAAGCCCAATTTGGAAAACAGGCTGATATTTGAATGATTACTTTTTCATTTATTTCTATTCTGCAATCAAAAATGATCTTAATAGGAAATGTGAAACCTTGAATCGTTGCAACACTCGTAGCTTAAATATCAAGTAAAATAGTTGTTACATGGAGAAACTGCTGGTTTTGATGAGCATCCTAATTTGTGGATTATTCCTTTAATCTTGTTCCCTGGCACAAAAAGTGATAGCGATCCTGGAGGTGTGGGCTTAGTTCCTTGGAGAAGTCTGAAAGGAACAGATGCCAATAACCCAAAGAACAAAGTGTCTTCCTATGCCTAATTGTAGTGTCAAAATTACTACATTGTTTGAATAGCCATTCAGTTCTGCAAATCACAAAAATAAAATGACCATTCATCTAATTATTTTTTTTCTCATTTTCACCAGAAGTACCTCTGTGTGGTTCTAGAGCAAGCAGATACTTCAGCATCATAGGGAAGTAGAGAATACCTTAGTTGTGATGATTTGGGAAGCCTGGCTGCACACATTTGACAAGTGATCACTGATACACATCAGGTTCTTAGGAAACAGACCTCTAGCAGGAAGTACATTGTGTAGTGCTCCCAACTCAACACCTCTGGATTAAGGACAGGAACTAGAGTCGGCCAGAGAAGCTTGGCTTTGATAGAGTCCCGCCTAAGGCCTCTGCTAACTCATGGAGACTGCACAGGCTGGGAAGTCCTGCAGTACTGAACTGAGCTACAGCAATGGGGCCAGGCTTGTATAACCCACTCCATCACTGGCAGACCCACACTAAAAGGTGACTCTGGAATCAAGGGGCAATTCCTACGGGAAGCTGATTACCTTGGACATTGGACAGAATCCTTCCCAATAGCCAGGGGAAGTTAAGTTTGAATAGCATACAGCAGTGTTCTGTGTCATAACTATAATCTCTATAACTTATACTTGACATTTAATTCCTAGATAGTGCTGTCACAGAACCCATCTTTTTGCAAACAAAGTGAATTTAGGAGAAAAATGTTTTAATAAGCCTTTTGCTATATAGAAAAGAAATAACCCACACTGATTAGCAAGAAAATGTGTGCGCGTGTGTGCGTGTGCGTGTGCGTGTGCGTGTGCGTGCGTGTGTGTGTGTGTGCGTGCGTGCGTGTGTGTGTGTGTGTGTGTGTGTGTGTGTGTGCACATATGACTGAGTGGTAGGTAGAGTGGGCCACTTTTTCATGTGTTATATCCTCTAATGTGTAGAGTGCCCTTGCAAGGAAGGTATGCTCATTTGTATTCCACTAATATGTGAGCAGAACTGGAGAGTTCCAGCATCTGATGAGATCAGACATGTAATGATATAATCACTATGCTGGGCCAACTCTGCCCAAATCAAAGCCCTTTACTCAGTCATATCCTATGCTGTAGTTCTAGACCTTGAAATTCAGCCTTGAGCTTTGCACTTGGACAGATAAGTTTTGCCTCTGTTTTAACAGTGCTTTCTTATACAGCAGTTTTTCATCACAGATCTTAGACATTTGATGTTTAAACTGTATATCTTTGGACCTTGCCACAAACTTCTATTGGGAAAAAACGGAAGTACTTTACCTTTACTTTAGCAGGACTTACTTCTTGCTGACAGTGGCCTGGCATCTTACAAAAACAGATTGTTCTGAATGCCTGGTGTGGTGGTACATGAAGGATGCTGAGGCAAAGGGATACTGAGTTCAGTGCCAGTGAGTGCTATCCAGGGAAATGAGGTCCAAAAGAGAAGAGATAAGAGAAGGAATGGGAAAAGAAAAAAAAAGAAAGTGAGCTTCTGTGGGCTGGCTTCTGCCCTGTCCTTCTGCAGTGCATTTAGTAGATGGGTTTAGTAGTGCATTTAGTAGCAGTGAATGTAGTAACAGCTAAAATTGAAGATGCATAATGTAGAAAGCAGAATTCAGTGTGAACTTACACATTGAAGCTTCCTTTATTTGGTTCCCATTTGTTGAACATGGGGAAAGGACGAACATGTGATGGTTGGTTATTTGTCACCTTAACACAGTCTAGAATCATCTATGAAGAGAAAATTCATCAAGTCTGTGGGGTCAATAATTGGTTAATATTAATTGCAACTCTGTTAATTAATAGTTGATGTAGGAGGGCCAAGTCCACTGGGGGTGATCCTAGCCATGGGCAGTTGACCCCAGGTGGTACAAGAAGATAAGCTGAAGTGGACTGACTATAAGCTTCAAACTGAAATAAACCCTTTAGTTCCCAAATTACGGATAGCCGGGGTGTTTTATCACAGCAGTAGAAACAAACTAGAACACATGAACATGTATACACATATACATACAAGTGAAGAAACAAGCCAATCATTATATGACCATAATTATCATTCTTTAATTTATGATGATGACATTCTAGGACCAGTAGAAAGAAGATCCATTAAGAAAAAAAGAAAGCACGTATACTTTAAATATGTGACTAAAATGAATTTTGGAGTGAATTTAAGCCTCAGTTCGACTTTAATAACTTCCTGAGTGCTTCTCATTTCACAGAATGCCAGAGTTGTGTGTTATTTTTTTTCCTGAGACTACGGTTGACTGATCCCCACAGTTGAATCCTGTTACAAATGATAACAACACTTTCATTGCCCCGTGACAGTTGGTTTCCTCTGGTTTGTTTTTGACGCCACAATTAAAGTAGACAAGGTTCTATTGTTGCTTTGTTTGTTTTAATAGAGTGCTGCTGGAGTCGGGTAACCCAAGAGACAGGCATTTGTCAGGTATTCACATACATCATCTTCCATAGTTGAAAAAGGCAGATGACCATGCTTTCAGTCACACATCTCTTGATACATTTAAATAAATAAATAAACAGACAGACAGACAGACAGACAGACACACACACACACACACACACACACACACACACACACACACGATCTGAAGTATTTTTTCCTCTTAAAAACAGCTCTTACTTTATTTATGCCTTTGGTTCAGCTCAATCATAATTTAATGGAGAATTTGGAGAGCAGTTGGAAAAGGCAGCAATTTCTGTGTGATTGATGCAGTGTTCCCCATAAATCTTATAAGCCTGCATTATAAATCATGTGGGAATTTAGTATAAAAACCAGATGACGTTTGCTTTTTGAAATACAGGAAAAGGCATTTAGGTATCTAAAGATATAACGATGTCAACGTATCATGAACATGTGTTCATTAACAGCCCTAATTCAGACAACTTAAAAATACACAAAGCCTATCAGCAACAACCCAAAGGACTCTAAATTGGTACTGGCACTGCAGAGACTGATAATTAATTTTATTGTTCTGGGCATGAAAATGGTTATAGTACAACAACAATGTTATTACCTATTTAGGCATCCATATGCTGACCATGACAATTTATAAAGGTTTATAAATAACAAATTTAAGACTGCTTTTGGGTTCTGTGTGAAATCAGAAACTTATGAAGCCTCAAGAATTCATATATGCAGAGAGTTAGGACCCCTGTATCTGAAGAAAGCTTCATTTGTTAGCCCGTTAGCCAGAGTATTGGAAGGAGGCTTACTTGGAGAATATGATAGCTCATTGCAGAATTCAAACTGACCTCTGCTCATAGGGTAGGCATTCCAAAGCTGATGATTACAGAGTCCGGGAAGGGATGTGTACCAGGAGGGGCACTTGAGCATTCCACTTGGACAGATTGATAAAGCAAAGGATGTAGGATAGAGGCAGTTGAGTTTGTGACAGCTTGAAAACTTAGTGCCAACTTCTCTATGTCTTCTAGTTTCAGAGAGGAAGAGGGTGATAGAGGGAAGGAGAAAGAGAAAGAAGTTTTGACAAAATTCCTTGACTTTTAGAACACTGAATAGGGAAAGTCACTTACTAAGTGGAGCATACATTACCCAGAGGTCTCAGAACTCACAGTTCATCTAAGACAATGAGAGACAGGAGTCTTGACTGTCTTCTCCTACATACGTGGGATGCCAAAACATTTTGAGTAAAAAAGATAACAGTCTTAGCAGAATCTTCTAAGCAGAATCAAAAATACTTCAGATAGGCTGCCTTCTTCCAGTGTGAGAAATGCAGTGACTGCCCACTTTTCAAGCAATGTGTGTTTTCTGTGCAGGTAAAACCAGCAAGCAGTTGGAGTCTTGCTTTGATTGGCATATTGGCTTTTATTATTGATTGGCTCAAAATTGAACAGTGGATTTCCTCCTTCCCATTTATGTCTCAGTAGATTTCCTGCCTTGACTCAACCTCTGTGATCAACTTTTATCTTATCATTTATCTGTCTGATATCCTCACTATCTGTTTTATAACATTTTAAACAGAAATGTCTAAGTGCTGTTTGTGTGAAATGCAATCTATTCAGCTGTGAAGGGTCTCTTGTGATTTCTCAAGTTGTTTGCACATTTAGTTGATACTGAGCTTCTAGAACAGAAGTCTGGGAATTAACAACGAATGAGACCACTGAACAAAGGTTTTCTTCCTGGCCAAGCCTGTCTTCAGGGGCCAAGCAAAATGATGAATGAGAATGGAAAATTGATGAGTATAGCCAAACAGGTTAATTTTATTAATTTCAGACTTGACTCAGCTCAAAGACAATATAATAATCTATAAAAAAAAAACCAGAATACTGGCTACCATTTCTTTTCTCATTTTAAGAGCAAAATGTGTTATACTAATCAGGAGCCCATAACTTGGCCTTGTAAGCAGTTCAGGGGGAAAAAATGCTGTGTGAAATCTGCTTGGAGTTGGAAACCTTTAAGAGAGTTTTTCTCCCTGTTGCTCATGAGGTGTTTTTTCCATGTGTTGAATTTCATTTGGGTTGTTCAGAAGAGAACATGGGAATTTTGCTCTGCTTCTGGAACCTGTAATTGAGGAGGAGGGGTCAGGATGCAATCCAACCACGTTAAATACTAAGGATCCAAGTATAAAGGACACTCTGCTGTACGGTAGTTCTCTGGCGGTGCATGTGAGCTCACAGTGTAGTCAATGTTTCCCCTCACTTACACTAATTTACCTGGCAAGAATTATTGGGTGGTAGATGGGAATGGGGGGAAAAATGGAAATGACTAACAAAATGACCTCCCTCTCTCCCCTGTCCAGTTTCTCTCTCTCATCAACAATACTAGGAATTTCTAGGTCAAAGACCATTGTGATCTCTTCATAGCTCAAAGCAAATGAATTTTGGTTTTCAGTGCAGCCAGGAAAGTAACTTAGAAACTTTGTCAATATTGATAGTTGCTTTGTTTCCCCTCAGTTGAACAATCATTTCATCGACCCCTTTTGTTGAACTATGTGGACATTTCTTTCAAATTAGTCAAAGGGAGCACATGGCTTTACAGTGATTTCCATGGGAGGTTTAAGGGAAAATTTACTACCTCATCACCTGTGTCTAGACAAATTTATTAGGCACTTGCTGGTGGCAAGAAGTACCTGTTTATGGAGCAGATCTCTAGGCTGCTTACATGGGAACTTTCATAAATTACCTCAAGTGCTTTAGAATTTAAGCTTAAACAGGGATTAGGCATTCATAAATTGAATCAAGTGGTCATAGACTAAAAGGGAAGAAAAATGTCCTGTAATGCGCCTCTGGTGCTCTCCACTTCCTTGCCTAGCTTTAGGAACATGCTTGACTATAAGGACGGACATAAAGTCTGACCCTCCAGTGCCAGAAACTTCTACTTTACATCTTGGCTAACCAGGGAGGATAATCAGCACCTTTTCTCTCTTTAAAACGACTGGGTACATTTCCAAAGTGTTGAAAGGGAAGTATACAGAGCTTACGGCTTGAGCAGTCTCAATTCCCTGGCGTCTGCAACAGTTTTAAAATGTAAGTTGTTTTCAGCTGTCAGAGGAAAGCGCCTTGGTCAATTGAATGAGCTACCTGCTTGAGTCGTTAGTACTTTCTAGCCACTAAATGAAACCCTGAACCCCATTCTTCAAAAAGTAAGACATTAACATTACTCATGGTAATGTTCATCTTTAATTTTACAGTTTAATGTTACTTTTACCAAATGCAAAGCTTTGCTTTCCATTTGGGTAAGAAGAAAACCCCATATAAAGACTCAGGTTTGATCCTCTGGCAGTTAACTTACGCCTAGGTTCCAAATGTGCTCTGCCTGTGTTCACACTAAACTTGGAGTGTGCATCCTGATTCCCTTATTTCTCTTCCTTGAAAAAACAAGATTCTCCTTGCTCTGAACACTTCTTAAAACCATGGCTGCTCTGCTGTTTCTTCTAAGTAGCATTAAAACTTTCATGTCCCAGCTTCACCTGGAAATGCCCTTCTCTTTGGACATTTTCCAGCCTCTGAGATCTAGCCCTGAGAGACTATTCTTGGGGATATAGTGGATACAGCCAGAAATCAAATTAAAAAAAAAAAATCCTGAGTGTATCTTTTTCCGCAATATCTTATCTCTTAGAAATCTGCTTCTCAGCTATGTCATAGAATTAGAAGGGAAGGATTGGAAAACAACTTAAATGCAGTCTCTGCAGGAAAGTAAAGCCAAATGGACTTTTTTGTCTTCAAGCCCCTCCTCTCTAGGGGACTCACACTCACACTACTGAGGATGGTGATGCTGAGATGCTGTGGCTTTAGGTGTTTATCAATTGTGAGTTTTTCACACTGTCCAGGCTACCAACTGCCAGTCGTCAGTAGTAATAGACCCAGGGTTACAATTTTCTGGCGTCTCCTTTCCTGCTAGCCTTCTCTTTACCTCAGTGTCCTATCATTGCTCCCTTATCCAGGTTCTTAGGTTGAAAGGCCATTCTGAGCAACTGGAAAGTGGAACCAGCAACTGCTCTGCTGATGTTGTTGGAAACCATAGATCCCATTCCTCGGGTGCTTGGGGATCATAACCAAAGGTGACAATTGCAGGTTTCCAGGAGCTTCCTACATGCAGAGATAAGTCATTTCTTCCTCTCTGATTCTGGTCATTGGTTATGAGGCATTGCACTAAAATTTCATAGGAACATTTCAGTCTGTATGCTGCTAATCACAGCTGCCAGTAGCTGTTCGTCATGGTGGAGTCCTCATGGACCAAGTAAAGTACAAACCCTTACAGGCAACATTTTATTCAGTGTTTATGGAAGCCCTTGGATTTGACTTTAAGATAAAGAAATTTGTATTGGAGATGAAGAAATGGCTTGAGAGTCTAGAGAGAGTATAAGGACCTTGTCTTTGGTGTGGTATAGATGAGCCGTGGGGAGGAGACCCAACCATGGTTCCAGTCCCTGTCTGTAACACATCTTGTAGTCCCCTCAGCTGTCCAACTTATCCAGCATGGATAAGGCATGAGCGTCCTTTTTTTCCTGTCACTTGTTTGTATAGTGACTGTGAAAAGCAGGCATTGCTCTTTTCAGTGGCAGAATGTTTTAGTCGCACTGTTCCTATCTTAGGGAAGGATGGTCCAGGCTATCTGCAAATGCTTATGAACTGCTATATCCACATTTGCCTTAAGTAAGAAACAAGATAGAACGCCTTCTTCTTCTTCCCCCTTGAACATATGACAATACTTGTATTGGAAGAGATGCTAGGACAGATGGCATCTTAAAATAGTTTTAGCAAACATGTTCAATGAATTAAAATCATAGACAGCCTCATGCCAAGCAGATTTCCAGAGACATGATGAAAACAACAGCTTAATATTCAGACTTCGGTACTTAGCTCTCCAACTAAATTGACTAGCTGTTTTGCTGTTTGCTTTCCCTTCTTCCTCTTCCTTATGGGTAAATGTTTGCTTCTGGAACTGAACTTTTGCTGGTGAAGTTATTTGTTCATGCTCTCTTTTAGCCTTGCTGTTTGTCCCCGCTAATGATACTATCTGAAAGCTCTTATCCACATGGCAGTCCATCATGCCTAGTTAGAACGCAGTTTTAAAACTCAACAATTTGAAGATTGTTCAAATCAACAACGAACTTTTGATACTGAATATTTGAGGCAATGGCAATAGGGCTTTGTAAAATATGAAACAATGTTTTTAAACTGAAGTAATGTACATTTGTAACTATATCTTGCTTTAATGGATCACTGAGAATGTTGCGTAAATAAATCATCAGTGCTCTGTCCAGATGCTAAACAGATGATGGTCTTTTGCTTATGTTCTCTTAGGTATAGAGGCTTTGGGAATGACCAATTCCTCTCTAATCTCTGTGTCAGCCTTGGTCTTATGGAGTCTGAATAGGCCACTTGAGGAGCTTTCCCCTGGGCATTTATCTTAGCAGTTTCTGGCTCCCTGTTACAGATGAGAAGTAACCTCTTTTTCAGATGGAACAATGAAGTGTCCCAGTGTCCCTTACAGGCAAAACCCCCTTGTTCTATAGTTCTTAACTGGACGAGAAACCACACATAAATAAAAATATCAGCTCTGTTGATAGCCATCTAAAGTGTGTGTGGGGGGGTATTTATTATATTCTTCCCATATACTTCGACCCACCCTTCATTTTTTCCAGATTTCCTTTGACTACTCTATCAAAGTTGCCATTAGCCCTACATCTCCATTCAGCTGTATTTGTCTACTCAGCTCCCATCTGTACCTGAAATTATATATTTAATTTAACGTGTCCTCCCCCTCCTCTACATATTTCAAGAGAGCTGGATGCTTTTATACTGCTCTGTGCTTTAACCCCAGAGTATAGATCAATGCCTGGCACGTAAGCTGCAAGCTAGTAGTAATTGTTGACCAAATGAGTCAATTATTTACAGACACTCGCTGTGAAAAAGCAAAGAGTGGGGATATTAAAGATCACAAATGTAGCTGCAAATAAATTGTTGAGAGAATTCTAACTGAAGAAGCCTAGCAGTCTGTATGGTCATTCTACCTAATGCTTTTATAATTAATTATTCTGTAATTGAGATTTAGCTTTCTCCTCATTTTATGTGATTAGTTTCCCTAGAGCCAATTTTTCATGTCAAGTGTACAATGACTTCAGATGACAGAGAGCACTGAGCTGTAAGGAAGTAAGGGAAGCTCAAATGTTGGATGCAGGAAAAAGACATAGGAAAATCCCAATGTTTTATGCAGTTAGCCGTTGCAGGCTTATCAAGGAACAGCAGCCTATCATTAGGTTTGTTTCACTATTATAGACAGTCAGGTACAGCATTCTTTTGAATGCTGTTTGGAGTATCAGAACCAACAACTGAGAGTTTTTCATTTTGAGTAGCAATTTATCCATTCATAGCTTAAAGATTTTTTTCCATATTTTTGTTGTCCTATTTTGTATTTACATTTCTTGAGCTCACTGAATTGCTCAAAAAATATTTAAGTGCCTTCATATCGAATTTTTAATTGAAATAATTGTCTTTGATAGAAAATCTAGCATTCACCATTAAGATGGAAAACAGAAATCTTTGGCTTAGTTGTTAGGCCTGGAAATGTTTGGGTGAAAATGCTGTACACTTAGTAAACAATAGAGATATGCATTCCATCAGATGCATTTGGGTCTTGAGGAATTATGGACCTATGTGTTGACAAAGTAATGAATGTAGCCTCTTCAAGGAAACCACTAAAATTTTAAATGATAGAAGGACCCAACTTGGCTGTGGGTAGATGCCAGGATTCACAGGTGCCATTGATGAAAGGGCTGTGTAATTACCCACCTCAAAAGTCAATTATCAAAAAAAGATCAATTATCAATTTATAATTCCTAGTTGATTCCAGTGTATTTATGTTTTTAAATTATGTCTATTTAACCCTTAAAGAAATGAATGTTTACATAATTCGAAGTTATCATTCAAAACAAAGAGGGGAAGCAAGAGAGGGAAGAAGGAAGAGGGGAGAAAGAAAAAGAACCTAGTATTTCTGATTTTTCAATGTAAGATCAAAATCATTAGAGTAATGAATTTTCCTTTCTTTGTTTTGCTGTTTTCCTCTCCTTAAACTTCTCCTGGGATATATGTAAAGCCCCGGAGTATTGGCATAGCTATGTAGAGATGGAGCTGGCACTTGCTTGCTATGAACTAATTACAGAAGTAGCTCCTGCCTCTTCACTGCTGTTTGTCTTTTCGCACTTCTTTCTATCTGTGCCTTGGAGTGGAGCTGACTTCCCCAATCCAAGAGTGCACTGGTGATAGAACTTTTCCCAAAACCCAGTTCCCACCACCTCTGTGCCCATCTTCATGTAGTATATAACACAATGCTATCACGGCCTTCTTCAATTCTAAAATTACTCAACACTGACAATGAGGATGCTTTTGTATATTTTCTCAATGATGATAGGATGAGTGCACACAGATGAGAACCAAGAAAGAGAGTGAAAAGTAGGAGAGTGTTATCACCCAGAATTCCAGTGGATAGCATGACGGTTTATCCCATCAGTAGACATGTCAAGCTTTCATTCCATGCAAAGCATTATAACAGATGCTGTGACTATGAAGATGGACATGTTCTACTCCCACACTCCTTAGGAAACCATGCTCCCTGATGGCTTTCCTCCTAAAGATGATCCAGTGGAGCCCATAGGCACATTATCTTGGAAGAGTAAGACTTTTAAGGATATCATGGTTCGGTGACTTTTGCACAAAACAGAATGCTTATTTGGGATGATTTAGCTAGTAATGTTTCCATATTCTCCAGTTTTCAACCTCTCGGGGATATAACTCGAGAATGAATTTCCTCTTTCCCATGATTTGCTGTATGTGGTTTTAAATTTTCTAAGTATATTACCATCATTAAATGAGGTTAAAAATATGATTCAAATGCTAGAGAGGAAGGAATAGAGTTTGTCTCAAATAGCTGATGATGTTTCCACCATCAAAAATAAAACTCCCCCCTTGCTCACTAATGGCAGTATGACCAATAAATTCAATTAGTTCATGTCTATTGCAAAGGATAGATTCATAGACTAAAGCTTTAGAGCTGTAAAATTAGAGATTATCTAGACAGCCAAATCAGTAGACACTTGGAGCATGTCTTCCCTCTAATCATTGAATAATGGGACTCTGGCATTCACTTGTAATGACATATTGGAATTCGGGTAAATGGAAGTATGATTGAAATGCCCTATTCGCGTGTCTTTTGACATTTCCCGTTCACAGCAGTGTAAAGCCAAGAAGTCAATTTTTAAAACCTTTTAGTAGCCACATAAAAGTAATAATTTTGACTACTGAGATGTTTGAACTGTGAGGTTATGAGACACTAATAATATGAATGTAATTATGGATATAATAGAAGCAGTTGTCGCTGGATTGTGTAAGGCTCCTTTCAGTCACATTAGCTATATTACCAAATAATTAAAACAGAGTTTGAGGCAAGCTTTGCAAGAATGATTCCCAGATGTGAGCTAATTCTGGTCATTACACTAGAGATAAGCCAATGCCTTACCAAGCTGAAGAAAAGCATGTACTTTGATGGAACCTTCCAGAAGTCAATGTTATTTGCGTTTCTTCATTTTCCCCACAAACTATTTGAAAGGCAGACTATGAATCCTTTGTCATCCATAATATGTTACAGCTTTTTGGACTGTGTTAGAAATGCTTTTCAAGGCTTGCTGGGATAAAGTGGCCATCATAACATCTTTACCACAAAGAACATCTGCCTACCAGCTCTACTTTCTTTGACCATTTGTGGGGGTGTTTTAGGGAGTGATATTTTTTCCTGTCTTGACAGGCTTCTGTGCTTCAGACCAGAGTACAAAGATAACAACTCTCTCTCTCTCTCTCTCTCTCTCTCTCTCTCTCTCTCTCTCTCTCTCTCTCTCTCTCTCTCTCCTGTGTGTGTGTGTGTGTGTGTGTGTGTGTGCTAACACTTCAAGTATAGCCTGTGGGAATGTGATGTTCTAATTCTCCAAGCAGTTAGAAAGTTGTTGTACTTCCACATAGGTAGCCAAGGTGATTTCCTTTATTTCTTTTCTAATTAAAATTTTGATTCCCAGAAATTATTTACATTTTAAGTGAAATATACCATATATACAATATACCATTTGGCATGGTACATGAAAACAATGAGCACCCCATTCCAACAGCCCTGTTCATCTTATTTATAGAATACTCTAGAACAAAGAAATACTTTATGTTTTTTCACCTAAAATAGAACTGGAAGCCCTTTAAAGACAGGGAAGCCGAATTTGAGATGCATTCCTTCTGACATATGCTCTGGTGATATTTTTATTACACCAGGAGTAGAAGTGTTTTGTATGTCCAGTTTCCTCTCAGCCTCTGAATATTAAACATTATCATGCATGTAGTGTGTAGACTACATAGATATTTTATTGTCACCTCTTTAACCAGCAGTGGTATTTGATGTTTAAAAATACAATAAGTATGTTTAAATTTTGTTCAAATGACTGGATGTTTTATCTTTCACTCTATGTATTTTAACAGTTGAGACACAACTTGAAAGTTAACTCCCTGACATTTTTGTGTTACTTAAAAAGAGAATCATAGAAACACTGTTTATTAAATAGATAGCTTTGTATTTGATATGAGGTCTTTGCTCATTCCAGGAAAAACAAGCTGTATGTCAGTGGCATTTTGTGGAACATTGTGGTATAGGGTCTTGGCAGTTGCTAGTATTTATTATCTAGATTTTGTTTTTAATTTGAGACAGTATTTCACTATGTAGCTCTGCCTGGCCTAGAAGACATGGTGTAGGCCTTGAACTGAAGAAATACACCTGCCTCTGCCTTCCCAGTGCTGAAATAAAAGTTGTTTTCCACTCCACCTGGCTACTGTGAGGATGTTGAATATGTGGTATGGAAATAGGCATCCTCCTTATACCAGTTGACTTAAAACGTGAGCTACCATTAGAAGGGGTGTAAATGTTTACTAATAGAGTAGTGCCCCCACTCCTTTACTGATAATAGTAGTGTCCTCAGCCTGACTCCCATGCTAGTGATCAGTTAGTTCTAGTAAAAACTAAACAAGCACTGTAGCAATGAACTACAGATTTAGCTGTATTTTATCTTTTATTTTGAAACAAAGTCTCACTAAGTTACACAGGCTGGCCTTGACCTTGAGATGTTCCTACGTCCCAGACAATTGGGGTCAACAGTCCTGATCCATCAGATCCTAGTTCACAGTATTTGAGACAGCAAGATGAACCAGCAGGATAAGGTGCTTGCTACTGAACCTCACAATCTGAGTGCAACCCCAGGTCCCCCTGGTGGAGGAAGAGAACTGAGTTTGGAAAGTTGTGCTCTGACTGCCACACTTGCGCCCTTCCTTAATTCATTACTTAGCTACACTAAGTAAGTAAAATGAATGGAAACAAAGTAGCCATTTTCTAAACCCGTTTTCACTCATCAGTTTGGGGATATTATATAAGAGTTGCAACCATTTAATGCCCCAGCAGGCAACACAAATACAGTGCCCATGTCAGCCTAGAACAAATTTATCACAAAAAATGTTTAATTCAAACAAGTAGAAAAACAGCCTGAATCACATGTGAATCTACCAGCATGTGAAGAGTCAGCAGAGTCAGATCAGCTGAGGGACTGAGAACGGGCGGACATGGACCAGGCCATAGGTAGATGTTTCATAGGAGAGTTATTTCAGAACCATGGGATTAGGAAAGCTCTCGGGGAAACTGGTGACATTTTGAGTGTGTCTGCAGTGATAGCTCTGGAAAAAGCAGCACTTGGTTCAATCCTTGACGCCTGCTCTACACTTAGAGCCTCAGCTTTGTTTCTTGTGATAAAACACCTAACGAACTGACTTACAATAATATCCCAGTGAGACCTTTCTGGCATAGTAGTTCAGAGGTCTACTGACCCATTTCTGTTACCAATTATGCTCTAATAAGAAAAAACCAATAGAGCAATGCAACGACTCCCACTTTATCTCACCATTAATTATGGATAAAATATGCCTCACTTGGCCCCTATATTTTAAACCTCCAGCTCCTTCACTTATATCTTTCCACATAATGTATTTAGTGTAGTGATTCTGAATCTTGGACAGTAATTAATATCTGAGATACTGACATAATAAAGACTCAGTCTCAGGACACCTAATCAGACCTGTGCAAAAAAATTTAAAAGAAGCCATCTTTCGGTGCCTTTCCAGACAGTTAATGGGTATCAACAACAGAAGTACATCTATAGGGTGTTACCTGCTAGTATTTAGCTTTTCAACAAAGAAATAAGGTTTATACCTTGCCACACTTTTTAAATATGTAAAACATGTATTGTTTTTCATTATATAAATTAACTTTAAAATATAGCATATTGTATCTGCATTGATAAGGAAGAGAACTTTTCTAGTGTTTGATAGTGTGTGTGTGTGTGTGTGTGTGTGTGTGTGTGTGTGTGTGTGTGTGTGTTGCTTGCTGGTTTTGCCACTTGTTTTTGTTATTGATTACTGGGAGAGTCTGATAAACCATTTCTCTGATCTTTAGCTCAGACTCTGACCCACAGCTTGTTGCCAAGCATCCTCCCTTGCAAGGGAGAATTACTGTAGGATCTTTGTGCTTACATGGGGATCAAAACCAGAAGGTCATTGAATGTGTATGGTGAGATCATGAGAGGTAGTGCTGAATTCCCTGTAGACTGCTTCACTGCAAAGCCAGACAAAAAGGAGGGAGAGGTAAGTAAATGGAAGGCACAGAGGTGGCACTAAGGGCTGTCTTTAAAAGGATGGCATAGAAGCCAGGTCACCAAAGACCAGTAGTTGCTAAGATACCACAGGTAGTCTAGACAGAATGCTGTTAACCTTGTTTAGTTGTGTCTAGAACATCACATTTTACTCTGACTGTATACCTCCAGCACTTTTGTATTCAGACTGTATTTGCTTACACATCTCTTTCTATCTCTTTTCACACTCTCTAAATCCCATTTTGGAGTTTTGTGTCTCTTCATTTCACATCTTCTCTCTCTGCTTATTTGATTGTGGAGAAAAGTTGAGGCTAACAATAGATTAAAAACATGTTTTTTCTTCTGTAGTGGTTGAATACTTAGCATTGCCAGTGAGCAGCTTTTTTTTGTTTTGTTTTTAATGTCATGAAGACCCAGACAGGCCGCAACAAAGGGCAGTAATCAGCAGCATGCAACATCTTCTGTCTGTCTGGTTCCAGCTGTAAACCAGGATGTTTGTGCTGACCTCATGGGGGAAGGCTGGCTGCATAGCAAATCTGGCCAACTCTAACCTAAACCAAATGAGTTTGTATACAGTGTAGCAGCTGTAACCCAGTATACCAGATGATAGCCTTGCTCAGAAGATGCTCCTGGGCAATGATGAACTCTTGTCTTCCAAAGCAGACTCTCTCTCTCTCTCTCTCTCTCTCTCTCTCTCTCTCTCTCTCTCTCTCTCTCTCTCTCTCTCTCTCTCTCTCACACACCCACACCCACACACACACACACACACACACACACACACACACACACACACACACACACACACACGGCCTCTTATAGCTCTTTTAGCGTCTCATCTCCTATCGTCAGCCATGAAGTTTTCTGATTCTTGAATAGCTCGATGATTTTAAGTGATATTTTCTCATCTGCATTAAATTGGTCAATGGGGTATTTTCAGTGCAAGTCACTTATCTCTGCTCCTTCTTTCTGTGTCTGCTCCTTTGGTCAAATTTCAGGCAGCCCCTCTCACAAAGTCAGTTCCTAATATTATCACTTTTGTATGGTCATGCAAGGAAATCCCACTACTGCTGCATAATGGTCTCAACTGTGGTCTTTTTAAAGCTCCCAGTAAATTTCAAAACTGTATGTTCTTACCAAGTCTCCATTAACAAGTGGCCACAGACTTCAACAGCTTCATTTATATTGTTGCAGTTTCTATTGGAGTCTCATCAATGGAGTTAAAAATTCATTTATTTGGTTAATTTCTCTACTCTGGCTACTGTGTTTTCTGCATCTCATGCCGAAGGACAATTAGCAAATATAAGATTCCTGCATTAGGAATCCTCAGTAGAGACACTTTTTAAAATATTTGTGTTTAAAAATGTCAAGATGGACCCTTTCTACAAAGGTGTTTGGGTTTGTCATTGTTGACTGTTTTCAACTTTTGACTTTTCTATCTACTTCCAACCTTATTGAAAAGAACCATTCCTTCTAATCCTCATTAATACAAATCCGGGGGAGAGAACTTGTAAGTTGCATAGGGAAGTGACATAACATGAGAAGATAGCTTTGGGCTCTTTGTATTTGTTCACTCACTCAACAAATACTTTATTTTCATGTAGATGGTATAGAATGCTTTATATGTTTTACATATACAGAGTGCTTGAAATCACCCTGTTTTACATATAGAGTTTTTTTGTTTGGGGTTTTTTTTTTTTGTTTTTGTTTTTGTTTTTGTTTTTACAGTTGACATGCCATACCTCTCACCAAATGCTTCATTTAAACCAGAAACTCTTGGGTACTTTAGAATGTTCTGGAACCACTATCTTTCACTTACCATTAGTGTAGATAGTGATGCCTTTATAGGAAATCCTATTGTGCTCATAAGCAAACAGCCTCTTGCCAAGGTCTCTGCCTCTGTTCTATTTATTAGTGTGACTGTTTCCATGACCTTGGGTGTTTTCAGAAGTGGGTTTCCCCCTTACTTAGTGAGCAGAAATTCACATCAGTAGAATTTTAGAGATAAAAGTCATCAACAGTGCACATGAGTGTAGATGAGTCTCCTAAACATTGAGGGAGAGAACAATAGGCAGAGAGGACATTCTTCCTGGCTTCACTCATATAAAGGTAACAAGGCAAATCCCCCTGCTGTTCTGTCATTCCTGGTGTGGTCACCTTCATGGCATGCATGGGAGGGGAGACAGTGGTTGAAACAGGACAAGAAGGGGGTGCTTTCAGTTTGTAAAGGCTCATTAAATTGTCCAGTTATCACATATACTTGCCAACAAAGCACTTAACCTAACAGTTAAAATTGAGGAGGGAAACAGACAGCTGCCTTGGTAAAACAGAATTCATGAGAGGAGCCAAATATAAAAGTGGCATGAAGAAGCCATTGTGAAATCCATAGGTCTGCAGCAAGCTCTTCATTTCAGAGCTCAGTGCTGCCTGGAGGCTGTGAATAGCAGAAAAATCTCACAGCTGCTTCTTGCCTGTGCTTACTATGACATGACACATGAGCAGCCATCATGCCCAGGCCCCAGGTATGGCACAAGGTGTGGGGTTATGCTGGTAGCCAGACTAATCAACCAGACCCTGAGTTCATGGAGTTTAGAATCCCTGCTTTCAAACTGGCCCTTTTACATGACCTGCATGTTGCATTTCTTAATTTGAGTGATTCTTATTTCAGAAAACCACGTATTTCCTTTTCATTAAGGCACAGACTCTTGTTTCATATTTCCTGGATTCAGGCAGGGAAGTGTGTTCAGAGAATTGAGCATCCTCTAAGGTGTTTTGTGAGATGCTCAGGCCTTGCAGAGGGCTTGGATAAGAACACAGGGAATACTTGCCAGGGCTCCTCTGGGCTGCAGGGCTACAGTGCCATCATTTCTGGGTGGGTAGGCTCATTTTCTTCACTTGGCTGCCAGGTTTGTCATTTGATAGGACTCTCATCTGCATGTCAATGAGGCTTGAAGCCCATGGAAAGAATTAACTGGCCTGAGATGTTTATGAAACTTTTCAGCAAATGCAATTGAAAGGAAAGTAGCTCTGACTGAGCTGATTGTCTTGGAGCAGCTTTACAGTGAAGTAATCAGACTAATATTTAATGACTCCAGTTACATGATATTTTCAATGATCAGCCTGGTAGGAGTTTCGACATGAGTAGAAAAACCCAACTAATCAAAAACAGTGAATGAAACAACTCCTTTAAAGCCCATCAAGTGGCCTTTTATTCATTTTTATACTTTTTCATTTATGGTAAAGCACAGTGCAAATTTAGGCTTCCTCCCTATGGGGACCCAGTGTTTGTTTGTTTGTTTGTTTTTGGAGACAGGATTTCTCTGTAGCTTTGGAGGAACCCTGTTTTTTGATTGCATTTTTAAACAAACAATATTAATCTCCAGTTGTGTTTCTTTTCTTTGAGGAGTAATTAAAGAAAACATGTTTGTTTTTCTAGGCATCGTTCCTAAATCTGCAAGTGCCAAGATATAAATTCTGGCTTTATGTTCCAAAAGGATGTTTAGGCTTTGAGGTCACATGATCTTTAAGTAGCAAGTAATTCATGTGTGAGAGCATGTGTGTGTGTGTGCTCTTTGTTCTAGAGCTTAGCTTCATTTTACAGGCATTTTTAGAGAGGTGAGCAAATTCTATGCGAAAACATCCCTTTCTTGTCCACAGGTTATATAAACAAAGATTCAAAAACCCGAACTGAAATTCAAAACATTGCTTCAAGGATCTAAACAAAAAGTTAATGCCCCTCAGAAATGTGTGTGTTTCCTTTTTCTCGTGTAAATATCCTTCACATATAAGGTGACTCTCCCATCCAAGAAAAACTTTATGAGATAGCTTTATGCACAGTTTTCTAGACTGAAATATCTTATAGTCTTATCTGATCCTCTGCTATTTTCCTTTGGAGTGATGGTGAAGCAACTCTCTCAATATTGGTACACAGTGAGACACCACCTTATGGTGCTATGACATTATAAACTCAGTGTATGAAACAACGATTATGTCTAGTCAAAATGACCCTTGAAAGCCTATTAAATTGCCCATAAAATCCACCTCAATATAAACTCTAGGCTGCCAGGGTTTCCTGTAAAATTGGAAAATCACTGCCTTTAGTATCTGATGAGGTAGGACTACATCATAGTGAGAAATACATTTCTTTAAATGCCAGGAAAGCCCCCAGCGTGGGAACAACCCCATACCATGAAATAAATAGGAACCAAACAGGGAAATAAACAGTTATCTTGCTGTTAAGTTGCTCAGGTTCATTACTTGACGCTGAGGGGGATGATAAACAGAGCATCCTGTATCACATCACTGGCCTTTTTCCCCTTGCTCCACAAGGTTATTTCAAGTTAAATGCATACATGTAGTGACACCATTGCATGTGAACTCCTGGGGAGCTTTTCTACCAGTGAACATGTCAGGAAATGCTTTGTTGAATCTAGGGTTTAAAAGCAAGGAAACAATACTCACAATGAAAAAAAAAAAGTTGTGGGTTGCAGCCCAGCTCTCCTGTTGCTGCATCTCTTAATGTCTTAGGTAACGTTATACAAGAACACTTTGCGGGTTGATACCACTAACAAGTGTGTAGATGATGTAGATGGTGTTTAACCCTACACTGAAGTACCCCTTGGCGGCCATGAGTGTTGCAAGAATGGTTGTCTTTCCTTTGTGTGATGGCTTGAATGAGATGCCCCCCATAATCCAGGCATTTGAGTAATTGGTTCCCAGTTGGTGGTTGTTTGGGGATGCTTAGGAGGTGTGGCCTTCCTGGAGGAAGTCTGTCCCTCAGAGGCAGGCTTTGGGTGTGGCCTTCCTGGAGGAAGTCTGTCCCTCAGAGACAGGCTTTGGGTGCCTTCTGTTTATGGTTGTGAAAGGTGAGCCCTCAGCCCTCAGCTCCCAACTCCAATTACCATGCCAGCCAGCCTGCCTTCTGCCACACAGCTGTGCTGTGATGCTGATGGACTCTCATCCTTCTGGAAGCATAAGCTGGAAATAAACCCTTCTTTCTGCAAGTTGCCAGTTACTGTGTTTTTATCAGAGCAATGAAAAAGTAACTATGATACTTTTATTAAGAGTCATCACAGATGTATGTTTCATGTTAAAGCAATTCCTTTTGATCAGACTGAGGAAAGTGGGACCACTCACCATTGTATTCACATGCACACAACACACACAGACACACACACACACAACACAACACAACACACACACATACATACACAAACACACACACACACTTACTTTCTAGGGCTTTTCTGCTTTAAACACTTCTAGGACTTTGGACACATTTTTCTTTTTTCGATTCCAGGGCCAGTATCTCCCTAGTTATCTGGTTGGGGGAGATGTGCTGTTCAGCTGACCTTGAGGTCACCCTCAGCTACATTCTTCCTCGTAAGAAAATATATGCACAGCATGCATCATCATGATACATTCAGAGTTGGAACACGGTTACTGCCCTGCCAAGTAACTGGAGCATCAGGCCTGGCCCAGTGTGGTACCCTTCTAACTGTCCATTGTTTCTACCTTTCCTCTCTTGCAGTTTGGTCTTCTACCTCTCTCCAGGGACTGATCTTATGCAGTGTAAGCTATTTCAGTGAAAGCCATCTCAGTGTAAGCCATCTCAGCATTCTTTCACTGGGAATCATTCTTTTGGTTCTTATACTTCTGAGTAAATCCCCAATCTTTTGTTATATGGGGCCCTGGAGACTCATACATTAGCTCTCCTCTCTGACATTTCCCCCATTCCTCCCTCTGGCATGTGTCAGGTCCGTTTTGCTCCTCTGAGCTCACTCCCACCTTGGGACTTTGGCCCTTCCAGTGCCCTCTGCCTGGAAACTTCTTCCCCTGTATTTATTTAAATTTGAAACAAGCTAGTTTACATGTCAATCCCAGTCCCTACACCTTCCTTTTCTCCCCTGTCTCCTACCCCACCAACCCCCATACCTTTATGCTCTCCAGGGATGGTGAGGCCTTCCATGGGGAATCTTCAAAATCTGTCATGTCATTTGGAACAGGGCTAGGCCCTCCCCCATGTGTCTAGGCTGAGAGAGTATCCCTCTATGTGGAATGGACTCCCAAAGTCTATTTGTATACTAGGGATAAACACTCATCCCCTACCAGAGCCCCCATAGACTGCCCAGTCCTCCCAACTGACACCCACGTACAGGGGTCTGGGTGGGTCCTACTATGCTGGTTTCCCAGCTATTAGACTGGGGTCCATGTTCTTTGTTGTTAATTAGATCTCTTGTAGGAATGCCTCATTTGACTGACCCTATTTAAATGGACACAACTTCTCCCCTTGTCCTACTATACACCTCCACCCTTATTTTACAAGCCTGAAAAGATTTTATGCACTTACTAGTGTCTGACTAATCCATGTGCTGTGTTGCTCAAGATTGGCCATGGGTCACATGATGCAACTTAAAAGTTAAAGGTAACAGATTAAAATGGAACTAGATGTAAGTTCATTTCCCAAGCTGCTAGCCCACACTTCAAGGTGCTTGGTAGTTACACATGGCCAGTTGCCACTCTATTGGACAGAACAGGGTATTTCAATAAGACAGAAAACTGTGTTAGGTTCACAGAAATGAGTTTCTGAGGACAAGGAGCCCATTTGGCTTGCTTACTCCTGAGAGCCCAATGGTTACATCTGATATGCTCAGCTGATGTATCATGAAGAAGAATGTGAAAGAATAGGGGTCTCATTCATAGTTTTCCAGAGCTCTTACCCTCATATCTTCCTTCAATCTTTCCAGGTCATTAAGTAGGCTACAACTTCAGGATTAGAGAAATTAAAATTTGCTTCTCAATATGTAACAAGAAACTTGGAGAATATGTGATCATTGCATTGGAAATCTCATCTAATGCCATATTTCACCTAGCCTTCTTACAGCCTTATTCTGGGGAACACATCTTCCAGATAAACTCTTAAAAACACATCTAGGAGAAAGGTACATTTTCCTCCAAGTATCTGTTTAGCCTGATAGACCATTTTTCTTTCTTTATCTCTGTAATATATGTATTTTTTGCTGGCATCCACAAAGGAATACAGAGTACTTTTCCTGTGTGTTATTAGTGCAGTTTTTCTGCATATGCCTTGAAAAAAAATCATACTTTAAAAATGGTTTATTAATTCTTTGAGAATTTCACACAATGCATTTTGATCATATCCCTGGATTCCTCCTGGGTCTCCCGCAGCTCTTCAGTTCCTCTCAACTTCTTAATCATACATTTTAAAATTGCCCTTCACAGTTCATGAGCTTGCAGCATCTTGTACCATAGAGGACTGGTGGGATCTGCTGCTGTGTGGGGATTGTTGCTGAGTGTTGATTGAAAACAGTGCTTGCTCTCTGGCATGCTTCAGAACTAATACCCTTGAACTTTTGAACTCAGAGAAACTTCTGGATATATGTTAGAAGAAATAAGTAATCCAAAGTCAAGAATTTGTGCCTTTCTGGAAACAGATCAAGCAGATTTCAAAAAATAAGTTTAATTTTTTTAATAGTTTCTTATAACTTAATGTTTGAAAATTTATTTGAAGCAATTATAACTTCATGTGAGATTTTAAAAGAACAATTCTTCATGTAAAATTGTTTAAATAAAAAAATTAATAAAAGTAGATGTGAAAAATATTTTTAAATAATAGTTTCAAGGATAATAATTTGCAATTTGGTTTTAAGAGAAATTATTTAAGCCACAAATAATGCATTCAATCATGCCATGAAGTCTAAGTGCTAGAAATTTATTGGGTATGAACTATCAAAATAAAGTTAAGGCACTTAAATTATTGAGCAGGTTTCTTATCCAATATCATATTTCCATGAGAAACACTAGATTTTTAGACCTTGAATAAAATAACTGTAATTTGAAGGTCCATTATGCCTTTTTCTGGAAACTTAGATGAATTAGTTCCACTTAATCAGAAATTATGAGAGAAATATAATAGTTGTAAGTAACTTGTATTAATTTTCTTTTTAATTGAAAAGGGTAAAGTCTAATTGGCTTATAAAATCTCCCTAATAGGGGCTGGAGTGATAGTTCATTCAGTCGAGTGCTCGCTGTGCAAGCATGAGGACCTGCGTTCAATCCTCAGCACCTATATCAAAAATTGAGTGAGGTTATACAATCTGTTAATGATTACCCCTTGGGGGAGGCGGACACAGATGGAACTTTGAGGCTCATTGGCTGGCCAGCCTAGATGAATAGATGCATTCTGAGTTCAATGAGAGACCCTGTCACAACACAATAAGGTAGAGACCAATTGAGAAGGATATCTGAGGCTTCTATATACATGCACACATACAGGTGCCTACTAAACATGTATACACACACACACACACACACACACACACACACACACACACACACGAAGATCAGTGATAATCAGCTGAAGTATCTGTAGGATTTGAAAGGAATATTTTATTTTTGAACGTGTACTACTATCCACAAGTAGTAACACCTTCAGCTTCTCAAGAAGGGGGGGCCTCATGGCATGAGGATTCTTTTTGTTCTGAACAAGTAGGGGCCCTAAGAATGATTTTCAAAATCATTCAGCAGTCAGGTGTGAGGTATGTGCTTAGTACAGGGTTTTTTGTTTTGTTATTTGCTTTGTTTATTTGTTTTGTTTTTGTTTTCATGCACAAGGAGGAAAACATTGTTCCACAGAGTACCTGAAACAATTCTCCACCACTCTTTTTTGCATTCTGATGTGAGAATTGCATTTGGTTCATTGAGACCAAACACTTGGTAACATTTCTGCTGAAAGCATCTCCAAACAAGTGCATCTATAAGAATGCTTGCACTTGCTTTGGATGCCCACAGCAGACCCAGCTGAGCAGAATGCCTACAGGCAGGTGGAGCTGGAACTCTTCTGCCTGACAGGCTATACCACCTGATTCCAGAACAGCAAGTGGATAGCGTTATGCTAGCAAGTGAGTTGAGGATGGCTGGTTTTCACCAACTCCAGCATCCAGAACCAATGTATTGTCCTATTAGGCTCTTTCCTTGTGTGAGCTGTAAGTCTTTAACTGCCAGTTATTGTTCTGATAATTGACGACTGTTGGATTATGCCTTCATTTTTAATGTTTAAAAGGGGCATGATGTACCAAAAAAAAAATGCAGATCTGTGTGGTTTAGAAGCCAGGCAGGCAAACTACTTGCTATGTGGTAGCGTTCTAATATCACTTTAGCTTCTGGACATTGGCTAGTTGAAAGCAGTGGATGGAAATGAAGAGAAAACTTGGAGAGAGGAAGGGCTATATTCATTTGGCACTTAAGTTTTACTTTGTAATGTCTGTAAATATACTCAAGCAAAGGAATGATTATATGGACCACAGATAATGAAGAGAAAAATACAGAAGGCCAGAGATAAAAACATGAAGCCAATATAACATGGAGCTGTGCTTTTGGAAATAAGAGTAAAAAATAAATATACAAATAAATAAACCAACCACCTACCTAACTGGAATTGTCTTGAAAGAGCACCTTGCAATTGTAAAAATAAGTCTTTGTGTTCTAAATATAATACAATTTGTGTCTACTCTTTGAAACAAACTAGATGACAGTTCTCCATCCAGAATGATACATCCATATTATGTAACATCCTTATTTAGTTTGACTTTTTGTAGATTAATAGCAGAGTCAATTTTGCTTAAAAGTATGTTCTTGGGCTTCATCAGCTTGACCAGTCTGTTCTTTGGTAGTCAGATCACTTGCCCATGAAGCTTTATCCCCCTGTCTTCATGTGTAGATTTCTGTGAGTCTAGATAGTTCTAAATGGCCTGCCGTGTGTTTCAGTTATCCAGAATCATGTTCTCTGACTTCAAAATTCCTCACTCTTTGGCAAGCTTTGCATTTTCTCTTCCATCCTACTCATATTTTATTTGTTTTGCACTGAAGAATGGCTTGAATTCTCCCCCATCAGCGAGGGGGAGATTTACTCCAGCTGAAAAGGCTTCATTTTCTTGTCACTGCTGACCTGGATACTATTTACTTGTCTAACTGAGGTAGAGATTAAAATCAAATGAGAACCCAAATAAAAATGACGGATACAGAGAGATTCTACTGTAAGCAGGGATGGATATTTTCATGTTATGATGCCTTTCATGTCCTATTGTGACCTTGAAACTGTGGGAAGTTGGGTAACTAAAATTCTCTATACAGAATAGTTGTCACTCCCCTCATGACAAATGTCATTGTGTCCTAAAAGTCCCCAGCATGATTCTTTTTCAGAATGTTTGCTCTTCCTGTCCCGTGGGCTTTTCAGAGTAGTTCATTCATCAGCGTCATTTGATCTGCTACCTCTACCTCATTAGTTTCTAGTGACAGCAGGGAGAGGTGGGGAGAGAGATCATTTATGCATGCATTAGCAAAATTCAAAGTTAACCATGTAGAAAACTGGCTAAGTAAATGTAATTTAAGGAAAAAAAACTGAATTTGGAAACCTCAGCTAGTAATAATGGCCATTAACATGATCTTGTTAATGTTCTACTGTTGGGGTCTGTACTTATTTAATAATAAAAAGAAGGGGGTTGTGTGAGTATTCTGATTTGCCACTGAATATCATCATTTCCCTAATCATCACTGATCTGAATGATTGAGTGCTTTTATGTGTCTAATCCAGACAGACCATACAATCCAATGAGAATAGTTACAACAGTAATAACATCCACGGGGCCCTTCCTTGCCCCAGACAGTATTATAAAGACTTGCCCTGAGTTATCTCTTTTACTCTTCATGATACCCTCAGAGTATCCTCACAGTACTCCAAGTTCCTGTATCTTAGGTGAGGACAGTCAGTCTCTATCACTTAAATGCTTGGGGAGGATGGGTGATGGATTAGAAATCTGACAAGAATAGGAGATAAATATGGATGTTGTTGCCCTTTGAGGCACAAAGAGACTAACACTATGAAGGTGGTCGGCGTGGCTCAGCACAGGGTGCACTGGAGACTGAGGAGTCTTGAGGCTTTTGATGACAGGAATTAAGTGGAAAGAATAATGATGACAAGCTGTGTTTCCACTCAGTAAACTCAGAGCCTTTTAGAAGAACTACAGTACTGTCTTGAGTAGCATTGTGGCGGATTAGAAGGGGAAATGTAAGGCTTATGGGTTGAAATGGAATGCTTCAAGTCAGGGAACTCAAAGGAATGTACAATAGTTACCAAGTTCAGAATCAGATTAACTCAGGGAAGAGAGAGCTGGAAAAATATCTACATTTCATTAGATAACAAGGATGGAATGAGCCAAGAACTCAGTTGGAGCTTGATGGAATGAACTGGAGCATCCAATGAGGCTGAATTGCACATGAACCACACCCAGTGGCCTTGGCAATGTCCCCTTCAAAATGATACAGTGATAACAGTGATGATAACAAAGACTCTTAAGTAGGGAAGCAGCATGTGGTCCAGCTTGCTTCACCTTGGGAGACAGAGTTCTGTAAGGTGTCTATAATTATTCTACTCTGAACATACCTAACCCTGTCTCTGAAAAGACTAGTAAGGGTGTGAGCCTCAGAAAACAGATGCAGTCAAGGAGGAAAGATTCTCTGCTGAAAGCATTACACTGAGATGTTAAGTGTCATGGCTGCTCCTATGTCTTTTTCTCACTTGGTTGCACTCAATACTAATCACACAGGTAGTCTCATCTGCATATTGTCTTGCCACTGCCACCAGCTGCTATTTCTCTATGGAACAGAACTTGGTTTGGAAATAGCAGAGATTCTTTTCCCAAGGCCTTGTACGGGTGAATTCAACTGACGAGATTTCTGGTTGAGCCTGGCTATCTGTTCCAAACTTGTCTTGGGAGAGTTACGTCCTGAAGGGAAAATGGGTGTTGAACTCAAATCAAACATGTTTAATTTGAGAATCCAATAAGATTTAAGTATCAAGGAGAAAGGGGGAAAATTTCAATGTCCCTCTTGCCAGGCTGGTAAAATAGCTCAGTAGATTAGAGGCACTTATGTACAACCTGAGTTCAATCCTTACATCCCACAAAGTAGCAGGGGAGAATGGATACTGAGAGTTATTTTCTTACTACCCCCTCTTTATCTTACACACACACACACACACACACACACACACACACACACACACATTAAATTAAAATTAATAAAATAAATGTAAAATTCCTATTGCTTTCCTCTAGCTTTGGGTTAGTTTCATTTAGCTTGTTTTCTATTTTGAAGTGTTCATAATTCAAGCCATAGTTCTTTGGGATGCAGTCTGTCATGGTAGGGAAGAATGTGACAGGAGTGGGGGTCAGCTGGTCACATTGCTTCCAGAGTCAGGAAGCGAAAAAGAATGCAGGCATATGCTCAGCATGGTTCCTCCTTCTTACTCAGTTTAGGACACTAGCCCACAGAAAGGGAAAGGACCTGTCCACATTAAGACAGGTAGTTCTACCTCCGTGAGCTCTATCTAGAAAATCCCTGAGACATGCTTAGAGGTGTGTCTCCTAGGTGATTTTAGATCCTGTCAAACTGACACTCAAACTAATAATCACAGTCAATGGACACATTCAGGGACTGAGTTTATGATCCAAGACAATATTTGGAATTCTAGTCTCTCGAAAAGAGCCCAAGAAGAACCTTTCCATCATAAGCACAAAGTCCTTCTGTGGCTATCTATGTACATGGTCTTTAGGAGGTAGCAATGTCCCAAAGTAGCAGTCTCCCAGAACTCTTCCACACTCATATTAATGTGGTTTGACTTCCAGGATCATCTCACACCTTCTCCGTGGGTGTGTGACCATGCAATATGAGGATTCATTCTCACCTGAGTATGAATTGGGTATATAAACATGCACACACTTGTGTCTGTTTATACTATATTATCACTGAGAAACCCCTATAAGAAATCTAAGAAGCAAAGCAGGCAAGAACGACCCAATCTTTTAGTCTGTGGAGTTTACCCCGGGGCCTTCTGTGTTTAGATGGTGAGGGCAGTCCTTTGACAGATTGCCAGTCCTTTAGGTTGGCTTAGAAAGATTCGGGTATATAAAACTATTGCACCCACCTTACTTCCTAGCTCACCAACACTTGCAATCTCAGGGGTCTGGAGCCCCCATCCCCACTCCCCAGCCTTCCACCCCCCAACCCCAGTACAAAGTGTCCATGGAAGATGATGAGCTCATGGAAGCAACCGCTTCTGTGGGAAGCTCCTCAACCCCTCCTCCCCTCACCAGATTGTCCCCTGTCTGGGACTCTAACTTTCCACTTCTGGGGTCCTCATGCTTAGAGATGTTTCCGTCATGGTCTATTTCTCAAATTCTCTCATATTTCCCTGCTACCATATTTCCATCCTCTGGTTACTAAATCCAGTATATCCAAAAGTCAGCAATTTCTATTTCTACCCAAGGCCTTGCCAACCCACTGACTTGGAGCCACACAGATCTGACTCAGTCCCCAACCCAGTGAAACTGATCAGGGTCACTCAGCCTTATTGAAGTTAATACCTCGTAGGGTTATTGTGAGGATTTCAGGTGATAATGTATGTGAAGGATCCATATCCTTGCCAGACTTAATAAATCTTACTCCCTTCTCCTACCAGAGTGGCCTGGAGCTCTTATCCACATTTTCTCAGCACTTAGCACAGTAATATAATTAGCAACATTAGTGTATCTAAAAGGCAATTACCATTTAATTGCTCTGGCCCCATCCAGACTGAAGTTGTTCCCCATTCACTTCTAATTTGGGGTTAGGCGGTTTAGTCCTACCCTGGCTAGTCACACAATCATAGTCTTCTAAAGAATTAAAAATAACTTTAGTCAGCCGCTGCCTACACAGTCAAAGATTCTGAGTCAGTCTGGAGTGGCATCTCTCTTTAGTGAAGGGTCCTGCAAAAGTAGCTGGGCTTTGCTCAGCAGTGTCTGTTTCCGCCTTGCTCCATCCCTGCTCTCATTAACGTAGGTCATCGTCTCCACACAGACCCAGATCTGGAATCCGGTTTCAGGTGTGTCATCTTAGAAGACATTTATTTACACCATATACCACTAGATATTTAAAGGAGTAAATGCCCTTCCCTGAGCCTGGGAAGTTTGTTTATCTTAGCACTGCTGTGAGGCCATAAGGCCCAAATGGAGGCGGCAGCGTGCTGTGTTTTACCTCCTCCCACCCAAGTGTCACATAAATGGACAGCAGTGTCTAGTTAAGAGCAGCATTTTTTTTTTTTTTAACTCTCAGGCAAAAGTCTTTAGAACTCTGCATGTGCCCCTGAGGAAACCGAGATTGCCTTAAGCCACACGGAAAGCAGCGCTTGTGTCGGAACCGCTCTCCATGTGATTGTGAGCTGAAGTCAAAGCTAAATAACTTTAGCAGTTTGCGATTTTGAACATAGCCTGGGCCATATAAATCCCCCCTTATTTCCCTTTCTGTTAAATCCGATGCCAACATAAATGGAGGCCACGGAGAACCTTTGAACTCTTTGGTTCTCAAGTGACCTCAGTGAAGTTGGACTGGCAGAACCAGTATTTGGTTTTCAAAGGAATATTTTTTTTTCATTCCCCCCTTATAGGAACCACAGTTATCTTCCTTGGTAGAGGATGTGGTTTTGCTCCAGGATATACACAGGCTCTTGATAAAGGGCTCTCTGCTAAAGAAACACATTGGTGTGGTCCTTGGAGATCTTTGGTTGGCACCCAGGTTCCTCAGCACCTGTATTCCAACTCAGTCAACTGTTGCCCTCATCCTTTCCCCTATCAAAACCAGCCAAAGTGTCTCAGAGTTTGATGACAGCCCTGCTAGTTAGGGCAAGCTGGCTTAGCTTTTCTAGGTTTCGGATTCCTTGTCTCTTACTGGGGAATAAAACTAATACCTCCCACATGGATCCCTGTCTTCTCTAAATACTGTTTAATTTAACAAATTACATTTATTCTCTCTCTCTCTCTCTCTCTCTCTCTCTCTCTCTCTCTCTCTCTCTCTCTCTCTCTCTCTCTGTGTGTGTGTGTGTGTGTGTGTGTGTGTGCTCTTCCCATCCTATGTCACATAAACAAACAGCAGTCTTCTAAAGAGGAGCCCCAAGGTCCTTTAAAGCATCCAGTGGAGAACTTTTGAGGTAAGATTGGGGAAGTCAAAAGGATACCTTGCTGGGGTTGAGTTTTTCCTTTCACTGTGTGAGTCCTAGTGTTTGAACTCATGTCATCAGGCTTAGCAGCAAGTGCCTTTACCTAATGAACCATCTTGCCTGCTCTCTCCAAATATTTTGTGTTTGTAGAAGTCATTGCAGAGGTTTGGAGACCCTTGTATTGTTACATGTGAGCACAGGGATAATTCCTTTTTTGTCTTTTCTTATTTTACATATCAATCCCAGTTGCCTTTCCTTCCCCCTCCCTCAGTCCTCCCCTCCCTTTCTCCCACCCCCCCCCCATCTCACCCCACCAGACACTCCACAGGAAGGGTGATGCCTTCCAGGAGGGATCAACAAAATCTATCAAGTCATTTGAAGTAGGGACTAGGCCCTCCCTCCTGCCTCTAGGTTAAGGGAGTATCCATGGGGAATGAGCTCCCAAAGTCCTTTTGTGCACCAGGGATACATCCTTGTTCTACTGTCAGAGGTCCCTTAGACTGCTCAGGCCTTCTAACTGAGACCCATGCTCAGGGGGTCTGAGTCTGTCCAAAGCTGGTTTCCCAGCTATCAGTCTGGGGGCCCATTAGCTCCTTCTTGTTCAGGTCAGCTGTCTCTGTGGGTTTCTGTAGCCTGATCTTGTCCTCCCTCTCTGCATCTGGATTTCAGTTCGCCTCAGTATTTACCTGTGGGTGTCTGCTTCTGTTTTCATTATCTACTAGATGAGGGCTTTATGATGGTAGATAAGTTAGTCATCAATCTCACTATCAGGGAAGGGCATTTAGGGTAGCCTTTCTACTGTTGCTCAGATTGTTAGTTGGGGTCGTCCTTGTAGGTCTCTAGTCATTTCTCTAGAGCCAGTTTTCTCTTCAAACCTATAATGGCTCTATTATGGTATCTCATTTTTTTTCTCTCATCTATTTCTCCCCTGACTCAATCTTCCTAGTCCCACATGCTCTCCTCTCCTCCCCTTCTCTTTCTCCTAGCTCCATAGGGGTAATTCTTATGAGGACTTACAAGTCAGGACAAGGAACTAGCCACAGATGTAAATGAATATTCTACTGGCAAGTGAAACACAGGCCATTCTTGCTTCACCATATAAAGACTTTAGCTACGTTCTGTCTGTGCCCTAGAGCTGTACTGAAGGTCAGTCTTAGGAATTATAAGCTAAAATGGAAAATTTTTGGTTTGCTGAATTTATTATGATGAAATTTAATGAAAATATTTGCTGGAAATTCTGAATGGTGGAGCATTCATACTGTAACATAGGGCTATTCACCATGAACATGGCAAGGGAGAAAGCATGCTTAGGAAAACAAACTTTCTACCTTCCAAAAATGTTAGTATGAGATAAAGGAATCCATAAGCTACTTGGCAATATCAATGTGAGTTTTCTCAAATACCTCAAAATGCAAGGCCACTTATCTGTTCTTTGGTAATTTCATACATGTCTTGATTTTATTTCTCCATCTGTTCCCCCTACCCACCCATTTCCTCTCATGATGAACTCTGTGTCTCATTTTCCCCCACTTACAATAATTTTTGGTATCCAAAATATTCTTAGATATGAGGCCTTCCACTGGAGCATGGTCGACTTATCATTTTGCCTATGCTTAAACACTGCCACTGTAGGAGCTTGTGGTTGCTGGATATAGCCTCTTTTTTATTAATTTCAAATAAGATATCCTAGACTGGTGTACAGAATGCATGTAGTTCTTTATGAGGTTCAGAAGTGTAAACAGTCATACCTAGTAATATTGAAAGAGAAAGAAAAAGATGAACTGCCATTCCAGTATCTGTGTGACGTGCACAAATCAGACTCTCCCCCAAATAAGTACATTTATAGGCTCTGTCTGTTGGACAGAAAAACTGTAAATCAATTAGGAGATGCAGAGAATAGTCAACAGAAGACCTCCAGTTTGCCACTGTGTGTGGAGAAGCAATGAGAACCAATTATACCAGGCTGTGTTAGTCAGCTTTTCACTGCCTGACAACTGAGAACACAACTTAAGTGGAGGACATTTTTACTTGAGGAAAATGGCAAAGACTCTACTCCCTAATCTCCCCATTCAGCTATGAACTCAACAATGGATCATCCCTTAATGATGTCTGTGGATGTGGATGTGTGTTCGAGTGCAGGTACATATACAAATGTGTGTAGATGCTGAAGGCAAGGAGCCACCAACCCTGTTTTTTAAATAGAGTCTCTCGCATAGGCTAGGCTGGCTGGACAGTGAGTTCCAGGGACTCAGTGCTGGGACTCTAAGCTTGCACCACCATGCCAGGCTTTTCCTGTGGGTACCAGAGGTCAAACTCAGGTCCTCATGCTTGTGTGCTGAGCACCTTACCAACTGAGACATCTTCCCAGTTTTTCCCAATTACCTCTTCTTAGCACCAGCATCTAGAGACAAAGCCTTCAAAACACAAGACACTGTGGTGGGTAGGGGACTTCATATTCAAACCATTACACTGGATTTCCATCATTTCAGTTGGTAGCTCTGAACAACTTGCTCTCTGTTCTTCTATTTCCTCATTGCTGGAGTAAGATTGATATTAAATCATGTTGTTTGTAAAGAGAAACAGTATTCCTTGTTTTGGTTGGTGGGAAATTAATTTGTAGGTTATAATATTGCATAAGCATTACTGTAGTTGTTATTAATTATATTGCTATGATCATCAGAAACAGACTAGATGCTTGTACCTGACACTGACTGAGGTTCTAAGGAAATAAAATTGACTGTTCTCTGTTATGTTAGCAATCAATTAAGGAAATGGAGTTAATAGGAAAGTGTCAACTGCAAGCCTCCTTTCCATTCCCATGAATTGTGGGGCCCAGACTTCCTACCTGCCTATACTGTCATTAACTTCTTATCACATGAACACTAGGAATATCTCATACCCTTAAGGAAAAGACTGGCAGAGCCAAGTACTGGCTTTACCACTAGATAGATAAGGTATCAGCTAATTTCCTACCTCTGTAATCTGTAATTTCTAGTTTGGCCAAAGTTATACTAAAAAAAAAAGCTGAAAAGAGACTTTCCTTGAAGAAAGAAACTTTATTTGTGGTATCTTCTAGTTTTATATCATATTATATTTGTTATATTATTTATTATGTTTATTATTAAAATTATATATATATACATACATACATATATATATATATATATTCTAGCTAACTGTGGGCTCTCATTAAGAAGCCACTGAACTTCATTTTGAGAAGAAATGAGCATAAGTGCTCAAGGTACTACTTGATCAGGCAGGAGAGCATGTTTTGTCAGTGCAGGGTAGGCTGATGGATGACAGGACCCACAAACAATTTCAGTACAGGTAAAGTATAGCTGTACACCCCAGCATGACAGTTTTGCTCAAGGAGAGGTCTCATCACATCTGTCTCAGTATGTGCAATTACTCTGTTGTGCGTTCACGATGACAAAACCACCTAACAGCATTTCTCAGAACATCTCCATTGGCCAATGATTCATGATTGTAGTCAGTCCCAGAATGGATCGTGACATAGTTGAGAAACAAGAATTCATCCAAAACGTGCATTCGTGGCAGGTAGATATTTGTGTCATGGTCTTGCCCTTGCTTCATCCTCTCCTATAACCTTTAGGGGAGAAGTCATTCCACCCCTTGTGCTCTAGGAGAGAAACTTCCACTAATCACTGCCCAATTGTTGACAATTTGGGAGACTTGGTGGTGAGACTAAATCCCATGCTTATTTGTCTCCTTTCTTCTCCTTCAATTGTTTCCCCCTGGTTTCTTTCCATTACCTTTCCCTGCTCCCTTTACCAACATTTTCTCCTATCTTGTATCCTGTGAGGTCATCTCAACAGGTGTTGTGTTCCTGCTTTCAAAAGATGAACAAATGGTAGAGAAGTTACACTGTGTTCTTGTAGCATCTCTCTCATGTTATTACTCCCATTCTTAATTTGTCACTTTGTTATTTTGAGATCTGCCTTGTTTGTTCTTTAGTTTAGTTTTGTTTAGTTTTGTTTTTTCATGCATGAATTGTGATAACCTTTGGCTTCCTTTCCTTCGTTGTCATCAATTTATTCTCTTTGTGGCTGTTGGATAGTGATCATACCTATAAAGGAATGGCATATTTAGGTATGTCGACACTATAAATACATTTCTGAGAACTTTTAATTACATGGTGATATCTATGCCTTTCTTGTCACTGTTAAATGTCCCTGGAGAGGATAAAAACAATTCTCTTGGGAAGCAATTGTTTTCAACAGCTGGTCACTGAAGCAAGCAGAATTCTGTCACAGACGATGTTGGAGCAGTGGCAGAGTACCAGGGCAGAATTTTGTCAACATAGCAGGGGTAGAACAGCCTCATCTGGTGGCAGTAAAGACCTCCTAAACAGTTGGTAAGCCTAATGAACAAAGTTGCAGAGAAGCCATCTGTAGTAGCAGATCAGCATCTACCATGAAGCCCTCTGCAGACCTGTTCGAGATCATCGCCTGTGCCGTTCTCATCCTTGTGAGCTTCATAGGAAACATATGTTTATTTTATTCCACAAGCAAGTGCATCAGTGGGGGCCTGCAGACATCCTTTCTTCTCATTATCAGCCTTGTGTTTGTCCACCTTATCAAAAACCTTGTGGTGAACGTCCTCAAAATCGTCTACTCTTCTGGTATATTGTTGGATTCAGTTGGCTGCAAAGTTCTGCACTTTACTGCAGCCCTGACAACTTCCCTGGCCATCTGGTTCATGCTACATTTTGCATTGTTCTACCTCCGGAAGCTTTATCAAATTGTCTACCCCTTGAGCAGGGCTGGAAACGTGAACCAACAGAAGTACTCCTTGAAGGGGATTTCTGCACTTTGGGTGGCTGGTGTGGCAGTGTATATCCCCGTGTTGGTATATACTAGAAAACCAGAACACCTGCATTCTGGAAATGATACAGGCTCCTTGTCTACTAACAGAATTTACATGGAGTGCTTGACTGGCTTTGGGAATGAACAGGTAGAGCTCTACTATGGGAAAATATTTTTAGTTTTGATTGATATTCTTCCTTTAGCTATCTTGGTGTTTGTCTGTTTCTGGATGGCTCTCCTCCTTCTAGAGAAAAAAAGCATGACATATGGTGACATCTGGATTGGAGATGATGATTCAGAAACCGAGGTCCTCCGAGGGGCCAAGTTCAGTATCTTGTTGATGTTGCTGATCACTCCACTTTGGGTTTCTCACTTTATTTTAGTCTGTTGCTTGAAGAAACTGGCAGCGTGCATCTTTATCCCAGCTGTTCTCACAGCTCTCTCCTCTGGTTTCTCTGCTCTTAGTCCTTTCCTGCTTATGTTGGTTAATTACAAAATGAAGGTGGTGTCCCTCTGTGGAGTTAAACAGGAAAAGTCCACACCACAGCCTGCAGATGTCATTCTGTCTCCATATGCTTGACCACTGAGTGAATGGACTCAAGCAAATCTCTACAAAACTTCTGTCACTGGGGGTAGGGGGAGTGCCTAGCTGCAGCTTCCAGAGAAACAATGATTTCTGAAAAGATGGCTAGGAAATTGACTGTTCTAGAAATTAATTTCTGAGAGAGACTTCATCAAGGAGAACTAAGAACATAAAGTTGTTTGTAAACTGGAAAAAAAAAAAACAAAAAACAAAAAAACAAAACAAAGACAAAAGCCAGCCATCATGGCATTCATTATTTAGGACAATGGTTTTCAACCCTCCCAATGCTGTGACCCTTTAATACAGTTCCTTATTTGTGGTGACCCCAACCATAAAGTTATTTCATTGCTACTTCATAATTGTAATTTTGCTAATATTATGAATCATAATGTACATATCTTATATGCAGGATATCTGCTATGTGACCCCTGTGGGAGTCTCAACCCACAGGTTGAGAACCTCTGACTTAGCATACCACTGTTTTTTTTTAATGTAGAATTTCTACACTAAAAAAGAAAGCCAATGAGTATCACTCTGCAAATGAGCTCAGTGTGGGCATTATGTTAAGTATTTAGTCTGTGCAATGTGTTGTATTTTAAAAAGCGACCTTACTGAAACTGAGGTCAACACTTCTTAGGCAAATTCCTCAAGATGTTCCCAAGGAAGGTGTGTTTTATCCCATCTTTTCCCTGCGAGGCCTCCCAAATATTGGAAGTACCTTAGGTAAAGTGTGTGATGTCAATGTTTGCAATTTTCATCATAGTATCTCATGTAAGGTGGGAGCAGATTTCATTCATTGACTCTACCCTAGGTCTTTAGTAAAATACAGCTAGGTAAAAAGTATTGAATTGAAGTATTAATATCTGCTTATTCATATTTCCTGAGTGTGTGTATGATGTATGGATATTTGGTTGCTCTTGGCATATAGCTTGCTCTCCTTGCTTAATCATATAAATATATACAACATTGTTTTTCTTCAGAAAAGAGAGGGCATTGAGTTTTATAGATGATTTATTTCTTTCTGCTTTTGGTCATTAAGTGGGTGTATTCACAAATGACAAGAAATTATTAAAAATCCTCATAACTATTTTTTTCTAGATTTGGATTCAATTTTAAAAGCACATTATAATTCTAATCAAAATTATATGACCGGGTAGGTTTTTATTTATTTATTTATTCACTTACTTTTTTGTAGCTAGTCACTTGTAGCTGTTTAAGCTCTTAGGTCACAGTAAATAATTATTTTAAATATCTTTGCATAAATTTCTGTACAAAATAGTACAAATGATTCTTTTTTTTTTTTTTTTAACTTTCTTGCAGTAGCAATATACCTAGGGATTATTCTGCTGTAGTGAATAGGTCTCATGAAATTGAGACTCATGCTCTTAAAAGACTGTCAAAATTATAAATCTGTATATCTTTTACAGAAGTGATTTACAATATCTTAGATACTAGGAAGTTTTGCAGAAAACAGTAAATTTCAAGGAAACCAAAGCCACAATTCTGTTATGTTTTGCACCATTGTGTGTTCCTTGTTTGACACAAAGAATTAAAAAAAAAGTTAGACTTAAGACCTTCTGAGACTTCCGGGTGGTCTTCATGGGAAATGCTTACTTAGTTGAGTCCACCGAGGCTGTTTAATCAGAGGGCACCAGGCATGGATCCTGTATAATGAAGTTAACATCTGGAGAGATGGAGGATGTGGGGAAGAGGTCGCCATCTTTTAATTCAAAGCAGATGTAGCTAAAGCTAGGAATAGCCATTGATCTTAAGTAGTGGTTCTCAAATGTGGTTCTGGGACCAGAAGAAACAGTACGGCCCAGGAACTTGTTAGAGATGCAGATTCTGGGGCCTCACTTCAGACTCGTGGAATCAGAAAGTCTGGGTTGAATGTAGCAATGTTTTAATGAACGTTCTGGGTGATTTTCATGCATGGCACAGCTTGAGAACCACTAGCCCAGGGTTGCTCCAAAGTTTAATCCTCACAAATGATCAGAATAAAGCCAAGATAACTGACTCAAGATGTCGTCTTCAATGCTCCTTGTGTGTGTTGCTGCCATGTCTGCTTCCCTCTAAGCAGCGACCGGGTTTGCCATCTGTGTTCCATACATTGTCAACAGTAATTGCCAAGCAAATAAATTCACTGTAGAAATTGTCATTTTTGCAAAATTAGGGATAAAGCATGAACCTTCAGGTGTGCAAAAACAATTTGAAACTTGGATTTGGATGATTTCCTGTAGTATCTAAAGATCCAGTTTCCAGATCATTCTGCACTTGTGTCTAGAAACCAGTGCAAAACATGGCTGGCTTACGCCCAATTTCAACTTCCCCAGTGCTAGCAATGCCTCTGTTTTCTTCCCAGACGTTTTCATCTAGATTTGGCCTCATTAGATCATAGTTTTGTCCTTGTGGATTTGGTAAGTTCATCTATGATGGAGAATCTTGTGCTTATTGAATGACCCATAGTCTTCTCTCTCAAATCGTTTTCATCTTAATGCTTTTATCTTCTGAAAAGTTATATAGTTCCATCAAATTCTTGTTGGAATTTAAATAGCATGGATAAGGATAAGGGAAAGTCAGCAGACACTGTCAAGGTAGCATGTTTTGGCGGATAAAACTGGATCAGGAATGTTGGGAGGATTTTGTACAACCTTGGAAGTATTTCCTGACTTTGTCTCTGACTACAGAGCATCTTTTACTGGGGCCAACACAGGGTTCTAAACTCTTCTCTCATGGCTCACATCATACTTCTAGTTGATGAGTTCCTTGTCTGACCTGCTTTGGTCAGACAAAGTATGCTATTCCATTCTAGTCCATTCAGCATGTCATTAAACACAAAGTTCTTTCTGAACCTGGCATCTCAGAAGCTCCCTCTAAGTCATGCTCTGGAAGTCAAGTGTTTCTATTCTACTGGACATTAAATTTTTGAAAGAGAGGATAACATTGTGTTCGATTGTTTTTCTTGTCTGAGGTAGAAATTCCCTTACTTCTGCTGAAGACGGGAGTTGCTCAACCACAGGCTATCTCGCCTTCCTTATTCTATCTTGGGTCATCCCAGTCTATATGGTATCCCATAAGAACTGGTACCAACAACAAAACACAACATATTTTTCTTTTACTGTGAGTCTATATTTATTTTTTACCTTCTGTGGGGAAGCTGCTGTGAACATGTATTCTTTCCATTTTTCAAAAGATATTTTAAGTATAATATCTTAAATCACCAACACATATGTAACAAGAGGTTCCTTTGTCCCAGCAGGGTCCCGCTACCCTTCTCAGCCCCAAATAAAGACACAGATGCTATATTAATTATAATACTGTTGGCCAGTGGCTAGGGCTTCTTATTGGCTAGCTCTGTCTTAATTATTAACCCATCACTATTAATCTATGTATTTCCATTTGGCTTACTGGAGAAAGCCTAACGAATCCTCACTTCCCAGGCTCATATTGCCATCGCTCCCTGCCTACACTTCCCAGAATTCTCCTCCTCTGGTAGCCCCATCCTTCCTGCCTGGCTACTAGCCACACAGTGTTTTATTCATCAACCAATAAGAGACACATATACACAGAAGGGCAACCCCATCACACACATATAATACAGATGTGAAAGATGTGTAGTATAAATATGTTTCTCTCTCCCAAAGTTAAAACTATGGTCTTTCCCATCACTGATGCTTTAGTGTAAGTTGGCTGATTCTTAGTATTTGGTGTCAGAAATCACAAATTAATCCCCAGATCATTAGAAACAATTTTAAACTGATAAATCAGGAGTTAAAAGTGTAGGAAAAAAAGACAAATATTTATAAAGATTCATCAGAGAAATTTTAATGTCTGACAAGAATTCTATTACTACAATAGTCTTAATTGCCCTTTCAATAAGACATAATATAGAATAGCCATGCATTGTAAAGACAATAGATCTTAGTTATGTGATAAAATAACTATTTATTGGCAATGGGAAACAATGATTTCCAGGCCACCTCATTAGCAAATACACCAGTGGCTCCAGTGTGAGTGCTTATAGCACTTAGTTAGACCTAAGTGTGAGTTTTGTTCTGTATGTTAAGTAAATTCATAATAAGATTCTCATAGTCATTAATAAAACATGTATTTTTTGCAAGCCATGGATTTTCTAATTAGAAAATATCCATTATAAAAAATGGTTATCATAAATCTCACTTTTTCTTACAGGTAAAGCTAAACTATGGAACTAGCAAACTGATGATAGAATACACTGTCTTACATACTAGTTGGTATAAAGTGTGTCTAATGGAGATTTCTGTACTTCTCTATGACAATGATGGTCGTGCCTGGCTTTCTATTTAAGCTCTATAGGAAAGATGAGTAACTCACTTGGTGTTAGGTTCCTGAACACTCAGAGTAATACAATCCAGTGATGGAACTATGTTGTAGGATCCTGATTAAGATGGTTCAAAGCATACCTCATTTTCAGGGCAGCCTGGGGCAGCTGAGAACCTGACAGAATGTGGTTGGTGTCAGCTGCCCTTCTCTCTAATTCATGATGCATAACCTTGGCCATTGTGTTCCTGAGTTTCATCATCTATAAAATTACAAGTGCATGAATGCAAATTATAATTTACAATGTCTCTTTTCCTCACAGAACTACCAAAAATAAAGTCACATTAAACATACTGAAGGTGATTTGGAAACAAGAAAGTGTTTGAAACAGATGTGGGGTTGCTTTACTGTTGCTGTTTTGGCAAGAACTTAACAGGGGGGTGTACTTGGCTTAAAAATCCATATTTTTGGCTGTGTGTCTATGAGGCATTACATAACCTTTCCAAACCTTTGCTTCTTTATTTCTGTAATGGAAACTATGAAGATGTTTGTCTGTAGGGTCTTTATAAGACAAAGTGAACAGAGAATATATGTAAAAACACTTCACCCGGTAGACTCAGGAGATGACTTAGTGGGTAAGAAAGCTTATTTCACAAGTGTGAGCTTCAGTCCCCATGTAACATGATGAATGTTGTGATGCAACCCAGTGCTGTGGAGAATAAAGATAGAAGGAATTTTGCTGGCTGCCAGCCTAGCTACCAGATCAGTGAGAGACCCTGTCTCAAGGGAATAAAGTGGGGGAGTGATTGAGCAGGACACCTGATGTCTTCCTCTAGCCTCTGTATATATGCACAAGCACACAGCATACACTTATGAGTGTACACACACACACAATGTGCACGTGTGGGCATTCATGTACTAGACACATAGTACACTCACATGCATTCCCCCTGCCACACACAAAACCTAACCCAGTCCAAGATCCCAGTAGGACAGTGTTCTTTCCTTATTTTTCTGTGTAGTGTACAGTATCCTCTCCCTTGCAGTGCTCTTAACCTATTGCTTGGATGTCTTCCGTTTGCTATCAAAATACTCAACTGTAGTTTTCCAAACATGCCAGAAAACTTGATATTCTAGAAACACACTGGTTTTGGAAATACTCCCATTGCTACTCCTGTCTATCACTCAGGGCTGAGTCTCACCCTTCGAATCTCTTTCTAAAAGAAAACCTGCAGTGATCAGTGTGAAATTCGCCTTCTCTTGGAAATTCTCCTTCTGACCTCTCATTTGCAAGCCTTTGTCCATGCAATTATGACTCTAGAGCACTTCATCCTCCAGCAGGGCTCTCTCTCTTATCCTTGCCTAATCCTCATTTGTACCAGACAGATTTTCCCAGCTCCAGAATCTAGACTCCAGTCTGTGTGTATTCATCACAGCAAGTACATCACATTAGACTGTAATGGTTTGTTTTCTTGCTTACTCCCTCTCGTACTGTATGTCCCACACTGATATAGAGCATGTGGTCTTATACAGCAAGTACATCCAGACTGTTCCATAATCGAAGAACTGGAGAGCCCACAGGCTTGTGCATTCCCTCTGTTCCTCATATGTGCTTCTTGGCACTCCTTGCACTGTCTCTTCCTAGTAGAAATTTCTTGCCTCTATCATTTATCTGCTTCAAGAGTAGGCATTCAGCAACTGCCATGCTTCTGGCCACTCTTGAGTCAAAGAGTGAAAAAGAAACTGAATCCAACATTTGGAATCAGTTGCTTCCTTGCCAGCCAAACCACGGAGCCAACTGGGGACATTTCTACCCAAGCCTTCCAGGTCTTCGCTTGCAATATTTTTTCAGCTCGTATAGTGAACAAAGTAAACTCAGTGTCTGTATGAAGGCTTGCAATTTGAAAATGTATCTGAGGATAAATTTGGCAGGGCACGGGGAATGTAGGGAGTGGGGATCTTTTCCTGAGTGTTAGTGGATTACAGAGCGAAGAAGTGAGTCTCTGTGCAAATCAACTAAAGTTACCTCACTGCTGAGCAGACTCGGCTTCATGCGTGTTGACAGGCCCAGCTTATTTTTAATTGCCCGGCCTCATCATATACATGGGTAAAAGTAGGAATAGAGACTTTGACAGGAGGGATGAAATGTGTGTAATTCCACCCCTCAGAACAACTCCATACTAACTCCTTCTAAATGGAGTGAGGCAATGCATTTTCAAAAGAATTTCGGTAGAGCAATTTATGTGATGTGTGAGCGTAGTCACAAATCAATGTACCTTTTATGAGCCAAGCACACCAGAATGTGTATATTACCACGAGTGCAGTTTCTCAGAGATTCTGTTGGCCACTCCAAGTTTTTTCCGCTGATGTTGCCATTACCCGCCAGATTTTTGCAAGTCTTCATTTGGAATGACTTTTTCAGAGTCTGTCTGCAAGCCTCACACATACACAAATGAAAATGCCTCCCCAAATCATAAAGCAAGGAGTGTGGTGCTGTTTCTAATGGCTTGCCTACTTTTTATTATCACATTTGACTCTTTGATACTTTTGAGTTCTTTCCCAGCTTATGGCAGTAATGGAGCCATCACTGAGGTGATCTCATGAGAAAGTGACAAAGCATGACAGATCCTGCAGCACCGGAGGAGTTCACTCAGCTAATGGTACTCTCTGAGATGCAGCAGAGTCTGACAGAAGTCCGCTCAGTTGGCTTTTCTCTCCATTCCGTATTTGGAATGCCAAGCCTGAGTTTGGAGTTTAATTAAAGTTTCTTCCAGTGCCTTGAACTCATCCCCACAGCTCCTGGGGAGCATGCAAGCCTTGGCTACCTTATCTCCCATATCTGAATATTTCCCTTCTTCTATCAGTTTTTATACCCAACTGGGAAAGCTAAGCCATTCAAAGTTATTTCCTTTCTTCCCTCCTGGTCCCGATTTGCATCTTCTCTCCTGAACTTCAGAAAGATTTCTTTTCAAATGTTCCAAAGACCTGCTTACATGAATAACTTGAGATTAAAAGCTCAATGGAGTTCATTGGCAATACTCCACTAAAGGGGGCCTATCTTCAGAGATGTATGGTGAGGATGAAAGGTGTGCTTCATTGCAAACAGAAGCCCCCTAGGACTTCCACAATAGCTTGCAGGATTGGGGATGATGGTGCCTGGTACTATATAGACTTTTAAGTGATGAAACCCTGAGATCCTAAAGTGGTGGTTCTCAGCCTTCCTAACGCTGCAACATTACATTGCATGTAGTTCCTTATGTAGTGGTGACCCTCACCCCAGCCAGAAAACTATTTTTGTTGCTACTTCCTAACTGTAATTATGCTACTGTTATGAATTGTAATGTAAATATTTTGGAAGATAGTTTTGTCAAGGGGGATCAGGACCTACAGATTGAGAACCACTGTGACCCCAAGGGTATAAATGTGATTAACTGTAACTGAAATCTCATGTAAAGGATTAAAGCTGAACTACTCTTTCCGAATACCTGAAACATATTTTTCACTTAGGGAGAAGCCCCATCTTGTATGGGAAGCAGTTGGATTGTAGCTGAGCTGCTGCTCTGAGCCAGAGGGAGGAAGGCTTCTTTTAGTCTTTTTCTGGGATAGTAGTACTTGGCATGGCTTCCTGCTTTGCCTTTACTCACACCATGTAAACCCACACCAGTCATAAGAAAGTGAGACCCCTCCATCCTCTGGTTGTAAAGGGGAGGAAACATAATCGGACCTTGTAACATTTTATTATGTTTGCAAAGGTTTCTTGTTCTCTAATCCTGGAGACCATGAAACTAAAATTGTGACATGCCAGGAGTTTATTTGTTAAATTAAAAAAGTTTCTGTTTGTGGTATGACTTTCAGATGATCTTAATACAACAGATTCAGTCTTAGAATACAAATGAAGTCAACACTCTTGGCAGGAGACACCCACTAAAAAGGGTAGGACAGTAGTGGTGGCACTTACTGTTTAAAGCTGCATTCCTTTTTGCAGTGTGTCTTCTAGGGTCCAAACGTCAATGCACTGCAGGCCAGAACCGGGCAGAGCAGCCTAGGTGGGATCAGCTGAGCTGGGGTGCATAGCTTAGTAGGTACGATGAGACTGTGAGCATCTGCCAGTTGGCTGAAACCAGCCATGGTTATTGGGAATGTGGGCCCATGTAGTCAAGCCAAGACTTTAGATATTTTTTGAAAGCCAAGCCCAAAATAAAAAATGTCATGTGAAATCACCCAGAATCTAGAAGTTGGCAATTCATGTGATGCTGGGTTTTGTTTTGGGTTCCCTCCACCTTTTTTGTTTGTTTGTTTTTTAAACAATACTATGGCTCATGGGTTTCCCATACATGTTCCATGTTGTGCTAAACTTTCTGTTAGATAATATGTGTCATTACTTAGAAAAGTGGGCTCTGGGTGGGTGGAAGGGGCTAAAGAGTAGGAAAGAAAAATAAACTAGAACCCAGCTCACTTGCTTATCATATGTCATCGTTTGAAGTAGCTACATAGACAGACCTTCCCACCCCCCCTACACTCCCATGTCTCAAAGGGTGATGCTGATGCCCAGTGGAAAGGCACATGAGAAAGGAAAAGACCCAATAAATGACCACAGGGACAATTGAAATGAAACACCTGGCAATGTGACCAGGACTAATAGACTGTGGGGGTTTCCACACATTACAAGTGACAACATAAATACACCTTAAGTGACCCCTAGAGAGAGAAAAACATTGAAACCACACAAAAGGAACCAGGTCACAGACAGAACAAGCATTCTTAAAGGAGATGGCTCTATAGGAAACAAAGGAATGTCCCAGATGCAGTCTTCTTAGTCCATAGAGTCAAGAAAATGTCACCCAGAGGGAGAGCTGGCAGACTGACCAACCCAGCTACCACCCATGCCCAGATGGCCCAGCCCAACTACATTTTTACAAATGTGGTTTTTCTTTTTCTTTAAAACCATGATTTCAGAAGAACTGTATCCATGTGTTTAAATAGATCATTTAATTTGAATTTGAAACAACACACTAATCTGTTCTTGCATGGTTCTGTATTATAATGAAGTCTGTAAGTGGTACATGTATGTGGGAAGGGAAGGGATACATGGAAAATTAATTTAGGTCATACGTTTGAGGTGTGATTTCTTTTTCTGTAACATAGCTACACCATTTTCCTGACTTAAAAAAGGAGAATAGATTAAAATCTTTAAAAAAAAAAAGATATGCTTAGAATTGGAGTGTCCTTTCAAGAAAATAATTCAGCTCCAGAAATGATGAGACATTCTTGTAATCTTTGGAAGCAGAGGCAGGAGAATCACTTAATATTAGAGAGCAATTTGATCCACATAGTTCCAGGCTAGCTAGGACTATACAGTGTGACCCTGTCTCAACAGTATAAATTTAAAAGTCTGCTTAGACTGTTAGTTTTGTGTGAAGAAGCTCATTTTCATCTGCCTAGATGCACTTTCACTGTCCAGTAATCTTTGTATTCAGTACATGTCTTCATGGCAGAATCCAAAGAGCAAGACAGGAACTATTTATGACATTCACATGTGGATAACTAAGACGATTTGTGTAATAAGAAAGACACACCGCAGGAACAGAATCTTTTTTCAGTATCTGAGAGCTGACAGAGGATAATTGCACTCCAAGGCACCACCAGGAGATCTCTATTTCTGTTCTTGACATGTATGGGTACCACTGTCACTGCCAATGGTAATGATGATAAGTGATGGGAAAATGAAGTGGGAAGTGATGTCTCTTACCCTGACAGATTTAAAGGATTGCCATAGGCATCCCCGAGGCCAGTGCTGACAGAGGACATTCTGGTGCCTGTGTCAGGTCACTCTGATGCTTGTCAGCCAGTGCTGCTTAAAGCAGAGGGCAATGCAATAACTCAATTCAAATCGAGACAAGCCCCACCTCCTTCCCTTGCCTCTCTCGTTAAATTTGAGATTCACACCACATATTCTAAACTAGCCATTACTTTTGATTAGTTGGTATCTGTCTAGTACTTGTGTGGTTACTTATGAAGATGAAGTATTCATTGCTCCATACATAGCAGCCAAGGATATTCCCAGAGAAAACACCTGAACACAGTTTTCTTAGCAGTTCCAGAGATAGTCTTTCCATGAAGCGCAAACATTCACCAGCGTAAGGTAAGGGCAGGGTATGGGCTTCCTTGAAAGTTATCATTTATCATAGGGGAAAACTCTGACCCAGGTTACTGCCCAGGAGAAGATAAGTACTAATCAAGTAAAGCAAAGGATTATGGGAGCTCCCTAGGGAGTGGAGCTGAGGACTGAAGGAGCTGTGCTCCTGGCCTTTGGAAAGCCTGGCTTTCTGGGGAGAAAATGTGCCCCAGGGCAACGCTATTATTCAATTACCTTCTCCGGTTTTATTTATTCAAATAGGGATAATACTTTTAGCTATAAATAGCTAACCTTTGGTCATTCTTTTCTGTTTATGTCTTATCCAGGAAATTATAAGAATTTGACCTTACTCAAAATGTACAAAGAAGAATAATGGAAGCCCCTGAATACCTTGATTTGGATGAAATTGACTTTAGTGATGACATTTCTGTAAGTATTGCTACCTCCAAGCAATGTTTTCACGGTGCTCTGCCTTCAAGCTTGTGAGCTGCTTTCTTTGTATTATCTGCATTTCCATGACTCTCCCAACTACATTTATGAACTGAAAACAAGCAGTGTAAGAAACAGTGTGGTTTGGAGATGAAGCTCTCTGGGCTTAAAGAATGATTCCGAATTGTGTGTGAGCTGGGGTGAGGGGTGGAAAACATTCAGCCTTGCTTAGCATTCCATTCCTAATGTGTTTCAAGGTTGTTTTAAAATTATAGATGAGTCTGTTTGTAAAGCAATAGCACATGTACATAATTTTACATGTTCATTCCCAGTTTCCTTATATGTCTGTATCACAAATAGCATTCTCTCAAGGTCACAAGAAAATAGACTAAAGCCAACTTGTCATTTAATTGATGATACTTAAAGGGAGGAGGTTGGAGAGATGGCTAAGCAATTAAGAGCAAACACTGCTCTTCCAGAAGATCTGAGTTCAGTACTCAGCACCCATATCGGGAGGCTAACAACCACTTTTCACTCCAACTCCAGAGAATCTGACACCCGCTTCTAGCCTCCATGTGTGCACGTGTGTGTGTGTGTGTGTGTGTGTGTGTGTGTGTGTGTGTGTGTGTGTGTGTGTGTGTGTTGTGTGTGTGTGTGTGTGTGCGTGCGCACACACACACACACACACACAAATAAATATTAAGATAAAGGGAATTTTTCCAATTATTGAAAACATCAAAACACAGACTGAACACTTGACAATCATGTGCTGATGAAGACCACATCACCTGGTATCTGTGGTCCTATCATTCCAAAGCACTATGGACTGATGACTCCCTCAGTTCCCCTAACACTCATGGCCTGCTTCTTCTGAAGTCACTAAAGCCTCTGAGCCAGTTGTCTATATGAGGCATGCCTAGAGCTGCATGTGATGCATTCCATGCCATACAATCAGTTCCAATGTAGTGCGAGCAACATGTTAGCACTATTGCCCCAGGAGCTCAAAGCTCTGACCTCATTTTCTTTGATCTTTCAAAGCCAGGAGTTTTGGGTCACCACTGAATGTTACCCCTTAGAGTGCACTGATGTATACATACATTTGTCTGGAAATGTATTCCTGTGCCACACTCCTCATTGCACATACAGTAATAGGTGGATTGTACATGACAGTTGGATTACAGGTGTAGATAGGATAAATCACCTCCTTCATTCTGGTTTTGGAGTAGAAAAAAGATATTTCTTTGTTATTCAGCCTATCTCAGGTTCTAGCTAATTTTTATTGGTCCTTATTCAGACTAATGTGAAGTAAGAATCCTCTTTTCCATGATGTGTGTATGTTGATCTGCCACCATGCTTGACTTGAGAACGTGTTTGGAATATAGTTCTTTTGTGTCTCCTCCTCTCAAGGTATTTGGATTTGAATGAAAGCCAAAAAAGTGAAAGATAGTGTAAAGATCTGCTGGAAAGTTGGAAGATGTAGAAAGAAAGACTGATCATTAGGAGTTTGGTGGTGGTAGCTCTTGAGTTTTGATGGCGAAGTTGTAACTTGAGAGTTGATTTTTTTTTTGTTTTGTTTTATTTTGTTTCAAGCAGTTGTTTATTCATTTTTTTATTTGCCAGGCCAGGGACAGAACCTACTGAATCACACATTCTAGGCTTGTTCTAGGCTTATATTCTACTACTGAATTGTATCCCCAACTCTTTGGTTTTGTTAGACATGAGTGTCACCATGTAGCCTTGTCTGGTCTTGATTTTATGATCTCACGACTAACTGGTCAGGTTGTGTTTTACAAAATCAGGCTCTGAAGACAGCCAGCCCAGGCTCCTAGTTTCTTCTGCCCTTCATTGGCTGGATGATTTGGAGCACATTTATTTCACTTCCCTGAAATACTCATCTAACTTTAAAAATTGTTTTAAGGTTTGGGTGAAATGATAATATATGTGAAACACTTATCTTGGCACACAGTAAGTTACTCTTTAAAATAGTAGCTTTTGTTATTGTTTCAATGAATAATACAATAATATTTATCTGACCAATAGTGGAGAGAGAACTTGAGGGAAAAGACCAGGCATGGTGTCAAGATTTTCTTTTAAATACACAGAGCAGTTGTATTTACAGAAGAATCAGCTGGCAGCAGCCCATAATTTTGATGAATTAGGAAGCTCTGCCTGAAAGATAAAATATATTAAGCAATAACTGAAGCTGTTTAGCAAATTGAGTTACAGGATTATGCAATGGTTGAGCCTCTTTAACTTGACCACTCTGAAGCATAAATTCAGGTTTCCATTGGTAAGTATGTACCTTCCCCTCAAAGTTCCCTTTTATGTAGACTCTAATGTTTGGATCTTTAGCCTGCATTAAAACTTAAGCTAGGTTTGAATTATATAGCATTGATGAAACAATCATGGCTAACACTAATTATATCCTACGGATCAGGCAATATATGTTTCATCCTCACACTGGTCCTACAGAGAAGTTACTGTAGCCATCTTTGACAGATGGGGACACTAAAGCATCAAGACCTTACACCTTGCCAAGGATCGCCTGGTTAGTCAGGAGCACACTGTTTCCAGAATCCTCAGTTTCTTTGTCACTCATTCCTGTTTCTTCTAGATGAATATAGTTTATTGTAATACTCCACACCAACGGCAGGGTTTTTTTGCCCCTGTCTTGGTAGTAACTCATCTTTGGTAGCCCCACTTTGCAGAGCCTGTCTATATTATTTCATGTTCATGCCTGAGATGGGGCATGTGGGTTGAGAAATGGCAGGAAAAGACAGAGACACAGAATAGAGTCAGAAGGGCAATCCAGTGAATACTGGATGCCCCAAGTTTATTCTTCAACATTCTTAACTACCCCAACCAAAAAAGGGGACATGGCAAAAGACTTTGTTTTTTTTTTTTTTCTTTTTAATCAAGATACAAGGAAGAAACTGACCTTCTTCCTTAATTCTCCAATCATCTGGTAACCATGCCTTAGACTAAATTTCTCATTATATGGCCTTGAGGGTTAAGAGTAACCACACCTCAGACTCAGTCTCTTGTTATTTAGATAAGACATTCATGCCTAAGACTAATCATCCTACTGTAGCCATGCCTTACACCATTAGGTCTTATGACTTTAACCTTGGAAGAGCAAGGATAGTTTTGAATTCTCTGACCTTAAGTAAAGGTGAAGCAGAACCATCTCTGTGGACCCTGATGCTGTTTCCCATCCATCAACATTTAGCGATAACAATTTTCATTGTCATACTGGGAAGGTGCTATTGGCTCTGGTGGATAGAGACCAGGAATGTCCATTGTACAGGACAGCCTCCTCAACAGAGGACTATCCAGCCCAAAATATTGTCAGTATTGAGGGTGAGGAGTCCAAGTCTATTGTAATCCCCCTTGAAACTGAAGAAGCTCTATTTAAACCACTCCAGCACTGAATTATTTTCTATCATAATTCAGTATGATACAAGTTTAATACCCTAAGCATGACAGAGTTTGACTGTTGGTATTTAATGATTGCGTAGAGAAAAAAGTGAAGACACACTCTTAGTGACATAAGTGTTCTAGGCCTATTTGGGTAAACTAGGAACATTTGCCATCAAGAATGCTAAATGAGAATGATTCCAGTGCTGAGACTCAGAAAGGAACATGTTTCCCAAGTGCTAACTCACTATCGTAAAGAGAACTGAAGTTTCCCATAAACGTGCTTTTATTTTTTTGGATTGCACAGACCTCTGTCTCTACCCACCCTTTTGCCTTTTTCCTGATGAAGTGGCAGGAGGAGGTGGCGGGGAGTCCAGGCAGCATTTGGAAAAGATGTTTACAAAACTCATGCTGGGGTTTAAAACTCCCCTCCTTACCCTCCAACTATAGCCCAATTACGTAGTTGGGGCTTTGTATTTCATGTTTTTCCCCTCTGGTCAGGGGACTGGTTCTTGTTTTAATTAAAACACAAGCTGTATATTTGTATAGAAAAACAACTAGAACTTTCTGTCTTTATCTAATGAGACAAAACACAGAAAGCAACCAGCTTATTTTGAAGTTCTCCAGACTTGAAAATAATGGGCTTCCTCTGTCAAATGAAAAGTTTAAACTGTACATCCCTGTAGCCTTGCCATCTGAGGGCAGAGTGTTAGGCACAAGCTGGAAGCCTGTGAAAGAGGGCACACAGAAACCTTCCTCTCGTGGCAAATGGGTCTACAGAGTTCTCATGTGAGAACCAGGCTTTCCTATCAACAAAATGCTCCAAGGCTCTTAGGAACCATGCTATATTTATTTTATTAAGCAAAGCCAATTTTTTTTTCATAAAAATAGTCTCTTATCCAGGACTGAATAAATGAAGTGGAGGCTGAACAGCAGATCCATGAAGCATGTCACACACAGTCACCGACTGTCAGATGTAGGCCACGTCACACACACAGCTGAAACCTTTTGTTATCTTACTCAAGCCTCACAAAGCTGGGAAGGACAGGTTCTGCTTTCATCCTGTTTCACAAAATTGAGACCGGCAGAAGTACTGTGTCTTACACAAGGTTATAGCCAGAATGTGGCAGCGTCAGGACTCTGAAACTGGCTCAGAAGGGGACTTTGAGAAACTTAGTTAAATGGAAGCCCCTCTCTGTACCTCTAAACCTGTCACCTCGTGTGACAGCGTATCGGTTTGGTACTGGAGTGGTCACAAATTGGTTCTTGGCACTGAGGAACTTGGGTTCCTTTATAAATAAATAAAAACCAAGAAAAACCCTTACTTTTACTACACCTAAAGTTTCCCTAGAAGGAAATCAGAACCTTCATGTGGACTCTGGATGCCCCATCCCCTGCTTCATTTTTCCTACCAGCTGTGTCCTTCCTAGAAGTCACCCTGTTCTTCCCCCTATTTAAATCTTCCTCGGTGCCAGACAGTGTGATGTGGCTTCACCAGCAATCAGAATACTACTCCCCCCCCCACCCCAGTGGTTTATTTGCTGAGTCCTACATTTGAGTCCAAATTGCCTCCTATTCCTCATCTTTAGCCCCCATGCATGGAATTAAAAACATATTCCTTATTTCAAAACCAAATGCCCTGTAGTTCATTGTTTTCTAAATACCTCCCCAAGAAATAGACTAGGAATCTAATCCAGAAATGATGTGTTTTATGTTTCGAACCTCAAAACTGGAACTAAGCTCCCCTTCTCCATCTTAGACTAAGCACTCCCAGAAGAGAGAAACCTTAGGCAGAGAGTGATTTCCAAGAAGAGCAACCACCAGACTGACTTCTAACTTGCCTTCCCTGATTCTGAACTTAGCCCTTGGAGTCCTTTTCTTGCTGGATAGCCATTGTATTTAATAGATTGACTACATAGCTTATTTATACAAACTACTTGCTTATAGCTAACTATTTTGCCAACTAGTCAGCAAGTGTTTATTAAACATCAACAGTGTTCCAGGCACAGTTCTGTGCTCTCAGGGAGTTTATAATAGCAGATAAGTTATTACATTTCATAGAATGTAACGTGTTTATTATAACAGTGAAATGTCAGTTAACTTCATGTGAAGTCATATTTTAGTTCTAGACACTTCTGTCAGTCTGTGTATCTTGGTGTTGATTGACTCTTGGCTCATAGTTGAAGCCAGACAAGCACTGGCTCTGGACAAGGTCCATGGCTGGCCAGCTATCCAACTGCAAGATAAATGTTTCTTTTAATTGTTTCATCATTTATAATTTTTCAGTAGTTATTATTGTTTAGGCTTAACTTTTTAGTGTTTTTCGATACTCTAAATATGAATAATAATGGTACTTAGCATTGCTTGAATGCTTACTGTACATTAGAAAGGATTCCCATGCTTTACAGTCTATCTCAGAGTCTTCACACCGACACTCCATTCGGGCACTGTAATTATCCTGTTTTACCAATGAGACTGGAGAGCTAAGATTATCAACAAAACGTTGAACTTGGGATATGGGCAGCCTGGCTCCAAAACCTACATCTTCATTGAAGATGACTTCTTCTGATGTCATGGAGTCTTGGACTGACTCCGAAGTTCACGTAGGTCATTACCCTCCATGTTTAGTCCTCACCATAGAAAGAAGTGCTTCGGGACTGTTATACTCCCTCTGCGAGTGTGGACCATCAAATGCTGCCCAGCCACACATTGCATCAATTACATTAGTATTACAACACAACAATCTCTGCTGAACTTTTAAAAATGATCAGAAAGAGCTGCTGAGCTTTTTCATATCAGCCACAAACAACAACTACCAATAAAGGCATGAAACCATTTCATTTCTTTTTTCAAACCTTGACAAATATGATGAAGACAAGAAACCATTACAAAAGCCTTGTGCATGTGAGAATAGAATTGACTGCAGTAATTCTTGTTAATGGGTCCTAGTTGGTAAAATGAATTGTAATTAGAGGGAGTGTGTCAGATACAGTAAGACGTGGACCGCCTCCATGAGTCTGTGGGGTGGAAGGGGTAGTGGCAGCAACCGAGGTGACCAGTTAAATCTCTTGATGAAATGTAGTGTTTAAAAAGCAGAATATACCTACAAAAGGACTATACAGAAGTGTGTCCTGTGTGGCAGGAGGAAAAGTAAGCCGTGTGCAAAAGAAACTGGAAAGTTTTTAGACATAAAGAAAGAAAGAAGGAAGGAAGGAAGGAAGGAAGGAAGGAAGGAAGGAAGGAAGGAAGGAAGGAAAGAACAAACAAACAAGAAATGCCAAAGAGAGGTCACAAGTTTAGGAATTAAAACAACAAAACCCAAGAGACTAGACATTGGAAAGTTCAGGATCCACAGAATTTTTCACTTACAGCTTTTTGGTGGCCATACTGAGCACCACCCTATGGCTACAAGAGTAAATGAAGAGATCAGGAAACAGAGACAAGAACAAAGGCAAATCTTGCTAGGGGGATGGCTGAGGAACATAGGAGCAGGAGACTGGTGGCCACTGAGGGAGGCAGAGCATCCTGATGTGATGGGGATGCTTATCTACTCTGTTAAGAGCTGCAGAGAGAGTCTGTGCTGAGAGAGTGGCTGAGAAGCAAGGAAGAAGGATGCTGGCAGGGCAAGGGCCCTGAGAATCAGAAGCAGAGGGCTAGTAACACGGGAATGGAGTATCTGCGTTTCTTTCTCGAGGCTATGTGGAGTCATATGCTTCTCCATTAAAAAGCGGGTCTTTGTACAGACACAAGATTTTAGGAAAATGTCTTAGGCTCAGAAAATTTCTCTTTAGCTATGTGTCTAATTTTACAGGTAGTTTTGCTCATATAGAAGGCTATGGTTCTACTATGTGGCTGCCTGGAGTAACTGCCTACATTCTGGGAAGCTCACAGAAACCATGAATCTCATGATAGTTGTTTGAATAGATGGCTCATTTTCTTTTTCCTTTGGGAACATAATAGAATCTCAGTCATTTAAGACTCTCTAGCTTGCAAAGGTGGGGTTGATGTTCTTTCATTTTCTGTGCCCCATTCCCACTTGAGCAATGTCGGCTTGCTCACCTAACTGGCCCCAGCTAGTTTGTAGGACTAAATGCCAATGTCTGTCAGTTCTGAACATTTGTCAGTCCTGGGTGGTCAGAGATTCCCATAGTCCAATGTAGAAGTCCTGTTCTGTCATTATGAATATATACATATACATATATATATATATATATATATATATATATATATATATATTCTGACATAAAAAGTCTGTAGTTTGAGAAGCAAATGTTCTGTGTCCACCCTCATCTACAAACTCACTTGAATGAAGAATAGTTAAGACAACTCACATAAGGTGCAGAGGTAAACTGAGGCATCTTCCTTTTCATTTCCAGTCCTAGCTCATTCCTGCTCCTTTCTTGCTCTCCTGAGTTTAAAGGCCTGACAGGAATGAAGATGAGGAAGGAAAGTCTGTGGCACACTCACAGAGAATAGGTTAGAAATTAGAGACAAAAAATATCTCCAAGCACTTATCAGTTTGCAAGACAACTACACCTTTATTACCTCATATAGGGACCCATGGTTTACAGGTAAGGAAACCAAGCCCCAGAGGTAGGAAACATAAAGATATTAAACATCAGAGGCATGACATAAATCCAGACCTTAAACAAAAGGACAACCGCCAGCAGTCATGTTGATGTAGTGAGAATTTTATTCTTTTAAATGTTGCGAGATTTATAATTATGGGTTTTTCTAAGATTGCTTTTGTATAAATGTAAACTGTTGTTAACATGGCTGCTAAAGTCATAGGCTACTTAAATGAGTTCAATTAATCCATTCAAGTAAGTCTCTAGTATTTTAGGTGACTAAAACATTTTCGGCCACCTAAAGAGGCAATGACAGCATTTACATTAGTGTGAAGACAGGATGCTATGTGTATGATTAAGGTTTCATGAGTTCTGCTATGTGTCAGAATTGCCTGAATGTCTCATTACAAGCTGATCCCTGGATCCAACATGTGTTCCCTCAGTAGCTCTAATTTGACTCCCAAGAATCCCAAGTCCAAGGAATTTTTGGAAAGCTTTGAAGCCACTGGTCCAGAGGACACACTTTAAATGCTGACATTCCTTCAATCTGGGAGAGTCATAGAGGACATTATAGAGATGATACTTTGGCAGGGCTGAAAGAATTAAAGGGAATTTTCTTATTGAAATGGGAGAAATGGCATTCTGGGTAGATAGAGTAGCATTCATAAAGACAAAGGAGAAACAGTGGATAAAGGAGCTATATGAAATTTCTTGTTACCACAAAGAGACGTGAAGGAGAGCAAGAGATTAGATTGATCATATGTCACACTAAAGCACATGGTCTGTCCTATAGATCCTGCAGGGGCACCAAAGGGTTGAAACAGATATGCTCAAGTCAAATTTGAACTATAGAAAATGGATAAATTACAATGCCAATAGGCTTACAAACTTTTGAAAATTCTCACTATTATGCCCAGGATTTAGTGCAGTGTGTGCACATGTTGGTAGTTCAATCAGTTAATCGGCCCCTATGCACGTACAAGTCAAAGATAATGTCCTTTTCCTCCTCTGCATATGGGAGCTGATAGTTAAATAGAGGAAAAAGCCAAGCCCAAGACACTGCAGACATTTACTGGGCATAAAAGAGAAGCATTAGTAAGAACTCCCCTGGGGCTTTGTGGAGAAGGCAGAGTGCAGAGTACATGCTGACCTTTTGGGATAGCAGTACTGCATGGTTGAAGGAAAATATTGCAGACAAGGAGGAACCCCTGATTAAAAGGAATAGAGAAAATAAACTTAGGTTCTATAAAGGCATTGAAATAGTTAGGAGAACTGATCAACCTTACCGGGAGCTCTTAAGATGTAGAGCAGTATTAAAGGTTTGATCAAAGAGGCTGTTTCTACATCCAATGACCATTGGAAAGATTCAAGAAAAGGAAGATGTTAGGACAAGATAGTAAAAGGAAAAGCACTCTCTTGTACCACCTAAGGATAACAGAATCAAGAGAACAGGCTACAGGATTTGCGTTGGAGAATAAGTGGGAGGAGAATGCATTGGTCTTGGTTTGGTCAGTCCAAAGTGGCAGGAGTTACTACTAGTAATTGTCCTATGAATGAAATAGATTAGTCATCTGACAGTTCCTTCTAAAGGACCATCTGTCCTGTGAATTTCGACAATGGTCTGGGAAGCCTTCCATTCCAACTCCCAGATGGTAGCACAATGTATTCTTGCAAGAGAGACATCCTGAGTTATGGGCTCATTCTCAAATTTTCAAGTATAAAAATACATTTTCATGTTGCTTTTGTGAAACATGTTTCTTATGTATTTCTTCCAATCACAATGTAACCATCTTTAGATCAATCTATCATATTAAATCTTCCCTTTTAGTGTTGATGTTTACATAAATAAGTCCTCAAATGACTATTTTATTGTGTCTTTATAAAGAATGATAGACTTGTAAAATGCATAGACAGTGTCACACATGAATGTGACCTTCCACGCACCCTAAAAATTGCCCCAAAATGTAATTTTCTAGCTGACACTTTATTTTTTTTCTTAGCTTGCTGCATTTTTTATTTCTGTTCTCAGGAGCAGCATATCACTTTTTCTTTAGGGTTGTTATTTATTAATGGTTGTGATGTAAAGAATTCAAATATATGCCTTCACAAAAGAAACATCCTTTTTCATGATGGGCAAAGCCACAGCCTGTATATCACCCTCTCTGTGACTCTGTTTTGTTTTATCTTGGTTTTGATTGTTTTGTGTGGGGGGGGAGGGTGTTGTTGTTTTGTGCTTGTTTTGTTTGGAGGCAATGTGTCACCCTGACTAGCTTGGAACTTGCTATATAGACTAGGCTGGCCTTGAACTCAGGGATTGCCCGCCCATGCCACCTGCTAGAATTACAGGTCTATGACCCCATGTCCAGAGTCTTCTGTGATAGTCTGTCTATACACTAGCTAAGCACCCCGTGCTGCTAGAATTTGAACCTCAGCAAATTTAACTTCAATGCCTACTGTGGGTCATTACAATCAAACAGTAAGAGCTGGACCTTCAGCTAATAAAGCTCACATCTTAGTGATCAGTGAGTCTGGCTTTCAGATGAGTGTTAGGATGCACATGCCTGGGATGCAGACAGTGGGGTTCACCTGTTTTAATCACATATGTATCCTTTAAGCCCAATGAGAAATCCTTGCTGTATCATTGCCAACAGTTATACATAATCAATCAATTTTCTCTTTTCTAAAATGTTGCCTTGGGGGAAAAGCCAAAGAGGAGGGGAGAGAGGAGAGGGGAGGGGAGGGGAGGAGAGGGAGGGAAGAAAGAGAGAGAGAGAGAGAGAGAGAGAGAGAGAGAGAGAGAGAGAGAGAGAGAGAGAGAGAGAGAGAGAGATGGTGGGGAGGGAAATAGGAAAGATTGTGACACTTTGCCAAAGGGGGTTTCATGGGGTACAGCAACCAAAACAAAGGCCTAATTTTAATTGAATTATAGACTGTGTAATTATATAACCTGCGCCAGCTGGTCTCAGAAAGCTACCAGATTCCTTAGAGAGCTCTTACTTCATCAGGAACATGAGGCACCTTGTTACTACCAAGACGATGTTTCTATATCTAAATTATCCCTGGTACCCCCAACCTGGACGCACACCGCATACTGTAGAAGAAAAGTTGTCTTGAGGCTCAAGTCTGGTTTAAGCGCCCCCCCTTCCTCTACCTTTGTGTCGCATGCTTGATGAAACACCTGTAGTCTCTGATGAATGGCCAATATAAACAGGATGCTATTGCATCAGACAGGTAAGAATAATTTCTCTAATTAGTCCTCTGAGATTTCATTGTTCATTTGGAAATACTGGAAACTTAATTTGTTTGTGATGTGCAAACTGACAATAGCAGCTAGCGTCTACTCTTTCTGTTTTGCTTTGCTGGTGTTCTGTGGGAGCCCTGGAGGTCTATCTATCAACATCATGCCAACTAAAGTACCTTTGCATTGAAAAATGCATTCTAATTATACAGTCCTCACTTGTGATGCTAGAATAATACTAATGGGTTTCCCCTGGTCATTTTTCTTTTAGATTAAATTATTTTTTTTCTCAGTTGCCTTGGATTTTGCGGTGGAGAGGTAATTCATGAGATGTGCCTGTTCTTAGAGATACAGAGTGAAACATTTTGAGAAAATTGTGTTTTATGGATTACAGTGTGAGCATGATTGAAGATAATCTTTGGCTTACCTTTGATTAAAGGCTTCGTGCTATTCTATTCATTCTATTTATTTTGTTTGAGCATATCCTTCTCTCAAGATAAATTGGTGGCTATCAAATATAGACCCCATAAATCATGGCTATTGATTTTACATGTGTTTTTGTGCCTTCCATGTCATAATTTGTTATCTTGATAGCTAGCTCTGAACTTGACGCTATGACGGCGACTAAAAGGGTCTGTCTTTCCTTCCAAACTAATCTATGGAAGGGAAGAGCTTTCAAACAGACATATGTCCCTCTGTTTAATGACATAACCTCTGTATTTGCCATGAAGACACAGTAAAATCCACAGCACATAGCAACTGTTGGGACCTAAAACAAAAAGATATATTTATATTTTTTATGTGTATGAGTGTTATGTATGTAGGTACACTGCACAGGAGTGCCTGGTATCTGCAGAGGCCAAAAGGGTGTTGGATCTCTGAAATCAGCTATAGATAATTGTGGTCCACCATGAGGATGGTGAGAACTGAACCAGTCTTCTCTGCAAGAGCAATAAGTGCTCTTAGCCACTGAACCATCTCCCCAGCTTTGAGATTTTATGTAGTGTGGTCCACAACAGCACAGACATATCTCTTTTACTCTGGATGGGATGTTGAGGTAGCCTAATGCTGGCCACTAAGGTTTTTGCACTTGTAGCTAGCTAGCTCTTTAGGTTAAAGAAACAAATAGTGTCTCCTGGAAATATTCAAGGTTCTACAATTCTGACTGTATTTCAGTTTGAAATTATGAGAGACAGAATAGCTGTCGTATACATCTTACGTCCATCAAATAAAAGCCCCTAGGCTTCTCTCTCACCTGTATCTACTGAGATGCTTGCTGCTAGAATTTAGGGTGCTGTCGGATCACAATATGTCTGAATGTGTCTGTTATACTCAAGCCTCACTTCCTGTGTTCATCTTCCTTCCTTCCTTCCTTCCTTCCTTCCTTCCTTCCTTTCTTTCTTTCTTTCTTTTTTTTTAATTCTGGATGAGTTGAGTGAATGCCATGATATTAAATATCTGTTTAATCCTTTTTCCTCTGTCTTCCCATTCAGTATTCAGTCACATCTCTCAAGACCATCCCAGAACTGTGCAGAAGATGTGACCCACAAAACGAAGACAGATCAGGTAGGAACAGACTCCTTACCCCTCTTCATGCTTCAGGGTTAACGCTCCAGTTTTCCTGGCCTCAGTTGTGCTTGCATTCAGCTCTTTTCTCTTTGTGGCTTCTCTACTCCCACTGCCTCCCTGCCACCTCCAACAAACAGATGTGAGGTCATCTACAGGACTAGGAGGTCCTAGCTGGGACCTGGATGTCTAGAGATCAACATAGATCCACATGATACCTTCAAACCATGGAATCCACAGAGATTTGCTGAAAAACCCAAAAAGCAGTGGTGGCAAAGCATAATGATGCAGGCGCCAGTTAAAAAATTTGCTGGATGCATTTACTACCCATATGGCAATGACCAATGTGAGGGATGATGCTTTGCCAAAGTCTGAAACCCTATCAGGATGCAACATGCTAGGATCTGCAATAAGGCATACTATAACAGTTAAGATGAAAGCACGGCGCTTGAGTTTAATAGTGTAAACTAAACAGAGAATTATGGCGGATAGATGGAAACCAGCTGGCTGGCCTTGTCGCCTTGCCCCATCCCCCCTCTCCTCCCCCGACTGAAAAAAGTACATTTAGGGTTGTTTTTCCCCCTGTAAATCAAATTAAATCCCTCTGCTTTTCTCTCTTCGATGGGCAAAAAGGAAAATAAGAAGTATATTGATGGGAATAATATTAAACTATGAAATGGAGTTCATTACTTTGTTCTAGATAATTACTCAAAGGTATCATCATTAACTTGGCTAAACAGAACCTCTCCTCATAGTAACACCAGGCTTGAGAAACATGCTTGGCAGGAGACTTAAAAAGAGATATCTTTCTATGCAGCTACTAGAATTCTGAATTTCTAACTGAAAGGAGTTGGAAAATGTATAAACTTCCTCCCCTGGATTATTTGTTTTGCTTTGACATTTTACTCTGAAGAAACAGCAAAAAGAATGTGTTCTCTCTCTGTCTCTCTCTCTCTCTCTCTCTCTCTCTCTCTCTCTCTCTCTCTCTCTTTCTCTCTTTCTTTCTCTCCTCTCCTCCATGCGTACACTCCAGTGTGAATGTGTGGGTGTGTGTTGGTAATATATTAATGTGGATCAGAAATATTCCAGAAGTTAGCTTTAACTTTAAATGAAAGTTTTCATCTGCTCTAAACTATTATAAGAGAGAGAGAGAGAGAGAGAGAGAGAGAGAGAGAGAGAGAGAGGAGAGACAACATAGAGTTGGGAAGGAGATGGGGAAATGGCATCGGGTGAGTTTGGAGGGAGGTAGTAGTAGAGGGATATGATGAAATAAATTGTATAAATATATAAAATTTTCAAAGAATGCATACAGATGTTATTTTTTAAAAAACCCGAGTTTCTGCCGAGATGGACAGGGCCTCTTTGGCTCTAAGCCTTTGAAGGATTTATTTCCTTAAAGCAACATTACTTTTTTTTTTCAAAAGCATGAAAATAATTGTGTATAGCGGCACAGGGTACACACTGCAAGAATGAAGAGACAAGCCTTAGCATCCAAAGACTGGAGTTCAAGTTAGAGCACAGAGACTTGGGAAGACTGTCAAATGTTTACATCACTCTTCACATTGAGAAGGCCTTCAACAAATATCCCCATTTGTTCTTCATTTACTCAGTCAACAACCGTGTGTTGAGTGCTCTCTGACCCAAGCATGGAGAATATGGAAACAAAAGTTCCTGTGCTCACTGAGCTCTCATCTGGATGGGGTGACAGTCAGAGGATATGCAAACATAGAAGGAAAGAACATTCCAGAACAATAAAGCAACATGAGCCCACACAATAGTCTCTCAACCTGTAGGTCAATACCCCTTTGGCGAATCACTAGCTCCACAGATATTTACATTATGATTCATAACAGTAGCAAAATTACAGTTAGGAAATAGCAACAAAATAATTTTAAGGTTGGGGGTCACCACAACATGGGGAACTTATTAAAGGGTCATTGCATTAGGAAGGCTGGGAACCACTGTGATAGAATTATTTGCGGGGCTCGCGATAAGGAAATGTTTAGGACCACAGGAACTGTGTCAGTTACTTTTCTTACTGCTGTGATGAAAGCAACTTTGGAGGTGTGGAGTACATTGGGTCTTTGTTTGAGTATACAGTCCAGATGACAAGGAAGTATGACCACAGTAGCATGAGGCCAATGGTCACATGGTGTCTGTTCTGTTGTCAGGAAGCAGAGGAGGATGACTGTGAGGAGCTTTCATCCTCATTTCCATTCATTCTAGGACCTCAGCCCATAGAATGGTGCTGCCTGGAAACTCCCTCACAGATATGCCCAGAGGTATTTCCAGCTTATTCTAAAACACATCAACTTGTCAATTGCTATTAAGATTCACAGAATCCTAGAATGACCCGGCCAAGTGAAAGCCAGCAAAGGGGATGAAAAACAAAAGAATGAGCAGTGCCCACTTCTTTGATCTAGGAACAAACTTAGCAATTATGATGAAGTAAAGAAAACCACTGTAGCTACTGAATAGTTATCAAACTAAAGAATTGCAATAGAAGAGGTTGGGAGATGATGTGGCCAGATGCCCTAGCAAGCTTTGTTTCCTTTGTACAGTAGACATCACTGCCATCAGGGTTCAGCTTTTGTAAATCCTATCACAGATTGGCCATCACTTACTCGAATCGCTTGGGACCAGAAGGATTTCAGAGTTTGGAGTTCTCTATATCTTAGGGGTTTTGTTTGTTTTTCAGCCAGCCTGTAGCTCCTGACTCTAATGATGAGAAGTGTATAATCTTATGAGATTGCCCATCTTATAAATGTTAACTGGCTGTGTGTCCTCCAATCCAAAAGTCCCAAATTTGAAATGCTCTAAAATTTAAAAATTGTTAGACATCATGGCAGCCCCCTAAGTATTTGGGATTTTGAAACAGTCTCGTTATTAGATTTCCAGGTCAGAAATGCTCGCCCTGTATCTGAAAATCCAGAGCTTATAGAACCATAACTCTTGGAAAGACAGGGGTCCTTAAAGACCACCCAGGAAAAAACAATGGAAAGCACAAAACAAAAATGAGTATGTTAAATTATCAACACCTGTGAGAGCAGATGAAGCTAGGTATCATTTTAGTTGCAAAGGTGTGATATAAAAAGGTTAATTTTTACAGGTATAAAAAATGTAAGAAGTTTAAAAAATATTCAGTCTAAGGCCAATCAGATTTTCTAGAATATTTTTTTTGTTCCAACCAAAGTGGCAGCCATCTTGTTGATCTCTTCAGTAACAGAGCACACATTCTGATGACATGAATTTTGATATTCTATCAAATTCGGTGTTCCTTGAATTCTCACCTGCTCCTTTCTTAGAACCTTAGGGAATCAGGACACATCCCTTCTGGAAAAGAGAACTACTCAGTATGTGGAATGGGCAGCTATGTGGCCACACAGGGTTCTTATTTCCCTCCACGGGTACCCATATTGTTCTACTCAGGATGACACCTTCCAAGAAGTCCTCTTGAAATGTAGCACCCACAACTAAATCTGCAGTCTCTCCATAGTCTGTCCTGAGGCTGTTAGCCCCATGCAATGGCTCCTGTGACTTAGCAACGTGCCTTTCCTTCCTGCACATAGGGTCTGTTCTTTCTGCCTGTTTTCTGGGTGTTCTGAGATTACAGGTATAAAAGTAGCTTTGGATGTAGCTTTTAGAGCACTTGTTGGGTATGAAGCCCAAGACTCACGTCCCTTCATCCCTACACCTGGGTCAGCTTGCATTGCAGGCTGCGTGAGTGGCAACTGCCACAGTGTTGTCAGAGGCCCTGAGCTGTGTTCTAGCACCTTCTACCAGCTTACCACAGCCTCGGAGTCTACCCCGAGGAGTGCCCTTCCTTTAGCTGAAGGACTTGATTCTTACTGAACTTTATTTTTTCCTAATGAGAATAATATTTTCAGTGATCATTCATTAATTGCACTACACAATGACTAGGCTTCAATTTTTTTCTTTTCTTTCTTTCTTTCTTTCTTTCTTTCTGTTTTTTTTATTTTTGTATGAGATTTTAAAAAGAAGAAGGAAGTGTGAAGGAAGTGGAGATTTGCCTGAGGTAAGAAGGAGACAAATTAACAAGGCCTGGGAAGCCTGAGAAGATGTTCTGTTGTGTTGTTCATGGTGGACCAGAGCCATGCTGGAGCCATGCAAGGTGCTCCTGATCCTTCAGTTACTACTTCAGGATTCCTCATTCCAGGCATTGTGCCAAATCTTCTGTAAACATTTCTCTTCTCCACACAATTCTGAGGAAGGACCATTGTTATGCTCATTCTATTGATGAGGAACCAAGCCTGCAATTAATAGTTTCTCAAAATTCTGGAGTCAACAAATGGATCAAAAACCAGATCCTCTGTCTCCAGGACCCCCATGAACATGAGTCAACCGAGGGATAATCCAGTTCAAGGAACATGTGTATCAAGTAGTGTAGGGTGAGGAATAGCCACAAGGGAAGCTTCATGAAATGTTCACATCTAATAAAGGAAATAATCTGTGAAACCCTAGCATGCATTCCCTGCCCAATATCTGTGTCTCCAAGGCAGTGAATGTCTTCAAATGAGGGTAGAAATATATTATACAACATGTGGTATTCAAGTAAAATGTCCAATTTCATTGGCTTGGAGGTTTTTTTGTCAGTTAATTAGATATTCAAATACACATTTGTTTCAAATTCATGATGCTATAAATGTCCTATGATTTTTTCAAAATATGTATCTGCTCATCTCACTGTACATTTCTCTTGTGCAGGAAGGCAAATAAACACTAATTCTGCTCTACATCTGGGAACTGAAATGCACTCAGGTTAGAAATCTCAGTTATGCTGCAGTGATAAATATGCCTTTAATAGCTCTGAAAATAGGTTCTGAACGACTTTCAAGTCTTAAATAATACGAATTGTTGCTTTTGTGACATTGAATAGAAGAAACCACTCTTTCCAAAACTTGGTTTCTTACAAAAATCATTTGTTTACATTTAAAAGCATTGTAAATTTGCTGTATTTTTAGACCCTGTTCCTGCAAACTTTGTGACAAATTCTGAAGCTATGAAAACAAACACTTACATGCTGTTTGAAGATTTGCAAGGATTTTAGCCATCACCAAAAATAATAAATTGGCATCAAATGTGTCCTGTAGACATTGCTGTGACATAGTTAATGTTGCTAAATATATAAACCTCCTGGTTTCAATTTGTATTAAGGTTTGTGCTACAAACAGGGAAGTGAAAGTTAGCTTGGCAGTTTTAGTAAAGTTTTTAAAAAGCATGTAGGTTAATCAATTTCCCATGATATACCATAAAATGGACTCCAAAGAATATGGAAACAAATTTTCCAAGCTCTCAGTCAAAGGAAAAAAGAAAAAAGATCACTTTGGAGGCTGGAGCAATAGCTCATGATGAGAGCAAGGACCACTCTTATACAGGACCTGAGTTCACATCCAGCACCTGTCTACCTGAGGCTGCTCAGAACCTGTGACGCCAGCTCCAAGGCATTTATTTAATGCTTTCTTCTGGCTTCTGTGGGCAACTGTGTTCCTATGCATATACCCTACCACAGATACACAGGCATACACATAATTTTAATAATAAAAATAAATCTTAAAAGTATGGAAAATGAACACTTCAATATGATATCGCTAAAAGTATTTAAAAGATCTCAGTTTATTTAACAACAGAGAAACTTCATACCCAGATGAGAATGTTCTTTATTTCAGACAATTCTGTTAGCTTAATATGATGTTGTACATTTACAATCTCAGCACTGAGGTGGGAGGGTCATGAGTTCAAAGTCACCCTGGGTTTTACAGTGAGAGGCTTATAAAAATAAAAATAAAAAAACTTATTTTTATCTTTATTTAACAATAGTATAATTCTAAAGGTGATATAATCTAGTATTTTAAAACATAAGAAAATTAAATAAAAGTATGACTGCCTTGCCACTGAAACAATTGTAGACTCTTTATGTGCCTGCAATCGTAATATAAAGACAATTTCACCCGGTACTTTTTTCATTGCTGCAGAGTTTGCATGCCTGCCAACCTTGTGAGTGGGCCACAAGATGCTCCTGTAAAACTGGAGCTGCCCCCACTGTCCACATTACTTGGTTTGTTTTTATTGGAGTCTAAGGAATGCTTATCCACCATACTGCTCATTAGAGAAAGTTCTTAGTAAAAATGAGTGCAGGGAAATAAACAGTGAGGAAAGACAAGAAAGTCAAAGGATCTCCAGGCAGGCGGGGAAGTAAGGAAACTGAAGCACAGAGACCAGACAAACCCTGAACATGTGCAAAGCCTCTTAAAGGAGTGTGGCCCAGAAGAGACTTCTTTCTCAGGAGGCACCATCCCAGTTGTTAGTATTCAGGCATCTGTTCTGGCCTGTCCTTGGGGTTCTGACAGCATACACCCTCAGCTGTAACCACTAAGAGCACCACCTGTGCACATTCACTATGTTCCCTTTTAAAAGAGTCCTGCCCACCCCTCATCCTCTGGCCCCCCCTTGCCTTTCTTTCCCTCCCCATTCCCCTTTTTATGATCTCTTTCCCTAATTAAAAAAAAAAATCCTCTACTTGAACCTTGTTATATGGTGTCTTTCTCTCATGTGCTACTTTTCTTAAAGTATAACACCTGTCACTCCTTCCTAATCTAGTGCAAAACCGTGTATGTGAAGAGATGCGGTCTTTTGTAAGCTTCAGTGCATCTCTGTCAGCCCACTCACTCTTAATGAAGGCTTACTCTGTTGCCCATTGTTAAACTGTCTGTTTTTACATCTTAATCTCTGTCTCCATACCTCCTCTCTTCTGATTCTCCTGTAAAGAGGGTAGGCTTGGGAAAGGAGTGTAACTCAGTTGGTAGGATGCTTGCCTAGCGTGCATGAAGTTCTGGGTTCAATCCTTAGCACCACATAAACCAGGCATGGTAGTGCAAGTTTGGAATTCTAGCACTTGAAAGGTGGAGATTTAAGCAAGCCTAGGGTACGTGAAGTTCTTCCCCTCCTAAAAGAGCAAGAGAGAGATCCAGTTATCTAAGACATATTCAAGTAATAGAATCCTAGAATCCCATAGTTGAAGGATCTTCTGAAGAGGTGTTATTATTGATAGCCACCCCTCTGTGCTTGTAGCATCACAGGTCCTGAGTCTGCAGGCTCTCAAGCCCCACCCCAAACCTAGTTTCTTATCTGTGCAGGCTCTCAAGCCTCACTCCATCTGTGTGGTACAGGGTCAACCCCAGTGTTTGCAACATCACCCATCTGAGTCTTCAGGATCTCAAGTCTCACCCCAGATCCAGATTCTGAGCCTATTACAAGCTTGGTCCCAGACTATTTATTTATGAACATTCAAATTTAAGAAACTTTGATCTAAGTCACTTGGAATCCAACCTATTCTTCTTACTGAAACATAACAGTCTCCTCAAAAATGCATTATCTGCCATGTCTCTCCAAGCTTAAAATTCAGGTAATGGTTTCCAAAGATGGTCATGAAGCTGTGTAATGAGAAATTTTTTTCTATGGCCATGAGAGATGGAGAATGATTTGCTACTGGCCCAGCAAGCTTTGCTAGTGCCACTCCCCTACCTTTGGTTTTCCAGCCACATCAATCATTCAGTATGTTAGGCTCCTTCACAGGGACTGCACTTCCTTTCTTCTCCAAAGGAATCCCTTGGATCCCTTTAACTGACTCCGTAGAATAGTAATATCCAGTAGAAATATATAGTGAGTCACATATATAACCTTACTTTTTCTAATATCCTCAAAAAATATACCACTAAACAGATGGGTTAATTTCGTAATGCTTTGTTTACTCGGTATCTTAAAACTATTATCATTTAGACATGTGTCACCAACTACCTTTTAAGTGTTTCACAGCCAAAGGCTGGAAGAGACAGTGAAGGTCTGGGTTGTACCATCACCTCCCACAACAAACCATATTATGCCCTAGCTCCCTATACTTTTCCTCCTCTTGAAATGTCTAAGGATCCTTTCTTTCTTCTCTCCCCCACCCCCACACCTCCCCCACTTTAGTTGAGTGTGTGTGTGTGTGTGTGTGTGTGTGTGTGTGTGTAGGAGTGGGAATAGTAGGTAGCAGTGCTGAGGACTGAATGTAGGGCCTTGCAATGCCAGGTTTTACCACAGAGTTTTATCCCCAGGCCTCCTATTCCTTTGTAGTTTGAGACCAAGTCTAAGTTTTGTAAGATGGCCTTGAAGTCATTCTGCAGTCCCAACAGCCCTTGCAATCAACCTGCTTTAAAGAGTTATGAAAACCACCCCTCTAGGTCTCTACTTATTTGTCCCAAGCATCTGCAGTATGAGTTGCCTCAATAGAGAACACCACTACTTCCATATCATAAAACCCATTGATACTTCAGTGATCTCATCTTTCTTAGCCTAGTGGAAGTGTTTGAGCTTATTGGTCACTGCTACCTCCCTCCTTATTGCCTTCCTAAGTCATTGATAGTCCCTTATTGTCCCTTACAAGTGCTTTCTCTGCATGACCACTAACAGTCAAGTGAAGCTAAATATTCAATAGGGCCACCCTATCTCCTTCCTGCCTCTAGGTCTCCTTGGTTGCTCAGATGGCTTCAGATCTATCCAACTGCAATTCTTAACTTCCAGCTTCCTTTTAAACAATCTACTCAGTATCAGCATTAGCTGTCTCATTGAATTCAAGAGGAATTCTTGAATCCTCCTCTACAACATGATTCCCAGAGTGTGTGTGTCTCTCTCTCTCTCTCTCTCTCTCTCTCTCTCTCTCTCTCTCTCTCTCTCTCTCTCTCTCTCTCTACACACACACACACACACACACACACACACACACACACACACACACACACACACTGAGCATGCACCTCATTAAATAGCTCTTGGCTCAGCAGACAATCCACTGTGTTGCTGAAGATGGAATTTTCTTGCTCACTCATGCTCCACTTCACTCCATGTCTTTGGGCTCCCAGGAGTGCCCAGCTGAGCTGCATGCAGTGGATGATAGCTACAAATGCAGGTCAACACAAAATCATCAGCTTACTTAAAATCTGGTGAGGGCAGTTTTGTGATGTTTTTAAAAACATTTGCTGTGTGTCAAATAATTGAACATGCCTGTGAATGAGTATGTGTGCTCCTATAAAATTTGCATATTAGAAATCCCCAAGATATTACTTACAGGTGGAATCTCAGTGGAGGCCATTAGGTCATGAGGGTGGAACCAAAATGAATAGGATTAGTGCCCTTATGAAAGGGACCGGTATATTGGCCCCGTTTAGCCCTCTTTGTCCAACCCTTCACTGTGGCTCTCTCTGCTTCAGCAACGAGAGATAGAGAATCTGCCAGCATCTCTGCTGTCTTAGGTCTTTGCAAGCATGCTATATCTTCTATCCAGATTGTTACAAAATTACCCTTTAACTCTTACTTCCCCTAATTCTCATATACTTGGTTTTTTCTCCTCGGAATTAACAATTACCCCCTAGATGGGGTTTCTTGGCTGTTTTATACCCTCATGCTGACTTATTTCCATACAAAGCACGTTGACTTTCATTACATTTTTATTCATCTGTGCTCTTACACTATTGTCTAGACAAGTTTGTATCTATTTCATTCTCCTCTTTGGGGAGAAGAGAATTGTGTGCTCAGAAGGCATTTAGCAGATGCTTACTGAATAGATGGATCTGATAAGAAGACCTTAACGATCTGCCTGTCACCAACTACTTTGACGTGACTGAACATCCTTTGTCATGTCCTTGCATCTCTTGATTATATTCAAAAGAGATTAACAGCTTTAGCCAGAATTCTCAGTGATAAGATAAATCCAAATTTATGTTTGGCATTGCCAATCATAAGCAAGGTGGAGAAAATCTGCTCAACTGTCATTTAGAAAAGTTATTGTTAAAAGCCATTTTCCTAACTTTCTTCCGAAACTGTAGTTTGGTACTCGAGGAGTAGCCCGATTCAGGAAGGGCTCATGTTGGGATTTTAGCTAAAGGGAAGCTGAAGTGGCTCCTTCCATGCCCTGCCTCTGGTTGCCGGGATTCCATGACCAGCATGTGACCTAAATAGAGAGATGGTGACTCGTCTGTTCGGGGAGTAGTTTTAGTTTTGACTGAGTGGTCCTCTGGTGCTATGGAAAGTTGGAGACAGGCACCCTTCTTCCTAACTGAGAAATCAGAATACTACATGATTTCCCACATAATACTTATATTCTCTGGGTTCTCATTTGTTTTCAAGTGAAAATTCACAAAAATTGCCCATCCATCTTCAAGAGCTGTTACAAAAAAAGTCTCTGATGAAATCATGTACTCTCCTGTGCTCAGAAACATAGAAACTCTGATGATGAACTGACTATTTTCAAGTGTTAAACAGAGAAAAAACCCAGTGAAGATACCATTTTGTGGAATCCAGGAAACACATTTTCATCTCCTTTCCATTGTTATACTAATGTCTGTGACGTATGTACTGACACAGCTAATTCCTAAGTGAGGACATACTCACCACACTTAAAAATGAAATAAGCTGGCATTTAACAAGATGGTAAGTAAAAAGTATGTATTTTTAGAACACACACACACACACACACACACACACACACACACACACACACACACACACACCTACCTTACCCCATCCCCTGCTCTGTCTGCCCTTGCCTCTTGTACTACTCTAACCAAGGAACAACCGTAACTCTGCTTTGTCCTTAGCAGTAGATCGGCGCTGTAAAACATCGCCACCTTCAGTTAGAAGAGGTTAGTGTGCGCGTTGCACATCAGAAAGCACATACGGGCTACTTACTCCCAAGCTGTCTTTTTCCAAGTGTCTCAGCTTAAAGAGTCTTTTCATTGACCTTTCACTGTGTTTCTCTGTACAATTCCACAGGGTGAAAGAGAAGGGAGGAGGGGAGAGAAGAAACTTAGTAAATTGGCCTGGAAGGAACACAAACTTAATCTGCTCACAAGGTTTTGCTAATGTCACAGTGAAGGCCAGAATACTTTTTGCATGACAGAATAGCTCTTGAAAGCATGTGTTTCCTTCAGACCTACCAATTGCCATTCTGTGTAAACTGTACTTTTGAAACCTAAGGATTTAAACTTGTCCAAATACTGAGTCTGACTTCATGACAGACTACACCTCTTGGGTGAAGATGTATCTTTTCTATCCAGGTTTATAGGGCTTGAATATTTCAGTGAGTTTCCACAGAACAAAGAAACAGGCAGAGATCAGCTGCTGAGTTATCTGGGCAAGCCTGCATAGCTATGGGCAGAGCTGGGAGCAATAAAACAGGAACCTGACATGTTTGATAACAGCTGCTTGGTACATGCGGCCTTTTAAAGACGGGAGGCTTAAAACCCAAAACGATGACATTTTCCTCACAATATGTAGATAGATCAATGAGTGGGATGTTTATAAGAGTGAAGTCATGCATGTTTCCCCTTCAACCTCAGGGTGCCCTCAATAAAGGGGCTGTGGTATCAGCGAAAGGGATGAGCCAGCAAGCCCATAAGAACATTCCAGAAGCTTGTGTTCCATTTACACACATCACTCTTCCCAGCATAATGTCCTGACATAATTCTCCAAAGCCAGAGTTCACTCAGCCATCCCTCGGATCAGGTTACAGACTAACTGGTAGAGCAGTGCAAAAGGTCACCCTGATTGTAGTTCCCATTCAGACTCAGGCACATGCCCTTGTTCCTACTGTCACGAGGGGACAGAAGCCACCTGTCATCACTTCTTAGAGATCCTGAGGTGTTTGTATTCCGTGGGTCCACCATAGATTTCACTTGACCAGTGGTAACAAAACTCGGGATGGAGGGGTTGGGAATGTGCTTGCCTAGTGTGTGCCCAGACTTGAGTTGGATCTCCATCCAGCACTGCCTAGACTGAACACGCTTGGTGACTTGTCATTTCATCATTCAAGAAGTGAAAGCAGGAAGATCAGAAGCATATGGTTATCCTTGGCTACAAGCACAGCATGGGCTACATGAGACCCTGCATTTTAAAAACCAGTTAAGTTAAAAGAGATAGAATGCTGGAGGGTATGTAGGGTGTATTTCTTAATGTCAGCTGCTATGGATGTGTAGTGTGTTGTGTATACTTGAAATTAAACTGACCAGTTTGCTTCTCACAGAAAGCAGAATCCATTTAACTTCTTTCTCTCCTCACTGTTTCATCCTAATTTTCTAATATGCACACAGATCTCCATATTTAGAAGTAAAATAAATGGACATTTTAGGAGCCAATATTGATGTTTAGTCTTAAAAGTTGGGTCTACTATGGCAACAGCAAACAGTCCATTATCTTCTTAAAGAAAACAATTTTTCAAGCCTAGGAGCCAGAGAATTATGTGTCAGCAATTGCCTCAGCCTCATAATTATAAATTTGTGAGGATCTGGTAAAATATATGAATCTAAAAGAATTATAGTGTTTCATTGTGAGTCAGAATCAAGCACCCTGTTATTTGTAGACATTCTACATCATCAGAGATATTTATGGAGGGTCAGATCTTAGTAATGATATTGTCTAACCTTGTTATTTTCCAGATGAGGAAATTTTTAAAAAGAACTTTTTCTCCCCCTCTTTTGGTTTTTTTGAGACAGAGTTTCTCTGTGTTGCTCTTGCTGCCCTAGAACTCACTCTGTAGACTAGACTGACCTCAAACTCAGAGATCCACCTGCCTCCATCTCCCAAGTTCTGGGATTAAAGGCATGTGCCACCACTGCCTAGTAAGAAGTTCTTAAGAAAATACATTAGAGTACTTCACAATGTGGTAAGCCTTCTAACTGTCCAAGCCACTTGAATAACTTACTATCTTTCAAATTCATACCTCAGTTTAGCCCCCCAAAATGGACCAATTGTAAAAAAAAAAAAACTTATTTATTATATTTTGCATTTTTGGTTCAATGCATTTCTTCCCTCTCTCGTGGAAAGACTGGGTCACAGAACCCCATTGTCTTTGAGGATCTTTGCTTGACAATGAGCTAGTTACAAGCAGAAGTAGCTTCTTAAGGGACCCTCAGGAGAAAGTGATGTTGGTGTGCCACTTTCAGAGTTGTTGCAGGCTTGTTCAAGTATTGCCAGGGGACTGAGAAGCAAAGAGCGCCTATTCCCTGGGAGAGTCAGAAGAAGTAGCTCAACAGGGAAATATTGGATGACTCGTGTGTGATGAGTTTGAGTTGCAGGCAGAGACAACAGCAAGGGCTTTGCAGAAAAGGCAGAACAAGCCCAAACCATGATAGATAGCCATAGTATATCCTGAAAGATCAGATTTAGCAATCGAGAAGAAGGGAACAGCGGGGGTTTGGGAATCATAAATGCTGAAAAAAGAAGGTAAGTTATAAAGTAAATAAAAAAAAACCACTGCAGACCATGCTAAAGAATTTTATTAGGAAAAGAAAGCCAGTGCCTACAAACCTTGTAACTTACCTAAGTGATAGTATACATCATGTGTTATACTTGAAAAAATAATCCCATGTGTTATACCCCCCCAAAACCCTTTGTCTTTACTTTAAATATATGTAACATATGCTTTTACATAACATATTTCTACAGCACTTTACTTTTAAGTATATTTGCTTTAAAAAAAAAAACTGTTATGCTGTAAACAGAAAACCAGTATATGTGTGATGAATTCTAGGTCATCATTGAAATGTAATGAACACAAAACTCCCCAGTTAATTTATTACTTAGGAAAGCCACTAAGCCTGAAACCTGCAGTCAGTTTATTAAAGGCATTCTAAATTTTGGAGAGGGATTAAATTCTAGCACCAAACTAAGTGTCCTTAAATGAATGAGGAGAAAAAAAGACTGAACAATGAATAGTTTTCTCACACTGTAAATGAGGTCTGTTTATAATGGGTCCTAGGGTGTGTCTGACACAGTGTGGATATGCATCCCATACCTGAGGCAATGTCATTTTGGGAAGTGTGGGACACCTATTGCGGTTTAATAAGGGTCAGGATAAACAAATAGGCTGTATAGATGTTTATTCAGGGAGAAACAACTCACAACACAGACAGATGAACACAGCAGTTGGAACCGGATGCTCCTCTCTCCACATACTGCCAGAAAGAGCATTCCCCACCTCCTTCTCAGACCTAGTTCCACAGGTCACTTCCACCCCTGGATCCACCCCTCAATGGGTGTGGTCAGTGCCACAGAAGTAGACAAAGTGAATATCCCACTACAGACACCTGAGGTTTGGGAGCTAATTTTGGGTGACCAAGGCAATTTTACCCAAAGATGGATTTATTGGACTAGAAAGAGAGGCGAATGGGAGAAAGGAGACCAGTGTGTGATGGTTGTGGGAAAGGATCCCAGTATAACCCAGTTAGTGCAATGAGGGTACAGAAAAAGGTACAGATTCAAGAGGGATTTGGGATAAAGCCACAAACTTTTGTCTGAGCAATGTGGGACATGGACCAAGAGAACAGAGGGACAGACAATGCCTTAAGTGAATGACTTAAGAGACTTTATAAATGACACTATGGTTGTTCAAGACAAGACCAAGAGAGTAGTAAGGGGGCTTGAGGAAAGGGAAGACTGGAAATAGAGGTGGAGAGAGCCAGGCCCCTGGATCCGGATTCACTACCACTCAGAGAACCTTGCATATTCTGGATCTGCATTACTGCTTGCTGGGAACATGGCTGGCTTTTTATGGTTATGAGGTAACTGAAATTTCCTTGCTAGTGCTCAGAGCATCCCATATGCCAGCCAGCTAGATGATAGGAGACTGTTTTGCCTATAAACGAGCACTGTAAACATCCACCTCACTACCGATGGTTTTAAAATTTTGTGACTCCATTGGCTAGACAAATTGAAGGCACACTAAACATATTTACTTTCCTAAGATGTTAAAGGTTAACATATCTAAAAGCAAAACATCATTAAGAACCTTCTTAGGTAAGCAATCTACTGGGAGTTTTGAAGGATGGAGAGCTAAATTAGGCACAGACATTGTTTTCACAGAACTTGTAAAGACTGAGATAAAAATTTTTCAGGGACTTAAATTATTTTCATGTGTCAAGAATTGTGCATAATCTCTAGAGAATAAATCTAACCTTAAAAATCTTCCAGCAGCTGTAGTTAGTGTAAAATTTGTTCCCATGGATGATTAGAATGTTATGATGGTACCAGAGCAAAATAACAATAAAGTGAATTTGGTGGTATGCTTACAGAATTGAAATGGAAAGTCTTGCCTGCCATTAATAATCTTTTTTTCTTATGCTGTGTATTTGCCCAGCTTGTTGCATTTCTGCCCGTGCAAACATGTGATATGGCAACGAATTTGAGCATTCTCACGAAACCCATTAGTTCATTTTTCATAAGCAGGTTTACCCCCCTTGGTAATCAAGACAGGCTAGAAGGCACAGAATTCATCTTAAGCCCACAAAACAGCCATAGGCTTGAATGAGGAAAAAGACAACATTCCCAAATGTTGACGCTCCTTCTTCAGTTTCGAGACCTTTCTGTGGATAGAAGTGTTTTCATAAAACACAGACAGAATTAATTTACATAGAGCACTCTTAACGGCTCCTGTCAGAATAAAACAGCTGGGAAACATATGGTACCCATTTCCCTGTATCACTTGGAAAAAAAGTTCACATGTAAATAAAGCCACCATAAAAGAATGGCCCTTTGAACCTGCGACCTTACTAATACATAAATATGTCAGCAGAGAACACTCGTTGCATTGATCCACTAAGTCATGTGGCTTTAAATATTTTTAATACATTCTAAGATTCATAGTTTTTAGGAACTCCAAAGAAATCAAGGTAATTGACAAAATATCAGCAGATACCATGCCAAACAATTCTGTGTCTCAGAATGTCTATGAATATTCCCCACAATATTTATAGATTTTGGGAAAGTTAGTAAAATCAAATGTCTATTTACCTCTTATAAGCTCCACGTTCTGTCTCCCTATTGTTTTATGGGAAACAGAAACTATGTTCTTAAGGCAGAGAAAATGATTTGGCTGAAATTTCTGGCAAATGATAACTTTTCATAGCTGTGCATTTTTAGGAAGACAAGAACATATAAAAGAAAACTTTTTCATTTATAAGAAACTGATTGGAATAATTGGCCTATCCCTTTGCTTATTGATATTTCATAAATGACTTTAAAGAATCTAGCTTTTCCAGGTGATTATCACTCCTTTGGGTTTATTACGGGAACTTATTTCCCCCTGTGAAATTAAGCTGCAAATCCCTCATAAGGATTCACTTTATGCATGTTAAAAGATAGAATGAGTTGTGCAAAGTGAGATTCAAGTTCACATACTTGTGTCTGTTAATTGTCTGTTCCAGGCCAAGCACTGTGTATGGCTCAGAACTCTAGACAAAACGGTGTGGGTAAGAGAAGCAGGAAACCATCTAGATGCCTTACTTCCTTCCCTTCTGGGTGTCCCTTGCTATATGTCCCCCATTGGAAGAAACCAATCCTCCTCCCAGAGATTTTAGGAGCTCTTTGCTTCTAAAGGTTGAGAGTCAGAAAAGCCTCCAGGGTGAACCATGCAGTGCAGACTTGCTGAACCTGATGCCACATCGTTTACCATTTGGAGAACAGAACTTAGGATTTTATGGTTGGCAGGCTCGGAACACTCTTTGCTTTATTCCATAACTTCTCTGGATGCTTCTGGGACACATCTCAGAGTTAACAATGACTAGTAACACAAATTTAGGGAACCCTTTAACTGTAAGAATCAGTCATTACCAGAGGCTATTCTAAAAGTTACAAAGCTGAGCACCCCTGCTGTCTCAGGGTCTCTCACACCAACCTGAGCACTCATTCCTTTGTCTCAGGGTCTCTTGTGCCCAGTAGCAAAGACACGTAGATTTGCTTATTCTGGGATGAAACCCTTCCCAACTGCCCTCGTTTCATAGGATCGAGGGTAATTGGATGGAAGCTTTATCTGCCCTATGAAAGATGATAGAATAGAAAGCTGTAAAGTAGCCCACTAGCCTGCAAGAGTGCTGGGTCATCTGCCTTCTAGTAGAGGAGTTGTCACGGACAAAACGGAGCCGTGCTGTGAGGACAGCACTGTAGCTTTATCAGCCCTCTCTGAGACATGCCACCAGCATCTTGCTTGTATTCAGGCATATTAGAAGAAGTTGTGGTTTTTATCTTTCATCTCCAAATGTGTCTGGCTGCCTCACTGTCCATCTCAACCAGTTGAATGTAGGCCTTCATGCAATCTTTATTTTAACTGCACAAAAATAAATTGGAAAAAAAAAAAAACAAAAGTAAATTTGAATATTAGTCTGCCTTCCCTATCCAACCTTCCTGCCTTCCCTTGCTCTTGTTTCTACCTTTCCCAACCCGGAGGGCAGTGGTACTCAAAGAGCACGTTCTGCTGGCAAATGGAAGTGCGCTATGTGTGTCACAGTCTGAGAAGTCCCAGGAGATGGCTCTGCACGATGGTTGTCTAAGATGCTTAGTGTAGAGTGGGTTGACTCAACCATGGCCTCCCTCCCGTGAACAGATGAGCACCTCACCACTTTATACGTTTCTTTGCTGTCCCTAACCATATAATGGCAAACTATCAAGTCACATAGCAGGTCACAATTTGACATGTTCTCTTCACATGGATGTCTTAAACATTAGAGATGTGTGCACAGGCTTATGCACGTGTATGTGTACACATGTATCATTGTTCACTGGCTTAGTTTGGAAACCCATCCATGTTCTGTTTTTGGTTTTGTTTTAGAGTGGTGACAAACTTGTAAATGGTACCAGAGACGCCAAGCCATAAACTGTCAGGGTTTATTTAACTTTCTGCTTTTATCACTATTGCTACTTCAGTTAGTTCTAGGTCATTATATCATGACTATCTTATCTCTCTCTCTGCCTTGCAGTGGTTAGGTATAAAGCATTAGTTTTATTGGTGTATATGTCCTCTCGTGCTTTATCCCCTTACACAGGGGCCTACTGTGAGCATAACGTAAGTGAGCCATATCTACCTACATGGCCAAACTGTATTCAGATTCTAATTTAATTGTCCCCTCTATTATTTTTTTTTAATAGTTTCTAGCTCTAGCTGGAATTGCAGTGTCTCAGCTCTCATTACAAACCCACAAAAGCCCACTGGAATCGCTGATGTATACAGTAAGTTCCGCCCAGTGAAGCGCGTTTCTCCCCTGAAACATCAACCAGAGACTCTGGAAAACAATGAAAATGATGACCAAAAGAACACCACAGTAGAATACCAGAAAGGTGGGGAGACTGAACAGGGCCCCCAGCCCGAGGAACTCAGCCCTGAAGATGGAGTCAGGGGTTTGCCAGGTAAGGGCTCAGAGCCCAGCCAGGCACTGGGTGAGCTGGAGCATTATGACCTTGACATGGACGAAATTCTGGATGTGCCTTACATTAAATCCAGTCAACAGCTAGCCCCGCTCACCAAGGTGACTTCCGATAAAAGGATTTTGGGTTTGGGCACAACCATCAATGGCCTTTCTGGTAAATCCTGTGCTATTGGAAGCACTGAAAACTCCACAGCCAACATGACTCCATTTTGCGTTCTTTCTCCTGTGAAAAGCCCTCACTTAAGGAAAGCATCCACTGCCCTCCGGGACCAGCACAAGCTCTCCACAGAAGACTCTGAGAACTCCCCTGGTCTGGGCAAATGTGTCCCCGCGTATGAGTCAGAGCACCACAGTAAAGACTTCCTGAACAAGGCCTTTAGTGATCCCCATGGTCGAAAAATCGAGAAGACTGGGCCAGACTGCAAGCTCAGAGCTTTCCACCTGCAGTCCTCAGCAGCAGGGGCGAAAGCAGAAGAGCAGGTCAATGGCATGAACTGGACCAACGCCCAAGGCGGGGAAGAAAGGAGTGAGTACCTGAAGAAAGTAAGAAGCATAGTGAACATTGTGAAAGAGGGCCAGATATCGCTCTTGGTGAGTACTGTCTGTCTGGCTGTCTGTCCTCAAACTCCATCTTATAACAGAATGTTTGTTTCGAGTCTTTCTGTGAAGTGGTTTTTTGTTTTTAGTTCTTTGAGAACTTCCTATAACATGCTTTCTTCATATTCACTCCCTTTGTTTGTGTTTCTAGCTGCATCTTGTTGCTTTAGCTGAGAGGGGTTGAGTTTTCAACGCTAAGGTTAGGGGGTTAATGCATGGGACACAAATGGCTCCAGAAGACTGTTAGTGAAGTTTAACATCGTCTGACCTCAGCTGGAATAACGACGTTTAATCTATAAGGAAAACAAAACAAAGAGCCCAGCACTGTTTTCCAGATGAGTTGTAATGCCTTTTTTTTTTTTTTTCTTTTCTTTTCAAATGGTTCCCCTTGCTCTCCCTCTGTTTCTTTGGGGATGTCAATTTTTAGCTAATGGCGGACCTGCCAGATCTGTGAACAGAGAGTTCTCTGTTTTACCCTGATCATTATTCAGAAGAGTTGGGCCAGAGGGGTTGGAAAACATTTGCAGATACAGCTTCCCCTGGAGTTTAATTGTTCTCTGACACACATGGGGTTTTTGCTTTGCTCCAACACGCCACCAAAGACTCCAGACACAGAGTTACTTGGTATAAGAAATATCTATTGAGAACGCACGGCTAAATAAAACAGCATTCCATCTGTTGCATGGTTCTTTTCTGGCTTCCAGACACTGGTCAAACAGTAGCGACCCTGGGCCAAGGAGAGTTAAAGTCTCCTTCAGGAAACTCACTACATCACAGCATGGTTGATTCCCCAAAATGTTAACATGCACAGATAAACTGTCCCGTGCTGGGACTGTCATCACACACAGGACAGTATGACTGAATGATTTTACCAAATGAAGCCGCAACTTTTTTCTCTTGAAAATGTCTTTTCCATTTTTCCTGGCTGTTTCCTCTGGTTCATTCTCTTCCTTTGTCCCACAAAAGCAGAAGCCAAAAGTGCTAACACCACTCAGTTTACCCAAAATATTTTATCAAAACTTCATATTGTGAGGGATGAGTTTCACTAGAGACAGAAAAACAAAACAAAGAAAGCCAAAGAACCAAGTTTCCTCCAGATATCCCAGATACCCATGGGAGTCACTGGCATGTCTAGAGGTTCCTGTGAATGCTGCAGCAGCCACAGCCTGTAGGTAACATGCAGAGGGAGCAAGCCTGACAAGTGAGACCCCCAAAGCAAGTACTCCATTCATTCAACAAACCTACAGCAGTCGATAAAGCATAGCCCTGCCCTTCGATGACTTAGGGGTGTGGTGAGCTATTCCTTCCCTTCCAAAGGAGAACCTCCATAGTGTCCTGTTTTGACTTACTGATTGAAACCTTCCTCTCTCTGTGCAGCCCCACCTAGCTGCAGACAATCTGGACAAAATTCACGACGAGAACGGAAACAATCTGTTACACGTCGCTGCGTCCAAGGGGCATGCAGAGTGTCTTCAGCACCTGACATCTCTGATGGGCGAAGACTGCCTCAATGAAAGGAACACAGAACAGCTGACTCCGGCCGGCCTGGCCATCAAGGTGACCTCTTGGGAGCTGAGCTGTCCAGGGCTTTGTCTTTGGTTTTGGTCTCCATTTTTTTTTTTTTACATTTCTTGTGAGCTAGGCTGTTGGAAGAGGGAGAGGAAAGGGTGATGTATTAAGCAAACAGCAAATGAATGTATTGTATGTAAGAAGTTAATCACTTCAGTCACTACTGAGATTTTAAGGCATTCCAGCTTATTACCCAATAAGGATAATTTCCAAATCAACCCACAAAGAAAGAAGATGACCCCCTGCAGGGCTGAGAATTTTGCTACTCACGGTAATTGCAATTTGGATTCTTACCCACACCTGGATCTCTCAGAAACTGTGTCAGTTTTTCCCGAACATGGGAATAAGAAACAAGGAAAATTAGATCAAGGTGTGCTGTTAAAGAAGGCTAGCACTTAGGAGTTCCTGAAAATAATGTGGGCTTTTATTTTTTTATTTTTTATATGTCAAAATGTTTATTACTACTCTTCAAATTGATACCTCTGTATCTGTGTTATGATAAAAAAAAATCAGCTGTATGGTATCTATATTTTTCAATTTAAACAAAAGTGTAGAAAATTAAAGAAATGCATTATTTTATTTTTTTACATATGAATCAAAAATAGGATAAGAAATAACAATAAATGAGAAACATAGCCAGCAAGCTCCTTAAGAACAAAGACACCTCCATATTTGCTATGATTCTTCACTATAATGTGGGCTTTAATGGATCAAATCTGTGTTTAAATGTCATCAGCATCAAAACTGATTACAGCATCATTGAGGATTCATAATTAGCTCTCCAAAACAGCACAATGTGCAATCTGTAAAGTGTGTGTAAATTAATGCCAACTAGGGTAGAGTTAAAACCTGGACCATAACACAGGAAAACGGGGACCTTTATACCACTGTGGTAAGATTGTCTGGAGATTGACCGAGTCACGTGAACGTTAGCTATTAAACTAAAATGACTGTTTGGATCTTTCAGTCATACTTATTAAGAAGCCAGAAGTGAAGTTCAGAGAAATAGAATACATCTTGTCCTTCTGTATATACATTGCTTGCTTTATGTGGTAGCTGGATCTCCTTAAAGCCAAACACATCATGTTTATAAATGGAATTGCGTAAGTGTTGAATGGTAGAACCAGCTAGCTAAGGAGACCTACATGTGAACTTACTAAGGAACATATTACACTTTTATAATAATAGGTTTCTATTCTATCACTAATATGTCTTATACGCAAAACTGATTTTTTTTTAAATTTAATGCATTTATTAGGCAGTAAAGTTTATATGTTAAAAAAAATGCTGTTTTATTTTATTTTGCTCCCTGGTAAAGTGTGGCTTTATCTATGAAAATTTTGCATAGTAAATATTTTGTTACAAAGAAAGCTCTGATGCAGGGGAATATATTTTTCTCTGGTTATGAATATCAGATCAGAGATGAGTTTACTACAGCCAATATGGAAAAAGAAAGACTGAATTCAAAGGAAAAAACTTGTCTCAGTAAAGTTGAGTTCAATGTGTGCTGAAGCCAATGAATACTATGTTATTAGGTGCTAAAAAATTTGCATGAGATACAGTACCTATTCCCAAGGAGCTGATATACCTAGAGACTAAAGTAGGTACCTTGGTTACTAGTGATGACAGTGTCAGATGGTTAAGACCTCATCTACCCCTGTGACATGGTCCAGTGAGATGATTGGGTAGAGGGTGGTCATTCATGAGCATATGTCAGTGACAAATATCCTTATAATGCCAGTGAACATTGGTACCTGCCATATTTATAAAATGATTTAGTTTTTATGAAATGTAGTTCTCATTAGTTTTCCTAACTAATGGTAGGTGATTGAATATTTCCTCATTATACAATTGAATGAAAGCATATCTTTTCTTAATTTACATGCCTTACTGCTTTTTTCAGATGGATTAAAAGTTTTAGAGCATGAAGGTTCATAAGAAACTTAGTAGCCATTCAGCAAATCCTTAGTGTGAACAGATTCCATGCTATCTACATGTGAGCAGTTCATTTATTCCTAAACTTTAGCCGCTACAGTACAGCCATCACAACAGGTCTGCAGGCTTACACAGCAATGTCTGCTTTAATTTGAAGGACACACACATACACACAACTTAAAACCCTCAAGCTAGAAAGCTCTTTCAGATTTGGGGACTTGGGCTTCTGAATGATTTGAGTGTTCCTCTATTCCATCATTCTAATAGCATTGACAAAAAGCAGCAAGTACAAGTATTTCATACAAGTCCCTCTCCCTTCACAGGTGTGAGCCGATAACTGCAGCTCATTCAATGCGCTTTGATTGACACTGATGAAACTGAGAGACCTAAGAAATCTTAAGAAGCCCCCTGTTTTAGGAAATCATTTTGAATGCATAACAGCTGATAGTGTTTCACTCCGTTAGTTGGTTCTAAGAGAGGCTAGAGAGATGTGGTTTATAAGCACTTGCTGCTCTTGAAGAAGACCAGAGTTTGGTTACCATCACCTACTTGATGATTCATAACTCACTGGAACTCCAGCTCCAGGGGATCCAACTGTAGATCCAGTGGATCTGATGCCCTCTTCTGTCCTTCAAGGGCATCAGCATGCTTGTTCACATATAAACATATACACAAATAAGTGAAGCTTAAAAGAAGAAAATAAAACATCGCTGAGAGCCCTGCTGCCTATCATTACAGATAAACATACTTGGGACAAGTGACTCAAGTTTCTTGCAGAACCTGCTGCAGATGATAGAAAGCATCCAAAGACAAAATGAAGAGTGTCATTTCCTCATTCTCAGACTCTTTAGACAGAGGATAATAAATAATTATGTTCATTACATTACATGACAGCCTTTATTGAGGGTTTTCCAGGAGAATCAAGAGTGGCTGCTTTGGGAGTTTGTGTTCTTTGGAAGTAGCTAAACAAAGTCACTTCGAAGAAAGAATTCTGAAAGGCCTGATTTCTAACACAGTCTGTTTTCTAAAATAGAATTGGCAGAAGGAATTAGTTTAGGACCTGAACAAACTAGGAATGAAATAAACCTAATTCCTTTTTTTGTTTTGTTAACTTCTCCTTTGGCCATTCTGATTAGGCTCAAAGGCAAAGTTGTTGATTCAGTGATAGCATGACATCACACACACACACACACACACACACCCTTACAGACTTTTTTCTTTTCTTTTTTCCTTTTTTGATACCATGATGTCACACTAACATGATGTCACACACTTACAGACATTCTTTAAAAACAAACAAACAAAAAAAACACTCAAAAGTATCCTTCTGGAACTTAATGTTTTTTGTTGATTTGTATTCCCATTATTTGCATTTTAAGCAAGTTATTTTGATTTTAAACTCAGGGAAGTGAACTAATATTTCTTTATATTCTTTGGAACATTTTATTGTTAAGATGCCATCCCTTTGATTCACCAGACCTGAAATTCATCTATAAGAACTTCCACCCACAACCCTGAAATATACCCACCTGTCAAGTGTACGGAAAACATTTCCTAGGATACATACAGACTCTATATTAACAAACCCAATAAATCGTGAAGATTGAAACATATGCTTACACACTTCATCCATCATAAAATGCAATTAGAAATCAACAACAAAAGGAATCATGGGATATTCACAAGTATGAGAAATTAGTCCACCCTAAAACAGCCAGTGGGACAAAAATAAAAGGCAAGGAAATTGAAAACGGTTGCAGGTGACAGAGAAAGAAAAATCAGCAAACCACTCTTCACAGGCAGGATCTACAGATGCACTTCGAGGGAAGCATGTAAAGGAGGTGGGCAGGGAGGAAAGTTTCAGATAGATACCTTAGGAACTGCAGAAGTAAGACAAACCTAATCCAAAGCAAGCAAAAGAGAGGAAACAGCAGGACTCAAATCAGAGATGAGTGCAACAGAGACTATAACAACTGTAGAACAAACAGAAAAAAGCTGGATTTGTTTTATGAAGAGGTAAGAAGGGAAAAAAAAACCCTTCGATTTAGTTAGACTAACCAGAAAGAGGAGAGGAGGTGTCTCTCTTTACCGAAACTATAGGAATGAGCTCACATTTCTGGGTTCTGTGTAAATTGTCTTTTATACAAACTGTGTTGCTCCTTGTATGATCAAGATGGTTCCATTTTCTTCTTCATTCAGAGAGAATGAAGAGAATGTTTAATGGGGCAGCAGCCAGAGCATGGTTACTGAAGCCTGGAGCCTGGAGAAAGAGTGGTCAGGAGGGTCAGGGAGTGTGCTGAGCTGAGTGGTGTGGCTGACTTTGACCTATGACTGGTGGAGAGATAGGGCTGACCAATGGCAGCCCCACAGCTCAAGAGCCAAGAGCAGAGGGGACCTCAAACTGTTTCTTTTTTCCTGGTCTCCTGTTGCTAATGTGTATTACCCAAATCCAGCCAGAAGCCAGGATGCCACACAGATACCCCAAAGAGACCAGCCCCCTGGGCAGCAAGAACCATATTACCTGATCACACCAATAAATGCTCAATAGTGAAGTCACCCCCTGAGATGTGGTTTTCCATGATTTTGTCCTTGTACCAACACCACAGAGAATATTTACATAAACATGGTATATGTCTGATCTGTGGCCTTAATGCAGTTAGAAGATGATAAACATGAAACGCATGTGAGTATCATTGGTATAACACAGCACCTGTTTTGCAGTAAACTCGTTATAAGATGGAGTACAGGCTAAAAGAATGAAAAACAGTCTAATATCATAAATAGATAAATCAGTAGCATAGCTGTTTGTTCCTGAGTGTAATAATGATTTTTAGGGCAACTTCATACTATGCACAGTCATGCAACACATCCCTGTACCTCTAAGAATAGAATAGCATGTATGTTTGTGAGTGTGAGAATGTGTATGTGTATGCATACATGTGTGCATGATAATATGCATGTATATGTGAGTGTATGTGTGTAAGAGAGGGTGAGTCAGTGTGTGTGTTAGTGTGTATGAGTGTGTGAGAGGGTCTGTGTGTGTGTGTATGAGTGAGTGTGTGTGTGTGTGTGTGCACGCGCGCGTGTGCGCGCGCACATATGAGCGCATATTTGTGACTTGGAATTCTGCTATTCAAATAGAAATGCAAGAAGAAGCACTTACCTCTCCTGTCTTCCTCTTGGAGAGACATTTTCTTCTTGACAGGTTAAGATTCTAAAGAGAAAATAATCCTGTTAGATGCTGCTTGTTTGCCCCTCCCTGGCTCCAAGAGGACCCTTTCTGTGCTCATACCTCACAGTATGTAAACTGGAAAGGCAATTAAGAGCCTCTTGTCTCAAGGGAGTCTCTAAGGAAATCTAGGAGAGTAGGATGTAGTGAGTGCTCTGGTTACCCAGCCTGTGCTAAGTCCCATTTTATCCTTGTTGTGATGCTATAGTCTCTGTTGTACATATGAGATGGTTGCATATCCTGGAGCACAGTTACTGTGGCTGAGTGATGGGTCAAGCACTTCCGTCCATCGCAGAGTCTGTCTGGAAATTAATCACAGAATGTGCCACTTAAACGTTCTGTGAAAGATAGAGACTTTTTCAGTGTGCATGGATGGACTACATTTTAACTATTCCCGTGCCTTATGTTCTGAACCCTCACAGTGCTGAGAGTATAAGCCTAGTGATGAGTATAGATCAGAAAGAATTTTAATCCCAATGACATGAAAGTCATATTTGACTTTGTAAAACAAAAAGTCGCTGTTTAGCTGTTTTAGACTTTCATAGCATCATTTTATCACTTACAAAATAACAAATAATTCTTTGTTACCTTTTGAATTATAATTGCTCTGCTATTAAAGGGTTTAACCTGGGTACTTAATGAAAGTTGTGATTTCAAACATAAATTTGTTAATTTTTCATGAAAAATATGGTAGTGTTTTACTTGAAAAATAGTTGCTCTATCTTGTAAGTGAAGAGGGCTGGAGAGATGGCTTAGTGATTAAGAGCACTGGATGCTCTTCCAGAGGACCTGAGTTTGATTTCCAGCACCCACATGACAGCTTACAACTGTCTGTAACTATAACTCCACTTCCAGAGGCTCTGAGGCCCTCTTCTGAGCTCCTGGAACACCAGACATGTGTGTAGTCACAGACATGCATGCAGACAAGACACTCTTACACAAATAAAATAAATTTTAGGTGATAAGTACTGATTTTCTGGCCTGGATATGGAACAACTGGAATGTTCTCCTGCTGTTTGGGGTAATATGAAGTAATTTACCACATTTACCACACTGGAAAGCAGTTTGACACCTACCACAATCTTCAAAATTCTAGAGCTGGGCATTGTGCTGCTACTTTAATTCTAGCACTTGGGAGGTAAGAGGATCTCTGTGAGTTTGAGACCACCCTGATTTATATAGTGAGTTCCAGGACTAAATAGAGAGACATTGTAGAAAGAAAGAAAGAAAGAAAGAAAGAAAGAAAGAAAGAAAGAAAGGGAAGATAGTAAAGGAAGAAAGAGAAATAGAGAAATGAAAGAGAAAGAAAAGAAAGAGGAAGGAAGGAAAGAAAGAAACTTTAATTCTAGGTATCCAGCTAAGAGAAATAAAAGCATATTTTCAAAAAGTTGTGATTATATCTTTAATTTCAAAAATAAAAACATTAAAAAATGTCTGTAGTAGCTTGGATAACTCTGGGTGTTGTATAAAGTGGAAAAAGCCAGATACAAAGAGCAACATGCTCAACTTGTTTAAGCTAATTTTTCTCAGAGACAAAATAAAAAGGATAAAAGCCATGGGATGCTAGAAACTTTCTCTAATATATATATATATTATAGAATAAATTTTATTTTATTATATATATAATTATATATATAAATAAGTAAATATGTATTACTCTGACTTGAATTCATATATATTCAATATACAGTCAAAAATAATCAAGCTGTATGCTAATAACTATATTTTAGAATATGTAAACTATACCTCAATAGAGTACTTTCATCTATTCGTTCATGGGTTCACAGTGCTAGCAGTCAGATTTGCACACACTAGGTGGGTACTCTACCATAAAACCCAACAAAATGACTTTAAAATAACTGATTAGAATCACAAAGTCATATTCGAGTAGAAATTCTCCCACTGATTAAGAGCTAAACCACAAAGCATGATTGTAACAGGTCTTGTGTTTATATTTCAAGTAAATATCTATCTTCCCATGGTAAGTTCCCAAGTTCATCTATCTTCCCATGGTAAAATTACAGTCTTTGTGATATTTGCTAAACCTTAGTAATCTTGAATTTCTTTCTCTTTGTCTTCTTAAAATCTAGAATGGCCAGTTGGAGTGTTTACGCTGGATGGTGAGTGAGACAGAGGCCATTGCAGAATTGAGCTGTTCCAAGGATTTCCCAAGCCTTATTCATTATGCAGGTTGCTATGGGCAGGTATGGAGTCTTAAGTATCTTCTCTTACATGTCTACATATTTTTTCTGATTAGATCATCAAAATTTAAACATGACATCATAAATAAACCCAAAGATTTTTATGAACAATGGTATTTATTGTAACATTTAAATGAAGAGACATTTTAAGCAACCTAAATATCTCAAGGCAAGATTTTAGATGAATAGTAGAATTATATGGGGAAGTGTTAATTACATAATGTTAATAATATGCATTATATAAAACTTTCACTGTAATTTAGTACCAAAACTTTAAATTTTGTGGAGAAAGAAACAAAGTAAGACTAGAAAACAAAAAATACAGCCCAATGTAGTTCCAGTCATTTGTGAGCAGAATGGAATTACAAATGGCTTTTTAAAAAGTTTTTGTTTGCTGTTTGCTTGGTTGGTAATTTTCTATTTTTAAAATGAATATTTTTAACATTTATCAAAAAGAAGGATCATAATAATTTATTGACCACAAAGCCAAAAACCAAGTCTTTCTAAAGCATCAACCAAGAGTACTTCACTGGAACAATGATGAGCAGGCATATTAACTAAAAGACCCATAGAGCTAATTTCTCCACCAGGGCTTGGGAGATGCTCAGTGATAATAGCAGTCACTGCAAAAGCTTGATGACCATGGGTTCAGTCCCCAGAGCCCATGGTTAGGTGGACAGAGAGGGCTGGATCCACAAAGTTGTCTTCTAGTCCTCAAGTGCATGCACACACATACTGATAATAAACTCAAAAAAGTAATTTCTATGCAAGAAAAATCTCAACATTATTAGCTGATGCATACAGATCTCATCTCTACCTCCCATTGAAGGTGATGGTTATAAATTACCTTTTAAAGATGCTGAAACCACAAAATGCCAACCTCAAGCTTAAAAGGAATAAGGAAGTCAGTATACTATCAAAATAGATTTAATCAAATTTGTGGCAGAGAAAACTGTTTCTCGTGTATCTACTCAGCCCCCCTTGGGCTTCGTTGATTTTCCCAGGGACAGTAAATTGTGGTGCTGCCAATAAGAGACTGAGCTCATTTCTTCACATGCCAATCATGTTTTTCAAAATACTAGAGAATATTCCCATAGTCTTTCTTCCCTTCTTATGCTCTTGTTTGCCTTTAAGATAAGGTCTCTCTATGGAGTCTGGACTGTCCTGAAACTCACTGCAGGCAGGACTCAGTGATCTTCCTGTTTCTGCCTCCTAAGGGCTGGGACTAGAAGTGTATGTCATCCTGCCTGGGTTGGCCTTACTTTAGTAGTAATCATACTAGCTGAAAGTTTATTCTGTGCCAAAGCAACTTTAATTGATATAATACATATATAAACTAAGATAAATAAAAATGATAAAAACACATGTATTGATGCACACATTTCCTTTGTGTATCAAGCTTCATGCTACTAGATTTTATGTAAGTATCTTTGAGATCTTGTTTATTCTATAGCAACTGGAGAAGGAAAGTTTAAAGTAAATGACTTACACATTGTCTTGTGGCTATTAAGAAAGAAGCTGGATTTCCACTCAGGTCTTGTGTCTTCAGGGGCTGAGTTGCTTTGTCCATATCTGTACAGATGGTTTATACAGATTATCATAATGTCATTGATAGAAGATGACTTTCTATTATTTTACTTAACAATACCTTCTGGTAGCTGGAGTATCTCACACAGGCCGTTGAAGTGAGAAACAGTATAAATGCATGGAATTTAAAGGGGGGGAAAGGAAGAACATTAAAAGTTTGAATAAGTCACTGTCTTTAAAATACTAGCATTACATCTTTGTTTTGCATTTTGCTTCCCAGTCCAACCCTCTGTCATGAAAATAACCAATTATAGTTACTACACATTTGCTAAGAATGTGTTATTATTGTACTTTTACTGGAAAAGAAAATAGAGGGTTTTCACATTTTCTCAAGTGTATGACCACTGCTAATCTCCATAAGTCATTTTGGGTATTGAGCAAATTTATTAAACTACATGTTCGATGTCTTTACATTTCTAATTTCCTTTGCTCATTCAAAGCCTAATTGGGCCTTTGGGGTATTTGTGGAAAGGTTGCAGCACTGACTCCGCGAAAGAAGGGAAGAGGGGCTAGGGAGCCTGTGCTGAGGCTCTGGGCAAAGCACTGGGTGTCAGCATTCTTCAAGGAAATGTCAGTTAGATGCCCGTTTCTTTATTCATGTCTCCCAGCATGTTTCTCAGAATTCTTAAGCTGTTGGAACAGAACAAAGGGAAGTACCCCTTGTGGGGCAGCTGTGTGAGCAGCTACTTTCTGAGCTGAAATCTAGGAAAACACAGACTCTGGTGACCTATCTGAAGAGACTTGTCAAACATTAGCTTCCCGCTGGCTATTCATCCAGAGGTTCTACAATGAGATGTATTTCTATGACATAAGATGCAGATTTAAAGGAGGCTGTCCAATAGTGTCCTCCAGAGAACAGTCTGCCCCCATTCGATCCGCCAATTCTGTCAGTGTCATCCTCCATTTACTACAGCCACTTATGTTACAGACAACCTGCAGGGCGACTGAGCTTGGAAACATTACAAGGCTAATATTTCCACAAGGAAGACTGTTACTGAGCAGTTTTCTAATGGATTCAGCACATGCAAGTCGTTCTCTGCCAGGCGGGCACTAGAATGCATTCTGAGTTTTGTCCTCAGTAAACATCTTTGGAAAGGATCAGACTGACCAAAAAAAAAAAATTGCTCTCTGCTTCCTCTGCTTGCACTCTACCCTCCTGCAGATCCGTAAAGGACAGGCTCCACTTGCAGAACAGGCTCCACTTGACTCCCAATTTGTGTTCTTTTACTTGTAAAAAAAAAAATACCTTAAAGACTCCAATACCATAGGGTAGCCCAGCCCGCAGTTTTAGTGGACTCCTGGAGTGAGAGATCTTTGGATGGTAGGAATTGATTTTCTTCATGCTGACACTTGAAGTCTCAGAGGGTACAATTATTTTACTGCCTGGCTGTACCTTGCAGAACTAGCTACAGGGAGCACGAAGGTGAGAGCCTTGTGGGGACCAGAGGAGCAGGCCTGGTGTGTCTTTGCATAGGCCTGCTCTGCCTCCTCAACAGGAAATCTGCTGGCCAAACAATTGCAACAGAACTATCACTATCGTCTGTGTGGCTTGAGCATTTTATTTAAATATGAAGATTCAGGCTGTACCCAGGCTCTCCCAACAGCTGTTGGGCCTACATCTACTGTATCTTGCCTCGATACTTGGCTGTGGGGTTGTGTGCTATATCTTGCCTTGATACTTGGCTGTAGGGCTATGTGATGTACAACATTAAATTTGTGATTCCTTTGGTTTTTTGAGTCTTTCATGGGATGTTTAGTTGAAACATTCTACAGAAACAACTTAACTTCACCACACTGAACACTGTGTCTACTCTTCATTTTAAATTTTGGTCCTGTGAAGGCTTGGTATTTTTTTGAAGATTCTTTTTGAAGCTAGAACAGACTCAGAATTTCCTGTGAATGGTCATTGGCAGTGAAGGACATGATGATGAGGGGGATCATGTTTTTTACATGCTCTGTTGTTCTGACTCACTTTAACCAGAGAAGGGCTCTTTGTTGGACTTTGTTTCATTGACTATTGCTTCAGAGTCATTGGGCAGATAGATGTAAACAATCTGAAAGTGCTGTTGTTGGAAATGAAAGAAAAGTAGAAAAATCTATTTGTGTTTTGTTTATGTTCTGCTTTGCTTTTGTTCTCTGATGGAGTGTTGCTTTGTAGCATAGGCTAACAGAGAACTTGGGATGCTCCCATTTTAACCTCCCCAAACCTGGGCTTACAGATGTGCTTTCTACTACTCTGAGAGCAGAAAAACTTGATTAGCACAAATATCTTGAAAAGGCAACAAACCCAGAGCTCCACAGCCTGCAGACTGACAGTTAACCAGAGTTTATTCTAAGCCTAAGAATCAGAGCTGTTGGAGAAAAGTGAGGTCATGGACATCTGAGCCCAGAAGATGGAAAACAGTCACAAAGGTGACTGAGCCCTAGTGCCAGGTGTCTGGGGTTTAAAGCTACCAAGTCCCAGCTTGGTGGCTTTGCATTCATGCATGCCTGTAGAAAAATGAAGAAAAGGGGAATTCAAAACAAGAAAAGAGAAAAGAGTGTGTCCTGTACCTTTGTGTCCTTATGTGTATGACATGACAGGAGAACTCTCTTTTTGGTTGTTCTGAAGATTTAATGAGGACAAGTACACTGCCCAGCCCAATGTACATACTAGACAAATGTTGGCTGCTATGGCAAATCTTTCAACTGGTTGATTTTATTGCTATCTGTGTAGTTTATCTACTTACCTTACTTTGAATAAAGCATAAGACAAACTTACCAAGGAATTATTTTATCATTGATATACTTCAATGTTACTTGTATCTCCTATCCCCCACACACATTTTGACATCCCGCATTCCACATTTACCTTACAATAAATGATGTATTGATGACCCCCTTTTTTTTTTTTCATTTTAACCTCTTGGTAAATGGGATGAATCTCTAAATTGATGTTTTAGTAGGTTTGATGATGTGTTGTTGCAGACAAAACTGACTCCTTCTGGTTGTACCGCAAACTTCAGAGATTTTATTGATACCAGCAATAAAACTGTGACATATATTTCAATGAAACTTTTATTAGACTTTGTTCAGCACATCTTATAAATTGCATGTATTAATTGCCTCTTTAAGGGACTTGTATTGCCTTTGGGAACACTTAAGTTGCAATGCTGAAACAGGTTATCCAAAGGCCAGAAAATCCTCAGAAGAGGAAATCAGAATATGAGAGAAGTTCTGGGTCCATAGATATAAGCTGGATAGATACATGGATGTGTGAGTGGACTGATGAATGGGTGGACAGACTTTGTATTTTAGAGTAATTCTTCCAAATACAAACAGTAGAAACAAGCTTCTCTACCTACATGACTGCTTAGAATGCTCTCTGAAAGCAATATTTACCAAAAATGAATATCTGACATTGCATTCTTCCTTCAATATTTCCTCCTGCAGTAGGGAGGAAGAACAACACACACACACACACACACACACACACACACACACACACATGCTCGTGTGCACAGATGGGAGGGAGAGAAAATCTGAATGCATTAAAAGGCTAGGAAGACATCATTAAATATGTATCTAATGCATATTTGCATCAATGAGGGCCTTAGCTGGATAAGTGGTCATTCTCTCCTGCTTATGTTTTAATGAACATGTCAAATAAGTCACCATCTCACTCTAGGACTCTACATCTCTGTGTACCTCAGAATCAGAGCTAAATTTCTCTGATAATGAGTGTTAAAGATCTTATGTAAAAATAAGGGAAACTAGCCATTTTTCTTGAAGTCCTAAATGCATATAATCAGAAGATCACTTATGCAGTCCCATTGAGAATACCCATCCAAATATCCAAATGATACAACAGGAAAGATTTTATTTCTTTACAAGATACAAGTATGCCAATTGCATTTTCTTCTTAACATTATATATATATATGCAGTTATATATGTGTGTGTGTGTTTGTGTGTGTGTGTGTGTGTGTGTGTGTGTGTGTGTGTGTGTGTGTGTGTGTGTGTTCAGTTTCTATTGACCTTTATCAATTAGGTTTCATTAAGGTGCCTTTTTCAAACAAAATTTATTTGTGTTACTTCTTTTCCCACCTCTTCTCCCCCACACCTCATCCTTCCCTTAAGTCAATTTACCCCAGCATCCTCCTTTCTACTCTGTGTCACAAGTGACCTTCTGTCTCCCTCCCCTTTCCTTTCCTCAACACTTCTCATTCCATTCTCATGGTCTTTTATCTAGTTTCATATGACACAGAATTTGAGGTGCCAGCAAAACACTATTCTGAGTCAATAAAACTGTTTCTGCCCTGTGTGAATCTTAGGTAAGGTCTCCAATAGCCACTATGAGAAAAGATGGGTAGTTATTGTAACAGTCCCATTGGTACTCGCTGAGTACTTGGGAGCCAGAGCAACTTTCTTTTCTCACAGAGCCCTCATGTGTTTTGTCCTCCCAGACTACCTGGCCCCTTGCCAAGGGTCCTCAATTTTTCTCCACATTTCCACATTTCTAGGATAACTCTTAGACTGAGAAAGAAATGTAGTATTCTGTTGCTGATAACTCCATTACTAAAAGTCAAAACACAATGTTTTTAGTAAAGTGTGTGTCTGTACAAGTGGAATAGGCACACCCACTAGAACATTCAGTTGGGTCTGAAAAAAACATATGAAAATTTGCATGACAAGACATTTTACAAATAGGACATTTCAAACACCTTGAGTTCTCTTGAGCTTTACTTGCTAAAGGAAGCTGGTAGAAACAAGACAGCATTCCTCACTGTCGTGGACTAATTTTATGTCAACTTGATAGTCATCTGAGAAGAAGGAACCTCAGTTGAGAAAATGCCTTCATAAGATCCAGCTGTAGGGCATTTTCTTAATTGGTGATTGATGATGAGGGCCCAGCCTATTGTGGATGGGGCCATCCCTGGGATGGTGGTTCTGGATTCTATAAGAAAACAGCCTGAGCAAGCCATGAAGAGCAAGCCAGTAAGCAGCACTCCTCCATGGCCTCTGTATCAGCTACTGTCCTGGGTTCCTGCCCTGAATTCCTCAGTAATTAACTATGATATGGAAGTGTAAGCCAAATAAACCCTTTCTTCCCCAACTTGCTCTTGGTCATTCAGCTTCATTTCAGCAATAGTAATTCTAAAACAGTTGCAGTTTTCTGATTTATAAATAATGTTGAGTTAGATGATTTCCTCCAAAAGGTCTTCTAATATACAGTTTTAAAAATCCATGGTTAATTATCATGAAACAAACCACATTGTCCCAAGCTTGAAAGGGACCTATTAAAGAGGTTCTGTTCTGTGTTTGGTGGGGCTGTCTTTCTCATCTGTAGAGACACTGCAGCCTTCTCTCCTAGAGTTGCCTTAAGTCTTAGCCATTGGCTGCATGGCAGTTGGTAATATGTTAATCTTGATACTACTCATTGAAACTTTGCTTTTGTTTTTGTTGTTGCTTTTAGCTTCTTATTTCTATTTTGATTGGAGACAGGGTCTCTCTGTGTATTCCTGGCCATTGGGGAACTTGCTATGTAGATCAGGTTGGCCTTAAATTCATATACACCAGCCCCTGCCTCCCAAGCCCCAATTGAGAATTTTTAAAGATTTATTTTGTGTGTGTGTGTGTGTGTGTGTGTATGAGGGGATATGCCCATGTGATCTCAGATGCCCAGAAAAAGAAAAAGAATGTTTCAGACCTTCTGAACCATTCATTGTGGGTACTGGAGACTGAGCTTGGGTCTGCAAAAGCTGTAGTTACCATGAGCCATCTCTCCAGACCCCTCATTGCAATTTTAAAAGAACTAAGCTTCATAACATTATCACCTGTTTCCAAGTAAAAGAAATCCAATGCCCCTAGTTAACTAAAAAATGTAAAGTAGCCATTTTATTGTCAAGAGCACATGAAAACATTATCCATTCTGGTCCCAACATCAGTTCCAATTTTTTGTAAGTTGGTCTTTGAAGAAGAGAGTTAAGCCTATCTAGTCTTCCTTCTCCAATTTCTAAATCTCAACCGGAGTCTTTAGGCTCAGCCTCACCTCATTTTTCTGGGGACCCTGGAGGATCTCCTTTGACTCTCTACAAGGTCCATCTCCATCTGCAGCTAGCATTCATCCTGCTCACCCAGGTACATTCTTACTCTGATGTAGGAATCAGTTCCATTTTCTTTATTTTGCTTTTGAGGGGTCTTACTCTAGTTTTTTCGTTTGGACAGAGTGTGGCACAAATATTCTGCCTGTCCCCATGTGTCAGATACCTTTGTAAACAGTGTCCTATTCACCAGCAGAGAGGAAAACATTAAAGGTTAGCTGTTTGGCTCCAAAATTCCTTTAGCAGATTATCTTGCATGTTCAGAAGAAGAAAGCAAATTTAATCCAAAAAAAGTTCATGGCCAGTCTGAACAAATAACCAGAGGGGAGAAAACCCTTTAAAAGGTTAAGAAGAAAGAAGTTCAAGACTATTTCAAACACATGATTGTCTTCTTAAATGTCACATTCCACCCACTAAGCTTCACGCTGTTGTTTTTACCACTCTCGGTTTTTTAACTTTATATTTAATTCTTCTATTTTAAAACAGTGAAATCCCATCTCCTTGCTTTCTCCAAAAGCCATGGCATGAAAATACCACAAAACATTCACTGAGTAAACTGCAAACAGATTATGATGAAACATTTTGACAGCTCACTTCTCTCTCTCTCTCTCTCTCTCTCTCTCTCTCTCTCTCTCTCTCTCTCTCTCTCTCTCTCTCTCTCTGACTTTGCTTTGGAAAGACTTGGTCTCTTTGCCTTTGGATTTCCTTTAACATGAAGAAAATAATAATAATAATAATTTTTTAAAATACCACCTGCATTTGGTCAGAAACAAAGGCAAGAAGTCCCTGCCCTGTCTCAGCAAGGTTATCTTAGACTTGGCAAGTTCAGTCTGTAGACTACAGCATGTTCAGGATTAGGAGGCCATGTTTAAGAACATAAATGTAAAAGTAAATCGAGTTGTGTCAGTAGCCTAAGGTTTTGGGATAATCGGCTTGAAGCTTATAGGCAGCTTAACAGAACTGAAAGTGTAGCCTTAAGAGACTTAAAATCAAAAGACGTGCCCCGGGTTCCAACTTCAGATCTGTGTAGCTGTTTGACTATGAGGCCAGAGATTCTCTGTGAACCTTTTTCCCCCCTTCTGTAGCATAATTAACAAAAACATTTCCAAAAAAACTTCCAAATCCTCCTATGTCATCCTCTTTTGTGTTACAGTCAGACCCAGAGCTTTTCGGTGTATACTGAATGGGAATCTCCTTTTGATAGGATAAGCAATATTTGATGTTACATACTGCTAGTAAGTTATAATGCTGTTTCTTTATATTCAACTTCTCTGCATGATAGTCTGCTAATTCCAAGTGCTCTCGTGTGTGTGTCTGTGTGTGTAGGAGAAGATTCTTCTGTGGCTCCTTCAGTTCATGCAAGAACAAGGCATTTCACTGGATGAAGTGGACCAGGAAGGCAATAGCGCTGTTCATGTCGCTTCACAGCATGGCTACCTTGGATGCATACAGGTACACAGCTTGCTGCTTCACAGCTGGGAAGGGGTATCTTGAGATACAAAGCAGGCAGTGTCGGGAGGGAAGGAGGGAGGGAAGGCTCAGCCTTGATTGGCCTAGGTTTCACCCAACAGCCTCAAGTAGCTTCACAGTTGTTACCCAATATGTCTTGCAAACAATCTCACATTCTCTGTGCACATGATAGTTAAAGAGTATTAAGCAAAGCCAAAGGAGAAGGGAGAGAATTGGGGTCACTGACCCAAGTCACAAAGTGATTGCTCGGAGGGTAAAAGGTCTCTATGGGAAGGGAAGACTATGTCTGACACAGAGAACACTGAGCAATGAGAGCCGGCTGCTCCGAAAATCACATAAGAATGTATGCCGAAACTGTGAATATAAAAGTTAAGAGGACAATAAAAGCAAAAATGCAGGAATACCAGGAAGCTCTCTAGAGGACCTGAGCTCACACATCTGCTCTTTGGAGAGCTCACTTGAGAGGAAACATTCAGCATATCTGAATGAGTCTCATCAGGGTTGGCAATTGTGTGTCTCCTGACTTAGGACACCAACCCAGAAATGGGTAATGAATAAGAAAATGTAGCATGGAGATAAAGCCAAATTTCTTAACAAAATATGCTCTTAACCATATACCAATGGTTAAAAGAACAGTGTTGTTTTTCTATGGCAGAAAGACAACCGGATGAAAATTTGAGAGAGAGAGAGGGAGAGAGAGAGATAGAGATAGAGAGAGAGAGAGAGAGAGAGAGAGAGAGAGAGAATTTTTTCATTAGATGAAACAATGCTTAATAATCCTGAAGCAAACATTTCATAAGCTAATAAGTGACTGATGCCCTAAGACACCCAGGTGATGTTACTGTTTCTATTTACATTTTAGATCTTTTCCCTTTAATATGTGGAGAGTAGTCAGTCCTCCCAGGGCGTTCATCACTCCACTTCACACAAATGATGTTTTTGGCACTGGATACCATGGAAACTTGGAAAACTATCCACTGTGTGTGAGATTAAAAAAAAAATAACAATAAGAGACGAGAGCAAGTAGGGGCCTTATGAGTTGAGAAAGGGACTGGGGGAGGAGGACAGAGGGCAAACTGCAGGGGTCTGAGTCGAGGGCAGTGTGTTTCCACTGAGACTCTCAGAGCTTCTTGCTGACAGGGTCTCAGTGACACCCAGAGAGAGGGAGGAAGTGGTTTTATGGAAAGCTGACTTTTCATGGTGAGCAGTCATAAACTAAGAGAAAAATAAAGTTCGTTAATGACCTGTGAGTCTAACAGGCTATGATATTAAACACAAGCACTGATTGGGTTGGGGGGCGGGGAGATTATTACTATCAAAATAGGATGAAGTTTTCAGTATCATTGTGTCATCAAAGAATATGTCAGGGAGCAGCAAGTTATTAATATGCATGTCACAGCTTCCTTCCAGACTCTAACAACATCACAGTAACAATATGAAACCATTCTCATGTTTTTAGGGCATTGATTTCAGCCATGCTCTATCAATTCTCCCTCTCTTCTATTCATGATACTTTGGCCAAATGCCATAACTTCTCCACTTGCTTTTTCCTATTAAATTTTACTCCAGTTTTAAACCTCAAAATTAGTTCTGATTCGAACACTGCCATTCTTCTCCACACTCAGAGAAAAGATGAGAGACTCACAATGAGGCATGGTTGGCCTTTTACACACCTTGTGGGATCCTACCCACCCCCATTCCAGCTGCACTGTCAAAAACAAAGAAAAGGTATAAAGAAAGAAATGCAAATATCCTCTTACTCAGCTAGGAAAGGCCATGGTCCCTGTGGAAGTCATTGCTTCGTCGCCTCTTCATCTGGCTCTGCTCAGTGTCATGTTCTGTGGTAATCTCCAGGTAAAGATGCTTTCAGGGATGCCCTGGAGTATCTACATTGGTACTTAACATGAGAGATCTGGCTCCAGCTTTGCCTCCTTTACCCTATTCATATCCTTGCCATATAAAACGCACCCACTGCTCACTACTCTTGAGAACTGCCACCCTTGGGAAAGGGGCAGCTTCACACCAAACTTTCTGCTACAAAGTTTACTCAATTGGCGTCTTTGCCATGGCCCAAGTGAGCTGTTTCACAGTATCCCCAGGCCACTATACCGTCTCTTTCCAGTTACTTTATTCTGAACCAAGAAGGCCTGGCAAGAGCCTAGCGAGTGGCATCCCAAAGCCAGTTACCCAAGAGAATAAGAACAAGCAGACAATTCCACTCTCCACATTCTACAGCACCTCTGACTTTAAGAATGCTTTTTTTTTTGAACCCCCAACCATCAAAATGACAAAACCCACAAACATTGCACTGCCCATCTCATAGAGGGGATGGAGGTGTTGGTCAACCTCCCCCTGTAAACTACATGTGAGGAAGAAAATAGTAATACCAGTTTGGTTCTGTCCCTGTTGGCTCCCAGGGAAGCCTCTAGCATCAACTAACAAAATCACTCACAGCACTTTTCTCTGAACTGGTATTTCCCATCCAACACCATGGACTCTGATAATTGGCTTTGGAATAATGAGAAAAATTCTACCCAGCATTCACTATAGTCTTTAAAGAAAAAAAAAAAGAAAGAAAAGAAAAAAACCATGTTTAGAAGGAAGTCCTGGGGCTAGAGAGATGGTTCAGCCAGGAAGAATACTTGCTGTTCTTCCAGAGGTCCCCAAGTTTGGTTCCCAGTACCTACACAACCAACTCACAAGCATCTATATATAACTCCAGCTCTAAGAAAGTTGATGCTTTCTTCTGACCTCTGTACACACACACACACACACACACACACACACACACACACACACACACACACACACACACATCTGTTTAATAAAAAGAAAGTCCTGATATAATGGCATGACATGTTTCTGTATTTTCTGGCAGACACTGGTGGAATATGGAGCAAATGTCACTATGCAGAACCATGCTGGGGAAAAGCCCTCCCAGAGTGCTGAACGGCATGGGCACACCCTGTGCTCGAGGTACCTAGTGGTAGTGGAGACCTGCATGTCACTGGCCTCGCAAGTGGTAAAGTTGACCAAGCAGCTAAAGGAGTAAGTGGCCACTTGATTCTTAGAGAACAAAGTCTGACCATATTTGCGCTTAGATTTCAGCTAAGAGCTTTGGAGAGCTCCCTTCATTCTAGTTACAAAGAGAGTTTGGGTATTCTCATCTTTTCTCCCTCCATCCTACCATGCTCACAGCCTGTGTTCATGCTTAATATACCAGCTCTGAAGAGGCAAATGGTATTAAGCTACGGAGTGCCCAGCAAGCTCACCAAGTCATTGTGGGGAGGGAGCATTGGCCTGAGTTCCTACCACTTCAGGGATGTATCACAGCAAGACTTGAACAGCACACTAGCATCCTCACTGTCCTGTTATCCTTCATGTAGGAAATCACGAAGAGTGTGGGAGAGGGAAAGCTAGAAATGGCTCCACTTTCTCACTAAGGAAAGTGTGTCTTTGGGAAACTACAGACCTAAGTGTCTTAAAACCCAGCAGCAGAAAATTTGTTGGGAAAAATGAAGCGGGGTTATAATTAGCTTTCAGAATATAAAAGCCACTTCTTAAAGTCAGTCCTTTGCTTGATGGATTACTAAACTGGGACACATTGCCTATCGGGCATTTCTGGAAGGGGACCACAACATAAATACTTGAAGAAGATGGGATGGGATACAGATACATCAGGTAGGAGTCTAGAAAGACCTAGGAAGTTACTGTTAGCAACCAACCTCAGTCCTTAGAAATCTTGCAGATCACACAACAGCTGCCATATTGAGGGAATTTTCATGATAATTAGAATCAGGATTCCAAAAAAGTTTGACATATTAGAAAGACAAAGACAAAAGCTATTAAACTAAACTTTAAAAGAAAAACATAAAATCTTATTTTTATAATATATATGCATATTCATATACATTCAATACTGATATTTATAACATAGATATTTATAATACAGTACAGTATAATATAATATAGTGGGTGATGAATCTAGTTTTTAAAAAGTATTTTTATGATATGTGCACGAATGTTTTGCCTGCCTGTTTGTCTGTGCACTATGTGTGTACCTGTTGCCCAGAGGCCAGAATATGGTATCACCAGATTTCCTGGAACTGGAGTTGTGGACAGTTGTGAACCACCTTGTGAGTGCTGGAAAGCAACCAGGGTCCTCTGGCAGAACAGCTAGTGCTTTTAGCCACCGAGCCATCTCTCCAGCCCTCTACCATACCAGAGTTTAGTAAGAAAAACAAATGTATCCTAATTACAACTTACTTGGATAAGAAAATGTCCAAAATGGATAAGAGACATTAATTGGTTGCTGATATGGGTCATGCAGAATAATGATGCCTCGGACCCCCTGTGCCTGTTGCTCAGGCAACCCCTTATCTCTCTACATGCCCTCGTTTGCCTCAGGATGCAAGCCTCTAGTATCCCTCATGTTGCTAGCATGTAAAGTAATCTGAGTTTAAAGCTTAAAGTATAAAAGATTTCCTCCAAGAATCCTCTGTCTGTTAAACAAAACTTCTCCATGACAGGTGAGCCTGGGCAGACTTCAAGATTTCACTGTAGCTGAAGGAAGAATGTATATCAGTTAACAACCCATTAACTCACTAGGTTATTTTTCCACAATGAACATACTCTTACATAAGTCTTTACGTATTTCCAGAGCTTTCTGAATAAAAGATTAATTAGAATAAGGCACGTGCACTTTGAAAGTAGAGGGACTGGTAGAACACTTGCCTGACACACAGAGGCCCTGGGTTCAATCCTAAAATCTTGGCTGTGTAAGGAGATTGTTACTCAATGTCTTCCCACAAATACTGTAGCATCATCTACTCCCTCCAGTAATGAATGGACATACTCATAAGGAGGAACTTCAGAACCATCCCAAGAATATTTCTCCTAAAATTTCACACCCAGAAAATAGAATTTTTTTTCAAACTCAGCTTTTATGCCACAGACACTAAATTTTTTTATGAGTCGCATAGCTATTCTTCTGTTAGTGAACTTTGCAAATTCCAGGTCCTGGCCACTCTCTTTGTGAGTTACCCTGGAATAAGTAATCCCTGTATACTGACAGACGGCAACCATTCAGTTGTCTTGAAATCCAGATGCTGTGAATAAATGGTATTAGCCCAGTGACAAGAAAAAATACATGAGGTGCTCTTGTGAGACTGGTCTTTTGTGTATTATACTTGAGTGAGGTGAGAAAACCCAGAAGTGTAAAGAGAAGTCCCCTGAAGCAACCACAGAGCTTTATGTGTGGGACACTAGTAACCAAGGAAGGGAGGGAAAGCATTTCCAGAGCTTGAAAACACCTGAAATTTTCCCACCATGAGCTCTGGGGACAGATAGCCTTGAGTGCTCCTCCTTCTTAGAATACTGTTGCCAGATCCTTTATAGACATTGCTACTGTCTAGAAATGGCAAAACTCAACTCTACTGTATTTGGAATAGAATTCTGTCTCACCAGAAAGGTACTAAACCCTAACATTTTAGTGTAGCTTGGGTAGGAAATCAGATATTCACAGAAGATATCAAGTCCCAGTGGTCTTAAGGGTGACTTGAGTCCCTATAAATAATGGAGAAGGCCATACACATAGAGGCTAGGTCATATGACCATGAAGGCAGGGTTCACGAGGAAATATCCACAAACCATGAAACCAGAGTTTGCCAGTAACATCTCAGGCAAGGAATAGACACCATCGTGGCCCTCAGAAGGAACCAACATGACTGACAACTTTATCTCAAATGACTTAGGCTTCCCAAACTGTGAGTTAATAAATTGCTGTTGTCTGGGGCTGGAGAAATGGTTCAGTAGTTAAAAGCACATGATGCTCACACGAAGACCATTCCCAGCATCTACATCATGGGGTTCAAGAGATCTGACACCCTCTTGTGACCTCTGAGAGTGCATGGCACACATGCAGCACACATATATGCATGCAAGTGCTCACACAGACACAAAATAAAAACTAAGAAATCTTTTTAACACCTTCTTTTGTTTAAGCCACCAGGCTTGTGGTACCCTTACAGCAATTCCAGCATACTAACACAGTACAAAAACACAGTTGTGTCTCTGTGACTGAAGCTGACTGAGCCTTTCTGGATTCTTCCTTCAAATCTAGAGACTAAGAGTGTCTGTCCTCCATGTTTCTTGCATTCCAGCTGACAGTCAACACAACGGATGTCAAATGGGTTTTTTAAAATTCTGTCATAATTCCTAAAAGACACCAAACTTAATAGTCGACCATATGATCTTTCTCTACATACTTTTGAGTGTGTACCTTTCCTTAGTCCACTAGCTCATTCATGTTCTCAGTGTGCTTAATGATGTCTGTGTTCCTGTTTGACTTTATACCTTTTTTTGTTTATTTATTTTCTGTGTATGGGTGTTTTGTATGCACATATGTCTGTGCACCATGTCTGTGCCTGGTGCCTAAAGGCCACTGGATCCCCTAGAACTGGAGTTATACATGATTACAAGCCACTATGTGTGTGTGTGGGGGGAGCTATGAGTCAAACCCAGGTCCTCTGGAAGAGCAGTTTGTACTCTTAACTGCTGAGCCATCACTCAGCCCCTATTATTTCTGTCTCTTAAAATACCACACACACACACACACACACACACACACACACACACACACACACACACACACACTTGATATGTATCCCAACTAGCAACTTGGGATGTATTTAGTCAGAAAATGGTAAACTGGGCAAAGCCTGCTCACCACCTATTTTTGCAAGTAGTTTGATTGGCACACAGCTGAACTTGTTCATCTGTGTGCTATGCAAGGTTAAAGTTATGCTGCAAGGATGGAGTCGAATAGTTATTCTAAAAGTTTAGTGACTCCCAAGCCTAAGATGTGGGCTATATAGTCCATTAAGAATTTTCTAGGTCCTTCTTTGGAAAATTGTGGTTTGTTTTTCTTATTGTTGTTAAAGATTTATTTTGGTACTTAATTTACTTGTATGTGTGAGAGTCTGTACCATGTACCATGTACCATGTGTGTTCAGGTCATAATGGAGACCAGAAGAGGCATTGGTTCCCCTAACTAGAATTACAAGTTACCAGGGTGGATGACCCAGGGTAGGTGCTGGGAATCAAACCCAGATCCCCTACAAAAGCATCAAATGCTCTTAGCCTCCGAGCCACCTGTCCAGCCCCATGACTAAGTTTGAATCAGTGAGTCTGATAGAATTGGTGAGATGAAATAAGGTTACAGACATGGCTTGATTTTTGGAGACAAATGATTAGAGATAATGCTAACTGCTTCTAAGAAAAAGATGCGTGGGACTTGTGGAAGATGTTATCAGGCCCTGACTTCACAAAAGTACTTTTAGACAAGCATGGCTGTTGAGTATATGCAGTATGCCCTGTAAGAATATGAACACCAAGCTTCCTCTACTGCATACTAAAGATAAGGTAGTCATTGTAAGAACACTTATAAACCCCATTCAGTTTTATGCCCTGGCTCATGAGAGCTGCTACCATTTTGATGCTAATCATATAAGTTTCCTATTGTTTATAACAAATTTTCACAAAATTAGTGACAACATAGAAAAATTTTGCCTTACATTTTTATAAGTTAGGATTATTACTGCTTACTGTAATAAATGCTTCTCATTCAATAAATGCTTCTCATTCTTATAAAGAGTCAGTTTGCTTTAATCCCAGTACTTGGAAAGCTGAGGCAGGAGATCTGAGTTCAAGACTGGCCCAGTCTAAATGGTGAGCCCCAGGCCACCCAAGGCTACAGAGTGAGACCCTGTATCAAAAATAACTCAATTTGATTAATTTACACCTTTCTTTACTAATTAATATATATTTTCTAAGTGATTTTTTTTTCTTCCTGTAGCTGTGACTTTTAGCCTATTTTCTTAACTTAAAAACACATTCTGATATGCATACTTTTACGTCCAGAGGAAACAGAATGTTATTGTGCATTATTTTTTCTTTATATAAGAGAGTACAAAGCTATCTGCGTGTCCAGCCATGGTAGCTGAACCATGAGCTCCAAGTTCAATGAGAAATCCTGTCTCAAATACTAAGGTGGAAAGCAATTGAGGAAAACATTTAGCATCGACTTCTGATCTTCATGTGCACACACATATGTACAAACACACACAAAGGAGACTGTTTTACACATAGTGGTTTTTTAAATATTCTTTTTCACTTGAGGCTAGTAGGGTATATTTTATACATACAAATATTAGACAAGTTTTTTTGTATATCCATAAGTATTCAGTATTCAAGTAATATTGCTTTCATGGTTACCATTGCAGAAATGATTAGAATTCCTTCACTCTTACTGACAAGCTATTGGTTTCCTCACAGCTTGTCACCATGGTGAACAATAAATGTCTTTTTTAATACCTTTGATTGCTTCCTTGGGAAATTTTCTGAACTATGAGAATTAAGACCAAACACTTTTTAAGGCTTTTGAACAGATTGCCATCTACTACCTTCTCATGAAGATCTTTCTCCCTCTAGTTTTGGCAATGGCCATGCATCAAACATATGTTCTTTGGTTGTTTCCTGCAGGCAAACAGTGGAGCGTGTCACATTGCAGAGCCAACTCCAACAACTTCTAGAAGCCCAAAAATCAGAGGGCAAATCACTCCCTTCCTCGCCCAGGTAATACCAGTTGTGTTGGTATTTGAATTGTTGGGTATTTGGATTCTTCAAATCCTCCTCTAGTATTTAATGTTTTTCAAGAAAATGACAACAGAAAAGATTCTACCCTTATAATAAATTAAAAGATATCACAATGAAAAGTCTATGACTGGGGGCCACAGGACCTGAAGTAATCTCTAGCTTTTATATTTCTTTATGTCACAATTACAAACAAGTCATGTTCTCCTTTGTTGCCTGACCTGTGAAATGAGAATAAGGACATACAGCTTTATTAGATTGTTGAAAATAAAAGTGAGGAAATTCATATCAAATGGTGGGTAAACAATAAAACAGACAAATTTTGTTGCTATGAAGTTTTGGGTGTGTTATGCTCTGGCTACAGCTAGAACGGATTCTTTGCTAAGTATTCTGAAAAACCATTGAGTAACTCCAATCTTGTTTTTCATAAATTGGTCATTATATTAAAGGTTGTGCAAGGACCTATGGCTGCATTTAGTGCAGTAGGAAATCATCTCACATTTCCTTCATCTTCCTTTCAGTTCACCCTCTTCACCAGCTTCTAGAAAGTCCCAGTGGAAAATTCTAGATGCAGATGATGAGGCTACGGGCAAGAGCAAACCAGGGGCCCAGGAGGGAATACAAGTTCTTGGAAGCTTATCAGCATCCAGCAGGGCTAGAACCAAAGGAAAAGATGAAGACTCTGATAAAATCCTACGTCAGTTATTGGGGAAAGAAATATCAGAGAATGTCTGTACCCAGGAAAAGCTGTCGTTGGAATTCCAAGATGCTCAGGCATCCTCTAGGAATTCGAAAAAGATACCTCTAGAGAAGAGGGAGCTGAAGCTAGCCAGGCTGAGGCAGCTGATGCAGCGATCATTGAGTGAATCTGATACTGACTCAAACAACTCTGAAGACCCCAAAAATACTCCTGTGAGAAAAGCAGACAGGCCCAGGCCACAGCCCATTGTGGAGAGTGTGGAGAATATGGACAGCGCAGAAAGCTTACACCTAATGATAAAGAAACACTCTCTGGCATCAGGGCGCAGGTTTCCTTTCAGTACAAAGGCTTCCAAATCCCTGGATGGGCACAGCCCATCTCCCACTTCAGAGAGCAGTGAACCAGACTTGGACTCCCACTGTCCAGGCTTAGGGATGACTTCTCCAACCCAACCTTCTGCAGACCCCAGTCAGTCCAGTCCTGACAGCTCCACTGCCCAGAAAGTAACCACAAGCCCCAAGAGTGCCCTCAAGTCTCCATCATCCAAGCGCCGGACATCCCAAAACTCAAAACTCCGAGTCACCTTTGAGGAGCCTGTTGTGCAAGCAGAGCAGACTAGCCTTGAATTAAATGGAGAAAAAGACAAAGACAAGGGCAGGGTCCCGCAGAGGACTAGTGAATCAGGGGAACAAATGAAAAGGCCTTTTGGAACCTTTCGATCCATCATGGAGACTCTAAGTGGTAATCAAAACAACAATAATAACTACCAGCCAGCCAACCAGCTGAAGACCTGCACACTGCCCTTAACATCACTTGGAAGGAAGACAGCAGATAACAAGGGAAACCCTGTGAGCCCTGCAAGCAAAGGAAAGAACAAGGCAGTGAGTACTATTTGCAGTCTGTGCTTGTATTACTTTTCATTGATTGCTCTAAAGCCCAGGTTACTGACTTGTGCCATCTTCAGAGGGTCACCCCAAAATTCAGAAATCCATGTATTTTGTAATGAAATGTTCCAGGTTAAAATATATAGCCTTTCACTTCCTTTAAAGAGTGTGGAGAGAAGTGGGTAAAAAAAAAAATAATAATAATAATCGCCAATTAGGTCCAATCCCTTTTTCTTGTGCTTTGGGCTTTAGGGGTTGTAAGCTAGGAGGCATTTATACAAGATGAAACCAGTCAGCATAAAATCAGTCCTTTGTTGGCACTGATTCTGCCTTGGGAAGAGTTTGTTCTTGTGGACTGGGTACTCCCAGGCCCAGCTTAAAGGCACATAAACAGGAACCCCCTTTCTAAACTACTCAACTCAAATGACCTTTGAAATGAATCCCTCCCACCCCCAGGGACTGCCACATGGCATGATACTACACAGACCTCTAAGTGTTGATTAGATACTGGAGAGACTGAAGTGCTTGCCAGTATATAGGAGATGGTGGGATGCACTGTGAAGTCATTTATAACAGCATTTCTTGGAAACCCATCTGTAATTCACATCCCATGAAGAAGAGATGGGAACAACTTTTTAGACAATGATTTCTGCATGCTCTGTGCTTGTCATGCCACCAAAAACAGTATAGCAGCCAAAATGCAAAATCTCCCTGTGGAAGGAATTCCTGGGATCATTCACTATTGGATTTACTAAACCACCCAGTAGTGTCCGAAGCTTACCATTTTTCTTCATTGGGTGGTTAAAGGACTATGTCCTTTCACAGTATAGTCTTAAGAACAGTCTGTATTTCTTACTGTGATACCAAATCCAGTTTTAGTTAATATCTGTTTATCAGCCTCATCACTGACTTTTAAATCATCTACCAACTCTGTTGCTATGAAACTCTTTACCATGTGTTTGTTTCATCTAAAAGGGGCACACTGCAGCTAAGACACCAGACTTTTTGCATTAAAAATTTAAGCCTAATTTTTTTCCTAAAATAAAAAAAAACTCTAAATAAGAGTCTCAGGATGGGCAATAGCACTAAAAGCATTTCCACAGTTTCCCAAGAACCTTCCCTCTAATGTGTCCTGCATGCCTTGCATTAACCAGGACCTGTGCATGGGATAAGCTTGTTGCATGTCTTCAGATAATTCTTAATTGCACTTCTCTAGGAGATGTACAGCAGCTGTATCCATCTTTCTTCTAACTTGCTGGTTGAAGAGCATCTGCGTGACTATGCACGGTATGTGGCATGCGGTGCCCTGTGAGGCACTGCCATGCCTTTGCTTGGCATTGCATGAGCTTTGATATAATGCATCTGCAACACTTTTAAGCAGGGGATAAACACCAAGGGGGAAGACACTTACTACTCTCCACCAGAGACACATGGGTTCGGGTGGCACTAGGTCCTGAGAAGGTACTGGTCACCATTGGAGGAGCTTTATCTTAGCATCAGTCAGGAGAATCTACTCTGTGCACAAACTCACCATGTTTCTCAGTTGACTTTGGACCTTCAATTTTCATTTTATGGGAGCATGGTGCCAAGTAAGAATTGAAATTAGGTTCAGTAATAGGTAGAGGGGGTCAGCTGCCCATCAGAAATCAGAAAAGTTGGAGTGTGAGTTGGGGCTTCAGCCTTTCACCATCCTCTCTTAATCTCGGGAGAAGCATGTCTCTGCCTCTGCAGAAGCTCTCTGTCTTAGCACAGTGAACCACTTCCAGTCCAGAAGCCATTCCGATGAAGGTCAACTGATAAAATAAAGGTCTTCTTCCAGCAAAGTGTTCACAAGTCCAAATGCAAAGACTATGTATGTATAAGAAAGAGGAGCCCGTGGCCAGTAACTGGGACTCTTCCTTGGGCATATGTTTGCAGACCCGGCAGGAAGTGGGTGGAGTGACAGGAAATAGCCTAAGCTAATGTGGTCAGTGCTTTTTCACTGGCTTATTTGAGAAGTGTTTAACCTCAAAACCCATTTGAAAAGCAAACTGTTGGTTTTAAAACATTTCAATAATTTAAAAACCATGACATGGTATTCAGCATTCCTCCAAAATCCCCTAAAGAATGTGTTTACTATACATACAGATTTTAGTTCAAAATACCAAATTTCCAGGTTTTTCTCCTTTTTTTCCCATCTGTAGATCAAATTTAGTCCATTTATGTCTATATCCAGCCTGGATAGGAAACAAATATTATTTAGGAGATATCTTCAGGGGTCTAATTAATTCAGTGCGTGGAAGAAACAACCTTAGACTCTTAATGGCCACTAGTGACCAGCTGACACTAGTGACCGGGACTGCCTCCAGTCATCCTGTGACAGAGCCCTCAGTTCAGTGCCACTTTGTCCTTCCGAACATTGGTACTATCCCACTTCTGTTCCTAGTCCCCTATTTCACCCTCTCCTGTGCCTGTCAGGGGTTGGATGTGTCTTCTTCAAGCCTAGAAAATGCTGCCTTTGTCCCTGAGACAAGGAAGCACAAAGACTTGGCTAACTCCCTGGGAGCAGCGAGGAAAATGCCCCTCGTTTCTTCCAGGCTCCTACAGCAACTGGGAACAAGTTAATTAGTGTCGCAACAGACTCTTCCTGCCAGAAATATCTCACCCTGTCTTTTCACAAGAAAAGGAACAAAGCTGGGCATTTTAGTGTAATAGGATTACAAAACTTCGGAGCACAAAGTGAGGTCACAGGGCCACTTGGCTGTCTGAGACAAGTAGAGCGCTTGCCTGCTGCCCGTCAGGAGCAGTCCTTCCAAGGACGCAGTCATTAAGTTAGCAGATTCACTTATGCAGTGACAAGGTTTGAATTCAGTACCAAATACTTAGAAAACACCAGCAGTATGTATAGTCAGTGTATTAAATAAGCACCCAGACCTCTTCCTCTTACTGCCATGTAGCCTCACATATATTTACTATGGTTTTAGTTTAGCATGGGTTTCCATTAAAAAGAAGTCTAGTTTGTTTTTTCATATTAGAGAGAATAAATTATTCCCGGACTCTCTGTATCACATGCACACAGATAGCACAAGCCTGGCCCACTCCATGGAAGAGCCAAGAATGTCACTCTCTACTTGAAATATAGACTCCTCCGAGGAATTGAGGCTAGAATGAAATGTTTAAATGGATAATACATAATCAACTCTACCTGGTTCCCACAGCATTTACCTGAGTGCAATCACTGATCAGTGGTGACTTCAAATCTTGACTAAAGAAAGAACTTGATGTAAGGTCAAGTGGCTTCTTGAAATAGTGTAGGGCTGCCTTGACTTTGGGTGGCGATGATGACAGCCCCCTGCTACTGAGCCTCTTGTTAGCAGATATTAGACAGTGGCCTTAGCTCCAGGACTCTGGAATCACAACCTAGTTTCTAAGCATGTTGTTTTCAACTTTTCTTGGTTAAAAAAAAGCAGGGAGTCAGATAGTGGCAGCACACATGTGCCTTTAATCTCAGCACTGGGGAGGCAGAGGCAGGTGGATCTCTGAGTTTGGGGCCATCCTAGTCTACAGAGCAAGTTCCAAGATAGCCAGGGCTACATAGAGAAACCATGTCTCAAAAAAGAAAAAGAGAACTGGGATAGATATGTAAAATAAGAAAAAAAAGTTTAAAAAAAATAAATTTAAAAAAAAAAGCAAAAGGAAGGAAGGAAGGGAGGAAGGAAGAAAGGAGAGAGAAAGAAAAGAAAGGAAGAGGGAAGAAAGGAAGGAAGAAGAAAAAGAAAAAGAAGGAAGGGAAGAGAAAGGAAAAAGAAAAGTAGGAATAATAAATACAGCATTTTAAAGACTGTCATTCTGCTCTATACAGGGCTTCTGATGACTATTTTTCAAAATTGATCACAGGATGAATAGCAAAGAGTCTGGATTTCAATGGCCTTTAAATTCAGCCTCAGCTTTATCACTTTGAACAGCCTCCTAGTTGCTCAACTCCAGAAGATGACTTGATTTACAGGGAGCAGATGCATCTTTTCTGTTTTCTTACAGAGGATAAGTTGACTTGGAGTTTTACAACTCCAAGGGAATATTTGCAATTACTAATCTTAAAAGCCAGTTTGGGTCTGCCTGAGGTAGCTTGTTCCAGACCATGGCTACCTCCAATAACACCTTCTCTGACCACATGACACGATTTCCTGAAGGGTTAATACCCTAATCCTAGCACCAGCATCAGAGGACTCCTAAAAAAAATACATGAAGCAGTCAAAACTCTTAGAATTATATTTATTACTCATGAATTATAGCCATATTAAGAATTATATATCCAGAGCCAAGAACTAAACATCTTGCATAGATTTCAAGGTGCCCAATGCTGCTTCAAAGAGAGTGATAGTTTGAGTCCAGGGCTGGGACTTATGTCTACTGTGTCACTGATCTGCTTGCCATTGCTCATAGAGGAGAAAGGAGAAATCTTCCTTGGAAACCAAAACCATCTCACCAGAATGCATTCTTTAGCATGCTAACCCAACTTAGTGATAGTCAGATCTCCTAAGACAAAAGCTCACTTCATCTTCTCTCTGTTTTTCCCACTTCTGAAGGTCCCAGGTATGAATTAAGTCCAAAGAAAAGAGTTGTCTTCCAGTATCATATCCATACCATAACTCTGCTATTACTAAGGCCATCTTAGGATATTATGAGAACAGGCCTACCCATAACCTCCCTGAAGGCTGAATTTTAGACATGAATAGATTGAATGAAATCACAGATAAACCTTGTCTGGGCCACATCTTCTTGAATACATTACATCCTAACTGACTGACCAAAGTTTTCCCTCCATCCACTCCTCCTAGCTCCTCCCCTAACCTCCCCTCCTCCCAGATCAGCTTCTCTGTTTCCATTCAGCAAAGAGTTGGCTTCCCAGGGATAAACACCACACATGGCATCAGTTACAAGACTAGGCACAAATGCTCATGTCAAGGCTGGACAAAGCAATTCAGTAAAAGGAATTTTTTCTTTTCAAGACAGTTTTCTCTGTGTAGTCCTGGGTGCCCTGGGACTTGCTTTGTAGAGCAGGCTAGCCTAGGACTCACAGATCCACCCACCTGCCTCTGACTCCTACGTGCTGGGATTAAAGGCATGTGCCACCACTCCTAGCTGACAAAGCCATGCCTTTCTTCTAACATCTTTATCAACAATGCACATATTTGGGGAAACTGGGAAAATAGCTCAATCTGTTAAGTACTGGCTGTGTAGACATGAACACTTGAACCTAGAACACACATTAAAAAAAAAAAAAAAAGAAATCATAGTGGTAGGCTTTTACTCCCAGTGCTGAGTCAATGGACAGGTAGACTCAACCTGCTCCATAGCCGACCAGACAACCAAAACCAGTGAACCCAAACCAACGAGAGACCCCAAGCTTGGGAAAGTAGTTAGACGTCTCTTGAGGAACACTAAAGGCTATCCTCTGGCCTCCACACATGTGTGTACACATGTGTATGCACTCACAACTGTACTAATGTAAATGTACCCACACGTGCACTCCCATACACAAAAAATACTTTTTCCCCAGAGTAAGGAATTGTCGCTGAACTCAGACAGGATCTGAATAAAAGCTAACCCAGAGCTCACGAAAACAGTCACCCTTGAGAGAACCCTTGTATTCCCAGGGTCTGGCACATGGAAGAGGCTTCATAAATAAATATTTGGAAAGAAAAGGAGCCTAACAGAGGAAAAGTAGAAAGAAAGACGAAAAGAAAGCAGAACAAAATCTTGTCCTTATAATCCTATGGGGGGGTTACCTGCTCTATGGATACATTTGGATCCTATATTCCCCTTCTACAGTAAGCTTCAATTTGAGTATAATAGTGTACATTTGATTTTGACCCACAATGCAACCTTTCAATAGATAAACTGTATAGATAGGCTACAAGTAAAACTGTAAAAGAGGGCACACTTAGCAAGCTCCTCTTACGGTTAGCAGGGGGAACGTGACGCAGGCTGCTGGCCATGGCACGCTGATCTCCTAAGTTTCTGCGGGATCGCCACGTGCTGAGGAAATGCAGTGTGTGCCCAGATGACTCAGCATGCTGGAACACTTGAAAACCAGTTATTTAAATATAAGGCTCTCCTCCTTTTTAATTGTGGGCACTCAGAATGTGATTTCATATCCAAGAATGAAATCAAGGCATAACAATTATCTGAATGATTTGTGCCAGAATTGCCCACTTTTGTACTTTTGGATTCTGGCAATTGAAGATTGAATAATTGAAGGATTCAGGGAAGACTGAGTTATTATCATATTAAATGTCTCAAATCAGCAGTTTACTTGGTTTGGACTTGGCTTTCTCTAATCAAACTAGGTTTTTCCTGCGGAAAGAGGATCCACTTTAGGGTGTTCAAAGCAACAGCCCCTATCTCAGAGCAAAGATGCCCTTTCAAAGGGTGAACTATAGTATCATTAACCTAGAAAAAACTTTTTAACTTATTTAATTGACTTTTCATCAAGATTACATTAAGTACATATGGGTAATAATAACAAAAAAAGAACAAAAACAAAAAACTGGCTGTCTGGCAAGTATGGCAGAAGGGCTGAGAGGACCCCACCCCTTTCTATGGAGCTATTTGCTGATAGATTTGAGGCTGTTTTCAGATGCGTACCTACTAGTAGTCCCTGTTGTAACTGCTTCCGTGGCTGCTTCCTCCAATCTAATGCTTAAATTAAATGGGACACAAAACAAAAGCAGGAATCTCAGAGAGGAACTGGTAGAGATGGAGGAGCACACTGGTACAAGATGGGGAGAGAAGAGAGAATTAGGGAGAGAGTGATGAGAATGTATTATAGACAAATGTGAAGCTGTCTAAGAACAAAAGTAATCAATAAAAAAGCTGCCCATCTTGAGCACTTCCCCCTCATCCACTACACTAATTCTGAATCTGCTCTGCCCTTTTCTCTCAAATTTTCTTCAGTGTTCTACATTTCTTCTTTTCTTTCTCTTTCTTTTATTTTTTCATTTGTTTGTTTGTTTTGATTTGATTTTCAAGACAGGGTTTCTCTGTATTGCTTTGGAGGTTGTCCTAGAACTTGTTCTGTAGATCAGACTGGCCTCAAACTCACAAAGATCTGCCTGCCTCTGCCTCCCGAGTGCTGAGATTAAAGGCATGCCTCACCAAGTCCCAGCTAATAGTCTACTCTCTAAACACAATGTTCATAGAAATTGTCAGTTTCCCTGTCCTCTACTGGCATCCCACTATAGATGATAAAAATATGAAATAGCCCAGCAAACATTCCAGATGCTTTACACATCTCTGCTCTTTTAATCTTTACAATGATATATATGACAGATACTATTATTATCCACATTTTGCACACTGGAAAAAGACATAGATGATTAGGTATCTTGCCCAAGATTACACAGTAATGATGGTTATAAATTGTGGAGCCAAGATTTGAATTTGAACAGTCTGGCTCTAGAGTTCAATCTAACAGTAAGTCCTATTTTAGCCTTTCCCTACCTCCCCTCCCCTCCTCTCTCTCTCTCACCCCCCCCCGAGGGTTGGATATTGAACCCTGCATTCTAGCCAAACACTCTATCACTGAACTACATCCCCTGACTGTTTCTTATCAACCCACAAGGACTCAATCAGGGGGAACCCCAAGATTTCCTCCTCTAAGTTACACATTTGCTTTTAAGTTTATACACATGAGCCCTTAGGGGACACACTCCAATCATGTCCAACTCATACTAGTAAGCCAGCAGCAAGCATGGTTTTGAGGCCATAAAGCCACACTCTTGGGTTTGTCCTGCATCCAAGTGTTAGAACCACCCCCCAGAAGCACGTGATTGTATCTTGTGTAGCAATAGTAAGAACTAAATAGTGGAAAGGCTTGCCCAGGAACAAAGGCTGGCTCCTTTCTGGAAGCTTTTAAATGGGACACATCTAATACCTCATGCAGATGAATGTATCTTATCCAGAGGAAAAACTCACTTACAAAAGAATGTCTGTCCCTTTGTCTTTTCTTCCACAGACCTAGTAGAGAGTAAGTATTGAGCAGGAAACATCACTCAAGTTCCTGAGTTTTCTATTTCCCACATGTTCACCTATTTTCAGTCCTTCAACATGCCACTCAGCAATCATCCCTAAATGACTCCAGCTTTCCCTGGAATTCAAAGTGTCAACGATGATCCCCTGTAAGGAAACTATAAAAACAAACAAACAAACAAACAAACAAACAAACAAAAACCCCTCTTGCTTCCAATCAAGCAACAGCACTATTCATGCTATCATGTTTGTCTCTGATTAAGTCCCCTTGACTACAGAGTGTCTGCACTCCAATCAGTGTGGCTAAGAAATTACTCCTGGAGCCAAACTCAAATGTGTTCAGTAAGTGTGCGTTTTTAACATGACAGCTGCTTTCATTACAGTTAAACAGTGGCTTATATGAAGAGCAAATAATGTGCCTTCTGGAATGAAGTGCTCTTCAGGATGGTTTGGGGATGGATAATTTCCATTTTTGGTGAGCTGTTTAGCAGCATCGTCTTGTAACTTGACCATAGTTTTATCTAATTTTGGCCTGTGGTTTCTCTTCTACTTAGGCTTAATGACATCAATCGAAACACAAAGAAAAACTACAGCAGAAAGCACATTGCTGAGCCAGAATCAAAAGAACTCTTCTTATAGATCTTTTTATTAGTCCTATGGCATGCCCTACCCCCACCATTGGAAGTTCCTGGAGATGGCCAACTGTGGCAATAAAACAGCACCTCACCAGCAGAACAGAATGTCTGGATGCCTTAAGTTTGTAACCTGAGACTTGTTCTAAGATACATTTTGGACCCTACCTGTACATAAAACTTGTTTGTTTTTCCAGATGCTATTTGAAAACATGATTGGGCAATGTATGCATTGAATCATTTGAAGTTTGGTTGATTCTGCCTTCTCAAAGCACATCCCCCAGGCTGTGACACCATGGTGTTTTTGTCCATCGAATGAGGATTTGCTGGTATTGAGTGATATTTCCTTCCTCCACAACAAGGGCAGCTTTGGCTCAGCTCAGCGAGGCTAGGTCGCTGGTATTATTTTCTGCCAAGAGTGTTTTTCTGTCATTTCTACTTTTTTAATAAAGAAACTTAAACATTGTTAATAGCCACGTCTGAGCACGGGGCCTCTACTTCCTATTAAATCTATGATGTTCTGATTTCTAAAAGGCTCTGGAAGTATTTTAATTGCTGACTGACACTCGATATCAAGAACAAACTTGTCTGTTTATCTCATTTCCTGGAGTGGGTGGGTCAAATAAAACATTCTATACTTCATTAAGCACAGAAAGATCAGACAAGAATGGGTAGCAAGCCGTCCTTCTGCCTTCTTAAAAGGCAGCGTTGACATGGGAAAACACTAATGACAACTAAAGATTTAGTCCTTTCTTGAGTCACTGTTTTCTGCCTCCAACACATCATGAGGCTTGTCTAATCCCTGTGGGAGACAGTGTGGAGCCTAAGTTCATAACATCCTTGTTGTTGACATAGCCCCTTTAATCCCCATAAGCAATGACTTATAGGAAGGTTCATCTTATCGTGGAAAAATACATTTCTGTTGAAACTACAAGAGTTTTATTTTCAAAGTATTGCTGTGACCTATGAGACACTGTCAGGTTGTTGCTTAAGAACAGACTGTCTTCTTACCAGCAGGAGTAGCACAAATACTGCTATAGTGGCATCTTTGAAATGGCCCTGCCATCTAATGTGGGTCACTGTGTGCCATGTGCACAGAGCAGGCCAGATGTCTGAATCTGCAAGGCTAGATTTGCAAATGTGGGCCAACTTGATTTAATGAGATACAATGACATATAGGAGTTAATAATTGAGTGTCTTTTATGTACCAGCCACTATGTGGTGATATCACTGTTCCCATTTCATAGATTAGAAATGCAGCTTTGAAGACACGAAAGTTCTGTGTCCAAAGATCACACCACTAGTTGATAGCAGATGAGACACTGGTCAAAATAAAAAATAAAAATAAAAAACTTGTTCATCATTCTTGCTGTACTATCCTTCAATTTTATGCTATGTTATCTTCCTGGGACAAAGCCATGGATGGCTCTTTGGTCTTGGACAAGCAATGTTGACTTCTTTGGAATTGGAAAATGGTAAGAACAACCTGCATACACAGCTCAAAAGAAGGCTCCTGGTTGGGCAGTTGTGGTGCTTGCTTTTAATTCCAGCACTTGGGAGACAGCTATCTGATATGAGTTAGAGAGAGTGCAGCCTGGTCTGCAGAGTGAGCTCCAGGACAGCTAAGGCTACATAGAGAAATTCTGTCTCAAAAAAAAAAAAAAATAAATGAAAAGAGGAAAAGGAGGAGGAGGAGGAAGAGGAGGAGAAGGAAGAGGAGGAGGAGGTGGAGGAGGAGGAGGAAAAGTAACTTCCAGCAGTCTACAATGCAAGACATCTGTAAGTTTCAGTGAGGTCAATGTATCCAGGAGTGGCTGCTACTGCATAGCCTGGTGGTGTCATTTCTCATGGTGCTTTGTATTTAAACAAGATTCTCTGTGTCTAGTTTGGGGACTTTGTCACTCATGCCCTGCTTTCCTGCTTTATACTATTGCTTGAAATTCTAACACAGAACACTAGGTAAATGCATATGAACAGTGACTTCCTGTTTTCCTGTCTGATGTAGATGAGGCCACAAGACCCACATAATGAAGTAACATGTGACTCTTGGCCTAAATCTCCAAAAAGTGTTCCCTCTGTCCCCAAGAGGCCCCAATTTTCTTCTAAAACTGTTTTTAAATGTGGAAGGTGAAAGGTCTAAGTATTTTTGCAATACAGAGAATAATTAAACATAACAAAGGGGCTGGAGAAATGTCCCAGGAGTTAAGAATACTGACTGCTCTTACAGATAACAAGGGTCCAGTTCCCAACATCCATACAATGGTACATAACCATCTATAAATCCAATCCAAGGGATATGATGTGCTCTTCTGACCTCTCCAGGCACCAGGCATGCACATGGTACACAGACATACATGTAGGCAAACCATAAACAAGAAAATGTCAAGAGTTTGAGTAAATGAACTTTGACCTAGAAACCTCTACAATTCAACTGTGTAAAAATAACATTTAGATCCCAGGATAATGAGTATGGCAGAGCAACAGAAGGAGTAAATCAGGAAGGTTGAGCAGATTCCTACAAGCTGGCCTGAAACCCACACATTCTCTAGTTAATGGTATTGCTGGTCACTAAAAATGCTGGCCCTTGTCATACTTGGACATATCTTTACTGCTTCAGTTCCTTAGGAAACATAAATTAGAGAGGCTTGAAATTAGCAAAGACTTTTCATCCCAAAGTTTCATGCAACATACACAAAATGAAAATGGAAACTTATTTTTCTCTAGGAATTGAGACACGTGTGCATGTTAAAGAAAGAGAGTAGGAGCAAGCGTGGCTCCCTTGAGCTAGCAAACCTTTGAGGCTCCTGCCCCAGCTTCCCCTTCCCATTGGACTAATAAAATGAGCAAAGCTCTATCAACATGCCTAATGGCATGCAGCAGAGTAGGAAACTTGGCTCCACAGGGGGGCAGGGGGAAAACAATCACAGCATCTGTCAGCATCTTGTAAAGATTGGCTTCTTTTATGTCTCCAAAGGGACCTGTATTGCCAAAGTTCAACACATCAAATTAAGAATGTTTCTCAGAAACCATAATAAGACACCAAACTCTCACCACACTCAACAGATTGAATTCCTGTTGCTTATTCATATTAAACAGTGTCAAGACCTCACTCCTAATGAGAACATTCTAGGTGTTTATCAGGGGTTTGGTAGTGGGGATAAAACTCTTGAGGCTGTCTTCAAATAAGAATTTGAGAGAGAGAGAGAGAGAGTGTGTGTGTGTGTGTGTGTGTGTGTGCGTGTGTGTGTTGATGGCAGAACTCAGAGATGACCCATGCTAGTCAAATGCTCTCTACCACTGAACTCCACCCCCACATGAATAGTTTAAGAATTTTCTCCCTCAAAGTAAAAAGACAAGCCAGGCATGGAGACACATACATGCCTGTTATCCTAGCATTCCAAAGTCAGAAGCTGGACTCTCACAAGTTCAAGGCCCTGCAGTGAAATGCTATTTCAAAAAGCAAATACAAAAAGTGAGTAACTATAACAAGATGGTGATGCATAACAGAAAAAGATAATTATGCAAACGTGCTTAAACCCCTCAGAGCCTCTTTAATACAAGTGGGCTAAATGCTTATTCTTTCATGCTTTCCTATGAGTTTATGTTACACTGATAAGGCTAAGTGAGCTTAAGGAATTCATCGCAGCAGGCAGCACTGTTTCCCCATAAAATGAAGGTCATCCTGTCTACAGCTCATGACTCTCAAGGGCAGATCCGTTGGGTTTGCTCTTATGCCTTCCCCCATTAACCATTGCATAGTTTGGTATGACTTCTTATGAAATTGATTCCTGTCTTCTATTGAACCAGTAAATCTATTAATTTTAACAAAATTTTGGCATCACCATATAGATGTTGCTAAGCGGTTATTGACAATTCCTTTCAATATCACAAATCTCTTTTTGCTCCTCGTTGGGTTCTTCTGGGTCTTTCTCGCCCTCCTTGTCGCTTATTCTCCAACTTCTTTTCCGTTCTTTACTCCCTCTTAACTCTAAGGTCATCTCCCAAACTTTTTGTTTCATTCTCCCCTCGCCTCTGTTCACAAGACCTTGAAACCCCGTATTTTAGTCTTGTTGTTGAGGTGAAGCACCCTGACAAAAAGAACTTGAGGAAGAACATGTTTATTTTGTCTTACACACTGAAGTAAGGCTCAAACAGATTAGGGCAATCAAGGCAGGAGAAGCTTGAAGGAGTTGGTATTGTACGCGCAACCAGGGAGCAAACAGCAGTGAATATTAGTGTTCTGCTAACTTCATGTATTCAGTCCAGGGTCACAGCCCAGGAAAATATGTCACCCGTAGTGGAAAAATAGCCCCATGCTAATTAACCAAATTGAGAATATTTTTGTAGGTGTTCCCAGAAAGTAGTGTCCCAGGTGATTTTATTGTATTCCATCAAGTCAACAAAATGTGGTAAATCACATTAACCTGACACTTGCTAACTTGACACTCAAACATATCACTTTATTTTTTAATTTTTTATTTAAATTAAAAACAATCTTATTTTACATACCAATCCCAGTTCCCTCTTCCTCCCATCCTCCCATTCCTTCCACCATCTCCCCATCCCACCCCTATCCACTCCATGAAGAGGGTGAGGCCTCCCATGAGGGATTATCTATCATTTGGGGCAGGGCCTAGGGCACCCCTCTGTATCTAGGCTGAGAGAGTATCCCTCCACAGGGAATGGGCTCCAAACAACCAGTTCATGCAGTAGGGATAAATACTGGTTCCACTGCCAGCAGCCCCATAGACTGCCCAAGCGCCCCAACTGACACCCGCCTTCAGCGGGGCCTGGTTGGGTCTTATGCAAGTTCCTCAGCTGTCAGCTTGTAGTCTGTGAGCTCTCACTTGCTTGGGTCAGCTCTTTCTGTGGGTTTCCCCAACATGGTCTTGACCCCTTTACTCATCACTCTATCCTCTCTACAACCGGATTCCTGGAGTTTAGCTCAGTGCTTAGCTGTGGGTGTCTGCTTGTGCTTCCATCTGCTCCTGGATGGAGACTCTATGATGACATTTAAGGTAGTTAATCATCAATCTTATTATAGAGGGAATCAGGCAGGTTGAGTTGGGCAAAGGACAGAGAAGGAAAGCAAGGAAAGAGATACCTCGATAGAAGGAGCCATTATGGGCTTATTAAGAAACCTGGCAGTAGAGAAATTTCCAGGAATCCACAAGAATAACCCCAACTAAAAATCTAAGCAATAGTTTAAGGCTACCTTAAATGTTCTTCCCCTATAATGAGATTGATGACTACCTTAAATGCCATCATAGAGCCCTCATCAAACACATCACTTTAAATCACAATCTTCCCACTCTTTGTCCCCAAAGTCTCATGACCATCTCACACTAAAAATACAATCATACTTCAAAAGCTCCAATGAGATTTAGCAATTCTAACAGTGTCAAGATTCAAAGCCCACATCTCATCTGATACTAAAAACAATCTCTAAAAAGTGAGATCTCCTAACAAAAAGACAAGTTGTATGATTTCAACATATGACAGAACAACCATTCCCACTTGCAAATGCAAGAGTCATGATGCAGCAGAGAATGATTAGAACAAGCAAAAGCAAAATCCAGGCAGGAAAACACTAAACCCCACAGTTCCATGTGTGGCATCTGGGCCTCCAAATGTAATCTTTGTACTCCAAAGGACTTAACAGATCAGTTCCTCCACCTTCTCTACTGTTCCTCCACCACTGCCTACAGTCATATCACCTTCCTCTTGGGCCAGTTCCATCATGCACGTGTTCCTTTTCTCGGTAGATGTCCCCTGTTTCTAGTATCTCTAATATTCTGCTGTCTTCATTGTAATTTAGACTTCACAGCTTGCCAACAAAGCCCTCTCAGACCACTTTACAGGGGCTCTGACCAAGCCACACATTGCCTGTCCTCAGCTGCTTTCTGAAACTGTGGAACACTACTCCTTGACCCCCCTCAATCTTGCCCCTTCTGTAGCTGTAAAACCAGTACCTTGGGGGTGACACTGCCAGATTTTGCTGCCCCTCAACATGGAGCCTGACTCCCTTGGACCACATGTCCATCAGCTTCCGTATACTGACCCAAGACAAATAGTTCCAGTTGACAACCAAGATTAACCATCACACTATAATCGAAGGAGACAGCAAAGGAATTCTAGGAAGCAGAAATGTGCATATTTGTATTGAAAAATAAGATGTTCCCTTGTTGTCAAAAATGTCACATAAGCAAGCACTACATGATTATTAATTCAACAAAGTGATTAAGTCAACACTATGCAGTAGACACTCAAACAAAAGTGCTCCAGAAGTTAACATCAGATACTGAGATCATGAAAGTTAATTTAGACTTCCAGATACTCTTAGAACATGTGGCTGTGTATGGCCCATGACAGAGGGACATGAAGTTCATGGCAAGGGGTTTAAGAAAACTTTGCTGAGGAAGCAGTTTACCTGGCACTCATATTTCACCCTTGTATGCAATTCTTCTTCTTCCCTGGGCATAGTATTCCTCTTTAGCTATGAAGACAAATCCTTCATACACAGACAAGAAAAAGAGAGAAAGGAAGGAAGGAAGGAAGGAAGGAAGGAAGGAAGGAAGGAAGGAAGAAAGAAAAGAAGGAGAGATAGCTCTGCAGTTAAGAGCACTGGCTGCTCTTCTGGAGGTCCTGAAGTTCAATTCCCAGCAACTACATGGTGGCTTACAACCATCTATAATGGAATCTGATGCTCTCTTCTGTCATGCAGGCATACATGCAAATAGCACTCATATATAAAAGTATAAATCTTTTTTAAAGAAAAGGAAGAGAGAGGGAGGAGGAAGAAAGGAGGAAGGGAGGGAGAGAGGGAAGGAGAGAGGAGGGAGGGAACAAGAGAGGGAGGGAACAAGAGAGGAAGGGAGGGAGGGAGGAAGGGAGGGAGGGAGGGAGGGAGGGAGGGAGGGAGGGAGGGAGGGAGGGAGGAGTCAGTTACTTGAATAGCTTCCCAGGCTAATTGATGTATTCAGTGAACAGAATGGAATATGCATCAGACCACTAGACTAAAGCAATTTTCCTTCCTTCCTTTCTTTCTTTCTTTCTTTCTTTCTTTCTTTCTTTCTTTCTTTCTTTCTTTCTTTTGTTTACTCCCAGGTCATGGAAATGTTGCTTGTGTTCCAGAATTGAAGTCAGTTTTGCTAGCTCATATGGAAAATAATACAAGTAAAATCCATCCTGTAATACTCAGACATAAGAACATATTCCCCAGATGCTAGCAGGCAGTACCACTGGCCCAGAGCCCTTAGGTGTCATCCTTCTTCAGGGGTCACTCTTGGCTGAGGAGGCTCTCCTTGACCAAGCATATGTACCTCCTGAGAAAGCCCATGATGGCTCAGTGTAAAGCACACAGGCCCATTCCTTCACCCAGCTCTAGACAACTCCCGGAGGCCATCTCAGCTCCAGAGCAAATGTGGGTTTGGCCCATATTCTCAGTCAATTCCTCCTTCCTACCCCTCTGATAATGATCTTAAGGCCATCTGAAACAAACTTCCTGCAACCAATCTTGAGATCTGTCTTCTTACTGTGATATACAGTCTGCGATAGCATGTCAACATGTCTTAGACTTGTACAAAAGAAACTTCGTTAGACTCCAGTTGATGCTTAATCCAAATGGTATTTTAAATGGCTTTAAGAACAATTTTACTTCCCCCAGAGTAGTTTATTTCCCTTAATACTCGTTACAATCAGTTCTAGTCTATGGAATTTAGCAACTCTACCATCATGGAGATTCAGGGCCAAAATATGTATGCTAAGGCATAACTGTCAGATAATTTTTTAAAGAAATTCAAGCCAATTTATATTCTATTTGCAACATTCTATCTACAATTTCATTTTCTTGCTAATGAGGCCAAATTGACACTTAATATAGTAGCCTGTGGTCATGATTATTGAAATACACCATTCCTAGCATCCTTCCCTAGGCCGTGATCCCAGATGTAATTTATCAACCTCATTTCATTGCTGATGGTTCAATTATATCATGAGTCTCCAAAAACATATCACCTCCATACTATGGCATTTATCAAAAATCAATATAAGAAATGGCCATATAGAAAAATATTTTCATATATATTTTTATAAAACTTATTGAAACCATCATATGTTCCATAAGGGGCCATAAAATAAATTCCTCTTAGAGTTAGTACTAGAAGGGAAATCTGCCTCCATAGAAAAACTGGCTTGGTGTTTTTTATTAGCTAATAAGAGCCTTATATTACTTGCTTATATTACTTGCTTTCCTTTTCCTCTTGCCTGCCAGAAAAAGGTCAAAAGTGAAGTTTGCACTCAATCTAAGTAGCAATCCTTTGCCTAGATTTTTCTAGAATACCCCGTCTTGCCAATCCTATCACCCTCCTTTGTTCTTAATTTCCTATCCTTTCTTGATGATTAAAATGCATCTGTGAATTCTGTGTCTCCAGACCTTCTCAAATATGCTAAGTGGCATAAATATAATTGTCCCCACTGTACCTTACTTACCTAAGCCTGTTTCTTTTACTTTCCATAATAAAACCCGTATTTTGTTCAAGTCAATGCTCATTCAAAATGTAAGGCAATTGTTGTCTTCAATTTACTTATTGTCCATCAAGGATGGACTTATCATCCATCAAGGATGAGAGAACTCACATAAAAGTATTATAAAGTATAAATTTGGAAATAAGAGGTAGGGACAGGGGTTCAGTGTTAAAAAGGGAAAAATCACCTTGGATTTGGTTGAGACAGACACACAGCTTTGTTTGTTTGTTTGTTTTTACTGAGACAGGGTTTCTCTGTATAGCCCTGACTGTCCTGAAACTCATCTTTATAGCCAAGCTGGCCTCAAACTCAGACATCTACCTGTCTCTGCCTCCCAGTGGCCATGTGCCCCACACCTGACTCCAGGCACATGACTTTTAAGGTATACATTTAATAGAGACAGACAAATATATAGAGATCCGTGAGGTTCCATGCCCTCGTGTGCTTGCTAGGATCAAGGAGGAATGCAGATACGAACACAGTATTACCTGCATAGCAAGACACCATTACCAGCAGATTGTCAAAACTCTATAATAAATTTCAAAACTTTCAATCAGCCTTCTCTTGATCAATCCATGTTTCCCCACCCACAGAAAGGTAGCAGAAGAGAGTTTCTTATTCTATTCAGTAGGTCTCCTGGCTGTGACTCAAATACAGGGACAGAGTCTTAAATGCTCAGCATTTTCACTGTGACATGTGTATAAGGCATTCCTTCTCTGATGGCTTTGATTTCCCCATGTAGTGTGCTTTAGAATAGACCCTACTATGAGCAAACCTTTCGCTTTTATCTTTACTCCTAAAACCACTCTTCAGTGGCTGAGCACAGTTGAGTGATGAGAGCTTCCTTCCTGGGGTCTCTTCTAAAGGGAGGCCTGGGATTCTGCCCACCCAGTGGAAACTTTTCCCAGCTGTGCCATCTGCCGAGGCTCTTTCTCCCCAGTGGTTCTTCTTCGTCTCTTGCATTACTCAGAGTTCTCTGCCTACTCTGCCTCCCTTCACCTGCTTTATGTCTCCAAGGAAATTTTCTTATACATCTCCCACCATATTACAGTCACTTTTCAGATGCTCTGAGCTGATGAACTGTGGCTTCTGTGGCCTTCTTGCTCTCTCCCACCTTGCCCTGAGGACCAGGCCCCTAAGCACCAGGCTTGGCCTTTGCTTTTTCTCTCTGCCGCCTCTCCTCCCTTGCTAGATGGGTAGGAGGCCATCAGGGCTGGTGATTTCAGTTCTATAGATGCAGGGGGTTGGAGCACAGACCTCATAGCAAAAGTTAATTCAGTACAATTACATATGAACCCTATAACTTACAGAGAAAGACTTTATTTCCTTTCCCAACTTGAGTTATGTTCTATTCCTTGATGCCCCATAAATTCCAAGTTTCAGGGCCAGATCTCAACCTAGTAGGAGAGTAAGACACTTAGATGAGCTGGAGGATGTGGCTTGTGATTGTGGAAACTCACCTTACAACATGGGCAGAACACATTACCTGACCTCTAAAAGTCAATTCTCAATAAGAAGCAGGAGTTGCCTCTTCAATTGACTGCTTTAGTCAAACACAAAAACCAAAAATAACTTGCTATTCTTGTGAAAAACTCACAATTCTTCCCATCTTTCCCCTCAAATTTCTCCTTCGAATCTTCATTCCCCATATTTATGCTAATTTAATACAAACAACGAAAATTGCTTACTTTTTCATCTCCTGCTGCTTCTAACATTTACTATTAACATCTATCTTTGTTGAAAGAAATGTTTTTTTAAAAAAAAAAAATCACACTTAACTTGTTAATAAAACTGTTACTAGCAAGGTTTGGAAGATGGCCCCGAAGTTAAGAGCAATCACTGCTCTTGCAGAAGACTAAGTTTGGGTCCCAGCACCCACATCAGTGCTCACAGTCACTTGCTAAGTCCAGCTGCAGGAAATCCAGTGCTCTCTCCTGGCCTCTGGGGACAGCTGCATTCACATGCACCTACCTTTGCATGCATACCAAAATTAAAAGCTAATTTAAACCTTTCTTAAAGTGCCAACAATGAATAGTTGAGTACAGAAAGTGAATGTTAAAAGTCTGAGAAGGTTCCAGCCCTTATGCCATTGATAGCGCTGTCTTCACCAGCCCGTGTACAGGATTTTTTTTTCTGTCATAGCAATTTCTAATGCCTGTAAAAGGAACCATGTATCTGAGTCTTGTATGCTTAGCATCCAAGAATCATGGGTGCAAAGTGCTGTGTTTGCCTGGGTTTTCACACCCATCTGGGAGCAAGAATGCCATGGTGTTGCATTCCCACCAATGGCCAGAGTGTGGAAAGTGCCCCAACTGAAAGCAATCTTCCCCAGGCTGCAGTGGGATCACAAGAAGACAGGAAGTTCATCATTCTGCTCTGTGTGTGACAGCAGCCTTCCAGGTAAAGGCCTGGCCACTGTTCTTCCCCAAACGTAAAGCCTGCCACCAGCGGGAAAGATTGTGCCTCTAACGTTCAGACTATTTGCTGAAATTTATTTTGGCCCAATGGGCATTTAAAAATAGTTACTTTATTTGATATCGTTCAGCCTCCTTCCAAAGCCATTTAAAAAACCAAGCTTCCTCCCCCAAACTTCTTTTGTTTTCCAGACATACCACAGCCCTGAGTAGCACATGGCCTGCACTATACAAAAATGTTCAGTAACGAGTTTCCTTGATTGGCTACCCAATTAAGTAAATCTGGCCTGGAGGAAACTAAGTTACAATAACATTGAGGTCTGACTCCAAGCCCACAAAAGAAAAGGAACTTGAAAACACCAGGACTGAAAATTCTGTTGTGCAATGAGAATTGCAGAATGGCTGTCAGATGGAGGTTCAAAAACATTAGCACTTTCCCAAACTCATATGCAGACCCCACAATCCCTACATGTTACAGGCTGGGTTGTTGACTGGCTTTGAAGCCAACCCCATTAGCAGTGAGCAGTGCCTGCTCTCAGACCTTGTTGCAAGGCCAAGGCCCCCTCTTTTCTGCTTTTGAGTAATAAACTCCTGGGAAAGTGTAGTGTACTGGACAGAGGCTTAGAGATCAGCAACCTCCCAACACCCTTCTGTAGTTAGGACTTGCCCATAGTTCCAGGCAGAAGAACTCATCGCCTTTGTTTATTAGACAATAACCTCTAGACAATGAGATTTCTCTCTCCTCTCTCCTCTCTCCTCTCTCCTCTCTCCTCTCTCCTCTCTCCTCTCTCTCTCCTCTCTCCTCTCTCCTCTCTCTCTCTCCTCTCTCCTCTCTCCTCTCTCCTCTCTCCTCTCTCCTCTCTCCTCTCTCCTCTCTCCTCTCTCCTCTCTCCTCTCTCCTCTCTCCTCTCTCCTCTCTCCTCTCTCCTCCCTCACCTTTCCTTTCTCTCCTCTTCCCACTCTTCTCTCCATTTTCTCCCCTCTCTCCTCCTCCTCCTTTTTCTTCTTCTTCTCATTAACCCTTTTCAATTATTGCAACCATGAATGCCAGGCAGACCTTTCTTTAGGCCTCATTATTTCCGTGGGCCTGCACTCCCAGAAATGTCTCTGTGTAGACAGACTCACTCGGCCATGGCAGGTCTTCAATCCTGCACAAATGTAGAAGGATTCAGGGGGAGGCCATTCTAGACGCTGAAAATAGAAAAAGGAGGATTGAATAACTCTGTAAGTGTAAGAATTGGCACTTTGTCTTTTAACCATAAAAAGACCTAAAATACATTTCTCTCATAAAGTCATGTTTTATTGATGTATATGTGGTTCAGTGATGTGAACACCACTTTAAAGCTAATAAATAGCTCATATTCACTTTGACCCATGAAGTAGGTAATCGCGAAGGACAAACTTCTTAGGATTATACATCTCTCTTTTGGTGTGTTTATAATAATTTAATGTTAAAGGCATCTCTTTGAGGCAGTCTGCTGCTAATGAGGAGTTCACACCCAACATTAGTGTTTCCCCCCACTACAGACAGACATTGTTAAATGACTTTCACAGTTTACAGTGCACATCTAAAATCTAGTTTAAGCTTCCATCTCCTCCCTCTGTCCCCCCACAAAGATCTGTCCTGTGGGATTTACCTGGTCTATTTCCATGTTAGTGCTTGATATCTAATATGGCTTGTTAACAGAGCTCACTATATTTTCTGGGCAAAAGTGTTTATGGGAAAAATGTTAGATTTATACAAGGGTTGGGACATGTGACTCATATAAACTGTAATAAGAGTATTGTTGCTGAAACCTGGGTTTGCTTTGAAGCCTCGTCATCCTGTTCTTGGGAAACCATTAAGCAAAATGCCCTAAAGGGTAGGAGAAATCGCATCGAGCAATAAAACGTCAACAAACTACAGGATTTGAAGATCACACACTTTCATCTAAACATGCCCTTCTCTCCTTTCACTTGGCAGGAGTTCGGTTTTTGAAAAGTAATAAACTCTAACACTCTGGTTGACCTGGGATGTGTTTAAGATATCAAATCCTCGAGCCAGAAGCAGTAGGACCTTTTACATAGATGGGCTCCCCACCTTAGAAAAACCACAGGATAAGAAAATGTAAATAAGACGAGGACAGAAATGTGTGTCTTAATTGTCCAGATCTTGGATTTTTGTGATGAGGGTGTACACCAAAACCCTAGGACAGGAGAAATAACTTTAAAACTGTTTGAACAGGTGTCCAGTAAGTGCACAACCAAAATGGACAAGGTCCACAGGGCTCCAGGACCTTTGCAATTCTAGGACAGACAAATGTCAGCTGGATCTCAAGTTTATAGTCAGGAAGCACTTCCCATAGCCAATCAAGATTCTCAAGATTCTCAAACAACTCGTATCCTTTACTTGGGCTTCTTAGGAATAATGAAAGAGATCAAAAGTAAAAACCCATAGCAATATTTATCCAAACCATTTTGTCTTCCACCTCTAGCCCCATGCACTGCCAATCAGAGTAAGCGTTTCAATTCTCACTTCCCACAACTTCTCTCAGCTCACGGTTCTTCTTTTCTCATCCTGTATCACTTTATGATTGACCCCATATCCTTCCTAGCATAAAAGGATCTCTTCCATTTACAGCACAGAATCGGAAATTTGATCTGATAATTAGAGGATTCTTCTTTAGCTGGGGAGAAGAAGAGATGGTAAGCATCCTGTATTAACAGTTTGATTCCAACATGTATGTTTAGTGATCCAAGACAAACTACTAGCAAAAGTGGGGTTGGAGAGATGGCTCAAAGGTTAAGAGCATCTGTTGCTCTTGCAGAGGATCCAGGCTCAGTTCCCAGCACACACATGATGGCTCACAACTATCTGTAACTCTAGTTCTGAGAAATACAATGGTCTATTCCAACCTCTGTGGGCACTGGGCATGGTGCACCAACATAAATGCAAAATACTCATGCACATAAAATAATTAAATCTATAAAACATTTTAAAAATAAAGTTTAGGCTGGGAGGCAGAACAATGTTAGAGTGGTTTCCTAGTATACACCAAGTTTACCATCAAAACTAAGACATGAAAAATACCTGGGATGTATGGATTATATCATAGTCTTAGGATAAGAAAGGTTTGACTAGAGAAACTCATGTTTATAAAAACAGACCAGGAGATCTCAAAACAGTCAAATTCCCTTTCAGAACAACAAAGCTGGTAGGCTGCCTAGTGGAATCTACAACTTACAGGAGAGGGAAAGGAAAAGAACCATAAAAGAAGACCACTCACAGCCCTGGGATATTATAATGCCTATATGTAGGAACCACTGTCCCAAGGTTTTGGATGACAAACTAGGGGCTGCAGGTACTAGCTAGCACTGGTCATCTAATAGGTTCTACCCCCCCACAAGTATTGTGAATTCAGCATCTGGAAGAACAGGATATATTTTCAGAGGCACTGGGTGAATTAGAACCATAGCAGAATGACAAGAGTATGACTGTCGGAAATCAAGGAACCACCCCATATCTGTCACTGTTACCATACAGGAATGCCAGCCCAAGGTTGCCAGACTCTACCATAACAGCATAAGAAAATAAAACGTCATGTTCAATAACCTCCCAATTCTTCCCACCCATTGTTTAATACTTGTGCATATGGAGGTCAAATACCCATGACTATCTATTTACATGTTTCACTGTTCACTGGCCAGGCAGTTTGATGAGGTTAGGAGTGGAAAAAAAAGAAAAAAGAAAAAAAAACTTCAAACAAATATTTGAACTTGAATCTGATTCAGTATGAACATTCAATAGAACACACTGCAAAAACCATCCACCAACAAATAAAAATATTTCAAGAAAATAAAATGGGAATTTTACCAAGTAAATGAATGTAGTTAACCATGAAAATATATAAGTTCAGACCAAAAAAAAAAAGTCAGGGTGAAATGTAAAAATACCTCAAGCAAAGACACATTTACCAATTCACTCCTCTTACAGAATTTCACACACACACACACACACACACACACACACACACACAGAGAGAGAGAGAGAGAGAGAGAGAGAGAGAGAGAGAGAAAGAGAGTCTTTGATTATAGCAAATTAACATATTGACACCAATTTACACACAAAATGTTGAGATAGCTAAGTTATGCAGCAATTGGCATTTGTTTGGGATTCATTTTGTATGGTCTGTACCTGTTGTGTATAAAACTGCACACACTAAAAATGATGCTGGTGAAAATTATTTCGTAACAAACAAAAAGAAGGTTCCAAGTACAAATCAATTATCCTTCCATTTTCTTACATGCTTATATTTTTGTGAATACATCTTCGGATAAAAGGCAAAAATAAAGGAAACCAGAAAACAATTAATGAATACACCCAGACTGGTGTGATACATTACAGCAGTGCTGAGGGAGGGGGAGGGCTGCTAGTTTATTGCCTCCACTAGAAAAGAAGAAATGCCAACACTTTATAAGCTTTCTTGTGAGAATGGTATTCTTCAGAGGGTAATTAATCCCAAATAAGTAGAATCAAGGGCATAGTTAAGGCTGGTAGGGGGACTAGCTTAGCAACCTGGAAATTGCCTTGGGCTATGTGTACACCCCTTTTTAAAGAATGCACTTGGCAGCCTGAGACCTTACCTGTACACAGCGTACATGCTTACCTGACTCTGAACACATCCAGTAACTTAGGACCCCTACCTGCACTGAGCGGCATACACACTCTACTCCAACAATGGAACAAGTTTCTCTACACGTGATGGCAATCAGACTTGGGCAGTTGCCACTCAAACATACTCCCAATACAATTGGGAAGGAGGATAAATCCACCTACACTGCTTTTTGGTCCCTGCCCAATAATGCAAACTTTGTCCTCTAAGTGAAGATTTAAGGAGAAACCCCTGCTGTGGAATATTAGTTAAAGATGTGTTACATTTGTTCATGCTGTGGAGCATTTAATGATATAAAGATGTATTGCCTTCTTTTATGTTGCATTTGTTTAACTCTGTGAAGCTGTGTTACTTTGCCTGCCTAAAACTCCTGTTTGGTCTAATAAAGAGCTGAATGGCCAATAGCTAGGCAGAAAAGGGACAGGTGGGGCTGGCAGGCAGAGAGAATGAATAGAAGGAGAAAAGGATAATAGGGAGGAGAGAAAGGAAAAAGGAGAGGAGGACTCCAGGGACCAACCACCCAGCTACAGAGCAAGCCATAGAGTAAACAGTGAAGAAAGGTATATAGAAAAGTAAAAGCCCAGAGGCAAAAGACAGATGGAATAATTTAAGAAAACTTGGCAGGAAACAAGCCATGCTAAGGCCAGGAATTCGTAAGAAAAAATAAGCTGCCACGCAGTAGTGGTTTATACCTTTAATCCCGGAACTTGGGAGGCAGAAGCAAGCAGATCTTTGTGAGAGTTTGAGACCAGGACAGTTAGGGCTGCACAGAGAAACCCTGTCTCGGAAAGAAAGAAAAGAAAGCAAAGAAAGGGAAGGAAGGAAGGAAGGAAGGAAGGAAGGAAGGAAGGAAGGAAGGAAGGAAGGAAGGAAGGAAGAGGTGGACCCCTAAAAGACCAAAAATAAAAAAGCTAAGAGTAAAAAAACACCAACAAACCCCTATTTACCATCTGTCTTAGTTTGCTTTATACTGCTGTGATAAACAACCATGACCAAAATCATCTTGAAGAACAGAACGTTTATTCAGATTACAGTTTATAGTTCATCATGAAAGCAATATGACAGGAACCTGGAGGTAGGAACAGAAGCAGAGACCATGGAGAAACACTGCTCTGCTCCCCCTGACTAGTTCAGCCTGCTTTGTTATACAACCCAGGACCACCTGCCCAGGAGGGGCATCGCCTACAGTGGCCTGGACCCTCCCACATCAATCATTAATCAAGAAAATGCCCTACACACTTTCCTATATGGGTAATGTGATGGAGGCATATTTTTTTTCAATTAAAGTTCCTCTTCCCAGATAGCTCTAGCTTATGTCAAGTAGAAAAAAAAAAAAAAAAAAAGACATTGTTTCCTGCTTATGGATGACTAGATGCATATGGTTGAAATCAAAATGTATTGTGGGAAGGGAAAGTCACATAACTTAAAAGCTTGTCAGTCAAAATAGAGAACCACCCACACTACACCCCTTAGCTACCAAACGTCTCTTGATCCCCATTAAAAAAATGCTACCCACTGAGGTGGGTATGTAGACATAATCTGCCACCCCTAACCCCGAAGATATCCACAATAGCAAACCTCTCACAAAGGGAAAATTAGTTCTCTCCAATTGAATCTCACTGGAAATACAAAACCTCACTCAAGGGCAGGCCCTGTGCCCAGCAGTAGATGGCCAACAGAAAACAATCATGGTGGGCTTGGGAGAGGTTGTTTTTTTGTTTGTTTGGTTGGTTTGGTTGGGTTTGGTTTGATCTCATAATGCTTTGGGCTCTTTAAAAAAAAAAAAACAAACAAACAAAAACTTACTGGCCTTTTGCTTAGATATTGTGGTTTCTGATTTTGTGTTGTTGAGAGTTTTCATTCTGCTATGTATGTGTTCCTTGTGCTTTTTTTGTTATTGTTATGGCGGTGGTATTTAATGTACTTTTTATTTTTCTATATTTTCATGTTTATTTTCTAAGGAAAGAAAGAAAGAAGGCTTAGAATTGAGTGGTTGGAAAGGAGGGGAGGATTTAAGGGGAGATGAGAGAGAAGAAGAAGCCATGTTAAGAGTATATTGTATATAAAAAAACTATTTTCAATTTTAAAGAAAGATAAAAAAAAACTCACTCAAATTATCGAAGCCCTATGAGTACCCTCACTCTTGTGGCCTGTTATGCTGTCACCTGTCACTTTTCACAATATAGCTGATCTGCTCTATTGCTTTAATTTGAATAAAATCACCCTGCAATTTTTGCAAATCTATGTGAGCCTTTATTTCAATTCCTTGACGAAGAGGAGGAGATCATGGGAACGTGACCCAGCCCCTGACCCTAGTAACATAATAACAATAAGAGATGAAGTCAATGAAAAATAAAGCAAACAGTAGAGAAAGTACAATAACAAGCAAAGTCACCTATCTGAGATTTAGAAAAGTGGTAAACCCTAGACAGGAAAAAAAAAAAAAAAAAAAAAAGCAGAGAGCCAGGAAATAGCTCAGCTGATACACTGCAGGCCTTGCACACAAGAGGCTGTGAGTTCAGTCCCCAGCATTAACAACCAAAAACAAAATCAGTAAAGAATTAAAAACGTCAATATCAAAGACAAGATAATCATTTCATTATGTGTTCTACAGCCACTGGAAAAGGATAATAAAAATATAATGATCAGTTCTATGAAGACAACACCGGAAAAGAAAGGCACAAATCCTTCGAAAATTGGAAATGACAAATAATAGCAAGAATTGACAAATGGGATTGCACGGAAATAAAAAGTTTCTGCCCCACAAAGGAAATGAGTGAAGTGACAGCCTATGGAGTGAGAGAAAACATTTGCCAGCTATACATCTTGCAGGGGATTATATCTAGAATATAAACAAAGAACTAAAACATTAAACATCAGTTACACAGGCCCCTTTCTGGTTTCCTGGCATTGGCCCATATTTCTCCCACCTAGATATGCACATTTAACAGAGGCTAGGATCTGTATTTGAGCAAGCATTTCCAGCATCCATCTTTATTAGACTGGTTCATCTCACTTCAAGTAACTTTTTTCCAGTTCTATGAATTTTCCTACAAATAATTTCATTTTTCTTTGCATCTGAAAAAAATTACATTGTAGGTTTTTGTCATGAATCATAATTCATTTATCTGTTGATGAGTGTCGATGTTGATTCCATCCTCTTGCTGATGAAAAAAGAGCAGCAACATTTCACCCTAGTCAGCATGACTGTAATTAAAGTGGTGTTGGCTAGAACAGGGCAACAGGACACATTAACCAAAGAACATTGATATGCTGTTGGCTAGACTGTTGCTAGAGCTCCCAAAGGAATCTGTGTCAGAATACAACAATGATGCCTCCGCTCCCATGTTTACTGATGTACAACTCACAGTAGCCAAGAGCTGGAACAAGCCTGTGTCCATCAACGGAAGGATGTAGTACACAGATTCACACATAGGCATGCACACACAGTGGAGTTTAAGTCAGCCCCAATGAAGGACAAACTTGCGACATTTAGTTGTGTCGTTTGCAGAAAAGTGGGGAACTGGAAATTATCATACTAGTCAAAATAAATCAGACTCAGAAAGAAAATGCCATTTTTCTCTCATTTACAAAATCTAGATTTAAATATATGTGGTGGAAAAGAAGAGGAAGAGGAAGAGGAGGAAGAGGAGAACTTTTAGATGGGGAGATGGGGAGGGAAAGAGAGCAAGTGGGGCTAAAATGGCTGTATGAGCAAAGTAAATGGTATTCACAGGTTCTAGCTAATGTTCACTGTCAACTTAACATAACCTAGAGTCACCTAGGAAGAGAAATCTCAACTGGAAACTTATCTAGTTCAGATTAGCCTGTGGGCATCTCTCTGGAGGCACAGTGTTTGATTGTTCATTGATGTAAGCAGATCCAGACTGCCATAGGTTTTTTGTACTCTCTTCCTTTGGGTTAACCCTCTGATCCACCCCTTGTGTGGTGGTAATGTTTATGATTTATTAAAGTCAGTAGAGATCAAAATAGCAAAACAGCCCATACTAGTTAGCCATAGAAGCCAGGCAGTGACTCAGGAGACAGAGGCAGATGGATCTCTCTGAGTTCAAGGCCACTCAGGACTACACGAGATTGAATCAATTCAGAAGAGTAACAGAGCTCACACCTTTAATCCCAGGACACATGAGAGGTATTTAAGGCAGGAACAGGGTCTCAGAGCTGACACTGATTCTCCAGCCACCTTGAAGATAGGAAGGCATTGAATTCTCCAATCACTCTGATTAAAGGCAGATGTCTGAGGTTTGTTGAGAGCTGGTGGAGACAGGATCAGCCCTTTCAGCCTGAGGTAGAGGTAATATCTACTGGCTTGGCTGCTTTGCTTGCTTGAAGTTTGAACCCCAATAAGTCTCTGGGTCCTAAATTAATCTTGTTAAAGCCTTGCTTTTCTGAGCCCATCCCTTCTTAAACCTTTCTCGTCCCAGTGTTCTGTTTCTCTGCTTTTGTTTTTAATCTACCTATAATCCCACTACCGTAAGGTGTCCCTGAAAAAACCCCATCTTAGTTAGTGTTTCTATTGCTGTGAAGAGACACCATGACCATGGCAACTCTTATAAAGGAAGAGCACTTAATTGGGGTGGTTTATATTTTTTAAAGGTCCAGTCTGTTATCATCATGGTGTGACCCAGTGATGTGTAGGCAGACTTGGTCCTGAAGCAAGAGCTGAGAGTCCTAACATCTTGTACAGAAGCCAAAATAAGTGAACCACATCATCCTATCAGTTCATCAGCTGATGGACATCTGTGTTGATTCCATGTCCTAGGTGTTATGAATAGAACAATAATGAACAAGGATGTACATGTCCCCATAAAGCATTCTGGGCACATGCCCAGGAGGGACACAGCTGGGTCACATGTCAATTCCATCCTAGGGTTTTGAGGGGTTGTCTGTTTGTTTGTTTGTTTGTTTGTTTGTTTGTTTGTTTGTTTGGGGGCATTGTCTTTTGTTTGTTTTTGATTGTTTGGTTTGGTTTTTTTGTTGCTGTTTTTGAGAAACCCTCCAAACCAGTTTCCTCTCCCATGGACAGTGTCTGAAGAGTTCCCCTTTTACCTTCCACAGCAATATTCGTCCTCATTTTTATTCTGATGATGGCATTCTCATTAGGTTAAGATGGAATCTTAAAGCAGTCCTAAATTGTGGCTGAGGTTGTCTAGCACTTTTTAAAATGTTTTCTGTATTTCTTCTTTTGAATTCTTGTGTTCACTTGCACAACAATTTTTAAATTGGGCTGTTTTTGTTTTGTTTTGTTTTTGAAGTTTTTGAGTTCTAGACACTGATCTTCTGTCTGATGAATAGCTGGCAGAAATTTGTCCCCATTCTGTGTGCTGCACACTCTTTTGCAAAACAGTTGCTTTAAATCATTATTTTATAAAAACTCTCCTTCACACTCTTTCCTCTTCTCTATCCTACACACACACACACACACACACACACACACACACACACACACACACACTCCCTATTGGTCCTAGTTCTTGGGACAGTCCAACAATGAAAAGGGAATTGTGACTTTGAATATAAGCAGAGATTGATTGTAGATAGGACCCACGATGCCACAACAATAAAAGATCTAATTTGCAAATTTAAGCAACATTTGAAAACCACGTTCCTCAGGAGATACCACTAAGAAACTGAAAGGCAAATCCTCTGCACCAGATCTGTAGTAACTGCTTCAAGGAAGGCTATGTGCTGAAGCCCAATGCCCCCTTGTGTCTGAGACTGTCATTGGACGCTGGCCCCACTGCTTTAATAACAACCATTTTTCCAAGTTCAGCAGCTCAAGAGACAAATAATGTCACTCCTATCATGTATTCACTAAATTGTGATGGCTCTGAGACAAACAGAAAGCCCAACCTTTGTCTCCTTTAGTGATCCTAGGCCTCTCCAGGAGAGATGACATGCACAGGAATCCACTCCACTTACAGTCAGTGCTCAGAGGAGTGGGCGCCCTGACTTGCAGCAGAGACCCAGGATTGTGGATGAAATCCTCTAAGGGCAAATTAAGGAGGGACTCTACTCTGGTTCTGGGTCAGGATGACTAAGGAATTCGTACTGTGTAACTATTTTGTTAAGTCACAGCACACATTTTCTGCAGTCTGTGCTGTAAGACCACAAAAATCACAGTGGTTAGGAAATCCCTTTGTCTGAAAGTCATCATTTGCTACTTGGTCTGATTAGAAAATTGTCAGAGTCGTACCACCAAAACCATGACTTCGGGATGTACACGAGGCTCTTGTCACGTAGAGATGGCCACGACTGCTTACATGTGACTTGCACTGAAGCAAGGCTTTGTTTAGCAACCCCTAGCTTACAAAGAGGACTTCATACACACAGGAGGTTGCAATCCTGTCTACATAGTGCAGGTCCTAGAAGATCAGGTAAGACATTAGACCACTTTTCCAAGCTGCAAATATTCCTCAGGTCTTTTTCATCCTTTAAGATGTGTTTTAATCAGTTACGGCAGGTGGCAACCCATGGAACTATAGCATTAACTCAGTGAAGAAGTGAAGCAAATCTCTGTGCATCAATGGAACGGTAAGGGGAGGGAGGGGGTTTAGGAGGCAGATGACAGCTGGGGAAAATTCAATAGCAAGAGAACAATAAATGGGGTGAAAAGCAAACTCAAGGCAGTTTGGAATGCAGGGCACAAGACTGACCTTCTCAGCAGCTTTGCTGGGGCCCTGGCGATGGCTACTAATTCTCCCAATCTTATTCGGCAAAACAGAGCACATATCTGCCAGGATTCAGTGCAGTTGCTGTGAGTGATGCATTCTGGTTCTTTGTGTCTTCCTGACTCTCTGTTGCAAAAGGAGAAAATAGTGTCAGGCCTGTTACTACCCTGAACATTCCCTCTTGTCAAGATGATGGCAGCCCTCTTCCTAGCCTAAGAGCTCAGAAGAATTCTAAAGGCACACTTTTCTGTTTTACCACACAGATGACTTTTTTTTAGGATGTTTTATGTTTCAAAGTTTTAGAACTAGAGATAGTGTTGGGAAGAGTCTAGTCCAAACTCTCAATTTTACATATTAAACTATGTATGCAAAATACATATGGCCACCTCTTCCTGAACATAACACAGTAACACAGACTTTGAAATCAATAATTAATAAATGGAACCTTCTGAAACTGAGAAGCTTCTGTAAAGCAAAGGACACAGTCAACAAAATAAAACAGCAGCCCACGGAATGGGAAAAGATATTCACCAACCCCACATCTGACAAAGACCTGATTTCCAAGATATACAAAGAACTAAGAAGCTAGTTACTAAAACACCAAATAATCCAATTAAAAAGTGGGCTACAGAACTAAATAGAGAATTCTCAATAGAGGAATCCAAAATGGCTGAAAAACACTTAAAGTGCTCAATATCCTTAGCCATCAGGGAAATGCAAATCAAAACAACTCTGAGATGCCCCTCAACTGAAGAATGGATGGAGAAAATGTGGTACATGTACACAATGGATTACTACTCAGAGTGGGAAAAAATAAAAAAATAAAATAAAATAAAAAAAACAATGGAATCTTGAAATTTGCAGGCAAATGGATGGAACTAGAAGAAACTATCCTGAGTGAGGTAACCCAGTCACAAAAAGACAAACATGGTATGTACTCACTCATATATAGCATTTAGACATAGAGCAAACGATTACCAGTTTTCAATCCATACCTCCAGAGACACTAGGAAACAAGGAGGTCCCTAAGAGAGACATGCATGGTCTCCTGGAGAAGGGGAAAGGAACAAAATCTCCTGAGCAAATTGGGTGTATGGGGGAGGGAAGAGGGAGTTAGGAGAAAGAGAAGGGGAGAAAAGGAAGGGAGAGGAGGACATGAGGGAACAGGAAGATTGAGTTGTCGGGCAGAATAGAGGAGAGCAAGAAAAGAGATACCACAATACAGGGAGCCATTATAGGTTTAAAGAGAAATCTGTCACTAGGGAAATGTCTAGAGACCTACAAGGATGACCCCAACTAACAATCTAAGCAATAGTGTCCTTCCCCTATAATGAAATTGATAATTACCTTATATGCCATCCTAGAGCCCTCATCCAGTAGCTGATGGAAGCAGAAGCAGACACCCAGAGCTAAACACTGGGCCAAATTCCTGGAATCCAGTTGCAGAGAGAGAGGAGTGATGAGCAAAGAGGTCAAGATCAGGCTAGAGAAACCCACAGAAACAGCTGACCTGAACAAGGGGGAGCTCACAGATTCCAGTCTAATAGCTGCATAGGAAACCAGCATAGGACTGACCCAGACCCCCTGAATATGGGTGTCAGTTAGGAGGCCTGGGCAATCTATGGAGCCTCTGGTGGTGGATCAGTATTTATCCTTAGTATACCAATGGACTTTGGGAGCCCATTCCACATAGAGGGACACTCAGCCTAGACACACGGGGGAGGGCCTAGGCCCTGCTCCAAATGATGTGACAGACTTTGAAGATCCCTTATGGAAGGCCTCACCCTCCCTGGGGAGCAGAAAATGGATGGGATAGGGGATTGAGGAGGCAGGGGAGGAGGGGAGGGAGAGGGAACTGGGATTGACATGTAAAACAAGCTTGTTTCAAATTTACATTTTAAAAATGGGGGAAAAAATTGTCATAAAATAAATAAATAAATATGATCAAACCCAGACTATGTCGCCAGGAATCTGAAGGAGCTAGCGATGGACCCATGAAAGCCAATCACCCTCCATGCCCTACTCTGAGCTGGTGGCCGTGAATTTCTCTCAATGTGGGTTTGAAAGGTTTCTGGGACCCAATTGCTACATAAGCTGTAGTTCTTTAGGTAGTCTTTGAATTTCCTTTTTTGAACTCTAGACATACAATAGTACAACTCTAACAATGTAAAAACAGATAATAAAAAAATCTCACCAGGGGTGAGTTTACACTCTAAGTAAACAGCGTAATTTATCCAAGTACATAAAGAACTGCGACATCCAATAGGTCTAAAGGGTGGAAGCAAAAGACCCAGGGAGGTCACAAAGACTTAGATGGAGTAGTTACGAAAGACTTCTAAAGGCAGGGGGCCAAGCACACATGTTCATAAAAGGAGAGAAAGAAGAAGGTGAAATTCTGAAGGTTATATTCCAACCAAGAAACAAAATATGGGGTCTTTAAGGAACAGCATGGGACATGGAACCCTTTGAAGTTGACATAAAGTGAGAGAGAGAGAGAGACAGAGACAGAGACAGAGAGAGACAGAGAGAGACAGAGACATAGACAGAGACAGAGACAGAGACAGAGGCACAGACAGGGAAATCATGGGCAAGACACCGGGGCAAAGACTATAGAGATACAAGGGCCTTGAAGGGAGTGGAGGGACAATTGGATGAGATGATCCACCCCAGCCCACCACACAGGAGACTGCTGAAGATAACTGACTACATCCTTATTTCTGAAGTCATCGTGAATCCATATCCAGAGACCCAGTCGTCATGCATTATCAAACAGGCCCCATAATGTCAGCAAGATGCATGAGAGAGGAATAAGTAATCCCAAAAGGGATGTGGTTACTAATGAAGCTATGAAAGGAAAATGGCGTGTTGGAGAATTTAACTGAAATATTTAAACCATGAATGACATCATAGCATCTAAATAGAATGTGTTATCTCTATCCTACCCTTAACTAACTACTTCTACTAATTGTATATTCAAGGTTATATTTTACATCTGCACAGAGAAGCTTCTAGCTATTCAGTTGATGGTTAGTGTCCATTGTTAACTTGACAGAATCTGTAATGACCTGGGAATAACCTAATCTTGGATTAGGTTAGCCTTGGGTATGCATGGGAGGAAGAATTGTGTTAACTGGATGAGGTGAGACCAGCACTAAAGGGCTACATCATTCCCTTAAATCTGGAACCTCACCCAAAAAGAAAAATAAAAAAAAAAATAGGAACCTAGCTGAGCACAAGAATGCCTCACTCACTTCCTGTCTGTGGATTCAATGTGACCAGTGCACCTACTGCCTTGACTACACTGCTATACAATGGTACTCATGAACTATGAGCCAACATGAAGCCACCCTTCCTTAAGTCGCCTTCAGGGTACTTTATCCCCTCCACAGGAAAGTTACTGAGACATTTAGTCCCTCAAGGTCAAGCTCTATACAGTGAGTCATTAAATAATGATGAAAGGAGAGCCCCAGATGGATGCCCCGGGCCCTTCAGAGCTGGTGGCTGGACTTGCCATGGAGGTGGTCCAGTGCCTGCCAGCTGTATGAAATATGTCTGAAGCATGATGCCTGCTCCCTTCGCTACTATCTACAACACAGTACACAGATCACACTGCTAAAGTATAAATGGATCCCTCTTTTGACAAAGTAGACAGCTCAAGGGGAATTATATAAATAATTGCACCCCAATCACACGTACAAATGTTGAAAGCAGTGAGAAGTCAGTGTAATTACAGTCTCTTGATTCAAAAAAAATGCATTGGCAGAGGATTATTTACTGAGAACATTTGGTTAATCAGTTATTTTACTATCTGAAGATACTTTACCATGCTTCTTAATAAATTAGTACAGGAGAGGAAAATCCATAGACAATTACAAAGACATAAGAAAGAAAAATGTGACTTCATTCTTAACATGTACTTTAGTCTTATTTTTTAGCATTAAGAGAGCAATAGACATGTTTTATTAATTTAAAAAATTCAATACCTACTCATCTTTTAAAGACATGGGTTAAACAAAACCAAAGAAAGTTCAGTCTGAAGAAAGAGCAATTATTTACCTTTTCAAGCCTCATAATCTAGGTCCAGGCCTCCCATGGTGCCCTTTCCCCAGATGAGTCCAAGCTAGACTTTCCTGCCTTAGGTAGAAATGAACAGATCAGGTGACCTCAAGACCATATTTGGGCAAGAATCAACCGCACCACTGACAGATAAATAAAAGACATGGAGTTAGATATATTCATTCTCATATGAGAACGTGTGTATTTAGGGATTTGAAATTGAATATTCAAGAACTCAGATGCAACTCCATGAATCTAAAGTGGGTGCCATTAGGAACCATACATGGACTTACTACATGCCTGTCTGGAGAGGGCAAAGAACATTTGAGAGCCATGGCCAGGCTCAGCGGTGTGAATAGGGCGAGCTTCTTTCCTGTTTCTGTGTAGAAGACAGCTGTGTTTCTTCCTCTGTGAGCCTCAGAGACTCAGAGCACCCATCACACAGGCACGTTTTATGCTCCCACATTCTAAAAATACATTGGTTAAGGCGCCAAGCACTGAGTTCTGTTTCCTGCACTATCTCCAGAGCTTAAGGAGCTGAGAAAAATCCTAGCAATTCAAGAGGTTGTGTTTAATGGAATGTTGTCCCTTGGGTGCCTGTCTCTTAGGAGTCCTTAAATATTGGCTAGATTGAGGTATCTGCTTCTACTCAACTAGACATCGCACATGTCTCTCCATGGTGACCCCCAGGAGTTTCCTCTGACTCACCCATGCCTGAGGGATCCTCTAAATTCCTGAGGAGTCATCTTCACCTCTCATGTTCTAAATGCAGCATTTACTCCCCTGTAGAACCCTTCCTCCCACTCCTCTTTCTCCTGAACTATATTGACCACCTTAGTCTATGTGAGTACTCCTCTACCTAATTTCTTTTTTAAAGATTTATTCATTATGCATACAATGTTCTGTTTGCATGTATGTCTACATGCCAGAAGAGAATACTAGATCCCGTTATGGGTGGTTTGTGAGCCACCATGTGGTTGCTGGGAATTGAACTCAGCACCTCTGGAAGAGTAGTTGGTGCTCTTAACCTCTGAGATACCTCTTCAGTCCCCCTAATTAATTTCTGATTTAATCTATGTCAGTTAATTTCCTAATTGGATCCTCACAGCCCTCTTCTATATGCCTTTACAGTTTGGCTCCTGGGCACTAAATATTTATTTTTCCCCAAAAGTGAAGCATTCCCCCAGCCTTTTACAAAGCTAAAGTGTGCACTCCTATCTCACAGGTGGACCATTTCCATGAAATGGGAAAGTTTCCTCTCCCATCCTTTCTCTGATATTTTATCTTCCCTCTGAAATATGAACAAAAGGGCTAGAAGAAGAAAGAAGGACAGGTAAGGAGGGTGGGGCAGGATGGGGAGGAGCATATGAGAAAGGGGTAGCATGTCACTTTATACTCTTCTATAAAAGATTTATTCAATGAGTGTGAGTGTTCTACCTGGACATGTGTAGGTACTGTGTGCATGCATTTTGCCATTGGAAGTCAGAAGGCATCAGATTCACTGGAACCGCAGTCACACACATGGTGATAAGCCACTGTGTGAATTCTGGGACAGTGAACCCTGGTCTTATACAAGAACAGTGAGAGCTCTTAACCATCGAGCCATGTCTCCAGCACCAATTCGTACTTCAGAATGTGTCTCATCTTTCTGCGCTTCCTATTTTCCGCTCCTGTAAAGCACAAAGATGCTAATTACTTGACAAATACAATTCAGTGTAACGTGGTAGATGGACTCAAAGACCAGATACCCTTTAAACCCTGATCGGCAACTCTGAACGGCCTTAAAAATTTTGTCTTTCCAAAATTACATCTCCTGGATTGAGGGGGCAGGCGAGAAGTGGGGATGGGGGGATGGGAGGAGAGGAGAGAGGGGAAGCTTCGGTAGTGATGAAAAATAAATAAATTTAATTTAAAATCTAGGAACAAAATTGCATCTCCTTAGAAAATGGTCCCCCCCCTTTCCTTTCAACCCATTAAAAACCTTTCTGTTGAATCAGTTTGGAGCCTCTCTAAGTTCTGGCTCGGGAAGTCTGCAGAATCGAAACCATGAGTGATCCACTTACTCATAAGAGAGAAGACTGAAGTTCAAACCCCAGAGCCACCGTGAGAGCACAGAGCTGCTCATCCCCACTGCTCCTCCCTGGGGCATCAGACCACATTCTTCAGGAATGGGGAGAACAGTAGCTTTCTGGGACAGAGGCCCCAAACTATGCCATAGTGATGTCACCAAGCTAAGCTCCCTTACATGGCAAGCTATATAGCCAAGGGACTTCTGCCAGTCCCATCATCTCTGTCACCACCACTCTGCAGCCACTCTGTCACCAGAACCTGGAAATTACCAAAAGTAAAGATTATCCAGTACTGCGGCGATAATAACAGTTCAATTATGGAGGAATGCCACAAGCAGGGATGAACCATTACTTTCCCCCAGCTTTTATAACAACCATAGAATTACATCTCTCTCTCTGTGTGTGTGTGTGTGTGTGTGTGTGTGTGTGTGTGTGTGTGTGTGTGTGTGTGTGTCTGTATAGTGTACATCCATGTCGTGTCACCATGTGCCCATATGTGTGCTTGTGTGTGGAGGCCAAACATCAAGTGTCTTTTTCTACTCTTCCCCCCTGAACCTGGGAGCTAGTCTTCACCTCTGCAGTGACTAGGAGAACACATGAACATCTCAGTGCCTGTGCTGAGGCTCAAACTTGGGTCCTTACTAAGCTTATGTGTCAGAAATTCCCGTCCCATAGAAAATATGTTATGGCTAAAGAAATTAGACCAGAGATAGAGTAATTAATAAGTTGCAAAGTGCAATGAAAACCCAAGTCTGAGAGCTTGGAATATACATAGCTGCATGGTAGAATGATTGTCTAGCACTCACAAAGCCTTGAGATTCAAGCCCAGCATCACCGAATTAATTCATTCATTCATTAATAATAGGTGCCTGTCCACCATTGGCAGCGTTGCTCTCTGGGGGACATTTAGTTACATTCACAAGGTCCCTGGTGGTTACAGCTAGAGTGAGCACTGTTAGCACCTAGTGGGTAGATTAGGGATACCCTTAAAGACCTTGCTGTGCTAGAGGAAGACCACAAAGGCCCAAATAGGCTTTCCAGTGCTAAGGTGACTCTGTGCAGCCCATCTTCATTAAAAACATATAGGGAAACAGAAGAGGCTGTGGAGCAGTGACTGGAGGTAAAAGAACCAAATACAGCTGCCTGGGAGTTCCACAATTTGTAATGGGGAAGGGTGAGTCACCAAATATCTGACTGTTTGTATTAACGCACTCTTCGCTAGTCATGTAAAAACCCAGCAAGACCAAGGATGCAGAGAGTCTGGTCAATGAGTATGGACAAAAGCAGGCATTCTGGTCCGGGAGTCTCTTGCTCTGGCTGCCATCGTCTGCCTGCCTGGAGACAGAGAGGGGACACAGGCAGCCACCCAGCCTGTTTATCTCAATAGCTTTGCTGCTGGCTGGGAATGCCTGCCAGTGTCTACTTCATCGCTGCCTGACCTCTGACTGTCAGCACCTGGAGCTAGGCCAGCAGGGTTGGGTGGGGAGGCTGGTACCAGACACCCAGGCCTGTTCTCTGTCCTCCCTTTACTAATAAATGGCCTTCCTGGCGCGGCTGCCACATGGATGGGTGTCGGTATAGACTCCTTGTCGGCTAGACACACATTTTTCTATGCCTGATTGGAGCATGAAAAACAGAAGCTTTGGGCAGGCGGGGGAGGGGGGCGGGGAGTGAGATGTACTCTCACACACTTTCTCTATCATTAAGCAGTCATAAATCAATCTACTAAGCAATCTCTTAACTCCTCTGTGAAATTTTCAACAACCCCATGCAGACCTGGGCCAAGCTGGAAGAAACACAGAGAAGAATATGAGCTCTGCCTCAGCCTGTCTTCTGCTGCTGCCCTGTGTCATATGTGTATATACACGCACGTACACATATAACACATGTATGTGTAACATATGCACATGAACACTTGAGCACACACACATAACACACACACATACACACACACACACACACTCCAACCAAAAAACAAAAATTTAAAAAGGTAAATTTTAAAAGTAAACAATTGTGAGCCATAAAGATATGGGTTTATAAATTGAGACTCTTGATGTATTTTATTATTAATAATTCTGCTTATTGCATATACACATATATGCAACTGTTGTTATTACACCTCATTGGTGCCTCTTTCACTGTCAGATGTTCTATGTTCTGTGTGCACATATGTATATGTGCATGTGTACATATATGTGTGTGTATATGTATCAGTGTGCTATGCACACATACTCATATACTTTTTTCTCAAGTAAATGTATCTTTTAAGAGTGTAAATAGTTTTTTAAGTACTTTATCCTTGCAGTGTCTTTGAACTCTTGTTTCATATAGGAGTTCATGGTAACTGGCACGTTCAGGTCCTCGGGGCCTTCAGCTGCAGAGATTAAATGTTCCTCAGGCATAGTATCACTGCTAGGTTTTTAAAATGGTGGTGTGTGTTAGAATTCCTGAGTCTTCAAAGAAGTTTTTCCTGAGGTATTTGTTTATACCTCTCATAGCATATTACATCATAAGATAACATGCATGAGGAGCCAGGAATAGTTCTTGAGGGACATATGGACTTCATATAGCCAAGTATTATCAGACTGTATCTATAATTTAAATCATTTCATAACTTCTAAAAACTCATCAGCTTTGGAATGATTTTAAAAAAAAAAGTAGTAAAAAGAGCCCAGAGATCACACCCTTAGAACAAGGTGGGATTGCAATACCCTGACCCCCTTTGTGGCCTTCTGTCACTCAGGTAGGGCCAATCATTCATTTCTAAATTTTCTTATCATTTTCTATTTGTGTTTCTTGAGAATAGAATGACTAGAGTCAATCTAAGATGCTTGTAAAATAAGTATTTTAAGAATGTAGTATGTGTGTGTTGTGTGTGATATATTGTGGGTTGTGTGTGTATTGTGTATGGTGTATGCATGTGTGTTGTGTATGTTTTGTTGTACGTGTATGTGTGTGTGTTGTATGTGTGTACGTGAGTATATGTGTATATGTGTGTGCTGTGTGTGTTGTGTGTGTTGTGTATGTGTATTATGTGTTGTTTTGTTTGAGTTACAGCTTTTTGAGGTTTTCAAAACCAGCAATTCCTTGCACTATAGCATGTTTTGGGTCGGTAGTTCTGTGTGTTAGAACAATGATGGCTGCTTTGTATAGAAGCTTTTGTCATATAGCTGGCCAATGTCTTCATGCATTGTTACCACTGTCACCTTTGTGGACATGGACTTGCAAGGAATGGCTAGATGTACAGAATACTTACCAGTCCAGCTCTTCTGTTGTGGCTAAGCAGACCTAGTGAGTTGCTGAGCACTTTCTGACCAGTGCTGTCTGTACAAATGCATCTATCCCAAGCCAACCAATGCTACAAGGCCAGTAAGAAGGTTCACAGACTCTAACTATGTCTCTGTGAAGGTTCAGATGGCCATAGAGTGGTCTGGGTAAGAGTGGGTGGATGCTTTTCAAGAAAAGTAATGGGTATTGTGTAAACAACAGGCTGGTGTCATGTGCCAGAGATGACTTCTGACTGAGTAGACATGACAGTTTTCTTCTATAAAGAGATCATAACCATGTGAGCTATGGGTTCCATAGATGTGAGTACAGAACTTCAGTAGCTACAGTGTCTCCTGAGGGCACATCCTCTATAGTCCTGGCTTTCAATATAAGCTTTGTTTCATCAATAAATGAGCTACTATCACATGGATAGTTGAAATGCCTTAGACCTCACCTTCTATGGCAAATGAATATGACTTAGTCATGTAGAGAATTTCCTGTTCTAAACTAGGTTAGCAGACTGTAAATATCACAATACAGACAAATCTAAGAAATGACTATGGAAACTACAACTGGGCCAGGCAAGTGGAAGCTTGGCCCTCGTCTTCCACCCCCATGAAATCTGCCAAGCAGGAAGTGCCACAAAGGGGAGCCCTGCTAAAATCTGCCATCTAGCAGCATCCTAACATAGCTGCATGGTGGCATAAGTGCTCTGGAGTCTCACCTGATTATTCCCCATGCCGGGTAAACTGAGTGGTTAGAATGTTCTGTGATGGATATGGAGGCTAGAAGGCTTCAGGGGATATCTTCACTCTGAAGACTGTAGTGCCAACACCTCCCACCACACGTGTACTTCTGCCCACACAAGACCCTAAAGGAATTAGCCCCAACAACCGTGAGAGAGTCTTCTGCTGCTGTAAACACTGCTTTATCAGTCTTGTTAGTATATACCCTGCCTTTTAATTAGGCCCTTGTTTGTATCCTGCAAGCATCTACCAATTCCTCCAACAACAGCACTTCCAATTAGTAAGAAAATCCATAGCAGATGTGAAATTTGTGGGAGTCTGGCTATAAAATGTTAATTGATTTTAAACGTTTGAAGTCTTTACAAAACCATTTGTGGGGAAATTGTAGGTGGTGTCTTTATCAACAGAGCCCCTCAGATGGATTCTTTTCTCTTTTATTCCATTTTGAATCTGTTTCGGGTTTTGTTTGTTTAGTTTTGTTTTCCTCTTTTACCACTTTGGGTTTTTCCTGGGGCTAGAGATAACTGGACAGTGTTAGAAACCCTTACATTTCATGAGTCAAATTATAACATACATGGAACTTTAAAAGACAGCTAACATGCTTGAGTGAGCATGTGAGCATCCTATCCAAGTCAGGAATTAGCAGGATCCCTTCCCATTCTGCACAGAACATGGGACAAGACAAAGTCTCTGGATTTACTGCAGGCAGTCATGAGGGCCTGGGTCACTTTAGCTCACATTCCACAGCTCTGTGTGGCTGCTTGTGAAAACCCATGCATATATCTAAATGTTCAGAATTGCTCCAGACAGATGAAATAGTGGGAACATCCTGCCTCTGGAATGGATGGGCCTCTCCCTTCAGGGACGAGCAGTTCAGCAACTGGGGTCCACCTGAGTGGGAAAGGGTGTTGCAAGACCTAAACATATAGCTAATTTTAGACATCCACATAACAAGAACACCACAGACTAACCCCTGTTCTGGAATGCATGGTGGCCCAGCATTCCTTGTGTAACTAAGCTCTCAGTTGCAGACGTAGTCTGTGTTTTTCTCCTGCAGCATCCCCTGCAGACACTGAGGAGGAGGATGCTGGCCTTGCATTCTTGACATAGCTCTTTCTCTCAGCTGCTGCATCTTTCCATTGCTGAATTTAAGGGAGGGCCTTTCTTACAGTAGTAAGCAAATCCCCCAGAAGCAAAATCTTTCCCTCAATTAGAGGAACAGCACTTTTTACTGCAGTCAATTTTATTTTAATAAGTGTCAGTTTTTGAGATCTGAATGTGATCCTTCAGCCTTAGATAGCATTATTATTGCTGAGTACAGGCCAGGGTCTCCCACATACTTCTTGAGATCCCATTGTGGACTGTGTTTTCCGATGCTTTTTAAGTATATTGAAAGCAGCTCTACACTATCATCACCATTTTCAGGTGTGATGGATTCCGTCCATGTCTTTAGGAAGTTAAGTGGCATGCCAGGCAATCTATCTCAAGTGACATCCGATCCTGCAGTGTTCCTGGTGGTGCCCCTGTTTGGTTGCTAATTGTTGTCACTTGCATTCCCTAGAGACACCCTACCTCTCCCACTCCAGGAAGCTCTCCTTTCCCATGCCCTCTTTTCTCCCGCTAACAAAAGGACCAGTCAGTTATTTGCTTAATCTCTCTAATACCACCCACAGCGCCCCTACTTTCCCAGGAAGTGCACTCTTGAGAAGGTTGGGTAGCAGATATATGATACATCATTCCCAATAGGTCTCTTGGCCTGGAGCAGTTGGAACCCCGGTGTCTTTCCACAGATCTAGAGGAAACCTCTTCCTGTGGCCCTCCCTGCCTTCCCCAAGAGTCCCTCCATATGTACTTATGAGGGCTATTTCCCTCTAACACTTCTCTTAATGTTGGTTGCTAACTAGCTTTGTGTGTGTGCTTGTGTTGCGACTCTGATTTTGGATGGGCAAGGGATGGAAGAGGATTTCAAAGGGCATTGGAGCAGGTTGACAGTCTAGAAGAAAATTGTCAGAGTGTTTTCACAGATCCTTGTCCATTATTTGTAATGCTCAAAAACCAATTAACAGCTCTGACTGCATACATATTCTATTCTTATTTTGCTTTTATTGCACTCAAAGTCAGGTAGCCACACTATAGAACCATGCACCATTAATAGTATTCTACCCCGGCTTACATTAAAGTCCTCAAATGGAAAATGGAGACAGGGATCAACGGAAACTTCAGCTTCTCAGAGAAACAGGGCTGGACCTCAGGGAGACCAGGGATGGCAAGAATGGTCACCAGAGGGAGACAGAGCTTGAGACATGGCAGGCTGTCTCTGTTCAGCAGGACCCTTTGCTTCAGTGTGACATCCTTTGCTGCTTCTTGTCCTTGGTCCTCCCTCTCCTCATCCCCCTCCCCTTCTTACCCCCATGCTTCTTGTGGAAGGAACTGCCTTGCTGGAATGTGCAGTTCAAAGAGAAAACTTTCAAAATAAATTATAGGCTGGAGCTCAGTAGCTGAGCACTTGTTTCACATGTGGAAGGCCCTGTGTCCAATCTCAGCAGTGTGAGAGAAAAGGAAAACAAAGAGAATTATGAGGTGATTGTCCCCTCTGTGCACAGCCTCACATCTAAAGTCTGGGGAGCAATGACAGAGAGAATATACATAGCCTTATGTCAGAGCCTTCAGTCCTCAGAAACACAAAAGTAGCACCGTGTGTGTGTGTGTGTGTGTGTGTGTGTGTGTGTATGTGTGTGTGTGTGTGAATCCTCTGAGGCAAATGTAATTAATTCATATGATTTTTGCCTTAGAATTTTACATTGAAATTTTAAACATTGAAATGTTCTGTATAATAAATACATAAAACTGTATCACAACATCACATTTTTTTTAAAGAACTGATTAATATCTGGGTGTTAAACCTTCTTAAGGTTTCTCATTATAGCACTTACTGCACAGTGGAAAGGAACGGCATTTTTAAATCATAAAATCATAATTTGCTCTTGAGCCATGCATATGATTAAATGAGATACTTAGGCTGCTGGCACTGAACTTCTAGTGATTGAGAACTTGGTTTCATTCATGCAGACATCTCTTGTGATGCTTATGGACTTCATTAACGGATGATATATTGGTGCTCGCACAGAACCTATCCTGGAAAAGAAAGGCCAGTGGCATGACTAGCCCTCTCAAGCAGGTTCAAGTCCAACCTCACAATAAAGAGCAATAGACTGAACTCATACCCTTATGGCTTTCTACCCCGCCCTCATCCTAGTCAGAGGCCAACTAGTTAAAACCAGCAAAAACCTACTCCACCTGGGCTGTGAAGGAAGAGGACACTACCTGGGGTGGGCTCAAGGATCTTTCACATGGCAGAGGACAGCAGCAGCCTTCTAGATGGCATGGGTGTAAGAACAAGACGCTGACAACTTACAGCACCCTCAATGCTTGCACGTCTACTCACTTGGTAAGTTCTCATGCTTTCCTGTCCCTCTACAAGTGTGCTACCCCACTACCCCCATCTCCACTCGCATCCTACTGTTCCATCTGCCTCACTTTGTCTTCAGTAGAAAGAAAGCACCTTCTCCTGCACACCTATCTGTCCTTTGAACTCGAGGTTGTCATTGTGTTCCATGTCCAGTCTTCTCTAGCTAAGCTAAGCCTAGCCCAGCCCGGGTCAAGGACAACGTCTGATCTCAACAACTGTGGCCAGAAGAGAGAAATTACATCTTCTAACTAGCCTTAGTCGGGTGCCAGCCCCATCTTAGGAGACAGGCCACCTATGTAGATGAGCTGACAGGCTACAGTGTACTCAACTCACCTTAATATGCTCAGTCTTGATAAAATAGCACTAAGCCTTTGAGTAATTTGAATTGTGCCTAACACAAGGACATGTATTTATAATTGCAAGGGTAGCTCCAGAACTCTTTCCTCTGAACAGATGATTGGCTGGTGTTGATTCTGTAGTGGGACAGGGAGTTGCATATGAACATAGTTAACAGTTTTGAAGCATACTCCAAAGTCTTTGGCGATCAAGTTATCTTTTGTACACATTTTGTTTCCACGTCCTTCTAGTGAGGAAAAACTCTCAAGTGAGAAATGGGTAGGTGGAAAATATATGAAGATGAAGGCAGGGGTGCAGCTGGAACCAGAAAGATTGGCCTTCTGAAGGCATCAGTGAGATGAGCAAACCCAAGTTGACAGGACAGTTAACACTGAAGGTGTCTATGACTTCACCAGAGTTACAAGGACCCTCGAAGAATGATTATACATAGGAGTCCTAAAGAATTGTCATCCAATTTGATGACATAAATATTTGCAAATCCAATGCTCACTGAACATATGGCATGGGTGAAATTTCAGGAGCGAATGAGAGCCACATTTTCGTTCTGTGGCTTGGGACCTGAACTGTGACCAGTGGCGCATTGTCTGTAGCCGCAGTTCAAAGTGGATGGCATTTGAAGAGAGGCCTTTGCTGGTCCATTGCTACCAAATTCAAGCACAGAGTACACAAGATTGAAACACCTGCAGAAAGGAAACTCACCATCCTCAAAGATGGTGGGCTTTGGTTTCCATGGAATCGCACGGCATTGCTGTTTAAATTGTTTTAATTTAATGTATCTGTGGGGGTGCACATACCGCCATGCACTTGTAGATGTCAGAGGACTCAATCCTTTCCTTCCACCTTTATGTGGGTTCTGGGGATCAAACTCCGGTTGCTGGGCTTTTACCAATTGAGCCATTTCGCTGGCCCTATTATTGTTTTATCACACAAGTATCCGGTCTTTTGAGACACTTTATTACTCAAGCTTTATTGAACAAATGTTTCTATTTCTAAACATTTTCATAACCCTAACTTGGTCATCACAACAGTGCCATTACCCAAGTTATATTATTATCCCCACTGAGCAGATAAGGAAGCCAAAACTCAGAGATATTAAGTTACATGACCAAGGTTACAAGTCGGTGAGTGGTTTAATAAAAAATGGAATTAGGATGTGTTATCAGTATCTTTTGAAGTTTCTCCTAGCTGGGCAGTCAGTCCTCTTTAATAACATATTACACATTCTAAGATTCTTTACTGTTGTTCTATTTGATTCTGAACACCCTGTGAAGTTGGCCCTTGGTACCCCATCTCCTGTTTACAGAACCTGGGTTGCCGTCCTGGATGTTAAATGGCAGGCTATAGGAGCTGCAAGAAGAAGCAATTAGAACTCCAGCTGGCTCCCCTCACTCCACAAGGTTCAATTTATTGTGGTTAATACACAATTTTAATATGTCATTCTGGATATCAATTTCCTAAAACGGTAAGGTCTTAGCCTGAAAATGCCCTTTTGTAAATAAATGTAGCTTTTGTTGAGCCTAAAACACTTTATTGGTCTCAAGCTAACTTCTATTGAGGGGAAATGGCCTAACTATGCACAATCGAACTCAGTATATTGACTCACTTGCTTTTCACTGTGGCAAAATCCCTGAGAGATGCAACTTGAGAGAAGAAGAACCTTTTGGGGCTCACCGTTCAAAAGGGATTCCCCAGTGTTATAGTGAAAAAAGCGTGACAGGACAAATGGCTCTATACATGTCACCAGGAGAATGAGGCAGCTGGTCACCCCACAGCCAACTACCAAGAAGAAAAAATGGTGTCACAGAAGGGAGTTGGGCATAATATGCTACCAAAGACCCCCAACATATATCATCCAGCCAGCTCCAGCCAACCAAATAACTAGACAAAGCATTCAACCACACCCGCCCATAGGGAACATGATACCTTCCAGCCATGACCCTCAGTCTTCCCATTAAAACAACTTAGCAAAGCAGGCACCCACGTCCCCCTCAAGGAAAGTGCACTGTGAAGGCCATGGGCCTTCTGAGAGAATGAATTCTCAGTCTGTATTACACAGTGTATAGTATATACATCCCAGTCTAAGCCCCTCAACTAAAAACCAACATATTTATTGCATGCACTGGTTTTCCAGACTAATTTTATGACTCTGAAAGGAAGTTTTAGAGATATCTTCACCAGCATATCTAGTTTAATTCTAGTCTCATTTACGCCCCCACTCTTCCTTAAGCATTAAGGATATGGAGCTCACTGATAGCTAAGTAAGTAGAATTTGCATTTCTCTGGTTCTCCTCCGGTGGAAAGAACTCATGATTATGCCAGTGCCCCTCATTCTTACTTTATTTATGTGTTTATCTAAGACCCTCTTGCCTCCATTAACAGAGTGATTTGCTTTGCGGCTGGCTCTGTTTCAGAGGGTATTTTCTAGTTTGCCTCCAGCTGTGTAATGTAAGCAAGTGTGTCCATGGGAGAAAGCCATCCCCATCCCTGTAGTCCTGCATAATTGCTTAGGTCTACAATCTTAAACAACATCTCTCCTCCTCTGTACCTGGTCAAATCTTTCTAATAAATAAGAGAGATAACTTCTCAGGCCTGGTTTGGCCTCAGATCCATTTTCCAAGCCTGATTCATAGCTTCTCATCCTGCTTAAATGGCTTTTTAGGAGAACAAATACCAATTCTCCCATAGAATGCATTTCATCTAACCTGTAGGAACTGTTCCTTTGGGTGACAAGGTGGGGAGCGAGGGGGGGCTCCTATTTCGTCAGACCTGTGAAGTAGTAGCATGAACACAAGCTGGTAATGGCACAGCTGGTCATGCCAACTGTGAGAAGACTGCAAGCTCCTGGAGGCTGGGTTGAGTCCTAGCATCTCCCACCCTCTGCTCGGTAGCAGACTCCGGCGCACAGCAGTGGGAACGGAGTGAAGACTGTTGGAGATGTGCTGTTAGTACATGTCAGAGAAGTGTAGCATGGTGGAAAGAGCGTTAAAGGCATTTCTCTATTATCTCAGCTCGAAACTCTTTGCCTGCTGGGGCTAAGGCTCAGTTGGCAGAGTGGATGTTTAGCATGATGAAACCCTCAGAACCATATAAACCTCCCATGGGGGTGCACACATGAATCTCAGCACAGCAGTAATGAAGGCGCGGGGATCAGGAATTCTGGTCATCATCATTGTTACAGAAAGTTTGAGGCCAGCCTGGGCTACATGAGGCCCCATTTCTATTAAAAGTAACAATAATAAATGCACTTATTTAGCAAATGGCTTTCAATGTTTACTTGTTTCCCAGTTTCTATTCTATAGGAATCTGGATCTTTTGGGGTTTGTTCCAGCTATTAAAGAAGAGACAAAAACATGTCATCTGTATCTACCCATTAGTTCTCTATTACTAGGCCATAACCTAGCCCCAAAGCAACTTTAAAAAGCAGATTTTGGGCTGGCAAGTTGACTCAGCTGATGGCAGGGTCTGCCACTGAGTCTGACAACCTGAGCCCTCCCATGTGGTAGAAGGGGAGAACTAACTCCTGCTAGTTGATCTTATTCCCAAATGTGTGCCGTGGCATGTGCCACCACCCTCACCTCTCACACACACACAAAAACAATAACATGTAAAATGGAAAAAAAAAAAAAACCCAAATAGTATCATGGGTTGGACAAATTAAAAGTCCAGGCATAACTTAGCATCCTTCTGATGAAGATTCTGCCTCTAGTACATGATGGTCCTGTCACATCGTCCCTCTGTTAAATCAGATGTGTTCTTGATGTACAGGCTTGTGTTTGCAGGAAGACATTCTGCTCGGTGCTATTTCTCAAGTTTGAAACTGAAGTGCTAGCCTCTGTATCCAGGAGGAAAGGCACTATCACTAACTGTGGTTCTTTCCCTGGAAAAGTTGAACACAGCTTTCATAGTTGGCACACATGCAAACAATCTAGGTTAATTTTCACAAAGGATAATTGGGGATTTCCCCCCTACGGTACAGATATAAAACCTTCTGGACAGTAATGTCTATTGTTAAGAAGTCCTCTTAAAATAACAGCAAAAACTAAAGGCTTCAAAAATGGCTTGGTTTTTAAGGCTGCTCCTACAGAGAGCCCAGGTTCAATTTCCAGCACCCATATGGTAGCTCACAACTGTCTGGAACTCCAGTTCCAGGTGACCTGACACCCTCTTCTGGCCTCTGAGGACACCGAGCACTCACATGTCGCACAGGCATACATACAGACAAAACACCCACATACATAAAATAAAAATAAATTAAAGATTTTTATTTTAAACAACAAAAGCCAAATGTTAACAACACTCACTAGCACCGATAGAAATGGCAGAGTGAGTGAGAGTTGGGGTAACATTTAATTTTCTTCTCCAAGCCAGACATCCCAAGTACCAATTCTCAGCAGGCTGGGAAATCCCCTGGAGCTGAGGATGGGTCAAAGGGTGTTCATAAAAGAAAACAATCCTCAAGACCCTACTGAATACTCTTATATTCGATGAGTATGCCAGGTGCCAACATGGGGCAATGAATAGGAACCAGGGAAGAAGAAACACACCTTTACCCCGCCCCTGGCTGGTCGATCGTCCCTGGCTTCCCATATGCAGGCAGCAATCTACTTCCTGTCATCCTAACACCACCCCAGCAGCTGCTGCTGCTGCCCTGTTCCAAGCCCCAAACCAGTGCCTGCCTCCGAACCTGTCACACACTCTACTTTCATAGTTCACTCTGGTGTCTTTCCAAACGCTATTCTCACAGAAATGGCGAGCGAGTGCGGGGAGAGACCGGAACACAGCGAGAGGCAGAGAGAGAGAGAGAGAGAGAGAGAGAGAGAGAGAGAGAGAGAGAGAGAGAGAGAGAGAGAGAGAGAGAGGGAGAGGGAGAGGGAGAGGGAGAGGGAGAGGGAGAGGGAGAGGGAGAGGGAGAGGGAGAGGGAGAGGGAGAGGGAGAGGGAGAGGGAGAGGGAGAGGGAGAGGGAGAGGGAGAGGGAGAGGGAGAGGGAGAGGGAGAGAGAGGGAGAGGGAGAGGGAGAGGGAGAGGGAGAGGAAGAGAGAGAGAGAGAGAGACTCCTCTGTCTCTGTCAAAGGAGCACCACTATCAATGCCCATCATCACTCTGCCTCAATCCCCTTCACAGCCGGTGCCTCCATAGTTTATCCTTAGTCTTCCTCAACTACAATCAAGCTCACTGGGAGCTCTGGGTCTGTCCCCTTGGTTTCTGATGAGTCTCTGGAATGTGGGTCAGCCCCTGGCACCTCATAGTCTTTCAATTTATGTCAAATTAAAGAGTGGCCAGCGAGTTACAGGCCACTCCCTCCACCAGATACAAACTCCTGCTCTGTGGGCTGCAACTTGCTGATTGCCGGGGGTAGAGACCTTATTCCCATCTCAGACTTGAAGAATGCAAAGAAGGAAACAAATGGCCTCAGACTGCCTCAAAGGCAGGTGACTGATGTGCAATTGCAGCCCAGGGCAGTCTTATTCCGTGCACTTAATCGACTGACCTCTTCAAATGGAATGATTATACAAAACAGTCGGTCTGAAGGGAGGGAGTAGCTGGGACTCCTGTCCAATTGCATACATCACTAGGACTTTGCCATCCGGTCCCTACTGTGAAAATGCCACCTAAGTAAGATAGAAAAGCACCTCCAGGCTGCTATTGACAGATCCTGTCAGTGCTGTGATTGAGTCCCTTGCCTCCCTGCCCCACATTCCTCTCTCCTTTGCAGTAGGCTACCAGGGAAGAGTTTGGGGGAATTGTCTCACATTTGAAAATCAAGGACTGTTTGCTAACTGCTGGAGAACTGAGGAGAGGATGATTAAAATGTCATGTTTGCCCTCCTGCCAGGAGAAGCTAAAATGTCTCAGTATCATCAGGGGCCAGTGGCTGATACAGGAGTAGATACATCTCAGCATTATCAGAGTCCAGTAACAGATAGAGGGGTAGACAGACCTCAGCATCATCAAGGGTCAGGCACTGACACAGAGTATGAAATGCCCAGTGAAAATGCTCCTCACCCCAAACACCTGCCAATGCCAACTCCCTAGACATTTGTAGAGCTTGTGGTGGTCCTGGTAACAGTGGCCCCATGCAATTCACGTATAATCATTGTCTCCCTAAACCTCCATGGGGCAGCTGTATAGCCACCAGTGTGTTTCCTCTTCAGATACATTAGTATTCGCTTCGACTCTTAGTGATGGGATGGGCATGACAGCTCATCCCTGTCAACCTGGCACTTACAGGACCAAGGCAGGAAGAGCTGGAGCTCAAGGCCAGACTGAGGACATGATGACACCCTGTCTCACACAGACGTGTGTGAGTGTGTGTGTGTGTGTGTGTGTGTGTGTGAGAGAGAGAGAGAGAGAGAGAGAGAGAGAGAGAGAGAGAGAGAGAGGGAGGGAGAGACAGAGAGACAGAGAGAGACAGAGAGACAGAGAGAGACATAGAGACAGAGAGAGACATAGAGACAGAGAGAGACAGAGAGAGAGATTCAGCATATAGACAGATCACACCAACTAGTTTGACTTTTGGAGTTAGATCCCCAGACTTCTGGATTTGTTTCTCCTTCAAACTTATTTCTAAACATATTATAGAAGCTGCTTTTGACTCTCAGATACACTTAAACCAGTAAACAAACCACTGTGGTGTTTTCTGTTGTGTATTTGAGGTCTCTCTACAGTAGGAGGGGAATAGAGAAGAGAAGAGTTATATTTAAAACTACAATCAATGTAGTATGTGATTCTTTTATTATTGCATGCATGATGCATGTGTGTGAACAGGGATAACATGGCATGTGAGAGGAGGTCAAAGGATAACTTTTGTAAGCCTGTTGTTTTCTTCTCAAATGGGTGTTTGGGCTTTCAATCACATGTCCAAGCTTGCCCAGAAAGTGCTTTTACCCATGGAGCCCAATTAACACCCAAAGTGTAGCATTTAAACCACGCTAAGACATTTGACAGCTGCGTTTCAAGCAGAAGGATTCGGTGGAGGATTTTGTAGTCACGTAGCTTTGGACACTGTAATTTCAAGCTCAACACATGGGAGGAGTCAGACGCTTTGCCAAGCACCTTGGTATGCACACAAGCACAGCCCAGGTTGGAGTCAGATGCAATATTGGATGCTCAGATTGGTTCTCCTCCATTTTCTCAAAAACATCAAGGCAAGTGACTCCCACGGGAAAGGACGGCTGCCATACAGGACCATGCTCTCTGCTCCCTCACTGGCCAGAAGGTAGTTCACCAAGCAAAATAATTTTGAATGACATTAGCACAGGGCAGGGGTGGACCTGTGGACAGGAAGAATGTGCTGGAATTCTAGGGATAGGGTCCTGGGGAATCAGGGAAAAATAAATCAATAAAACCGATAAGATTGGGTTTAACCCCACTAGACAGAACCATGTGTTTCCAAAAACTTAGTATGACTTTCTAATAAAATATAAATAAGAGACTAAAAATATGAATAAAACTAACAAAAGTGTCTGTTTAACAAAAAATGATGGCAAAGGCTATGTCGCTGGAGTAAACGGTAAAGTGAATTATCAGGCGGCCCTGTCACTTCTCAAAAGTGCCAGTAGAGGGCGCTCGTGACACGCACATGTGTTTATTCACGGCTGTTCTGGGCTTCCTGGAAGATTTGATTCTAGAAGGTCAAAACCCTAACACAAGCTCCACTCAAAGAGAGGAGACCTCCTTTAAGCCCAGCTCTGCCCCTTACCAATAAGGTTAGGATCTATCATATGAAGGGACGTGCTACTGTTTTAAAAATAAGTTTCACATACTAGCACTTCTCGAGTTCAAATCCTGCTTCTGCAGTACATTTAAGACCTGTGTTGGCTCAGGGGAAATTCTGTAATCTCTTTAGACATCAGTTTTCTTATATGTGCCTTAGAGACAGTAAGTTCTCGTGGGAATTCACATTTGTACAGCCGTATGCACAGCCTCCAGACCAGGAAATCCGGCCATGCGTTGTCATTTTTTGGTTTCATCTCGTGTTCCTAAACATTCTGCAGGGTGGCCAGTACATTTTTTTTTGCCACTATATTCATAAGGAAACTCAGGCTTTGGTTTAGAATTCACTCTGCTGAAAAGAAGTACAACTGGGTTTTACACCTAGCTCAGATCACCTCACTCCACCACACTGAACTTTCTCTTTTTTAAAATAATTTTTTATTTAAATCAGAAACTTTCTTATTTTACTTATCAATCCCAGTTACCTCTCCCTCCCATCCTTCCATGCCCCCATCTCACCCCCCCTCCCACTCACCAGGGATGAGGTCTAGCACAAGGGGCTGGAGAGATGGCTCTGAGGTTTAGAATGCTGGCTGCTCTTCTAGAGAACCCGGGTTTGGCTCCCATCACTCATATCCAGAAGCTTGAAGTTTCTGAGATCTCCAGCTCCGGCGCCTCTTAACCTCCATGGGTACTTGAACACAAACACATACACAGAGACATAAAAAAATCTGACAAAATAAATCTTTATTTTACAAAGATAAAACACACTAGGTTTTAATGATTCTGTCCTTTAGATTTAACTTGGCCATGGAAATAGTCCAATAGGAAAGGGACATAGACTGGCATTCCCAATACTTTTGAAGCCTGGGACTCCCACAGGGTAAGAACAAGCCAGAAGGATGCACCCACTGACTCAGGACCCCCCATTCCACCCCCACACCCCACACCCCATTCAGACAACCTGCCGTGAACCTCTCTTTGCAGCTTTCCCCCTTCTGGGAATCAGCCCTGTTTCTTTCAGAATCCTGTTACAACCAGCTTTCTACAAAGACATCTCCCTCTTTGACCTAGGATGGAAGGAAGAAGGGTGATGTTACATCAGGGACTTGTGAATCAAGTCCAGCAGATGGTATTCTACAAATTTCTACTCTCCAGAGCTTCTACATACTCTTGTTTCTTCTCAGTATACAGTGGCTCCCAAAGCACACTGGTCCCCAGCACAGCTTGCCTCACTCCAGCTTGGCCCTCCCTTCCTGGTGCTGCCCATCCCCCAGTACCTTACTTTCAACTCCTCCTGCATCAGTGCCTGTATTCCTTGATTGGCAGTCTAGGAAATGGAATCCTGGAACAGTGGTGCCCAGAGGGAATACAAGACTGAATTGGGGATTTGGACTCAGGATTGGTGGACTTCGAAGCGCACGGTTGTCCCACCCCTCGGTCTCGTTGCCTGGCTTGACTTGAGAGGTGGACTCTTCCACTCTTTCATTGTTTTTCATTGTTTTAACGTTTGCAATTGCTATTCATTCCCATCCCCTCATTCTCTGTTTTTCTCCCTGAAGAAGCCTGGGGTAACTTTCCTTACACCCCCTTGCTCCAGAGTTCTTAATGAAGTCTGTGTTTGGCATGCTGCGACAGGCCCTGCATAGATTTGAAGCAGTCTCCATTTCTCCCTGAATACCTGCCTCCACCATCTCTATGAAGGGAACCTAGGAGGTGGGAAACGGATTTCCGCCCATCCCTGGGCGGAAATAGTGGCTCCTATGACTGTACGGACAGTACAGTGAGCTGAAGGCTAGCAGCAGCTGGAGCAGTGTCCCCATGACTCAAGCAAGCCAGCTCTACCGAATCTACCTTAAGTTACTTCTGCTTTCCTCCCAGAACACTGGCGAGTGGTTTTTTGTTTTTTGTTTGTTTGTTTGTTTGTTTGTTTGTTTTTGGTGACTTTTAAACCTTTCTTTTCTTCTAGAAGCTCCTTGGGTAAAAGTCCATTCCTGGCCACAGAATCATCTGTCTGTGATTTCAATTAGCATCTACACATATGACTCGAAATTCCATGTTCCCAACCCAAATGCTCACACGGAGCTCTGGATTTCTGCTGTCACATCTGTTTTGTAGTGTTCTGTGATGTTCTCGTTTGCATCTTTCTGTTTCAGGTACTGCTGCTACATGGCAAGTGACTTCACAACTCAACACACAAGGCTTGCAGATCACAGGTCTGCACTGCACTTAAGTGAGTCCACAACCAAGAGGATTCATCAGTGAAGGGTTTAGAACTCCAGGAGAATCCTCCAGTCACGTGATATTGTGACCTGAAGTCATCTGTATATTTGTTTACGTATATGATGGCTGATATTCCTTTTGACTTGGATCTCAACTAGTCTGTGAGCTAGTCTTCCATGGGACCTCTCCACATTTCTCCACATGAATCTGTTTTCTGTGCCTCACAACAAGGCTGTCTGAAAGCCAGCATCCCAGAATAGCAGGACATGGCACATAGAGCTTTATTTGACTTGGAAGACAGAAAGGAAATTCCCTTATAATCTATTGGCCATGACAATGACAAAGGCTACCAGGCTCAAGGCAGAAGAACCCAGAACCCCCTTATCTCTCCATTGCAAGACGTGTCAAAGTCACGTGGGGGAAAGGAGCATATGGGACCCAAGATAATAGCTGGAACCATCTCTAGAAAGTATGGATCCATGAGAAATCTGAAACTCAAGACATTCAAACCCAAATCATCATTATTCCTGTCCCTAAATCCCCCCTCTCCTCAACTGTGCCTTAGTGAACAATGTCATTACTGTATGGCCATCACCATCATCATCAGGGGTCACATCATTATCTTCAGCAACAGGGAACCCCTCCCTACACTACTGCGCACGGTCATCACCAAGCACACTTCATTTCTTACCCAATGTCGCCTACTTTGTCTTGTAATACATTTGGCACCTGCCCTGTTCTTTTACCCCCATAGCCTCAGCTGGCCAAGAAGTTAGGCTCCTGTCTCTCTCCCAGCAACATCCTGGATCCTACAGCTACCATAGGACCTTTCCATTCCTCGCTGCCCACCATGCAGCTGTTATACAATATGCTATCAATGGAATAAAAGTTCATGCTTCCACAGTAAAATCTGGATGATGTGTTTGCATGCCTTGTGTGTAGCTGTCAACCTGACTTGAGTAGGCAGCTGGAGGAAATTATCTGTCTGCCCTGAGAAGGGGCGTTTTTCTGCCCAGAGCACAAGAGACCACCAGCCTTCCTTTTTAAAAGGCTTCCCCTTTCCCTCGCTAATTTTTCCCAAGACCATCCATGGTGACTCAAGTGTTTTCCTCTTTCTCTTCCCCAGCTTCGTTTCATTTTATTTTATCTCTTCTTTCCACAATGAGAAGAAAAAAATATCCATGGGATTCATGGTAACAAGGAAGTCATTCAAAAAGAATCCAAACTAAATAAGTTCTTACTTTCTCTCTCTCTTCTCAAGAGTATTTAATTTCATCTTGTGGTGCTGACCACAGTGCTTTTCGTGGACCAGAAAAGCAGAGAACATCTACAGGGCCAGTGTACGAATTTTCATCTTTTATGAATTAACCATCTGGGGGACCACAGGAAAAAAAGGAAAAGCTTTTACAAGCTTTTAAACTTCACTCCTGCCTCTTTAATTTGAAAGCTCCTTGACAAAGGAAGGGTGGTGAAATAGGAAAGTCATGTCTTGGCTCTCCAGGATGAACAAAAGATTATGTGCTAAAAATAGCAAGGGGAAGGTAGTCACAGGGAAGCCACATTTCAATTCTCCTCCACTCCTGCAGCAAAGAAAACTTCCAAGATCAATGCTGTGGCCACCAGTATTTACCAGGCCTGTTGTCACTATGGAGATACAGGACACTTTAAGGAGGAGACCCCAGGAAACTGCTCAGGTCATTGTTCAGTAGAATGAAGGAGGATGCACTATGTTTTATTCCAATGAGTTTCAACTACATTTTATATGTAACATATAGAAAAATAATTATTGGTAGAAGACATGGGAAGACAGGAGGTCTCAAGTAGTTTACATTATAGCAATAAAACGTATAATGAAAATGGCACTCATGAGAATTACGATGGATTAAACATCTTCGTTGTACTGAAGATGAAGGTCAGATGGTAAAGTGTTAGCCCAGTGTGCAGGAAGCCTTAGTTTGATCCCTAGGACCACATCAACTGAGAAGGGCACAGCATGCCAGTCATCTTAGCACTTGGGAGGTGGAGGCAGGAGGAGCAGAAATTCAAGGTCATTCTCTGCAACATAGCAAGTTAAAGGCCAGGCTACACTACAGGAACCTCATTCTTAAAAAATGAAAAAAAAAAAAAAAAAGGAGGAAGTGAAAGAAGAAAAAAAGAAAGAGAGGGGGGAAGAAGGGAGGGGGAGGAAGGAAAGAAGGAAGGAGGAAGGAAGGAGATATTACATGTGCCCATCATTTTTCCTCTCCTCCCCCCAATTGTGTGTACATGTTAAATATAAACATGGAGTCAAATACAAGTGTTAATTAGATAAGATCATACTCTATGCACTGTTTCATAAACCGAGTTTTAGTTGTTTTTTTCTAACTTGTTTATGGAGAAGCTGAGGATATTGCTCATTGATATAACACTTACCTAACACACACAGGCCTTGGGTTCAAGCCTCCTATCTCATATATACCTACATACTCATACATAATTTTTGGTTGGCACATAGTAATTATACATACATATGGGGTATATAGAAAGAACCTTTTTCATCATTTATCTGAAATTCAGATTTTTATAGAGAATTTTGTGCTGTCAACCTGTTTAATCTTTGTGTTCATGGAAACTGTCAAGGCAACCATACCCACCTAATCCACCCCCAACCACCCACCCCCATCAAGCTCATCCACCTACACCACCCAGCCACTCACCCCCATCCATCACCACCATCCACCCCCATCCACCACCACCACTACCCACTCCATCCATCACCACCACCCACCCCCATATTCTCCACCCCTACCACCTACCCTCCCCTCTCCCCCACCCAGGCATCAAATCCCTACAGTAGCTCCTCTGGTTGGAAAATACATGATATAATTTTCCCAAGTGAAAGATGCCATTCAGTTAGTTTTTGTATTTAATCAATTCTTGTGTGTGCCTAGGTGTCCTTGGTCATGCCAGAAAGTCTAACCTTGTAATATTTTGGCACAAACTGGTCATACACACACTCACACACACACACACACACACACACACACACACACACACACACACCAGACAGTATTTAGAATCACAATCACAGCACAAGATAAGATGGAGTGTCTGAGTCACATACACAATGTCAGTTGACTTACAAACTCTGAGATCAAGCATACAGGCAATCAACCACTAACTGTTCACGTGCTGGAACCTCAATCAAATCTCCAGTGACACTCCTCAGTTGGCACTCCTGTTGTGCCACATCCCAACTCTGTCACATGTGGGTGCCAGGGACGTGAGACCATACAGGACTCGGTGAGAGCTTCCACGGCTGACTAGTCTCCATCCTAGCCTGGGGTGTAGTAACCGAAGCTGTGAGTGCAGCAGCTTTCTGACTTCTGGGTCCAGAATCATCAGTTCCGAGGTGTTTCAAACCCACTGAATGCATACTCAGCTGATGTCAGTCAGCGGTGAGTGCAGCCTTCAGTGGACACCTCTCCCTGACATCTGTCAGGGTGACTTCTTCCCAAGAGGCCCTCCAGTTTCCTCCAGGCTCCTCTTTGTGTCCATGTCTTAGTTTCTTTCCCTCGTGATGTGATATAATGTTCTGACCAGAGTAACTTAGAGGAGTAATGGCTCACTTTGGCTTCCATTCCCAGAATACAGAGCATCTATTGGGGGAAACCAAGGGGCAGCGTGTTAAAGCAGCGATGAGTCACCTCTACAATCGAGAGCAGAGAGAGAATGAGTCCACATATGGCACAGATCCAGGGTCTGAAGCCACCTACTTCTTGGCTGGGTTTTCCCCATATCAATTAACAAAATCAAGATCATCCTCCCCCAGAGACACCCATAGACCAGCCTTGTTTGAATAATCCCTTCCCCAGGGATTCTAGACTTCTGCCGATTAAAATTGACCATCACAGACCCTGGTTGTTCTTCAGGCCATACAATTAACACTCAAGATAGCAAGATTTGAGCTCAAATTTGCTACCAAAGCTGCTGAAATAAATTACCAAAACTTACTGGCTTAGAGCAACACACATTCATTGTCCTTCTGGTAGTCAAAACTTCAAAAGGAGTTTTGTGGCCTCAGATCAAAAAGGCTATACTTCTTCCAGAAGCTAAGGAACATGCATGCATTAATTGTTTTTCCCACATCACCTGAATTCCCACCAAAGGCCCCTTTCCAGCGCTTCTGTCTCCTAATCTCTCTCACTCTGACACTCTTGTCAATCTCTCAGAGACCTTTGCAACTGCGGCTGCTAAACAAAACAGAATGGCACTGCCATCTCAGTCATATTTGCAAAGTCCCTTTTGCCCTATTGGTGATATATTCACAGTTCAGAAGATCAAGACCAGCAGGCTTTGAAATTATTGCCAAGTTTGGTTCCTTCTAGCCAAACTCCATCTCAGAGTTTCAGTACTGTGGTAATGTACTCTGTGGAGGCCAGGGCTGGAGAATCTGGAGCAGCAGGCCGGCCTGAGATGATCTATAACAACTAAGTTATAATCCGAAAAGCAGAAGAACTATGATGGTTTACTTGGGACTTGTCAGAATCCCTTAGTCATGGAAATTGGCTATTACAGGGTGACAGTGAGGTCAGCTGAGACAATTCGAAAACTCACCTGAGGCAGACACTGCTCCACTGATGCAAAGTCTTCTGCTGTTACTATTCTATGACGCCATGCTTGTCAGTGTGGTTGGGACAAATATGCTAAGGCCAGAATGTCTTCCTAGGTCAGAGAAAGTAGTCAAATATTTACTACAGGTATTGTTTTGTTTTGTTCTGCTTTGTTTTCCAAGACAGGGTTTCTCTGTGTAGCTTTGGAGCCTGTCCTGAAACTCGCTCTGTAGACCAGGCTAGTCTCAAACTCACAGAGATCCTCCTGCCTCTCTCTGCCTCCCCAGTGCTGGGATCAAAGGCATGCACAGTTTACTATAGTTACTGCCCAGTTTACTGCAGGTTTTTAATGGATCTAAGAAGCCATAAGAAGTCATGGAAAGAAAAAGATGACAAAAACAAAAAGTATTTATTCAGTTGAGAGTCTGACCTTTGGGCATTGTCCTTATCCAGTTTATACTAATTCAGAGGTTAGGGATGGAGAACGTCCTCCTCTGGTCCTCCCTGCATCTCCAGATGAGGGAGAAAGGAGCCTATCCTCCTTCTGTGGGACAATTCCCAAAGGACTTCTCAGGTTGCCCACTCCTGCCAACATGTTGCCCATTCACAGTCTGGGGCAGCATGACTCAGGATAATGACGTGAAAGTAAACACAACATGCCGGTAATTACTCCTGAATTCAGCCCGTTCACAAAAATCTAATAAAATTGGACTTAAAATGTCTATCTTCATAACGCAGCTGTGATGTGTTTGTTCTGCCGGTACTTTTTTTGTCTGTCTTGAATTTTTAAAAAGGTGCATTACATTGGAAAACAGTACATTTTTTATTTTAAGTGGAATAGAAAACAAATTGATTTTTTTTTCCTAAGCCCTAATTGCAAACATGTCAAATAACATGTCACATTTAAAGGCTGTCGTGGGAGCCAAACAGCGTAATTGTATATGGACAGTGCTATCTCATTCGGCTGCGCTCTGTGATATACTAGGAATCTTCGCTGTTGCTCGCTTTCACTTAGATCTTTGATAATCTCTTTCTTTGTTTTCTGGTAATCTACAGCTGGAAGCAGTCGCTTCTCTTGCCTCAGAAGGTCGTTTTGGTCAGTCAGATAAGTGGATACTCCTGAAGCCGGGGTGGAGAGAAAGCAGTGAGAGGAGGGAAACCCAGCAGACTGGAGGTTTACAAAGCGGGGCAGCCATGCCTGCTCAGGGAAAGCGAGGTGGTCAAGCCTCCGCTGGTCTTGGCATGTATAAACACTAGAAGAAGAAAAAAAACTGACCAAGTTTTAGTTTTTGTTTCTCTTTTCTCCACAAAGACCTTTTTCACTGTTAATATTTCTTACCGTATTAACACACGTCCAGCTACTACTTTTCCAAATGAAGCCTGGGTTGGAGCACTTGCGACACAATTTATTCTCAGTAAGAATTAAGAGCCAAGCTTCCACAGGGTCCATTAACTAAGTCTTTAAATGTTAGAACCTGTTAGTGTGAATGTGTCACAGTGTTTATGGGCCTTACTGCCCACATGTTACAAGACACTTCGGGCTTATAAAATCAAAGACCCCTCTGCCACAGGGTGCTCAGAAATTCTATTCCACCGATGGCTGTGGCCAGAAACTCTTCACACCAGGCTATGCACACCTCTTTTTCCCCCCTTAGTCCCAGGCTTAGAGACATGTACATGTGTATTCATTTGTCGATTTCTTTACGAATCCCACTCATTTCTATTAGTTGTGCATGTACCGATGGCACTTCAGTGTCTCAGTTCATACCCCAGCACCTGAGTGCATCCTCTCTGCCTCCCTGTAACTCTTCACTTTCTGTGTAATGAATGCAGCAAGGGCTGAAAGAACCAGTAATGCCATTGGAATGCAAGAGGCAACTGTTTATATGAACTGTCTCCCTATTTTTCTTAATTATTTTGCCTGCAGTATTCTCAAGAAACATTGTCCATTATTATTATTATTATTATTATTATTATTATTATTATTATAGTTTTAATTCTGTTTTCAAGACATGGTTTCTCTGCATAGCCCTGGCTGGCCTGGACCTTGCTTTTATAAACCAGGCTGGCCTCAAACCAGAAATCCACCCTCCTCTGACTCCAGAGTGAGTGCTGGCATTAGAGGCATGCACCACCCACTCCTGGCCAAGGCATTGCTCTTAACAATGTGGTGCACCAAGGCTGCAAGACCTTAAATGTTCTCTTCGTAGATGTTTCTCAGGACCTTAGATGTGGCAGCATTGAGAGATGTGACAATGTCTGTTACCAGAAGGAAAGTAGGCTTGCTTACTGCTTGCTATAAAAGAGATGTCTTAAATCCATGTTCTCCAAACACAAAATACCTCCTCCCATCCATCTGGGCCCATCACACCATCCTCATGAAACATGAAAGAGAGGGCAACTGATGCAAACATGCAGATGCTCCCAATGCCATGAGGAATAAAGTTCTTTTTTCCCTATTCAGTAATCTCCTGGCTTTTTCCAGGATCCATACAATAAATACTAAGCTAATTTATTAGTTTATATGAGCAAAGCTCACACCCAAGATCCCCAGTCATCAGACAACACAACCCATATCTCCAAAAAGACATAACTGTGTTGGAACATAACCTGTTAACTCCATGTGTTCAGCATCCCATGAACTTCAGACAGAACATAGGGAAAGAGGACACATCTGTTCCCATTATAACTTGGAGACATACAAGTAAGGTAAGATCACAGGCACAGTTCGAACACTGGGCAATATTCAACTAGCTTTAATAAAGTAAACAAGCTGTCATGCTTCTCTGTGCTTAGATTAGCTCTCAGGTGATGGTTGGTTTCTTTATGTTTTCACGGAAATTAGGCAATGATGCAATGGGACTTTTAGGCAGGTTGGACATTTATTCATGCTACAGCCGTCCGCTTAGCCATGTCTAGATGTGAGCCCTAATGAGTACACACACAAAGCCTTTTCAGGAGGCTACACACAGGAGTTGAGCTTCTATATTCCTTAACACAGAATCACCCGTTTTCTATCAGAGAAAACCAAGTTAAGCTCAGAGGAGAAAGCGAAAAGGTCATTTTTTCCCAATACCTTTCAGATTTTATGAGCATGAAGTGTTCTTCCCACACAGTTTTCATGGTTTCTGGATATCATCAACACAGCACTGCACATCATCAAATTACATGCCTTTGATCTAATTTTCATAACATCAAAATTATTAATTTCTATACATTAGTTGCAGATGTTACAAGCATGTGTGGCAGAAAAATGTAGAGTGCCTCTGACAGTACATAGAAATTAAAGCCATCCATGGCCTCCCCTTGGGGTATTTAGACTGTGAACCAATTTTCCTATTATTAAAAAAAGGAAAGTGACCAGGTATGGTAACAAAGCCTGTGTATATACAACTTGAGAGGCTGAGGCAGAAGGATTGCAAGTTTGAAAACAGCCTGGTCTATACAATAAATCCAAGCCCTTCCTTGATTCTGCAGTAGGATCCTATCTCAAACATATATGTAAATATATGGATTGCATGCTAAGATAATATTCAGTAGGTGGGCCTTATAGTTGGCAGAACAGAGAGCAACCGTGCTCACAGAAACTCTCAGGGGGCTTTCTTTCAAAGGTTCCCCCTTTCTTATTATGTTTTCACCATCATGAAACCCAGCTTCCAGGACAACCAGGCAGCAAAATGGGTTAGACAACTGCCAGTGAGAGTGGCATACGTCAAGCATCTCTCCTGCCCACATTCCATGAATAGACCCTAATCACAGACTCCTGTAGGCCGAGAAGAGGAATGGTAGCAAATAACACCATCAGCATCCGCAGATTTACATATTCATTATGGATAAATCTCTCATTCAGGGTCACGGCTTTATACGTTCAGAATCGAGGGAAGTTTTATTATTTTACAAGTGTCGAATATATATCAAACATCTACTTTCTCACCTTTTGCTAAGAGACAATACAGAATATGGTGGGTCTTGTTTTATGATTCTTTTAAAAAATCTCATGGACCTGAAGCCCTTGTGGCTTTTTATCTTTTCCCTAAAGATAATGCCATCAATGATAAACTTGATTCCTTTAGATAAATGTGTTCATGTATGCACATACATGTGTATATATGTTAACAGATTAGTTAATTGTAAAGTGATAATACATTTCAAAGGCATATTCCTATATCTGCACCACAAAAGGTTATTTATAAAAAATTTATACATTGGAGAATAGTGCTACCATCGGTATGAATTACTTTTTTATATTTTTGGTTGTGAGCCTAGCCTTTAATGGCTGAGCCATCTCTCCAGCCCATGAATTACTTTTTTAAAACCATCAAAAACCTTAATCTGTGCAGAGCGCCTGAAACATCAAGGTTCTGAATTTTGTTGTGTCTTATTTAAAGCTCATCCCCAAATTCCTTTCTATTCACTCTTCAGTATCATTCATACTCAAGGAAAAAAACTATCAAATAAGAATTCTGAGAGTGAGTGATTCTCTGGAACTCAAGTTATAAGTTGAATTCATGTTTAATGTAACTCACATGTTTGGTAGCCGTGGGACCTGGGCCCCCTATGTTATCAGTCATTCCCAGTAGTTGCATCTCTTAGTTGAATTAAAGCACAAATACTGAGATTTTCTCATTTCTGATAAATTATATTCAGCCATCTCTTTAAATATCTGCATGCATTCTAAAAGTATTTTTCAAATAATTCACTGCATTTTTCAATTATTTTTATCTTGTTTTACACTTATCCAAGGTACTAAGCATGGCTTACACTTCCTCTTTAGTGTGATGGTTAACACTTGACAATAGTCCTGAAATAGAAAACAGGGCTGAGAGACTGGAAACAAATGACATATCGATTCAGGCTGGAAAATATTTTGATGTTTTGGTTTTGTGACAGTTCAGTTGTTTGAGAAAATATGTAGGTTTGGATTTAGTTCAGACTGGTTCACTGGGCTTTTTTTGTGTGTGTGTCTTTAATGGATTTGATTTATTGTTCTGTAAAAAGTTTAATATTGGGTTTAGGTCAGAGAAAACACATTCACCAAATAGTATTTGTTTCCAATTTTGGTTTGTGGGTCATTACAAGGTCTCAGTGCTGTAGTTATTTGCAAAACCACAGTGTGGAGTTGGTTCCTCACTGTGGATTCCTCCTGGAGGACAAGAGATGCCAGTCACTCCGGGAAGAATAGTGAGCACCTTAAGTAGCTATGACACCATTGTACATGTCCTGTGTGAGATGCAAAGTTATCAATACATTGCTGAGGGTTTGCTGAGGCTTCAAGTGACAGTAGGTCCTTTTTAGCATGTACATAGAGTGGTCTTCCATTCCTCACAGTTAGAAGCCTTACAGCCTAAACTTTAAATATACTTTAGGTTTTCACAGCCTCTGACACAAACACATAAGTCATCTTTGTCTTTTGAAGTAGTTAGCCATGCCTTTCAGTGGGTTTTGCTTTTTAATATTACTGCCAACCTCACAAAACAGTGCTGAGAAACCGGCCCCTGACCATTCTGTCTTTTGTTATTCCTTTACCAGCTCAGTGTGGCAAAGGACTGTCAAGATCTTAGCTCCAGAGATTCTCCAATATACTTCCACCTGGCTGTGTTTTATGCAAAGCTACATTTTAAAATATCGGTATGACTGTTATTGAGTATAATTATTGAAAGGAAGGAAGAAAGCAAAATCTTCTCACTAGAAAAACTCTTTAAAGGCTGGAGAAATAGTAAGGAGTGTGTTTAATGCAACTAATTTATAGATAAATGTGGTGCCAGGCTAAAATACATTAACAAGGTAAAGCTTTGGGTCTCTAGGTAGATAATATATTGCTTTCATTAAAAAGCAATCTGCATGGACGATATCCACCACCACTGCAAACTCTGCAGCTGTCACCTTTATCAGGGGAACAAGAGCAAGCCACTACATTTTAATCACTGGAGTTTGTCAGGAACAAAAAACAGCCAGCTTCCCACAAATCAACAGACATGTATCCTGATAAGGGAAGTGCACAGAAAAGGGCGGCTACATACCACATGACATCACCTATTCCGAGCTGATCAAAGCCCCGTAATTGTGGAAGATAAATCTACAGAACCAGACTCCAGGATAAAACAGTTGTCTTTAAACAAAGCAGATGCACGCTTGGCGCAAATCACCCAAGACTCAGTACCTGTGTAGATCTGAGTTACTTTGCAGCATAGAGAGGACCCTGCAGCAGTGATGCGGAGGGTGAGGCATCTTCCCACTACTTTTGCTCCAGGAATTTGTTGCAGGGTTTGCTATGCTTTGATCAAATGAAAAAGGCATGGGGAAAATGCTGGACTAGGTGTCAGTGAGGAGAAGACAGCCAAGCAGAAGCCAAATGATGTTTATAACAGAGGCAGGAAGGTACTTATTTTCACTTAAGGAGACAGAGACTAGCCCTCTCCTCACTCTCCCTGGTGTTGCTTACCTGCAGAGACTCCTTGTCTGAGTGACTTGAGACAGTCTTTACTTTCAATATATAAACTCACCTTTCAAGGAAAGCATTATGCAGATAAGCAGAAACTGCGAACCAATAAATACTGCAGTTTTTAAAGCTGATACATCAGAAAAGAAGGGAAAATTATGGGATGGACATGTACCGAAGGCTACACAGAGGTTGTGGTATAAACAGTAAGGGAGGATTAGATCCGCAACAGGGACCTCTGGGACATGGGCATTGAAATAAACACATTGAGGCAAGGGCTCAGAGTCTTGGAGACAAATTCGTATTGCTATTTTCCAACAGGATGGGAGAGTTTTTTTTTTTGAAATTCCTGCAATAAAGTTATTGATCTGGACTAACGACTGTAGTGAGATATTCACTTTGTCTGCACCCGTGGCACAGACCATGCCCATTGGGGGTGGAGTCAGGGACGGATGTTACCTGGGGGAACTAAGTCTGAGGAGGGGGCTATGAGAGCTCTCTTGCTTGCAGCATGGGGACAGGAGAACATCTGGAGGCATCCTTGGAACCAGGAACCTGCTGGTATTCATCTGTCTATGTTGTAAGTTATTTCTCCCTGAATAAACATCTATTCTGCCTATTTGTTTCTCCTGATCCTTATTAAACATCAATAAACGACCCTTAAAATGATAGTTATGCTGTTGGAGAAGGTGGAGTAGTAGCACCATTAGTGCAGACAGAAAGCTCTTGGGGGATGATGGTCTTTGTTCTTACATCATGTCCCAGTTTGCTTTCTGATGCTATGATAAACACCATGACCAAAGCAACTTGGGGAGAAAAAGATTTGTTTCATCTTCCAGCCCATAGCCCATCACTGAGGAAAGTCAGCGCAGAAACTTGAAGTAGAAACCATGAAGAACACTGCCTACTGGCTTGCTCTTGGGCTCATGTTCAGCTACCTTTCTTGTATAGCCCAGGCCCATCTGCCTAGGGATGGCACAGTCCATATCTAATCAGGGAAATCTCCCAGCTGAGACCCCCCCCTCAGATAACTTTGGGCTATATCAAGTTGAGTGCTAAAGCTAACTAGGAGACGCCATAGGAGACAGGGATTCATAAGAAGACACATTTCCTGGAAATACTGGAGCAGAATTGCTACAGAACCATTCCAATCACAAAATTCTACAAAACCAATATACGAAGTATCTATCCATATAATGTCTATATTCAGCAGTAAAACCCTTTGGGGCAAGGACCATATCATTTAGCCCTTTGTCTCAGAGCAGCATAGTATGTCACCTGGCTCCTGGTCACAGCTTCCTGAAGCATCTTTGAGGAATGAATGGCTATATGAGACTTACAGTAGTGACTAAGCAAAGTGTTTGTCTCAAGATGCTGTGTGTATGAAATGAGCACTGACTTGAATATCTTAAATTCGTCACTCGGTATTATCTATGCTTATGCAGTTTGCCCATTGATGGATCTGTAAATGGATATGGAAAAAGTTGGAACATTTTGCAAGGTAGGAGCTGTAAAGATGAAAATTAATTTGGCATGTAGGCTCAGCATCCAATAGCCAATGCTGCCTGATACCACAGAACATATTTATAATGAGAGTTTCCTGTAATTAAAGAAAAACTAACTGTAAAGGAGCAGAAAGAACAAATATTTCATTCGGGCTGCCTTTGGATCGATCAGAGAGAGTATTACAAAAATAAAGACTTAGCTATTTATTTTCAAATAAAAATAATCAAAGCAGACATTGCACCACACAAGAGGAAAAGATTCTGGCTCCATGGAGCGTCTAATTGTGAAATCTCTGATACATTCCCTTAGCTGGAAACAGTACACTAGTTTATCTGCTGGTAAATACTGCCGGGGGTGGGGGGGGGGGTAAGAGCAGTTGTCTCCAATTCAACCTTTGCAAACAACAGCTGCTTTTCTGGAAAAATAAAATAATCACCTTTGCTAAAAAAGAAACAAATAATATTTCTTAAGAAAGAGTATTAGTTAAATGTTAAAACATGAAGAGTATTTTTAATTTTTCTATTTCATACATTTTCCAATACTATTTTGTAAATTTAAACATACATTGCATGAAAAAATACATCTTTGGTGTCTTAAGATGTCCATGGCATTGCACACATCTTGGGCATGTACTCTACTGCTGAGCCCTGTTAATTCTGTCCTGGAACTCACCCTGTAAACCAGGCTGGCCTTGAACTCACAGAGATCCCTTGCTTCTGCCTCCCAGATGCTGGGATTAAAGGTGTGCGCCACCAACACCTGGCTCATTCTACTTCTTAAGACTTAGAATTCACCATCCTTTCATTTGTGCTCCTCTCAGGGAACCACAAATGTTACTGTTCACTGCTGTGGGATCTTAGTTTAAGGTGCGCTACACTCATTTATGCTGTGAAACATTTGTTTAATGATGCACAGATGTGTTGCGTTCTTTTGTATTACATTTGTTTAACTCTGTGAAGCTGTGTTACTTTGCCTGCCTAAAACACCTTATTGGGCCAATAGCAAGGCAAGAGCGGGGCTTTCAGGCAAAGGGAATAAACAAAAGGAGAAGTGAGAAAAGGAGGAGAGGAGGACGCCAGGGGCCGCCCACACAGCCACGCATGGGGTAAGAAGGGAAGAAAGATGTGTGGAATAAAGAGAGGTAAAAAGCCCACAGGCAAAACATAGAAGAAAAAATGGGATAATTTAAGTTAGAAAAGCTGGCTAGAAGTAAGCCAAGCTAAGGCCAGGCATTCATAAGTAAGAATAAGTCTCTGTGTAGTGGACTCCCAAAGAGAAAAAACAAAAACAAAAGACAAAAACCCAAAAGCCATACAGTTACGGACTAGGATTTGAGAGTAAATTCAATAATCCCAGCTCTGCTACCTATTTGGTGTCCTTGTACATGCCATTTACTCTTTCTAAACTTTCTTCTCTAGCTTGTATTTCACCAGCATGAGAACTTAGCCCTGCCTTGCATGCCACAGACAGACTTTATGAGATCGCTGACTATTTTGACTTAGACACCTTGTTCTCCTTGTGGTCATTACTGGCAGTTCTGGTCAGTATTTGCCTCCTTTGGGCCATATTTGCTTTGCAGACAGACACCCCTTGCATAGATGCTAATAGCCTCCCCACCCCCTGCTGTCCCTTCTCCCCAATGCTGTTTTCCATACAGGAGACCCTACTAAACAGTCAATGGATACTAGATTTTATGTATTCTTAGCACACTGCCAAATAGACTGCTTTAGGTTACAGACCCGTTTTGAAACTACTCAAGCACATTTTGAGGTTAAAGAAAGGGTGCTGTGACCAAACCCCCTGCTGATCAAGGCTTCATTTCCCACCCTCCTGCCCTCTGAAAACAGATATGAGCTATTGTGTAGTCCTGCTTGTTCAATTTAAATCTTTCCATTGACATCACAAACTGGAGGTATTTTCTATGATAGAGAGAAATAATACTTTTCTTTGGTAAAGTCTAAGAAAAGTCAATAAAGGAAAATTATGAAGCACAAACCTATATTTAAAGGAAGGTCGAGACTCTGACATCCAACTAGAACAAGCATTAAATGGTTTTCTCTGGCTGTCATTTTCTCTTGGAATAAAAATCTCTGTAATCTATCATCCTGAAAACTCCTTAAATAACATCACCGATCGTCTGTTAGCCAGTAAAGGAGGCCACGTTGTCTTTTCTGTTTTCTTGTATTTTCAAGAGAGAACCTGAGTATTTCATGTTGATTGCTTGATTGGCTGCAGAGGGACTCTTTAAAAATACTAAAAGAAAAAAAAATCAGGAATCCAGTACAAATCAAACATAAGCTGCTATTCATCATGTGCTCAGGGCATTATGTGAGGTTTTTACTCAGAAAGATGTCATTAAAAGTTTCAGAAATTAATTGGTGCCATTGAATGTAATGGCCTTTCCTGCCATAGCTTCTCAAATGTAAAGAAAAATTATGGATAACGTAAATTCCTCCCGGGATTCTTATAGATGTTGGCTTTGTTCTGTTATTGTTTATTGCAAATGTTATTACTGTGATCTATGGCCCCATCACACTGTGTCTACACTGGGCTGCTATGCAGCAGCCCACAGCAACGGAGGGCTTTACTCACCAGCCAAGACAGTGTTTGTTTCTTAATTCTTTGCCTTATATATTCCAGAAGTGTCTCAAGGTGTTCATTGTGTGTGTTTAAATTTTTATACAAAAACAGATTTGTTCTGATTGATTAAATATTGACTCACGCCATTTTTAGAATAACTCTGAATCTTATTTAAGTTCAGGGTTTGTGCTCTGCCTTCCCAGAAGGCTTGAATTGGCGTGATAATGGCCATCCCCTTGCGTGAATCAATGCATGGGGAGCTACCATCTTTCTCAATAACATCTGCTTAATTAGTAGTGCTTTAGAAACTTGACTCTTAATTAAGGAACAACTTTCTGTCACTTTAAAAAAAAAAAAAGTTTAAAGAAAAGGGTTAGTCTACTTCTTGTACTGTTTTGTTCCTCAGACCTTCATCTGCATGCTTATATAACATTACAAAGTTAACCCTTTGTTTTCTGACGCTGCACTCTCCTGATTTTGTGCGTCTAGAAATTGGTGAAAGGGCACAGGGTGCTCCCTGGAAACAAATGAAATAAGCTTAAAATACTAGCTTCTCTGCCATTTTTTGTTTGTTTGTTTGCTTGCTTTTGTGAAATTTAGAGTTTTTCCCCCATTCATCTGCTGATAACACCGCTTAAGAACATTAATTAGTCCTATTCAGGTCAAACGTTGAAAAGTCTATAAGAAAAAAAAATTAAGCTACTTTCAAGTCAAGATGGCTGCATGGCTCTCAGCAGGAGTGGAGAAAATGACTAACTGCTAAGTCAAACTGATTTGGGAATAGATATAGACAGTACAACTAACCTTTAGGGGAGAAAGCTAACATGTTTTTAATTAAAAATAAATTCTTTTTCATACAGTATATTCTGATCATGGTTTCCCCTTCCCAGTCTCCTCCCAGATCCTCCCAACCTCCCAATCCCTGGAGTTCCATTTCTTCTTTCTCTCACTCTTTAGACAGTAAGCTAGCTGGGCAGTGGTGGTACATGCCTTTACTCCTGGCACTCAGGAGGCAGAAGCAGATGGCTATCTGTGAATTCAAGGCCACTACAGGACAGTCAAGGCTACCCACAGAAACCCTGTCTCAAAAAAACAAAGCAAAACAAAACAAAAAGAAGAGAAAACAAGATAATAAGCAAATGAACCAAAACAGAATGAAGCAAATGGGGTGAGGGATAAAAACACAAGCAACAAACACGCACAGGATGACATGCACACATGCACGCACATAAAAACACACAATTGGAAACCATATATATGTTTAAAAGCACCCAAACAAAGCACTCCAAAAATACCTCTGAGTTCATTTTGTGTTGACCATCTACTGCTAAGGATAGAACCTCCCTTGAGTGTGATTTGTATATCCAGTGAAACTCAATTGGAGGAAACAAACTTTTCCTTTGTGAGCAGTTGTCAATTGAATATAGCTTCTGGGTTAAAGATGGAGAGCTCATGTCCAGTTCCGCTCAGTACTGGGACCCTACCTGGCTTGAACTTGTGCAGGCTCTGTGCATGCTGCCACAGTCTCTGAATTCATACGTGCACCAGTCCTGTTGTGCCTGGAAGACACAATTTTCTTAGTGTCTCCCATCTTCTCTGGATTAAAATCTTTCTGGCTCCTCATTTGCAGAGTTTCTTTAGCTGGAGGGGCAGGATTGGATAAAGGCATCTTATTTAGAACTGAGGGTGTTCTGAGGTCTCTCACTCTATACATTGTCCAGATGTGGGTCTCCGTGTTAGATCCCATTACTGCAGGAGGAAACTTCTCTGATGAGGATGACTGATCTGTAACAGCAGAATGCCCATCAATAGGAGTCATTTTATTGACCAGAACACTAGTATTTGATTTTCCTCTAGGACCAAGAGCTACTTAGTCTCAGATTCTTGGTCACCTGAGCTGTGGGTTCCATCTTTTATGGAGTGAGCCTTAAATCCAAATACATAGTGGTTGATTACTCCCAAAAAATAACCAGTAACACCAAGTGGGGAGGAAAAAAAACCCTGAATTGTAGGCTAATGAGAAATAAGCATCCCAAATAATTTTGCTATTGAATGGACACCAACAAAATGGCCTTCTACTAACCTGAGATTGTTAAGAAGGCAACAGTACCAAAACATATGTGGGATTTAGAGAACCCCATTTATTAGAGTCCACTCTGTCCTTCTACCATGTGGGTCCCAAAGAAAGAACTCAGGTAGGTTTGGTGGCTAGCGTCTTTACTGGATGAATCATTTCATCCACCTTTGTGTTGCTTTTATTTCTTTTTTTTTAAAACTTTATTATAAAACTAAACTTGAAAACAAATAAAAAGCATCACACACCAAAAATTTTTTATTATAAAACTAAACTTGAAAACAAATAAAGAGCATCACACATCAAAAATTTCCAGACTCAAAGACAACACCACTTAATCAACTCATATAGTTAGAATCTGCATTCTACATGGCAGCTGCGAAGCTTCATATTAAACCTTATACTTCCAATAGCCAATTTTATGCCCTTTATTCCTTTAAATGGATGTATTAATTTTTCACAGTGTTCCACAGCAACCAGAGAACCTTCGGATTAGCCATCACCTAATGTGACTACACAGATTCTGCTCAGTCTCCATCTTCCTGTGAGTCCTCCAACATGTGGTCTCCCCAACTTCCTGTGCTAGAGGGGCAAGGCACAGCCTCAGCCCCTCCAGGAAGGATTGCAGAGCACACGAGTAGGGGCAAGCTGAGTTATCACCCATGCCCAGGGCTGTGTCTGGCATCTCTCTCTGTCCTCCACAGGCCAGAGCAAAGAGGAAGGACTCTGAGAATCCAGGGGTCCATCTCCACCCAAAGCAGGAGCTGGAACGAACCTGTGCACACTGCTACATGGTTCTTTCTGTATCAAGAACTCAAGGTGGCTGCTGAATTGTTCTCTACTCCATGTCCATCTGGGTATCTTACAGGGAACTTTAGAGAAGATGCCCCTTCAACGCCAGGCTTTGAGGCACAGGCCATAATTCCAGCCACTTGAAAGGCTGAGGCAGGAGACTTGGAAGTTCAGTGCCACCCTGGGAAACTTAGCAAGACCCAATCTCTAACATCAGAGTATGAAGAGAGCAGAATTGAATCAGTGGCAGCCCATTAGACTGGCCTGCATGGGACCCAACAGTCTCCACTACAGAAAGGCAATCTTTTCCATAAAAAGTGAGAAATAGCCCTTGTTTCTGTAAAATGACTTGACTTGGGACCGACATGAGGCTTCAAAACCTGATAATGATGTGTCCACTCATGCCTCTGTCCAAACTCCAGTTGCTGCCAGCCAATTCCCCTGCGTGTCAATATTCCAGGGTTTTTGAAAGTTAAAATTCCAACAAAGCAGATAGCCTGTGAGAACCTGGCTGATAATGCAAATAAATAATCCTTTAAATTCTCAGCAACATGGCTTCCCCCTTCAACCCTTTCACTTCATGAAATGACTGCCAAGCAATTCTGTGTCCACTTGGTTGCCAAGGATATCAGGATAAAAGCTGGGAGTTGGGGGGGGGGCATTTATCTCTTTTTAAAAGGTAGCTCATCGTGTTTTCCTGACAACACGAAGTCTTTAATCTTCAGCCCTTGCTCTCCAGCAACGTGAGCATCAACAGTTACTGCTGCTCCAGGCTGCTTTGAAAGGTCAGGCCCAAGTCTCTGGCCTCTGCAAGGACTCAAGATTGCTCCCGCTTTTTGATGTTTTTCCTGGAACAGGTCTGATAAGCACATAGATGGTCTTGATAGCTGAGTACAGGAGAGAGATGAAAATTCAGAGGTGTGGCCTGAGCTACATCCTCACCCTTGGAGAAGTGAAGAACCTTTCATCTTTACTCTTAAATTACTTAAAGGCCACACATAAAATCTGACCCATCTTCAAGACATTTCATGACTACTGTCTGGGGCCAAAATGCTTTACTCTGGAATCTTTTTTCTTATTTATGTTTTGTTTGGGGGCTATTCTGTTCATTTTGCTGTTGAGAGAGTTTTTAATAAAAGATAGCATTCCCTATTAAATATTGAAATTGTTTTCCTTTAATAGAAACACTTTGTTACTGAAATAGCAAAGAAACAAAAAAATTGTCATCAGTGTGGGCACCAGGAATATATTTTCCATGTGTAAAGTGTCCGCCCCCATCCAGTCCCTTTATTCTTCTCTCTAACCCTCTAACCCTGCCCAGCCACAGGATGTTTGTAGCTCTAGCCTCCTGCCAGCACCCTTCACCTACATGAAAATATGGATTTCAACTGGAACCTGACCCTCCAGTGTCCATCCTCCTGCTCCACCCTGCAGAAGGGAACATTCAAGCCCATCCTGATTGACCTTTGTATTTGGCTCATATGTTGTTATTCTAGCATAAGGATCTCAGGAAGACATGTGACTAAAGACAGGCTAAGGTCGGCGTTAATGTGTGTGCCCCAGAATGCCACACTCAGTCCCAAATTCCCTTGCAGTACATACCATCCCCTTTTGTGTGAAAGGTGTATGCTTCACCTTGCTGCGATGTCATTTCCTTCTACATCCTCTACAGCAATGGGGAAGAGAGCATCCATACTGGAGTTTTTAGATACAGACTCAGTCAAATATTATCTATGTGTCCTGAGCAGAATATGTAATCTGTCTAAAATCTGATGTTCTCATCTCTTAGTGGGGATAGAAACAATTCCCTACAGACTGTTGTGATTGGCGACTGATGCCAAACATACCCAAGTCACTGTGGTAGCACCCAGCAGCACACAGTACTCTTTGATCAACATTAGATTCCCCAATTCATGAACATTGCATTGCAATGACTCCCACAAAGGAGTGAGAAAACGTTACATGTGTAATAAATTGCACACTTAGAATACATAAGAAAACAATGTGTTTATCTTTTCCTCCACTGAATACATTTCATATCTGCCTTTTGAGTTGGGGAGAAGGAAGAGAGCATGCAAACATTATGTAACTCTTGTGTTTTTTGTTGTGAGCCTGGCCTTTCACTGCCTGAGCCATCTGTCCAGCCCAAGCTTTATATATGTCCATTGGTTTCTCCCGTCTTGTGAGGTGTAACATCTTAGTGTGGATGTGTACCAACCAATGTGTAATCCTGCAAAGTCAAAGGTTCACTAAGGAAGACAAAGTCTGTGTCAAAACTTTCTCCCTGCCACAAGTATTTCTCAAGAGATAAATATCTGCCTTGTGGAAATGCTCTTGTTTTACTGGACTTTGCCTGTGGGTAATCCATACCCCACCCTTTCCCAGACCATACACCTCTGGAAGTTCCTATCATTATCTTCTCCATTTTCTCCACTATTCCAGATGTAGTGATCTCTACACAGTGATTTATTCAGTGCTTATCACTCCTCTAAAAAAGATTCAATGAAAATGGGCACATTGCCCATTGCCCAAGTCTAAGATTAAAGGTGTAGGAGTGACTCTTTAAATCAGGAGAGAGCTGAGTCTACTCCAAAATTTAAAACTGTCTTCTTTTGAAGCATTTCTCTGCTTTATCCTCTAGGTTTAGGAAACCCCAAGTCCCACCCCAGCTCTTGACCTTAATGCCCATGTGTCCTTAAGGGTATATTCATCCTTTCTATCCAGATAACCTCATTCCCCCATATCCAAGTCTCTTATTTGATGGATTGTGTCTAATTCTCTTAGTTCTAACACTCTGTAACAAACACAAAAATCCATCTTGTGCATTTGAAGGACAGTGCTAAGTGTGCCTGATAAGGGGCCTTTACCTGTAACCACAGAATCATTTCAGATACTTCTGTAGCAGGCAATAAGCAAACACTGGAAATCCTTCAGACCACGGGCTATGGTTATTTTTTTCCCTCTTAGGCAAGCAAGAGCAATGGAGCCTGCCTTCTGCATCTACTAATTTTTACCCCACACTTGTTGACAAGACCACCCAGCTTGCTTCTGGCATCAGTTGACAACTCAAATCCAGTCTCTTCTCTGTAATATCTGTGGAGAGAAATCAGTAAAGTCAGTCTTCTTCTGTGTTCAGCAAAAATAGCTAAAATACTGCCATCAAAATCACTCTGGTTTAACGTATTTTCTAATGTGGAGACACATCTGGTTAAAAGCCACTTTCTCTGGACTCCCTGGTCCCTGCTAACTAAAAAGTGATGTGACCAGAACCCAGCAGGTTTTGGCACATAGCTGCCTTATTATAGAGTTTTCCCTTTGAGTCAAAGAACTTAGTCTTTTTGGAATATATGTTAAACTGTTTTCATTAATTAAATCTGGGAGAATATTCACTCTTATGTCTATAGTGTGTGAGTGTGTGTGTGTGTGTGTGTGTGTGTTTGTGTGTGTGTGTGTGCCCATGTGAGAACATGTGCCAGTAGAAGCCAAAAAAGGATATCCAATCCACTGGAGCTGACCTGAGTACTGGGAATTGAACTCAGGTCCTCTGGAAAGGCAGCAAGCTTTCTTAACTACTGAGCCACCTTTCTAGCCCTGGGAACACATCCTTACCATAATACTCATCCCCTAAAAGTTGACATGTTCTGAGGTCTTCTTCAAGTAGCTAGGATTTTTGTCTTTATCTTAAACTACCACCCCTGTTCTCCCTATAAAATAATCACTTCTCAGCATGCCTTCTTTGTTTTAATGTAAAACATTGCTGGGTTCTTTACCTTTAAAAAGCCTATATATCTCCATTTCAAATTGATCAGGCAATGTGGTATGCAAATGAAACATTGTATATAACACTGGGCTCTAATTTGGAAAAAGGGCACATCTAGCAAGATAGCAAGAAAACAAGTGCACAGATAGAGCAAAACTGGTATAAAAATGGTATCTCTAGGAATGGAAACAGAAAGCATTTTGTACCCATAATAATTCAGATTTCTCTAGTCCTTCAAACCAAGATTTGTTTACTGGAGGCACCACAATTTAGTGAGACAAATTAGACTAAACTTTTTATCTCGGGTGGTTTGCACATGCACTGATTGAACTTGTATTTCTTCCAAAGATTGCCCAGGAAGATAAATGAGCAGGAGGAGCAATTAGGGTGAGGAAAAACTAAAGATTGGCTGACATGATTTAAGTTTACCACTGAGGCAGTTTGTCATTTTGTCTCTATAATCTCTATCAGAATTGACTAAAACAGTAAACATAAATCATTATACTAATTTATTTCACTACACTGTGGTGGAAGAAAAGACTATTTTACTTCCCCCCCCCCCCGAGACACTTTAGGGAGCCAGGCAGCTACTTTGAACTTCTTTTAATTTATTTATCTGTTGAGAGAAAAGAGCCCAAGAGAATCAAAGATGAGAACCCTGAGTTCTTCAAAAACAATATTTCTTAGTGTCAAAACAAGTTATTTTTATTACACTATGCTAAAATAACTATGGGTTATGTATTAAAAGAAACTCAACATCGATTGCAATTTTTTTTAATAGAAGCAAGAGTTAATTCCTAAGGTGGAGATGTGATCTAATGCACTACTAAAAGCGATTCTTCACACACTGCTTAATAAGCTTCTATGTTGCTTCTCTGACCACAGAAAAGCAAGATGCCATACATTTTCTGAGCGTTCTTTATGGACCATCGACACCATTGAAAATTAGGGCCATGAAGGTGACTCACCAAATCATTGCTGACTCACCAAACAGCACCATCAACAGGCCTTTCAGTGCAATACCCAACTGGCTCCGGTGAGAAAGCCACCTTTGGTGCAGGAAACATGGTTCAGTGGCATCACACATGCTTAGCATGCAAGTCCCTTTGTGTTGATCCCCAGACAGACAGACAGACACACACACACACACACACACACACACACACACACACACAGAGGCACAGGCACAGGGAGTCTTTGATTAATCCTTGGATGCACACACATAAATACATACATGTGCCCATACATGTTTAGCTACCTATACATGTTTAGGTATATGTGGATATACTCACATATAAATGTCTATTCCAGCTCAAATAAATATGGAACTAAGATAATTAAAAATAGATAACTACAATTTTATTTGGGGTTTGAAAGAATCCTTCAAGACTAAAAAAGACATATGAAAGTATATAAAACGTATTTTGTGCATCCTATCCTTTAAGTGCTTTGTCTAAAAGAAACAGTCAAGTAAATATTAAGCCACCAACTTCCTCCTTCTTTTTAGTCTTCTCTTCCTTCTCCTCCTTCTTCTTTATCTTGTACTGTGGGATGGTGAGCATTGTACTCAGAGCCTTCTACTGCTCTTATATCTCCATTCTCAAAATATTAAACTTCTTATCTTAATATAGTTTATAGTTTTAGGATGGAATATAAAATGTAAAAATGAATGATGATAACCATGGAGGACCTAGTAGTGCATCTTTGGATGGTTTTAGTAGGCAGATTAAGAAAGGGCTGAATATTTCACATAGCTGTTATGAGGTCACAGTTTAGATGGATCTCAAAGTATAGTAACGATTTCTGCAGGTAAAAGCAAACATGGATGTAATGACAGAGGAAGACACTGTCATTTAAGACACTGCTAGGAAATAAAGGGGGCACTGGTCATGCCAGGGCTCAAATGATTTGTTGAAAGTATACTCCAACAAGCCTGACATGGTGGTACATGCCTGTAATTATAGCACTGGTGAAACTGAAACAGGGGGAACATGGTTTCAAAATCAGCCTGGGGTACATATTAGATCCGAAGATAACCTGGGCTACATAGTAAGACATTGTCTCAGGGAGAGAGAGAGAGAGAGAGAGAGAGAGAGAGAGAGAGAGAGAGAGAGAGAGAGAGAGAGAGAGAGAGAGAGAGAGAGAGATGTGGTATATGTAGTGTGTGGTATGTGTGGTGTGGTGTGTGTGTGTGTGGTGTGTGTGTGGCATGGTGTGTGTGGTATGTGTCATGTGTATGGTATTGCGATGTGTATGGTGTGTGTGTGTGGCCTGTGTGGTGTGAGTTGTGGTATATGGTATGTGTATAGTGTGTGTGTGTGTGTGTGTGTGTGTGTGTGTGTGTGTGTGTGCGTGGTATGTGTGGTGTGTGTGGTGTAAGTGTGTGGTGTGTGCATGTGGTAAGTGTAGTGTGTGTGTGTGTGTGTGTGTTTGTGTGTGTGTGTATGTGGTATGTGTGGTGTGTGTGGTGTAAGTGTGTGGTGTGTGCATGTGGTAAGTGTAGTGTGGTGTGGTATGGTGTGTGTGTGTGTGGTGTGTGTAGTGTGTGTGTGTGTGTGTGTGTGTGTGTGTGGTATGTGTGGTGTGTGTGGTGTAAGTGTGTGGTGTGTGCATGTGGTAAGTGTAGTGTGGTGTGGTGTACGTGTGTGTGTGTGTGTGTGGTATGTGATGTGTGTGGTATATGTAGTGTGTAATGTGTGGTGTGTATCTCACCAAAGCTCTGCCATATAAAGGTGACCATTAACAGACTAGAACAGCATCCTAATGAAAGGGGAAAATACTTGCCACCCATACATCTCATGAGTACAATAAGGAGCAAATATCCAGAGAAAACCAGAAAAGGAGCGATGATAGGGGATGCTTCTTCACTCACATCCAAATCTAGAGCTCAAAGAAAGTGGTCCAGAATGTGAACAACAGTTTACGTAACAACTTTGAGAAGACTTTAATGATTGAGAGGAGGAAAGGGAACTTTGGATTTCTCTAGCATATCCTCATCCACAAAGTGAATGTATTCATACCTTATTAGTTCTATACTTAACGGTATATTTATTATAGTTTTAAAAGAATAAAACATTTCTAGCATCCCCATGCTTGACAGGATTGTGGCTCCCAAGAACTATGACCTATGCTCTTGGCTAAGAAAATAATTTGATAATTAATTTAGTATCAGAATATCTCACATCTGATGTTATTTCAGCCCCACTCAGAAGCTACTAGGTACCACTCCATGCTGCTCTTCTCTACTGTCAATGCTATCAACTATACTACTTGGTGTGTCTGGAACAGTATATGAATGGTGTTACTTTTTCTGAGAGCAAAAAAAAAAAATAGTGTGTGCATGAGAGAGGCAGAGACAGAGACAGAGAGACAGAGAGAGAATGGAGGAAAAGTTTATTTCACTTCAAAATTCCAGACAAATTCAGTCCATCATAGAAGTCACAATGTTAGGGGTGGCAGTGCAGTGGCTGTTTATGTGGTAGCCAACCTGGGAGGCTAATAAACTTCAAAGGCCACCATTGGTGAACTTCTCCTTCTAGGTAGGTAGTCCCTGTCTCCTAAACATTCCACAGCCCTACAAAACAGGGTCTCCTAATGGAGAAAAGTGTGTAACATGAATCTGCTGAGAATGTTCCAGATTTATACCATAAAAAGAGGAACATGTCTACCAGGAAGATGAGCAACCAGTACTGAGCATGAAATGTCAGAGCCACTGGTGTAGGTGGATCACTAATAACTTATTACCAAAGTCACACTTCTCCTCTGTCTAATTCATCCGAGTTATATCTAAGATGAACATGGGATGGGGATACAAGTCCACCAATGAGAGAATAGCTAATTCTAATTCCTATCCTGTCAAAGTTTCCCTTCTCATCAGCAAGGCCAAATGTTATATCTGCAGAATAGAGTAAGCAAAGTGACCCTGCACAGAGCAATATATACTTTCAGATTACTGAGTTGCAAATGATTGTAATAGAAACTGAAACAATGGCATGAGCTTCCCCATCTCTTTCCACCTACTAGAGGCCATAGTGTAAAAATAAATCCTAAAGAAAAAAAGGAGCAATACCACCAACAGGAACTTTATAGATTGTGTGGAACCCTGGCATATGACCAACAGATCTTAAAAATTCTGTAATTAGTTCCTACCTATTAATTTCTTATTTTGTTTTATGGAAATTATGAACAAGGATGTCCTCTGAAGTCTTCCTTTATGAGGCTGCTGTTTCTTCCTTACCTAGTAACTATCCTCTCATATTATCAGTAAGCTGAGACTCTGTGTTTTGATCATATTAGCCTTGTTCTCAGCCAATCAACCCTAAGGAAGCCAGTAAAATAGGGAACCTTTGTAAAGTTGACAAATCTTGTGGAAACCCTAAGGAAGCCAAGGATGCTAGTCCTTGGAAATACACCCAAGCATGTATCATATTCATGTGACATACGTGTCAAGCTACAGTATAATTATTTCCTAAATTGGGATATTATACTTACTTTATAAAAAGTTCTTCTTCATGAGCTGTTTGTTTGTATAAATGAGGTGGTTTCCTTTATGTTTTCACCTAGTGAGACTGTACTATAGTGTTTAAAAAATAAGACTCTGTAAGTAAGGCCTAATCCCAGAAAAAGAATTAGGTGTCTTTATTTGCAAATTCCTGTGTTTTTACTACATAATTTTCTCATGAATGTTCTGTCATTCCACTATAATTTCTTCTATGTAATTTAAGCTATCAATCTCGATTCTAGATGCTGTTGATTATCTCTAATGAGGGAAGGAATTATCAGATGCTTAGTTGAATGCAGTCCCTAAAACGAAGATTGTCATCCATCCTTAGCTGGAGCAATTATTGTCACCTACATGGCATTATCATGCTTTTTAAAGTGTGGCTTTACTGTGGCATTTTCTTTGTGTTGCTGCTAAGTCCCTCTCATGTTCTTGCCGATGAACAGCTCCACTATTTAGTACCTTAAAGTCCAGCAAAGTTAAATCTCTTTCTGATCATGGCAAAATATATATGGTTCTAGCAACCAACTCACTAAGGTAAAAGCACTGCAAAGGCCAAGCCAACAACTGAGTTAAGGTGATTTTTTTAATCATTAAAATTTTCAGTCTTTACCCAAATAAGGTTATTAATGGCAGCCATTCTCAATGCAAACCTAGCTCTCCAGAAGGGATACCTATTGATGCAGTGGCAATCCTCTCTACCTGGAAGACTGGAAAACAAAGGACATGTCACATAGACAATCCCAGCCTTGAGCTAAGTTCTTTCCTGTGATCCACACCATGTCATGAGGAGAAAGTTAGGGTGATAAGTGATCACAGAAGAAATTTCACTCTGTCGCTATGCCAACACTTGAGCAAAATGAGTCAGAGTAGTTCTTATTTATGTCAGAAGATGTATATGGCAGAGAAGGAAAGTCTAATTCCTTCAAAAAAGAAAACCAATGTGTAATGTGGTTTACACATTAGAAGACTGATGGGATTTTATTGGCTAGTGCATCATGTTGGTGAGTATGGTTGCTCACATCTGTAATCTCAACATTTGTGAAATGGAAGCAGGAGGATTGCAAATTTGGGGCAAGCATGGGCTTCAAAGCAAGACTCTGCCTCCAAAACAAAACAAAAATGGCTATGGACATAGATCAATGTTAGAATGTATACTTAGCATGCACCAGATGCCATGTTTGACCCAGAACCAGAAGGAAAAAAGGTCTTTTACATTAGGAAGTGGTTTTTGTTTCTGAGTCAAGGTGTATGTGTGTGTGTGTGTGTGTGTGTGTGTGTGTGTGTGTGTGTGTGTGTGTACCTATGGAAGTTAGCCAGACACACAAAAACTCCAAGCTGAAATCGAGATTAAGTCACCATTAAAAACATATTTAAAGGGGGGCTGGAGAGATGGCTCAGTGGTTTAGAACATGTGCTGATCTTCCAGAGAACCAACAGCCGTGTCTGAAGGCTCACAACTTGTGAGTATGTACATGTACCTGCACAAATAAGTAAGAATAAATCCTTTTCTAAAGCACCATTCCTGGGAAATGGTACACAGGTCTATACCTAGAAAAATTAGATTGTCTCTCAAAATAATGCAATCTTTGAAAGCAGGATATAACTTAATTACCCAGTTATTTGGTAACATGTCAGGCATGAGGAGATGATAAATGGGAACTGAGAGGAAAAATTGATCAGTTCCTGTCTCTATTTTAGACACTGGAAAACTTGAGCTCAAATTTATGAGCCACCTCTGTCAAGAAGACAGGATTTCACAGTACTATATTTTTCTGTTTTCTTGCTTAAATCTTCAAAAAGCTTATCCTGTTTATTATATGTATTATTGCAAAGAATTTTTAATTATTTGTGTAGACCAGAAATATCTAAATACCTGTGCTTATCTGGCTCTGCATAGGGTAAAAATGTGCAAAGAAAACAAGCAGGAATGCTTGTGCAGGACAAGTCTCCAGTGCTTGGTGTCATTTAGGACCTTGATTCCAGGCCCAGGGCCATCAAATAACCATCTCCCTAAAATCTTCTCCCTCACCCCTACCCACAGGACACATACACCTCCCTAACCATGTCTTGTTAAGCAGCCTTCTGCTCTTGGTCTCACGACCCAATAGCAGAGACCAGGTTGACCAGTAGATACAAATGTTGTTATACTTCGTCCAATTTTTTTTAAAAAAATCAACTTTAAAGTTGATGCCCCAGCTCACTGATTGTTCTGTGTTAAACTTGATTCATATGATTCTGTCCTCTGGCATGTGGCCAACTTAAACACGTGACAGAATTTCACTGATGCCCATATGTGGGTGCCAAGTAACCCCAGAGACTGTACCCAAACTTCAGGTGAGGCTCCAGGTAGATTTCTGGGGTGCAGGGGGGCTTCAGTGGAGGCTCCCGTGGGGCATTAGTAGAGTTTTAGAAGCTGCCAGAATCCCAGTCTGCCTACTTGAAAAGATAATCCTCTGGTGTTCACTAACAGTCTATTTTTGCCCAGCCACTACAACTTGAATGATTCTCAAAGAAAACTCAGCTGCTATGCCTTTGATATGGGAAATGATGGAAGCTCCAGATACCACAACATTAAGTGCAAATATCCAGGCCTGAAGGCCACCAATGAAGCTTCAACGTCTGGCTCCACCCCTCCATTGCAAAAACCTACTTTCCTTGAGATAGTCTTAAATAATTAATTAGGGCTGTGCCTTTAAATGGTGGGCTGGCCTGTTTACTTTCATTTAGCAACCATTTACTGAGCACTTACTCTGTGTGAGATGCTGTGCTAGTGTTATCTCCTGTATTATGGAAGAAGTCAAGTGAAGGAAACACAATTCTGAAGTACTCACATAAATGCATTCTTGTATACTGTGAAAAAACAATTGACTAAAGTAGAAAATCTCAAGGGGAAGTTGCCCACCAGATTGTGGAACCAGAACACACCCTAGTCCCCAACAGTCTAATGTGGGTATTCTGTCTTAATATTTTCTTTTAGTGGGGTGAATATATGTGCCTATTTGTATGGTATAGTCCCACTTAAGGCCAATGGTCCCAACATGTTTGTAAATAGAACCCGCTTTCTATTTCTATATGGCGTGTTAATTTTAAGCAAAGTGTAAAGTTGGTAAAGTGCTAGTCTCATGAGGGATGATGACTTCTAAGTACTCTGGAAATGGTCCCGAGGTGAATATGAGCATTAGTAGTGTAATGGGCTGAGATTAACTTCGTCCCTGGCTTGATTCCAGTGGAGGGGGAAGGGGATCTGAGGTTCTCACATAATGTGTTTGAGGGCATGAAATTGATATTGGGTGAAGAGAAAGGAATCTCCATAAACAAAACTCAAATTGCCCCCATAATAAAGAAGGAATTAGCAGAATATGAAAACCCTTGGCCTTCAGCATCAGATGAGAAACTTTGAATATGAAAACAGATAGAGTAGTCATGGAGCACAAACTGAAAGGGTCTTAGATGTCAGCAGATCTTGTCTTAGGGAGAGAAGGGCAGGACATGAAAGAGACCAGTATAATAAGGTGGGGGGGGGGGGCTGAGAACCGCTGTCTTGACTAGTGTAAAAAAGCACAAGACTGGATTACCACGTTATAGTCCCAGGTTCTTAAATTCATACCTTACTTCTTTTTTTCTACCAAGGCTTTTGCAAAGTTTGTTTACTGGAATCCCAGTAAACAAACACTCTCCATTCTCTCTCAGGGTTTTTGTGAAGGTTAAACAAAATGTTAGAAGCTAGAAGTGTGGAACATTCCTTTACACTGGGTGAATGTATGTCTTTGCCATGGCTAGGCAGGATTTTCAGGGCAGAGAGAATGCTGGGAAGAGGGGCAGAGTCAGAGAAAACTCCATGAGACACAGAGAAAACAGGATGGGGAGTATATCCATGAGGTAAACAAGCCTCCAGGCACCACACAGACTAATAGAAATGGATTAATTAAAGTTATAAGAGCTAGCTGAAAATGAACGCGCTTAAGCTATCAGCCTAGCATTTACAATTAATATTAAGTATTAAGTCTTTGTGTGGTTATTTGGGAAGACAGAAAAGTCCATATAGGCCATGCTCTGTGCAAAAATATCTAATGCTACCATGACACTATGGAGAGAGCCTCCCTACCCTCTGACCTGAGCAGAATAAAGGTGTTTGGAATGTAGGTTTGCAGCTACCCAGCTTGTTTCCCCTCTGATCCCTCAAAATGTCATCAAACAAATACAAATAAAAGATGCCAATTAGGTAACTGACAAAAATTAGAACTTTAGCAAGGCACATTAGTGCACACATTTAATCCCAGTTCTGGGGAGTTTCAGCCAAGACTACATAGTGAGATTCTCTCTCTCTCTCTCTCTCTCTCTCTCTATATATATATATATATATATATATATATATATATATATGTATATATATACACACACACACACACACACATATACACACATACACACACACATACACACACACACACACACACACATATACATATATGAGTTTTAGGTATGCTATAGTATGGACTGGAACTACATCTAGAAAACATTGTGCATATTCAGATTACTCTAACATCTCACTTCTTAGGATTACATTACTACCAACTACTGCCATTTAAAGATGGGAGGTGTGCAGGGCCTTTTTTAAAGGGAACGTAATGAATGTGCACAGGTGGTACTCTTAGTGGCTGCAGTTGAGGGCGCATCCTATCAGAACCCCAAGGGCAAGCCAGTACAGATGTCTGAATACTAACACCAACAGAAACAGATTTAGCAATCAAGACAGCTAAACAAATGTAAGTGGGAAATCAAAGTCTATGAGTGAAATCAAAGTATTTAAAACAAAATATATGAACCAGGCCACATCCCTATGATCCCAGCAATGGGAGGTAGAGGTAGAAGGATCATAAATTTAAGGCCAACCCAAGGTAGCAAGTGAGACCATCTCAAAAACAGACCAACAAGCAAAAATAGAGATAATACATACATATATACATACATATCAAGGAGAGTGGGAGAGAGAAGGATGGGGGAAAGGAGAGACAAGGCCTGAGTACTGTGAAGACGTAGAGTCATCAAAAGTTCTCCTACACAAATGGGCCAATATATTATCCAAATGGATGAAATATTCTTTTTTTTTTTTTTTTTTTTTTTGAACGCAGTTCTCCAACTTTATTTGACATTCAGCAGGTCAGTTCTCATCCACATTTACTGTCGATTTTTGAATGTGGTAACAGGCACGTAGGTTACCAATGTATACAGCTTGTTTGGGGAGTCCTCATCCTCGTTACGTTTTCTGGACAAATATACACGGATACGGTAGGAAACATTCCTTACTCCTTTGGACCAGACGGCTTTCTTGAGCCTGGTATCGATTCGAACGTCTGGGGTCCCCATCTCCTTCATGGCGAATTTCCGGATTTCTTTGAGTGCCCGAGGAGCACTCAAAGCCCACGCCATGGATACGCTTGTGGATGTTGATGGTGTACTCCCGGGTCACCACCTCGTTGACGGCAGAACCGCCTCATTCTCACTGGATCCAGCCAGCAAAGGTACTGGAGAAGCACGTGTTCCTTAACAGCAATAGCACAGAACACACTCTGGTTTATCTGGTGGAACTCAGGCTCATGGCCATCTCCAACTCCAAAGGAAGTCTGCGGAAGGCACTAGCTAGACAGACAAGCATGCACCTGATGAACAGCTAGCATTCTCTGCGGCTGATAGGGTGTCTACTTACATAAATTCCCTGCTGGGGCTGGCAGTGACATAGAAGTAAGACTAGGACACGGCTCGCCTTACCTCTGCAGCGTTCCTTTCCTTGTATTGTCCCTAATTGTGTCTCTGATCCTCAAGGAGCCAACAAAGTGGATGGACGGACGGTGTCGCATTACTCTCTTGTGAACACCCCCCCTCCCCCGCTGTGCCCAATGCTGTATTAACCTATAAAAGGAATCAGCTGAAAACACACTGGCACGACAATAGCATGAACAAAAATCTTCAAGCTCTGCATAACAGACCCATTCCCTGTGACCTACACAGCATGCTGGAAGCCAAAGCCTTCTAGAATTTTCCATTTGGAAACCTTTGTACACCTTGGCAAGGATTTGTACCAAGCAAGATTTTCGACCACAGAGCCTGAGGAATTCTAAACACTGATATCCTGGGCCGCAGACCAACTAAGTTTCACTTCCACGGCTCTGTGTCCCCTCCTGGAAGGCAATCTCTGGCTTCCCCACAGGCTTTGAAAGCAGAGAAACCATTGGGAAAGAAGAAGGCAAGGTTTGGCTGCAGGGTTTGCTGTTTAACTGAAAGGTGATCCTTCAGGAAATTGTGAAACCACCCAGTGTGAAGTCAATGGTGTGAGGATGAGGACCTTACCTATAAACACAAGTCTAGCAGAAAAAACTTCCCTTCCGGTTATCATCTGCATCCCTAGTTGACAAATGGATCCCTGGATTTAATCTTTTCCTCAGATGCAGAAATCATCATCCCTTTGATCAAATTCCCTTTTTAATGCAGGAGGGAAGGGCATTTTCTCAGATATTTACATGCAGAGTACAGTGTTGTACCGCGGACCTTAAACAGAACTGAAAGGGAAGTCTGGATGTGTTTAGGTACAGAAAGAACATGTCTCGGGGAGATTCAGTGGGCTGGGTGTTTTCTGTGGGCATCACTGAGAAGCAGATGGTGACTTCTCCTTCAGGAGGAACAAGGCCCAGACGTAAAGCCACGAATATTAGAAATGCTGGATTTAGAGAGGCAGCCTGAACCTTCACCACAGACGAGCTGCTGGAAATGCTTGTTTAGGGGTTGATAGGAAAGGAGAGGGTTTAGGTCAACAGTAGGAACGCCTGTCTGAGGCAGAGGATCTGGTCCTGAAGATGAGGACGAGCCTTAGGACTTACAAAGCTCAGCTTGGATGGAGAGAATTACTTAGGCAAAGCCAAGCATAGTGGCCCCTTGCCTTTAATCCCAGCACTAGGGAGGCAGAGGCAGGCTGATCTCTGTGAGTTTGAAGCCAGGCTGGGCTACAAAGCGAGTTTCAGGATAGCCAGGACTATACAGAGAAACCCTGTCTCGAAAGAAAGAAACAGAAAGAAAAAAGACAAAAAGAGGGCCAGCCCAGTTTAGGGCAGGCAGCAGAGTTCTGGGACTACAGTGAGGAAGGCAGTAGCTCACAGAGGAGGTGATTAATGACAGCCACAGGTTCCACGAGACACCACCACCACCACCACAGCTCCTGCCTGGCCAGCCCGCCTGCCTTTCAATGTCAGTAGTCCATCCCTAACCTCACAGCGAGAGAACACAGATACCAGGCAAGCCCACTTCCTCAGCTAAAGAGATCACTTGCAACTGTTTCAAATTGAATTTCTCTCCAAATTCATTTGGCAAAAATAATTGAGGCTCTCAGTATATAAAAATACTTTATACAATTAGACCATAAAATATATCATTTTTTTAAATGTCAAATTGATAATTCAATTAATATTGAAGTAAAGATTAGGCCTCTTGGGTGCTTTGCATTTTCATTGTCCCACAGTAAATAACCTCACAGTTGGAGAAAGCTGAGGGAGCAGGGGACTCTGAGTGACCTCAGGGCCCAGGCTGTCCTCAGAGGACTGGGGTAACTTTGGCATAATGGTTATCAAAGTCCTCAGATGTTTTGTTACTGTGGGCAACAAAACACTTTCCTGGTATGATTATTTCATTGGCTAAGCCAGACTCAAATTTTTTTTCATTAGTTTTTTTATTTATACTCATAGGCGTTGGTGTACATCATATATGTGTGTGTGTGTGTGTGTGTGTGTGTGTGTGTGTGTGTGTGTGTGTGTATGTATGTATGTATGTTATGTATGTATATATGCAGTTATGCACAGAGGCCAGAAGAGGGCATCAGATTCTCCGGAACTAGGATTACAGGAAGTTGTGAGGCTTCTGATGGAACCAGAACTCAGGTCTTCTGGAAAAGTAGTAAGCACTCTTAACTACTGTGCAGGTAGTAACAACAACAACGATGATGATGATGATGGTGGTGGTGGTGGTGGTGGTGGTGATGATAATTTGCTGTTATCGTTATTAAATGTGTATGGGTATTTTTGCCATATGTCTGTACACCACATGTGTGCCTGGTGCCCATGGATGCCTGAAAAGGGTTTCAGATCTTCTGGGGCTGGAGTTACAGATGGTTGTGAGATGCCAGGAAGAGGCTGGGATTTGACTCTGCGTCCTCTGGAAAAGCAGCCAGTGTTCTTAATCACTGAACCATCTCTCCAGTACCCAAACCAGACTTTTAATCTTTGAAAGAAGAACCAGATCTCGTCTGCTTCACTCTCAATAAATGACCTCACCAGCTACATCTATGAGAGGAACACAGAGGCCAGTGGGCAAGCATTTTCTGACTTCCACCCACAGGCAATGTATTTGTTTCCAAATGAACTCAACATGTTTCTGAAGAATCAACTTGGAAGCATTCATTCTGATTATTTTTGAACTGTAAGTGTACGGTGATTCATAAATATGGGATTGTTTCATCCTGCGCCAAAGAAAGACGTCAGCACCCGTCTCCCAAAATGCAAACTGGACTGGGTCGTCTGTGTGAACGGAAGACCTCAGATGCCCTACCTGATTTGGAACCCCAATGCCCTATGCTCTTAGACTCCACACGCAGCCTTTCCCTGGGCATGCTCACATCCTCTCCTCTTGCCAGTGCATCTCATGTGCATGTGCCTTTTCCTGATGCTGATTCTTCAGCTTATACCCTTTCTTTCTGCCAAGACTTCCTTGGTTTCAACTTCACCTCCTCAAATAAATGAATAAGATGGTCCATCCCAGGGAAGTCGTCTCTTCTTACTTGTACCTCTATGCTAGCTTTCTCTCACTGTCCTTTCAGTATTCAGAGTCTGGCCTGCATCACTCATGGGGTGCATACTAGGGGGACATGATGTGGCTTGGGTATAAAAACTGCAGATGGTAATAGCTGCTTGAGTTCTGAGAATGAAGTATGAATCATTCTTCACTTAAGATAGATACAAATTTATTGTGAATAAATTCATACCTTAGCTTCCCAGGACTTAAAATTTAGTAATGTCTAAGAATATTTTTACATATTAATAAGATCCTATATTGATAACTGTTTCATTCCCTGAAGTTACCTTTCTGAATATCTCTGAGAAGAGCTCATCATGGATGAGGCATCTTACTAAGGCTGTGGGCACCTAACTTAACCCTTGAAAATACCCAGAGAGTTCTCATTTACTTTAAATGTGAGAAAAAGACCACAGTTTCTATTTATTTGACTGGCAAATATGGATTTTTGCATGTCTAGTGTGTCTTAGTTGTTATCTAAATGCCACCTGAAGAATTAAATTTTGATGTGACATGTGACATCTTCAGATGAAACTAACAGTGCCTTGGTGGTCTTAACTGTTCAAAGTTAAGCACATTCTGCTTCTTTTCCCTCCCAGTTACTGTTTCTATTTGCCTCAGTCTCCATCCAGTGGCATCTCTCCTCCTTCTGGCCCTCTGTGGATCTTCCTTTCCTTTAAGTTTGTTAAGACCCTCCATACTTAGAATTCCCAAGTCCACGGTGCTTTTCCTCTCGGGGGTCAATCCCTGCCAGGTGGAACTTCGACTGCAATAAAGTAAGATGACAAGGAAGTCCAGAGAAGATGAATGGCTTGTGCTGATGGGCAGGCTTCGGGATGGGATTTTGTTTTCCTGGAGAACTGCACCCTCATTTTTCTCAGTCTTAGCCTGTCTCTGCTGATTCCATCTAGGGCACATCTTTGAATGTGGAAAATTGCGTAGTAGCTTTGTAAGAAAATGAGGTCTAAGGCCACACCACTCTGAAGGCGCCCGATCTTGGAAGCTAAGCAGGGTCAAGCCTGGTTAGTACTTGGATGGCAGGCCACCAGGGAAACCTGGGAATAATGAGTGCTGCAGGCTTAAAAAAAGAAAAAGAAAAGAAAATGAGGTGATGCTAATCTGTGAGAGGCCGACATCCATACTTTAATTGTGTCTTTTTCTTCCCAAGTATCTCTCTTCCTCTTTATCCTTAAAAATAATCGTGTATGAAAATACTGCATAACAAACTCCAGGTCTACTCCATATTAATCAGGAATTTATTTTTCTGGGTCAAAGCCAATGATTTAGAGTCAGGGTTTTACCTAAATCAGGATTCCTAAAAGATTTAATGGACTCCTCAGAGTGCTGTGGGTGATGGCTTGGAGCTGGACCTCCATCCTCACCACTGGGGACACTCCATGTAATATTAACACTTGCTGTTTATATCATGGAAATACCAAATCACTCCACATTTGACTATCGGTTTCCATAAAAATGTAATAAAACGTAGTTAATGGAAGAGTGAAGAGCAGTTCCTTACTAGCCTCCAGGTTGACTTCTGTCAGTCAATCTTCTAGTGACTGTCAAGCCTGGAGTCTTTCCCTGAACTCTGTCCAATCCTTAACGTACACCAAATACTAACAGGGGTGAATATTAAGACATTAAAATTTGACAAATTAAAAGTTGTCAGCAGATACCTCTGAGTACACAATCATTTGTGTTCCTACTTTGTTGTAGTGTGTTTTTTGTTTGTTTGTTTGTTTTGTGGCTCTGGGGGATATTGATATGTAGAGAAGAAAGATCCTAAAAAGGTTTAGTCTACCATGACTTAAGAAGGAAAGGAAGGTCATCTTACTCCATGAACATGACAATGACCTCTTTTTTTTTTTTTTTTTTTTTTTTTTTAGATCTACAGTACAGAACTCACAGGACATCTCCACATCATGAACACATTCCACTCCAATCTCTTGTCAAAATGTTTCCTTTACTTAGCTTCCCTAAATAAATTTTCTACTTGGATCATCGGTCTTGGCTGAATCCTGTCTTTCAAGAAGACAGGAACCAAAAATTTTCTTGCACCAAGAGCCTTGTTGCTTTGCATCAGCATCCAGAATGTCCTAGATATTGTGTTGTCTGTATCAAAGATGAATAAGAGGCTGTCCCTGCCCTTAGAGAGTCTACAACCCACAAGCTCAGGGCCTGTGAATGAAAAATTGTGACAAAGTTTAGGGAGCATAAGAAGTCCTCTCAAAAACAATACAGAATGTATAAAATACCATCCTAAGCTTGGTTTATATGACCTTTCTTCCTGCTATAAAATTCTGTTGTGAGTGTCAAGAGATGAAGAACATATTCTTTTGCTGGTTTACCTTCTGCAACAAAAATTCAAATTTACCTCTAGGCAGATGAATTGCCTCCTCAGCTAGATTAGGGCAAAGCTAATGTGTAACACAAATAATAAAAACACAGAAACAGATATTAAGATTCAAGCTGAAGATCAGAAAGCAAAATAGCCAGTCACTAGAGAGTTCTCACCTCTGTCAACACTCAGACCAAAGGGGCGATCCACTGAACCTCAGATTGCATTTCCAGACTGCTCTGCTCTCCACCAAGCCTCAGAATCCTAGATTGCTATGCTCTCTTCAACCTGGATGGTGACTAATAGCCACATGAGACCCTTTGCTTCTTCTTTATATATCTCTCTAGTGCTAGAATTAAAGGCATGAGCTCTGTTATTCTTTTAGACTGATTCACTCTTGTGTAGCCCTGGGTGGCCTTGGACTCATGGTGATCCATTTGCCTCTGTCTCCTGAGTCCTGGGATTAAAGGTGTGTACCACTACTGCCCTGCTTCTATATGGCTGGCATTGGATTATGATCCTTCAGGCAATCTTTGTTAAATCATAAATAATACATCACCATAGTAATGTGCTAACAGAGGCAAGAGAGAAGTCAATCACTATAACATGCACCTCCTATGCCTACGACACATGGGTGTCTCTTAGAAACATTTCATAGTCATAGAAAAAAGTTGAGAATCCAAAATGAGTCTCTAAAGTTTACTTATAAGTATGATCTAGGTAAAGCATGTCTTTAGATAAACTCCAGTTACCCTTTGGCCAATACAGAGATGTAAGCTTGAAAATCTTTTCTAGTATCATACCTTCCTGGGGAAGAAAGATAGAATAGAGAGGGCATCTGAAACATCCTCACAGACACTATGAGACAGGCCTATGAGAGAAACTAGTTGGCACTAAGATTAGAAACTTCCCCAAGCAAAGCCAGCATATATAACATGTTATAACAGATATAACAGACAGAGCATACATGGAACAACTGTGTGTGTGTGTGTGTGTGTGTGTGTGTGTGTGTGTGTGTGTGTGTGTAAGAAAGATGGCGCACTCCTTTAATCCCAGCACTTGGGAGGCAGAGGCAGGTGGATCTCTGTGTGTTTGAGACCAACCTGGTCTACAGAGCTAGTTCCAGGACAGCTTCCAAAGCCACAGAGAAACCCTGTCTCAAAAAACCAAAACAAAACAAAACAAAAACATCAAAAAAACCAAGAAAAAAGAAAGAAAGAAAGAAAGAAAGAAAGAAAGAAAGAAAGAAAGAAAAATGGTGTTCTGCAAATAGTGTGTGTGCATGCGTGTGTGCGTGTGTGCGTGTGTGCGTGTGTGTGCGCGTGTGTGTGTGTGTGTGTGTGTGTGTGTGTGTGTGTGTGTGTATAAGAAAGATTGTGTTCTGCAAATACCCATTGGAGGATCAACCCTCTAGGAATGTCACCTTTGAGCTTCTAACCTTTCCAACTCCAGACAACACAATCTCTTTTGTGCATTCTTTATTTTTATGTTATTATTATTAACATTGTTACCATCACTATTTCGAGACAGTATCTTATAAGGCATTGATCTTATTAGACAGGATCTTACATTGGCCTTGAACCTATTATCTCTGGAGCCAAGAATGAGCTAAACTCCTGATCCTACTGCCTCCACTTCCAGTACTGGAAGTCTACCATCACGTTCAGCATTTCTAGGTAAACTGACTTTGCTTCTGCTATTATCCATTTTAATATCATCATTACTATTATCATTATTATTAAAGGAAATAACAATCTGGAAGTCCCAGTTGGGGACCTTCAGGCTCTTATAGTAATAGCATTCTCATTACAGTGAAATCTACAGTATGCATACATGGCACACAGCAGGTACCATGTGTGACATCACATTACCACCCTTGGGGTGAACTAGCATGCTCACAGTAGTTCTGTCTAGCTGCCTTGTTTTTGCTTTTGTTTGTTGTTGTCATCCCAGTAAGCTTCAATTCTGCCCAAATCTATCTAGAAATAGGCGTTATGTTTCTTACTCGCAGTTTTCATTTGATACCATCATACACAAAGATATACAAGTGATTCTAATGCGGTTAGAATGTTTGAGCTTTACACCGTAGAGTGTTTTTATCTCATCAATAACTTTGAATGATTTTCACTGATGAACAGTTAATTCAGATTTCTGGCCCATTTATTTCTAAGACTTTCCACTCAAACTAAGTCTTCCGGCCAATTCCGTATCAGTTAATTTATTTAGAAACTAAGGCCCACGTATTTGTTTCTATGCTAGGAATTCGCGCCCATTTCAACTCCCGTTGTGCTTTCCAACTTAAACGTCCAGCAGTTTTTGTTTTTTTTTAATATGAATTTTGTTCAGGATGTTTTCTGTTGGCCTGTGGGGGTTTCATGCATGTGTGCATGCCAAGTATTAAAAAAGTGCAGTGTTGGAGGGTGCACATGGAATTACAAAAGGGTGGAGAGTCACCAATAAAATGTGCCATTGTTAGCAGACACAAGGTAGCCGTCCTGTGCCGCTTACCGTGTTGGCTGCCGCTGCCCCTCACGCTGTAGGAAAATGGAGCCCTGCACTGTGAAGCATTTGGTTTTTAGAAGTGAAGTTAAACTGATAAATTAGACCTCATTTATTGAACAGCAGTTAGAGCCGATTGCCTGGGGAGTCGTTTGACACCTTTGAAGACCCTGCTAACTTAATTGGTGATAGTTTAGGGGCTGAAGGAGACATTTAAGCCAGGAGCAGCAGGACACCGTGCAGCATGAAAATGGAGAAGACAAGCGCTTTCTCTGACAAGGGGAGTCATATATAGATTTTTGTGTCCATTGTTTTCGCTTATTTGTGTGTGTGCTTTACTCAGTCAATCAAATATAATTGACACCACTGGGTTCTGTTGTTTTGTAGATGACAGGAGCTAATGCAAGGGAAAAAAGCTGGAAGTAAACTTCCCCCTGAAAGGCTACGGAAAGGTTTTTCCACCCTGCCTGTGACATTTTTTGCTCAATTGTATTAATTGATGTAGTGACAAGGCACTCGCAAAGATGATGGATACTGATCACTACACCCTTTTTAAGGCTGGGTATCTGCTATTAGCATAAGCACTTGTTTGTTCAAGGAACCACCAGCGAGCAGAAAGAACAAAAGGCGAAAACATAACAAAGCAGGCTACCTGCAGCATGGACCTGACAGGACAGCAAGGGGTTCACCGGGCAAGGCACCTGGCATGCTAAAGACAGACACCTGCTTAGAGACAAGCTCCCAGCTTGGAACATAACATCCCTCCTTATATGTGATCCCCAAAGATGTCTGCCCCCAATTTGAAATCATTTTTTCAAATGCCAGACGTTTCGCAGAGTTTTCATCAAGTTCAAAAGCTTAGACACAAGGACAAGAACTGAGGAAAACTCCCCAGCATTGGAGTATCCTGGAATTAAAACAGCCAAATTATTCAGGCTAAAAGAACTATTGGTGTCAGAACGCTCATTTCTCAGCCTTGGTGGCAGTGCCAATGATGCGTTATAGGCCACATGGCTTAGCAAGACAGTGCCAGGGAGGTATGGCTGATGACTCACAACAAATCTACTCCAGTCCTTGACTACTTAAGAGGAGAGGATGCAGGGCAAGGAGGCTTTTGTGTGCAGAAGTCTGTCTGAAGGTTGTGAAAACATATCCCACGATGCATTAGCATTACACAGAACCATGCAAAACTACTTTCAGTCCTTCTTGGATCCCCTCTGGCATTTAAATCTAGAGCTGTCCGAACTCAGCCTAGACTCACAGTGCAAATGTGTTGTCAATTGCACGAGAAAGAGTCGTTCAACTAAAATAAGAGAGTTCATTAGTTTAGAGTTCATCATTCGTAACGTCAAATGTTTTCCGTAACTTGTATTATTTGTTCTTTAAATCTTGAATGACATTATTCAACATTGTGGAACTTAGAGGGAGAGGTCTCTAGGGACAGTGATCAAAAAAAAAAATAAGTTTTCATTTTCTAAATCCTTGAGGGAAAAAACACAGCAGTTAAATACCCACCACTGGAAGCAGGAAGTGGCGCTGATTTCACTTTTGTTCCACAACTATCTCAAGAAGGTGTTAGGACTGTCTGATCACAGAAGAATTGCTACAATAGATCCCTAGCGAAGAAAAGGAAACCTGGTTTTCCATCAATCCAGTTGCCATTGACATCCTGATCAGGAGCCCTCATACAAACTCTCGGAGTGGGAGCCCATGCTTTCCTTACTTGAATTCATTTATTTACTCTATGCATGTTTCTTGGGTGCTTGCCCTGTGCACAGGAGCTGTCACAGGAAGGCCAGAGTCCCAGAGACCACATGGTCCCTAAGCAAAGCAGCACTGAGAAGAAGATAAACTCGGATGAAATTAAAACAGAAACTGTGCTTAAGTGCTCTCAGTGATAGGTAACTGGTCCTCCGAGAGTTTATAACTGGAGAAATTGTCCCCTAACTGAAGGATCAAGGGAAGTTTCACCGAGGAAACGATAACTCGGTTGAGATCTGTGTGATTTAGGGGAATCCAAACACACATGAGAATGGCTGAAGACAGAGTAAAGGAAGGAAACAGTGAGGGGTGTGAGGGAGGAACAGACCAAAGCTTTATCACGAGGGCCATGTAATTTTGCTGTTTCTAACAACTCACTTCCTTCTTTACCTTATCTGTTGTTGTTGTTATTTCAGACAGTGGCAACAGGTTATGACATAGTGGCTGAAAGTCTTGAGGCAGCCTTTCCCAAAGTTAAGGAACAGTACCTATGTGACAGGAGACAGAGCCACAGAGCTGGAGCTGGGAGACGACCAGTAGTTTACAATTCTCCCATGTCTCCCTCACCTCTGGAGCAAAACGAATCCTTCCAATGGGAAACTATGGATTCTGCATTCCTATACATTTTGAATGATTTAGATCAGAGAGTGAAGAGGCTCATCTGTGACACTGTTGTAGTGATGACACTGTAACTATCTGGGGCTGGAGATCAAAAACATCTTTGGTTTTGAAAAAAAAAGTCAGAAATGAGACTGTTCTCTTGCTCCCAAAAATGCTACTAGAGAAAACCCAGGGGTGCAAGAACAAGCCTTTGATGTCACTGACCCCTGGCCCTGTGGAGGGGGCAGCAGTGACAGAGACAGAGCAGGCATGGGTGGCAATCTCAACACCTTGTAAAGAAACTGCTGGAACCTGGAGCTCTTGCTCACTCTCATCTCAGAAAACAACATAATACAAGTGTTCACACTGCCTATGGCTCTACCAGGTTTTAAGACATTTTCTACAGTGATATTTCTGCCAAAGCTGCCTAGAGAGGCAGCATCAGCACTGGGCCTGATCTGCACCATAACCTGTTGCCACTGTCTAAAGTAACAAGGAGAGACAAGGTAAAGAAGGAAGTGAGCTGTTAGAAGCAGCAAGATCACACTGCCTTCGTGATAAAGCTTTGGCCACATCTGTCCCTCACTGTTTCTTCCCATGGCTCTCTTTCAGCCACTCTCGAATATTTGAATTCCTTAAATCAAACAGATCTCCAAGTTATTGCTTCCTTGGTAAAACTTCTCTTGGTCCTTCGGTTAGGGTAAAATTTCCCATTTACAGACTCTCGTAGAACTGGGTTACCCATCACCGAGAGCACTCACATGCAGAGTAGAAAACTGATCATCCATAATTGTTCCTGATACGACCCTTGCCTTGTCCAATGGCAAGATCACAGGGTCATCGACAGATATTATCCACCATACAATTTTGATCAAGCCATGCGGTTTTACATAGGTCTTTCCCCTTTGCATATACGTATTGTCGTAGTTAGGTTTCATTGCTATGAAGAGACACCATGACCATGGCAAATCTTATAAATGAAAACAGTCAACTGAGGGGGTACACTTAAAGTTTCAGAGGGTCAGTTCGTTATCATCCTAGTGGATAGCATGGCAGCATGCAGGCAGATGTGGTGCTGGAGCTGAGGGTCCTACATCTTGACTCAGAGACAACAGGAATCTGACTGACTGTCACAATGAGGGAAGCTTGAGCAAAAGAGACCTAAAGCCCATCCTCACAGTGACACACTTCCTCCAGCAAGGCCACACCTCCTAATACAAGCACTCCCTTTGAGGGCCATTTTCTTTCAAAGAGCATGCACACACACACACACACACACACACACACACACACACACACACACACACACACACAGAGATAAACATCCAACCTCTCATATCTATCTATGGTATTCTGAAGTGACCCAATCCAGAGAACCCTATCTTGCTAGTGTTGCCTCCCCAAACTATGGTTTCATTCCATATTCCACACTCACATGTGAGCCTTTGGGGCTTAGAGTAACTTACACTTAGTCACATCCCTTCCTGTCCAGTCAGAACCTACATGCCATTGGTGTCCATCTTCATCATTGGAGATGATGAAGGAAAGGATCATCTTTCCTTTTCTGCTCAGACTTACATATTTTGGTGTGACAATTTTTATCTAGCCAAGAAAACTATAAGGTTAGCAAAGAGACATGAATTAGGGTTATTGCACCCTAATATTTGTTGGCTTAAACAATTATTACCTTATACTACACAAGTCTGTGGGTCAGGATTGTGACTTTTCCAATCTAGCCAGGTTTGGTAGATATCAGTTACCTTCATGACAGTCTACTGTAGGTTCCATAGTTTTAGCTGGCTTGCTCAAATCTCTGTGGCCTTGCTTGGGACAGCAGATGACTGAACTCTGGTTTGTGCAGGCTCTCAACCTATGGCAGGACTTGAAGAGCTTGTCACATGGTGGCTGAGTCAGTCTTGGAGCACAGGCATATATGGCTCTACAGGAATATGGCTCCAAGAGTCTAAGTCGAGTCTCTTTCTATAGTTGATGCCTTGATCCAGCCAAAATATGTATTTCCAGAGAAGTTTTCCTGATCACAAAAGAGGTATCCTCTTACAGAAAAGCAGCACAGACTTCCCCTGACTCTAGGAGTCCTGCCAGGAAGTATGTGCTCTACTTCCCAGATAAGCCACCCACCATTGTTCTGATCCATGTCCTGCATTACAGAAACACTGATCACTCCAGCTACCTCTCCTGAGCCTTCACCATGCTACATTTCCCTTGACCTGCCATCTATGTCCTAGCCCAGCCTTTACACCATGCAGAAATACCTTCTGTGTGGTGAGCTCCTGTGTCACCATCCATGTCACTAAACCTCCTATCTCTGCTGATCCAATCAAAAGGTTGGCTTCCTCCTAGACTTGTGCCTCTAAGGAAAAGCCAGAATACCAAGGTAGAAGAAGAAAAGACATCTTCCTCTCTTCCCAGGATTCTCTCCTCCCTCATGAAGAAGACACTTCCTCTTTGACATAACAGTTTGCTTACACTGCCTTACACATGCAAATTGCTGGATCACACTGACGTACCAACCATATTTCTCATTCGTTGTAGATTTTTTCTTATCTACGGAGCCTCTTCTCCACTGTAATCTTAACCAACCCTTCAAACAACTGTAGCACTGGAAACAGAGTCCTACTTCTTGGCCTGTGGTTCATTTCCTTCTCCCTTCCCATAGGCCAAGCTTGTCTGCTGTCTGTTCTACAGCCACATCCAGAATTTTCTCCACCTGTAGAAGTATCAACTGCTCCTTTCTCCTCTCAATTTCTCATCCTCAACTGTAACATCAATTGTTCCAATAGCACCCATTTTTCTATTCATAGGAAGCTCAAATCTACTGAAACTTTACTGTTGCTTTCAAGGTCTTAGTCCATCACCTCATTCACTCCTCTACCCACTGTCCTTCCATGCCTGGAAAATTTCCATATCTGGAAAATGCCAGTCATTATGCTGTCCTAAACATCTTAGTGTCTCCCATGTCTGTTGACCTGGAAGGAGAAAAATCAGATAACAACAAATAATATTTTTTTTCTTTTCTTTGTTTTGTTTTGAGCCTTGACTGTCCTGGAACTCATTCTGTAGACCAGGCTGGCCTCAAACTCAGAGATCTGCCTGTGTCTGCCTCCTGAGTGGTGGGATTAAAGACATATGCCACCACTGCCCAGCTATAATTTTGTTTTAGAAGTTCAGGTTTCTGTTTTGTTTTGTTTTGTTTTGTTTGGGGGTGGATTTTTGTCTGACTGTTTATTTCTTTGAGAAAGGGTTTCTCGTTGAAGGCCTGGACATACAGTACTGTTACTATGAGCCACAGAGACTTGGAGGGTATGGGATCTCTCAGCTGGGTAAAGGAGTCTGGATTGAGTTTTTTGTTTGGTTGGTTGGTTTGGTTTGGGTTTTGTTGTTGTTGTCATCTTAATTTTTCAAGACAAGGTTTCTCTGTGTATCCCTTTGCTGTCCCAGAACTCACTCTGTGGACCAGGCTGGCCTCTGCCTCCCAAGTGCTGGGACTAAAGGTGTGCCCCACCACCACTCAGTATTGCATTGTCATTTTACACACAAATGTACAATACTGAAGGAAATTTTATTCCTTTAACTGATACCTTGTTAAGTTGTAGGGCTGAAATGTGATAAGAAACCCTGAACACAATTGGCAAGGATTGTACCACCAAACTACCGCCCAGCCCCATTTTGCTTTGCAATTTGCAGAGTGATATAACATGGAGTTAAAAAAAAAAAAAAAAAAAAAAAGAAAAGAAAAGAAAAGAAAAGAAAGAAAAAAAAAAACAATCCATTTCCAAATTCTTGCTCTCTTTTTTCTACATTAAAACTTTTTATAAAGAATCCACACACTTAAAACATTATCACGCACCAAATTTAATGAGATTCAAATGCCTATATATCTTATTGATCGTCTGTGCAGTTAAAACAGCCATTCCAGAGCTCTGAGAAAAGCTTCACACTGGACCTTACTGCCCCTCATACCCTCAGGCACTACACTTCTCTTGGCTCTGGAGCCTCACTCAGTGGTTCCTTGCTTTTTTGACTGTTCCTTTTTGGTCTCTTGTGCAAGCTTCTTCCTTGACTGCCCTTGTGTTGGTGTGAGTAGACTCTTCAGTTCACTGTTGTCCTCTGCCCACTCCCTCTCCCAAAGTACTTGTCGTTCCAACACACGAACATAGCCTCCTTCATCTCTCAATGTTCCCACACTTGACCATTTTAATCTTGCTCCTAGGCTCTACACATGTTTGACTGTGCCAACCTGCTATAAACTGAGCTCACCATCTCTGGTTGTGCTCTCAATATCTTCTGCTCATCTTGAAAGTTCTGTTCCTTATCTCCTGCCCTTTACAGACAAAACTATCACAGTGCTTCACAACTGTGAAACCCGTGTTGCCTTTGGAGACAGACCATTGTCGCTTGCACAGATTATGGTGACAGAGGACATTGGGTCTCCATCATTGTCCCTTTAAGTTTTTCTTTTCACTGCAGCTGAAGTGTATTTTCTAAAGTCTAAGGCTTCATGAATTCATCACTCTCAAAATGAAGTACAATCTGTTTAATGTGGTTTCCCTGAGTTTTTCTCCACCACATATACAATACCACACCAGCTATTCTCACGTTCCTTACTACGAAACTCGGTTATTACAGCTCTGCCTTGTACGTTCTGTCCCTTCTCTTTGGAATTACTTCCCTTGCAGTTTTGCCCCTGTATCCATCTAGTCTTCAAGCCTAAGACCAGGGATCACTTGAGCCTCCTTTAGTTTTTAATCCTCCCTTTGATCTTTCAGTAGAAAGAAAGCATTTTATATTTTACAAATATTTTTCAAAAAAGTAATATTGCAGCCAGGCTTGGTGGCACTTGACTAATCACAACACTCAGGAGGCTGAAGCAGCAGAGTCATGAGTTCAAGGCCAACCTGGGCTGAATAGCAAGACTCCTCCAAAAATTGCAAAAGCATATGGAGACAGGAATGCTAATTAATTATGCTGGTTTAACCAGTATAAATTACATATATATGTATAAATTATTACATTGTGTCCCATAAATATGTATAGTATTATAGTCAGCTAAAGTTGTTCTCATAAAATAAATTATACACCACAAATTAGAGACAAGAAGAAACTCAGAGAACAGGCACACAATGGCAGCCATGGAAGGCTGGGAAATCCACCATATTCAAGACAAAATTAGAACTTCAAGAAATTATGAGGTGAGAAGCCTGTGAACCATACTAAAGTGGTGGCAGGTGAAGCCTGTGAAATCTTCAGACTAGGAGGTAGCTGACACCTGAAAACGTCGAAGGAGACATGAGGACTAGAAAAAGTCTCCGGTGGCAGTGTACCCAGAGGCAGTGTTAGCCAAGCTAAATGGGAGCACCATTTGAGGGATGTGTTGTCAGCAAAAATAAACCAGCTCCAGTACCCACACTGTGCTGAGTCATGGGCTAGCATCAATTCAGCGGAAGGCATGACCTCATCATGATCGATCGCTGGGCAGCTGGAGACACTCCTGGAAGGTTTTCACTTGAAGAAAGTGTTGAGCATCACATTTTCATGGCTGAGAGTGACTTCAGGTCTTTAAGGTAAACGTTCCCCAAACACTGATCTGCTGAAAAAGGAAAATGTAAAAGTCAAAGTCATCAATTTCTTTCCACAGTGGCTTTTAGCCTTGGGCAGCTTTGCCCCCACAGTATATTTACCATAGTCTAAATACACCTTGAATTTTCACATTTGATGCTGCTTTTAGGAGAGGTAAGGTGGGTATGATCAGCAGTTAGTAGAAGCCGGATGTGACTATAATACATAGGAAACATCCACCCTTCTGCTACTGCAATATGATGGTATCCACAAAACAAAACAAGCAAAAAGACTCAAAAACACACAAACTAAATTACAAGAAATCGTATTTACACCTCTATGTTGAGTCACAACTATAGCTGTCCTGTGGCGACTGAGCCACAGGTTGGACATGCCCATAAGAAAGCATCACAGAGTAAATGAGTTAGAATGTCAGTGATGCTCACGTCAAGGAATCTTGCTTTTGGGAGTACTCTGCCCATGACTGAGGATCCCAGGAGAGCTACCATAGCATAGCTACAGAACAAAACACTGGCCCACTGCAGCATTCATAGCTAGATCAAAAGGCTGGACACCTCTGCACGACTGCAGAATATCTAATACATTTCAAAGTGTATACTTACCACCTCCTATGTCACTGACTACAAGTTGCCAAGTGGGGTGGTACATACAAATAATCCCATAAATTGGAAGATAGAGGCAGGAGGAAGGCAAGCTCAAGGTCAGCCTGGCCTCTGAGGATAGACTCTGCCTCAAAATCAGCAGTGGAGAAGGTGAGCGCAGACAAGTTGACAATTCATGTGTATATCACTCACTATAGTGTAGACTCAAAACCCCATTTCAATCCTGCTGACCTCTTAATGTCCATGTGCAGAGTCTATGGGATGAATTACACAGACCCCAGTAACAATATGAAGGCAGGAAAAAAATGCCTACTTTTGTTAGACTGGCTTCACCCACTAGCTGTGCGCATGTTTGTCCCATATATTGTACCAGTTGACTGCAAGACTCAGGGAAGACGGTCTTTGTTGTTATAAAGGAAGAACATGACCTAAGACTGTACATTTCTCTGCAACCATGCCTTTCTTTCGTCACTGGTACTTTTTAATCTAAAATAGAAGCAGTTAGCAAGTTTAGCTGTGGTTGGAGAAAAGAAAACCTCTGTTTTCCCTCCCTTCAGTGCACAAAAACTGTCTCTTTATTCTATTTCTTTTGAGTGAAACTGTAGCCATGAAAATTTACTTTGACCAATGTGCTGACAGATCACCCTCAGGGCCAAGAGTGGAATTTCTCAGAGCAGATATGAGAATAAAAGTCCTGGATATAATTTATTTGAAAATATGAAAGTCTCTCAGAATATGAGATCACTCTTGGCAGCCCCCAAAAAAGAAACAGAATTGTCTATTGTGTTCCCAGTGTGCAAAAACATGGTCAGTCTTCTCCGAGTCCAGCTGAAGGTCACAGGAAAAAAAATTGCTAAAAGGAGAGGAAGAAAACAAAAGAAAAATCTATCCTGCTCCCTAACCCTGGCCTGCACTGATACCCCTAGGAGCAAGAAGGAAGATTAAACTGTGACATAGTAATGTCACAGCAGTTAATAGTCATGGGGGAAGGGGGAAAGGATCATCTGGAGGGGATGTCATATGCCAATTCAAGTGCCTGTTTAATCTCATTCTATGTGACTGTAAATAATTACTAAGTGAAATCAAAGTTTAAAAGAATAAATAAGGAGACACAGGATAAAAATGGATTTCTTGCTTGAGAATCTGGGACCATATGCTCAGCATGGCATGAAGGGTCCAACAGAACTATAACATGTGATAATAAAATGGCAGGCTCTCTCCTCTACAGCTAATGTAAGCTTTCTCCCAAGGCAAGGAGCTAGAACTGGCTTCCAATGGGAACCAGATTCCTCCTCATGGCAGACACCCAGGGAACTGAGCTCTTAATTTGTATGGAAAGTCACTGGCAGAGGCCATGCACTGCCTCTCTGAAGGCTGGGAACAAACCAAGGCTTTTAAAAACGTACCTGTGCCATTTAAATCTTTCTAAGACTTCATGGAAAAATAGCCCCCAAGTCCAAAGGAGACAGGGACCAATTCGGAAGTCAGAAAATTTGGAGACCATAGTACTATGGAAGCTTTGACATAAGAAAGTGAACCCCATACCATTGACCCTCTGGTTGCTTCCATACACTTGTCTCTCTTGAATTTACCTATCCAGGAACAAATATAACACAGATTAAATACACTGGGCTCCTTGATAAGGCAAAAAATCACCAAAAGAAAGACTTTTGGGGTGATTTCCTCTGCTGTAGAGGACAGTAGGGACAAAAACTTCAAGTTCCTTGGTTGTGTGTCTACTCACGTTCAGTACGCAAGGTATCTTATTTTGATTATCCCCCTTGGCCATAAAATATAGATGCTGGAACAATAAACATCCACCAGCTTCAGCAACACACATGAGGAGCCTTCACCTTGCAAAGCATCAGTCTCATGTAATAGAGCACAAAGCTTACATGATGCGCTACAGCCTTGACACCCTTCACAAATCAAGTCTGATTGGGTTTCTCATTGAAGCAATCTGACAGCTTGGCCAGAAAACCTCCTGCGGCCATTCTTTTTTAACTTTCTTCTCTCCAACCCCCTCCCGTTTGGTAATGGCTAAAAACATGCCAAAAAGCAGTCAGCTTGGAAGTGGTGGTATCCACACTTCGTTTTCCTTTTTATTTATTGTCATGCAATTGCTCCTTTAACTCACTCTATTGATCTTGAGTGGGAAGTGGAGGGGCTGGACTGAGAAGGAGCCTTGCTTGAAGTCAGGCATCTGTGGTTTGGCCCTGAGGGAAAGAAATAAATAGTCCCAACCCAGAAGAAGGAGGGGGGAGTTGCAAAAAGAAAACAGAAGATTGACTGGTTTGCAGGAGATCCCAGCGGATTCCCGCTTACACCAGAGCATCATTTAAGCCTATGTTCTTCCATCTACCTTGTTTGCAGTAAATAGCTGCCCATTATATCAGGTCAGGCAAGTGCCGGGGCGTCACAGCTCGGTAGTCGTGATCTGCCCGCAGAGCAGCAAGCGAAGTCCCCCAGAGAGCAAGCATGTGTGTCAAGTTCTGGAGTGGGCAAGGTTCTAAGAGACAGCTTATCTTGAGGGTTTAAAATGAGCAGGTTTTTCCTGCTTGTATTTCCCCACACACACACACACACACACACACACACACACACACACACACACACACACAACCACTCCCCTCTTTTCTTCCTCGCCTCACAAATGCCCCTCCCAGTCATTTTTCCTCTTGACAATCTGCCTGAAAGAAGACAGATGCTGCAACAGTTTTCTTGAAGTCGGCTCTAATTCCGGAAGGTGCAATCCACCAAACACCGCTCTGTCCATCTTTTGAAAAGGCTAAGATCCTGAGGCAGTCCTATCTATTATTTGTCTTGACACTAATACAAATATTTCCAGATGGGTCAGAGGCTGTCACTTTACTATCCTTCCGTTCTCTGCCCTCAATAAATAAGACACATTAAAGTTCTTAAAGGCAAACAAAGAATTGTACCCTGGGTACCATTTGTCCTGTGGTTGCCATGTTTAATTGAACATTTTATAGCACTCTAATGTCATGTCAGGTTCTTAATGTGACATGTGCTCCTCTCTTACATTATCAGGGACTAAGAACACCACAGACCCTTCCCTGGTTCCACAAGTATGAGAAATAAGATTTATCCTGTGAACGTCACTGAATCATTTATGAGCAGCCTTATCTCACCCAGGCAATTTTGTAACTTGTAAATCGCCCTCTGGTCTGCTCTCTGGGTCTGGTTTATTGTAAAAATCTCAAAATAGTATGACTATTTGAAAGATAGCAAGCTAAATTTTGTGGCAGTGTAGAGTTACCCAGTATCCATCTTTCATTTTTCCAGGTATTGGGACCATATATGAGGCATGGAAACAGTCTGGGTAGGGTGGCTCTTTAGGATATGTAGTCCTGTAAGGGAGAGATAAGAAAGAGTGGCTTGTCCTGACTTCAAGAATGAGTTGCAGTGTGAGGCAGTTATCTTTAGAGAATACGCTCAGATGGGAACCATGGAGGGATCTCTAGGTATGGACCCTCCAAGAGAAATTAACTGTAAGAAGACCTGCTAATACTGAAAAGTATAAAATGTTGGCTAAACCAACAAGGAATTAACCATACTTCAACAAGAGGGAAAATACATGAAGATTCAAGATAAGGAATGATAAGGATTGAGAAATATGGGAACCTAGGTTTTTCTTTGTTGGTTTTGTTTGTGTGTGTGTGTGTGTGTGTGTGTGTGTGTGTGTGTGTGTGTGTGTTAGCATGCAAGTACAGTTGCTCATCTGTACATGTATGGAGGCTGTAGGCTGACACTAAGAGTTTTTCTCTATCACTCTCCATCTTTTTTCTTTTCTTTTCTTTTTTTTTTTTTTTTTTTTTTTTTTAGTTTTGGTTTTATTGTTTTGGAGCCTGTCCTGGAACTGGCTCTGTAGAATAGGCTGGCCTCGAACTCACAGAGATCCGCCAGACTCTGCCTCCCGAGTGCTGGGACTAAGGGTGTGCACCACCAACACCAGCTTCTATATTATTTTTTTGAGGCAGGGTCTCTCACTGAACCTGGAGCTCACCATTTTGGCTACACTGGCTGAGCAGTGAGGCACCTAGATCCCCTTGTCTCTGCCCTCCAGTGATGAAATCACACACAAGTGCTACCATGCCTGGCTCTTACCTGAATCCTGGGGATCTGAACTCAGGTCCTCATGCTTGTGTGAAACACTTTACACACTGAGCCACCTCCCTGGTCTGTTGTAGAAACTGGACATGCAGGACCCACAAAAAGGTGACTGCTGATTCAAGATGGACATTGCTACAGGATTCCTGCTTCATGGAAGAGGCTGCCAGACAGCCAGACACTGGTCCCTGAATGTTTTGCTGTGCCATTTTCAGTGAAGTAAGCCTTCATGAACCAGGTAAATCGACACTGAGTCCTTGAAGGAAAGAGAAGCCTGACTATAAGGTCCTTGCCATGTGTAGAGTTCCCGGTCCGCATGGGGTTCTAGCAGTGGTCAGTCAAACAATACAATTTCCCCCCAGCTCACTATAGACTGAATGATTTAATATTTCATGAATCACAAGTGCACAAGTGCACAGCTATAGTGGAAAATTTTCCCTAAATTTCTTAATGTCTCTATGTTTTCCTGGTGATATACACAACTTGATATTTTTCTCTGCTACCTGTTTATTTTAGAAACACTGACTAAATATATAGTCTATAGGAGGTAGTCTTTGTTTTTAGTCAGAAGTGTACGATTTATTTTTCAAAAAGATTTAAAAATTCAATCATACACCAAACATTTGGAGGGGTGTGTGTGTGTGTGTGTGTGTGTGTGTGTGTGTGTGTTATTATATAGTGGGTGGGAATGCACACTAAACAGGCCCTGCATTGAGTGACAGGCTCTGCCATTTTTCTCTCATGCCTCAGTTTACTTGTCTGTGACATGAAGATAATGTTATATCATCTATATCTACTCTAAAGATGAAGTAGGAAGTGTCCAATCCAGTTCCTAGAACATTCATAGATAGTAATTACTATTTTTATTATTTTAATGATTATCAATTACATATAAATTTGACTTGCAAGCCTCTAAAAAAAGAAGTTGTGCTTGAAGTTTTGTGGCTATTTCAGTCCATTTGCTTTAATTTCCATCACAGATAATGGAAACAGGAGGACATGCATGCGGCAGTTAGCTACATTCTTTCAACAAAGATTATTATGTGTTTATGATATATTCACATGATGAAAAACGAAGATAAATAACAAACACTCCAGTTAGATAGTCATGGAGGTTTGCCTAGCAACTGAAAAACCTTGGTCCTTTAGTTAACACAAGAGATCTTTGATTTTCAAGTGTGGGAAGTTGCTGGACTCAATTTATCCATGAGCCATACTTCACGAAAAAATAAAATAAGTATGATTCAAGCTTTGTGGTTCAAGGGCTCACACTATGCCTGTAGGTTTCTAGAAATTTTCACGGATACCAACTTCACATAGAACCGCTACTGCAGCTTTTCTTAATCAGTTAGCTCATCATAAAGAGGGCTGTCTGATCCCTCATTATTTCTCCATCTCTTCCAGAGAATGTAGAACCTCTCTCATTAGAATATTTTTTACAGATGAGCAACTCATATCAAGTCTATTGTAAATTTTCCATTTTCCCTAAGATGCAAATTCGAGACACATCAAAGAAATTCAATTATAAAAACCTATTTTCATTCAGTTCACAGCATGAAAATTTATTATAGGTTGCTATGTGCTGTGTTTCACCAGAGCATAAATGAATTCTGCTTCAATCCAAGTATCAACTCTATCCTAATAGGTTTTGACTGGACTGACACAAACATCTTGACTTATGTTCTAAGAACATACAACTCTACAAACATGCCTAAGAAATAAAAATTTTACCAGGCATTGCAACTGGTGTCATTAATCTCAGCACTTGGGGTGAGAGGCAGGAGTTCAAGGTCAGTCTGGGTTACAGAGTGAGGCCGTATTTCAAGAGTGGAAAAAAAGAGAAATGAGGAACTTATGAAGTGATTTCAGATCCCTATAAAACATTTGCACAAATAGATGCATATGAGGTAGGACAATCGAGGCTTTAACATTAAATTATTCCACTTTACACAATATTATCTAAGAAGGAAGCAAAAGAAAATGTTTGTCAAGAATCTGCTAGGCACCCATTTGCTTCCCAAAATCCTTCATGATTTCTCTGCTTCTACATTGTTCCCAGCTTAAAAATGCATTTCTAAGAATGTTTAAAATTGTGATGTTTAAAATATCAAGCAAAACTGTACCTATTCCTGTTTGAGATCTCCTTTTTCTAAAAGATTTCTTGGAACTTATCATGTTGACTCAGGACATTTGCTACAACCACAGTACTGCGTATGTCTGCTAAATTCCCATAGTAGGTCTGGATTTTTTAAATCTTTACTATTTTTTTCTTACTTCGGAATAGGGTATTATAACCTGTCTCTACTCTCAATGAGACATGAAGCTGTGGAGATCAATGTGTTCAAAGTTTCAGACGCTAGAAAGAGGCGACACTAAAAGCCATAAAGAAGTCAAATAATACCCCCATCCCTATTCTTCATATTTATAGTAGAAAATACGCAAATATTAGAAACTAAAACTTATAGAGAAGTAAATAAACAATGCTTATCAATTCTTGACTGTTTTGCAGTCTATACCCCAATGGCAAATGTTTTAGACCTTCAGTCTAAAATAGATTTTATTTTCAGTACATAATTTTTAAAATGGAAAGAAAAGGTAAGCCAGACATTGGTGGCACATGCCTTTAGTCTCAGCACTCAGGAGGCAGAGGCAGGTGGATCTCTGTGAGTTCAAGGCCAGCCTTCAGCAACTACAGAATGAGAGAGAGAGAGAGAGAGAGAGAGAGAGAGAGAGAGAGAGAGAGAGAGAGAGAGAGAGAAAATCTTTAAGATCTCTGATGGAGCTCCATTATTGCATCTGAAGTTATTTTCCCTCAGCGATTACAGAATGCCATTATGAGAAAAATTATTGGTGCTAAACTTCAGCAAAGAGCACCAGCCTGGTATGATTCCTCAAAGGCGAGACAAGATGCTCCATGAGATTCTTTTATTGATTGTTGTTCCCATGTGTCCCTCTGGGAGCAGACCAGCAAAGAAATGTTTGATGGGAGAAAGAGTGACCTTTTCCTTGGAAGTGTTTTAAAGCTGTGATATGCTGAAATAACTAACTGAAAGGATAACAAAGGGGAGGTGGGGGGAGCTTATCATATCGTAACCCGTGGGGAAATGGACATTTTTATACTTTTCTATAAAGTTGGTGGTCAGGTAAAATTCGTGAAGCTAGATCTGTAATGCTGTGTTCTTAATGCAATAAAGTGTAAATTCTTATGTAACTAATGCAGGGAGGCACGCAGTTCTGAAGAGCCAATGTATGTGCCTATCCTCACACAGAAGAGTACAGCAGCAGACCTTGTAAGAGCTGTCATCTGCTCATGCTGCCTCATGGACATGAGTCTGTGTGAGTCCCCTTTCACAATGGCATGCCCACGGACCCCTGCACTCCTTGATTTGCAGCTGAGGGCTAGACTACTTAAGATACTGTGTAAAGTTGCACAGAGCTCTGTGGCTGATTCTGATTTGGTACCACAAGCTGGGTTTCCCACAAGAGAATTATACATCGTTTGTTTTGCTCGAAAGCTTAATCAGAAATCAAAGCCACTTCTCAGTGTTTATGGATTTGTAGTCTATTTTCAGAGGAAAATTGTCTAATATGTGTATATGTAACATGAATAACCAGGATTCAGGAGGCAAGGGAGTATTGGGTTCAAGACCACCCCAAGCTATATAGTAAGACAATCTGGAAAAAATTTTTTTTGCCATTAAGTAATTTTCCCTGCTAAAAAGAAAAGTTACAAAGTGCATTTAAAATATTCTTGTTATAATTTTTCTGCTTGAGTTCAGCATTTTGATCCAAACCTAGTATTCTTTTTGTTGTTATTATTCTGGTTTTTTTCCTGTTTGTTGTTTATGGGGACTAATTTGTTTTTGCTTTGGTCATAGTCTCACTAGGCAGCATCAATTGGTTTGGAACTTTAGATCCTCCTGCCTCAACTTCCAGAGTGCTAGAGTTATAGACACGTGTCACCAATACCTGGTAAACCTGATATTATTTCTCAAGATAAGAATTATCTCTTGATATTAATTAGCAGCTAACTCTATCTCCCAATAGCTTCTCTCAGTATATTTCTGTATGTAGATCAACTAGATGGGGTCACGGGAGGCAAACACAAAAGCATAACCAGTACATAAAGAGAAAGAACACTTTCAGTTCCAGAAATTGAATCCAAGACCTTTTGCGTGCCAAGTGAGCACACTCCAACTACAACTGGGCTTCACCTTTAGCACCTAATCATTTAATTAAGAGTCTACGTGAGCGTGCTATCTTCTTAAGCAAGCCACTGATGGTGACTCAATGACGGACATGCTGTACCAATTTCCACAATTAAAAAACATATCTAAAATTATCATCATCTTTGAAAAATAGACTTTCAAACCCACAAACACTGAGAAGTGGCCTTGACAGTCATTCAAATGAAGAAGAAAATACCAACTTAATGATCATTGAAGACAAGACAACAATAAAAATAGAAAGAACACTAGGTTTGGATCAAAATGCTGAGCTCAAGAAGAAAAGTGATAACAGAAATATCTTAAATCCACATCCTTTTGTTTTTGTCTTTATAAATGGTCTAAGGGAGCCAGGTGTGGTGGCACACCCCTTTAGTCCCAGCCTGGTCTACAGAAAGTTCCAATACATCCATGAGAAACCCTGTCTCAGACTAAAAACAAAAGAAAACAAAAAAAACAAAAGTCTAATAGAAAAGCTCTCTTTTGGGGGGGAAGGCTTACTGTGTAGCTGAGGGTGGCCCTGAACTCAAGATTCCCTTGCCTCCACCTCCAGAATGCTAATTATTCATATTAGGTATACTTAACATTTGACAATTTTCTCCTAAGATAGCTCCTCTAAGACTTACAAACCTATAAATGCTCAGAAACTGCCCTGGTGGCTGACCAAACCTACCAAGATTAATTGAAAAGAAAGTCCCAAGTGCCTGAAAAGGAACAAATGAATGTCCCTCAGAGTTCTTTAAATGTAAACCTGATCATGGAAAAAATCTTAGAAAGTCACAGGGTGAAGAGCGTGAGCTCTGGGATCGATGTCTGTGTGTCACGTGCCAGCTTCACAGGTTCTGATCTGCACAGCCCTGGGAAAGGGTTTTACCTTCCTGTGTCCCAGTGTTCTTATCTGTAAAGATAATGCTTCCTACTTTGTATTGTTCTTATAGGAATGTGTCAATAAATCTTCTCCCTTCTAGTAGCACTGAATAAAGGTAGTGGCTGTGTTCATGTTTACTATCTATAAGGCAGGCAAGTGGGGCCCTATTTGGAGAAAGGAACCTACAAAATAGGTGGGTGGCTGCTGTTTGATATTTGATATTTTCTTTCTTTTACTGAAATGGCAAATGCAGAGATACCTATGCACAGAGCCTCTGTTTTACTGAAATCTGATGAAGATGAACGGTCAATAATTTTCTTTAAGCATAACATGAAGCTTATCTAAGTGTTTTCAGTTTTAAAGCCTTTAACACCCCCCCTTCCTTATTTTAAGAGAGTGGAACTTTCTAAAGTCACAAACGGTTAAGTCACTGATCTAATCACTATTTGTTGAGCATTTCCTATGTGAAAATCATGTTCTAGAATACAAAAGGCAACGATAACAAAGACAATAAAGTCCTTGTTCTCCCGAACTTAACTCTAAGTCTCTTTGCATGGTGGGGGAATGTGTAAATAAATAAACAGGATAATTATATACTGAGACAAGTTCCAGGACACAAATCACAGTGTGTCCTGCAACGGACAAAGGGTGGGGTCAAAGGAATACCAGTCTTCCGTGACAGCTGGGTATTTAAGATGACAATAGTAGTTATGGGCACAGACTGTACCCTTGGAGGATATTTGTGTATCTGTCACCAATGCTGCCATTTTAGACAGTTTGGTATAAGTCAAGTGTGCTGGCTAGTTTCATTTCAACTTAACCCAAGGTACAGGAGTGAACCGCAATGGAGAAATGCTCTGACCAAATCGCTCCTGTAGGCAAGCCTATGGATCTTTTTTTTATTTTGATGGATGACTGGTGTGGGAGGGTCCAGCTCACTGTGAGTGGTGCAATCCCTGGGCTGGTGAGCCTGGATGGTATAAGAAAGCAGGCTAAGCAGCATCCCTCCATGGCCTCTGCATCAGCTCTTGCCTATAGTTCCTGCCCTGCTTGAGTTCTGCCCTGACTTCCCTTCATGACTGGTGCTGATGTGGGACTATAAACCAACATGAATCTTCTCCTCCCCAAGTTGCTTTTGGTCACAGTGTTCTTCATAGCAATAAAGCCCTTCATAAGCCAACAAGCTAATGAGAAATGTATAATATTTTCTCATTTCATCATTACCAAATTTTATAGCCCTGAATACATATTCTTTGACTCATAAATGAACAGTGTCAATCAGGAAATTAGAGAAAAAGAAAAACCTAATCCATCTCACATTATTGTTTTTCTGTTATGTGAGACCTGTAAGACACTGGACACTGTACTTTATATGTCTTGTTGAGTTACTGTGTTGCTTTAGTTGAATCTATGTGTATATTTGGCAATGTATTTGTTTTACTAAGTATTGTTGGCACCTTGGTTTTGACACTTCAAAATACAAGCCATAGATAGTACAGTGTTTCCAAGCATGCCTTCCTACAGACTATGTGGCTGCTGGGGAAATCCAGACCCAAAAACCTCCTTCCAAGCAAAGCAGCAGCCAGAAAGGTGGGTGCCAGCTTCCACTGCTTTAGAAAATAGTTAGAAAGACCTCGAGGGCAGAGCAAAACTGCATTGCCTTTTGTACACAAGTGCACATCTCCAAATGTCTGCAAAAGAGAAACTTCTAAAAATAATTCAGCCATTTTAATAAATTATTATAACAACGAAAGAGAGTCTTGTCTGCATGCAATCTTACCCTCTCTGACAGCCAGATTTATTACATTAATATGTGTTGAAACATCTACAAATAATGAATTTCTGTCATCTGGAGAAGTCTTGATTTTATCATGGTGCCACTATAGGGCCAAATACAATCTTATGCTAGAAAAATGAGGATCTCTTTTGAATAGGAACCAGTGTGTAAAAAAGACCTTAGCCAGACTATGGGACTGCTGGGCATTATCTGTTACTTCTGGTTTTTGTTTGTTTTTAAGTGATGTGAGGTTAGCATCCTCAAAGAATGGAACTCTGTGCTGGGAATTGAACCCAGGGCTTTGTTCATGGTAAACAGGTGCTTTGCCACTGAGTTCCATCCTCAGCCCAGCCATATTTATTTCTATGCAATGAGTTTTCCTCTAGAGACTATGTTCAATAACATAACTCTTATTAAGCCCAATTTCTTCACATTGTGAATTTTCATTTTGCAAAGAAATGTTTTCATTAACTCTGGACACCAGTCAAGGTTCCCCTGAACACCAATCAAGGTTCCTGGTAGCTTCACCTGACTCTTCAGATCAGGAAGAGTTTGATGCGAAGCTCCCCCTAAAGTTATCTTCATTGTGAAGACAAACAATTCCTAAGAAGAGCCACAGGAGGACAGGGTGATGCTTAAGTAACTCAAAGTTAGAAACAATGTGTCTTTTTCATACATGCTATAGGTTTTCTTCTTCAACAACAAATAATTGAACATTATTTCTAAGCAGTGGTACTGTGCCAATTTTGTCTAGGAATTTGCTAATTGTCTAATCTTCTCTAACTGTATGAGCTCATAATGCAGGTTAGCGAATATACTGTTCTTTCTGTTTAAAAATAAGAAGAAGGTAGGGTACCTGGATAGACCTTTGTAGCTGTGGGGTGGTCTGCACATAAAAACCTTATGCCAAAAAGCATCCTTCAGTATGCTTCCTAAAGACACAGTCCCTTACCTATTTCTTGACTTATGCTTTTACTTTTCTTCACATACATTGTATTGTTTTGGGTCTCAGCATAGATTGAGAACTGAAAGGAAAAAAAAATGTCAAAGGAAGCCCCTCCATTCCCCAGCTGTGCATCGACAAGGAACTCCCTAGTCTCAAAGTATGGACCAAGCCCATAATTCAAGATGGCCTCGCTCTCTTGGGTACCCCATGTATCCTGCCAGACACCCCAGGGAAAACATGTCCCTGAACTGCCATGCTATGAAGAAATGTGTTTTCCCATGGCTGCTGCTCTCCCAGCATTCCACTCTACAAAGCTAGGCTGCCATATCTGCTCCAAGCACTGTTTCTTTTTTTAATTTTATTTTGTCCTGTAACAAACATTGTAGGCACTTACAACATTTAACAAGATAGGTTGATAAGTGTACACATTGAAGAAGAGTTCAAATTAATATAGCGATTATCTCACCATTTCTCATTCTTTTTAAATCCAAGGTTTTGCTCAGAGACAGAAATGGACACCTCTGATATTTGATCTTAACTGTCAATGTAGAATGATGACTCCCCACCCCAAGACAACTTATTTGAGGGTACTTTCAGAGAGGTTTGATTAAGACACAAAAACCAAACCTCAGTTTGGAGGAATTATGGTGTGGGTTAAAGTCCTAGACAGAATGAAAAGGAGAATACAGCCTGAGAAGTATTCATCTCTCTGTGTGTTCCCTAACTGCAAATAACGCTGCCTTACACTCTTGCTGCCACAACTATAGCCACTCTCCCCACTGTACCTTCTTTACCAGGATAAACAACTACATCCTCAACTCATGAGACAAGATGAACTCCCTCAAATTGCTTTAGTTAGATATTTTGTCACAGTGATGAGGGAAGTGAGTGGTATAGGAGAAAACCTGCTGCTGAGATTTCCGAATCTTTGAAAGTTGCTTGAGGGAGAATGCAGTAGAGTTTAGAGCTGTAGGCTACGTAAGTATTGAAACCTGGTAAGTAGTGCTTAGTAGGCTGTTTTGGCATGACGTTGGAAGACCAGAATGCTAAAGGAAATGTGGTTGAGGCCTCGCTCGTGAGGTTTCAGATAGGAAAACTAATTCTATTGAGAACTGGGCTAGGGATCACTGCTGTTATATTTCAGCAAAGAATCTGTTTGTTTTCTGCCAATGACCTAAAATTCTGAGTGATGCTTAGTTCAAAAGGAATGGATTAAGTCATGAGGTGGAGGCAATTTGAAGAGAGGGTAGCGTTCAAGTATGGTTGCTTCTTTCTTGCCACTCTCATCCAGGTCTACAGTGAAAGAGAAAGAAAAAAGATGGGGGAAACATGCACTTATTAATGAGTTTCAAGTTGCAGTCCAACAAAGTGCAAAGGAGATTAGCATCATTACTAGTCATGCATTCTACCACCTGAACTGAGCCTCGGGAACCATATAGAACCAGGTATGGTGGTTCACACACATATTCCCAGCACTTTTGAGGTAGACATAGGATGATCAGAAGTTCAAGACCATCCTCTGATAAACAGTAAGTTCAAAGCCATTCTAGACTACAGTAAGACCCTGACTCAGAGAAAAAGAGGGAGCAGCAACATTAAAAAGAGACTTCTAGTTATATGCTCAGAAAACAGTGAGGGTATGCTGAAAGTAAGACCCTACCCCCCAAAGACTCCAACTTAAAAAAAAGTCATTTGTCAGAAGACACTTTTTAACTGATAACACCACAGAAGGGAAATGACCACCTAGGAAAGTGGCTCCCCAAGGTGCCTCTTCAAAAGTACAGAGGTACCTAACAGCTGTTGCAACTATTTCACCATGATCAGGCTACACCTCAAGTCTTCAGCAGAACTTGATTGAAGCAGCAACATGGGACCAGTTTTGCATAGATAAAAAAAAAAAAAAACATGGAGGAGGTCATGGAAGCTAAGACTTAAGTTCCAGAAAGCTGCTAAGGTCAGACTGAGTGTGTCTGGGTCAAGCTCTTGGCAAGTAGATCCTAATGGCTACTGCATGAAGTTGGGAAGGTAAAAATTAAACCACGGTGGAATCTCTAGGATGCTGGAGATTCTAGGACTGGGCTTCATCCTCCAAAGAATGCTTCAGGGACAATGAAGCCAGTCTAAGAGAAGGGTCACACATGCAGTAAATGGCAAAACTTGAAGGGTGGGGCTACCCAAAGCTATTGGAGCCCAAATGAGTCCATCCTGAACCTCGGGTCTCAGTCATGGAGCCATAAAAATCAGTTTTTGCTCTGCTGGGTTTTGATCTTGCTTTTTCCCCAATCTTTCCTGATTTCCTCTTGATTGAAATGAGTGTTCATTCTGTATCATTGAATATTGGTAGTATGTAATGTTTTGTTTGTTTGTTTGTTTCATTTTCTTTCTTAATTTTACTGAGGCTCACAGTTAAGAGAATGCCTGTCTCAAAAGTGACTGGATTTTGGATTCTTGAGCAATGTTGAAACATTAAAGACTGAGGGGTCTCTTAACAAATGAACTATATGTATCTCTTATTCTATATGTATCTCTCATTCGTAAACTATGTTCTCAAAACCTCTTACTTTCATATTCAGTACAATAGCTAAGAAACAGAAACTAGAGCATACATAAACTGATGGATGGATTTTAAAATGTGGTACACATATCCACTGTGATTCTGTTAATCCATAAAAATAATGGGTCCTGTCATTTTTATCAAAACAATAAAGTTGAGAATCATTATATTAAGCACAGAAATTAAGCTAAGCACAGAAACCAAGTGCCATACGAAGTCAGAAACTGCTGACTTCACAGAAGTTAGAACTAGAATGAGCCAGGCACAATGGTGCACACCCTCAATCCCAGTAGCTGGGATTAGACTCTGACTTGATGAGTTCAAGGCCAGCAGGGTGTTAAAGGTGAGTTTCAGGCCAGTTGGGGCTGTATTGTGAGACCCTGTCTCAAACAAACAAAAGCAAAAATAGCATCAGCAGACAGAATAGGGTGGCAGTTACTAAAAGCCTAGAGAGGGATAGGGAAAGGCTGAGCACTGGGTACCACGTTACAGTTGGATGCATGCAAGAGGCTCTAACAAGCTTCTGCACAGTAGGGCCATAGGAGAAAACAAATACCCTGCTCATTTCAAAGAGCTAAGAGAAAAGATTGCAAAAGTTCTCAACAAGATGAAAGAGTACATACTTGAGGAGAAAAAGCTTTAATTCAATTTAAGTATTATTGGAGTATCATGTTGAAATGTTTAAGAAGCCCATTTAAGGACTGGAGAGAGGGCTCAGTGGATACGGGTACTGGATGCTCTTACAGAGGATCTGGGTTCCATTCTCAGACTTACATGGCAGCTCATAACTGACCGTAAGTCCAGTTCCAGGGGACCTTGTGCCCAGGGAATCCAGCCCAGGGGACACACACACATGCAGGCAAAAAAATCCATACATATAAATAAATGAGATAAAATATCTAAAAGCTCATTTGTGTGAACAGTTTTGTTTTAAATTCGTTGAAAATAATCTTTTATTAAAAGATGAAAAAAGTCCTCATAGTATGAAGTGGTACTCCTCTGTGCCCATCCCCCAACGCTAAGGACACAGAAGGCTCTCCTAGGACTTAATTAAACATTTTAAAGAAGAAATTTGGAGTTTCAAGTTTAGAGTATCAAAAATATTAGGGGGGGAAGGCTAAAAAATAACTAATAAGAGATTTGTCTTGAGATGTTTTAAAAGCATACAGAGAGAAATAATAAAGGAATGATAAAAATATGTATATTGGGAGACTATAAAAATCAAACCAGTTCCTTGAAAAGATAAATAACTTAAAATTCTGTCAAAGCCAAGGAGGAAAAAATGAGAAAAATAGTAAGTCACCAATATTAGATTACTATTAGGCTTGAAATGAAATCAATACTATTACAGACCCTGTGGCATATATACATATATATATTTACAAATTATAAACAAATTACCTTGACCCCTTGATATGAATAATACAAGTAGCACTTTATCTTCCTTTTACCACCCTCTCCCAGACTAAAGAAGAAATTAAACTGAGATATTTTCTATAAAAATGCCTGCCCAGTACTCTAGAACACCCAAGGTCTAGAGAGTGCTTGTTACATAATCATGAGGACCAGAGTTCAAAGCCCCACATGCACAGAACAAGCCACGTATCCAGTTCACACCTGGTTATCCCAGCTATATCATGTGCAAAGGGTCTTGCTGGTTTCTTGCTAAGAAAGTGTGAGCTCCAAGTTTAGGGAGAGACTCTGCCTCAAAGGAATAAGTGGGGATTGACAGAGAATGTCTGACCTACCTTCTTCTGAACTCTGTGTGTGCAAAGACACATGTACCTACAAACATGTGTGGAAGCCACTCACACAATGTATACATACACACAAAGTAAATAAATACATAAATATATCTTTAAAAATTGGCAAGGTATTGAAAATAAGAGAAATATAAGAAATCATAGATATGACAACTAGAGATAATGTGATATTCAGAATGAGGTCCTAGAACTGAAGGGCACATAAGTCAGGGAGTAAACAGTAATGCATTACATACTTAACAAGTCAATCAAGAAGTTTCTCACAACAACCAAAGGAGGCAAGGAAGAAACACTCAGATTAATGACTACGTCTATGTTATTATTAATGGTTCAGTTCAGGGACTTAACTATCCCAGTCTCACCCACCGGCATGTCTCTTACAGCTACTGTGAAAGAAATGAAAATCCTCCAACCAAGACCATGTCTGTGTATCTCTGACACCCTCACAGACTCCCTAATTTCCTAGATTCCTAGAGAAGAGCAAACACATTCCCACTTCTCCAAGGAAGCTTACTAACATAATGAGTTAGTAATTTAACTACCGTGTACTACTCACCAACCACATGGCATCAAGCCTCCCCCTTCTTCTTAGGCCTATAAAAAGGGACACCTCTCTCCCAATATACACTGCCCCTCATCAAAGCCACTGACATGCTATCTACCTATCTATTTATGGTACTGAAGGCTTGAACTCTCCTCAGAGGCCCTGCTGCCTACCTATTTATGGCAGTAATAAATCTCAGTGTCCCACTTGAAAGCCAAAGCCCAAACCTTTCCGTCACAAAGTAGATATTCATCCTCAAACTCATCAAATTTAGACATTAAATATGAACATTTTTTTGGACACCACTCATATTTCAATTAGGAAAGAGCTAATAAAACCCAATGCTAATATTGACTCATTGTGACAATGTTAGTTGCTAGACCAAGGAAGGAAATGGAGAGATAGAAAATAGATTGCTATGGGATTCTCTAGACTATTCTTTTAACTTTCCAGTTGGTTTAAAATACTTCTGAAAGAAAAGTTCTACTTCAGAAAATATTACAAATTGGTATTACTAATATTATGAATTATGTATATAATATAAAAATGATGAATTTAAAGGAAATAATAAAATTTTTAGAAATGCTTATCTTGTCCCAAAATGACAAAAGAAAAAAATAAGAAGTAGGATGGATGCTGGGAGTGGTGGTTCATGCCTTTAGGAAGGTAGATCTATGAATCTGAGGCTAGCCTGGTCCACAGAGTGAGTTCCAGGACAGCCAGTGGGCTACACAGAGAAACCCTGTCTTGAAAAACAAACTAATAAAACAAAATGTTGAGCCCAGAGAACTTCACTGGTGAATGGTATCAACCATTAAAGAATTAGTGCCATCCCTCACATGCACAAATTATTCCAGAGTAAAATAGGAAACATACATTCTCACTTGTTTTCCTTCTATAGAACTTGAGAAAGTGTGATTATAGAGCTACCTCACTAATAACCCAGGCACAGAAAGTCCTAAAATGTTAACATATGAACCCAGCGATTCATGTAAAGATTAATATGACATGACTCAACTAGTTGAGTGTAAGAATTTAATTAAAAGCTGAAGACAAGCTGTCTAACTCATCACATTAAAGGAATGAAGAAGAAGCCAGACGTGATCGCATATGCCTGTGACCCCAGAACCTGGAGACAGAGGCTAGTTAGATCACAATCTGTGCTACTAAGGAGACACTGTTTCAGAAGAAACAAACAATGAACATGTTTATGGTACATAATATAATCGTCTTGATATCTTCAGAAATGTCCTGTTTGTGATCTAAAGAGTATTTTTAAACTATGAGTAGAAAGGGAAACCCCTAATTGCATGCATAAGAGAATAAAAACAGCTGGCACAATGGCACACTTTTGCTTGTAATCACAACACTCAAAAGGTTAAGATGGGACCATAAGTTTGAGATCAGCCTGAGTTGCATATTAAAATCCTGTCTCCAAAAATCCAAGGGCTTGCCTTTGTAGCTCAACTACACAGTGCTTGCCTGCACACGGCTGCGGGTTCAAGCCCCAGTAATGGAAATAAGTAAGTAAAACCCTGAAGATACAGTATTAGAATTAATAGGCAAGTTTTCAAAGCCATTAGGTCCAAGATTGATGAAATACAACCTAATGTCATGTAACAAGAAAAATAAAAGACCCAGAGACTGATATTGGGGTTCAAACTTCAAGCTGAAGAACAGAAAAGCAAAGTAGCTAGTGGCAATGAAGGCCACTAGCTATTCCCACCACATCTGATCCTGCTGACTCTCCTTAGCATAGCTAGAGAATCCTGAGACTGAATGTCTCCCTATCCAATATTGCGGCTGGAGAATGAGCACATGACACTGAGACCTTGTTCCTGTCTTAGATACCTTCCTAATGCTAGGATTAAAGGCGTGTGACCCCAGGTTCTGAGGTCATCTTTATGTGAGTTGTTTCTCTTTAGGACTGGATTAATCTTGTGTAGATCTGGGTGGCCTTGAACTCACATAGATCTGTCTACCTCTTAATCCTGAGTCCTAGGATTAAAGGTGTGTGCCACCACCTCCTAGCATCTGGCTGCTGGGATTAAAGGTGTGTGTCTGGCTTCTATGGCTTATTGCTGACTTTGCTTTCTAAATCCTCAGGCAAGCTTTAATAATTCATAAATAATATATTACCACAATGTCTACTGGACCAGGAATAAACAGTTATAATTTTTAAAAAGGTACTACACATGGTACCATTAAAATTCTTAGATATCTAGTTGTTAAAAGTATTATAGAAGGTATAAAATGTTACTAAAAAAAATCTTTGGAGCCGTCTGAAATTGACTTTGGTATCGTATATGAAATCAAGTTTGAATAATATTTTTCCAACTAGCAAAACAACTGTTTCAGCACAAATTGAATGTTCCCTTGTTGATTTAAAATGTCATGTTTCCAGAGTTAAGAGAGATGACTGGCAGTTAAGGGAACTGGCTGCTCTTGCAGAGGACCCTAGGTCAATTCCCAGCATGCACAGGGAAGCTCACAACCATCTGTGACTCCAATTCCAGGGGTCTGACACCCTCTTCTGGCCTTGGTGAACACACATGGTTCAAAGACCTATATGCAGACAAGCATTCATACATATAAAATAAAGACAAACAAATCTTAAAATACCACATTTCTCGTGTATTAAAATTTTATAGCTTTTTAATAATCCTTTTGATTAGCTTAGTCTCATGCAAAAACAAACTTTAAAACTTTTTTTAAAAGTAAGTTTTCAAAGTATTTGAGGGGCTAGAGAGATTACTCGTTGGTTAAGAGTGCTTACAGTCCTTGCAGAAGACTGTGGTTTGGTTCCCAGCACCCATATGGTGGATTATAACCATCAAACTCCAGCTCCAAGAGATCCAATGCCCTCTCCTGGCCTCCAACGGCAACAGGCGTGTACATACTGACAGATGCTCAAACACGTATGTCGGGAGCCGCATTCGCCATTACAAGATGGCGCTGGCTTCCTGTTTCCTGGTTCTTGTTTACAGCATTAGCTATGCTGACTGCACATGCGCCACTGTATGGTAATTTCTATATGGTAGCTCTCCCTATCAGAGAAGCTATATCATTCGGGCGTTTTGCGGAGCACCAATTACAGACGAATACGTCGCCCTGCAGGCTATTTAAGCCGTGCGTATTCGGGGCTTGGGGTCCTTCTCCATCAGCATGTAAAGAGCGCTACAATAAAGATTCTGCTGGACACATCTTCGGTTGCTGCGTCTTCCTTATCGGCAAAGGTTGCGCGCGACACACGTAAAGTAACAATAAATATATGTTTGTAAAATTACATTGAACTAGAACTGAGATCTATTAGCTATTCATGAGTTATATCAAACCCTATCTCTAAAAGAATCCCATTGGGTGATGACTAACTTATCCACCATCATGGAGCCCTCATCTAGTAACTGATGGAAACAGAAGCAAACACCCACAACTAAACACTGAACTGAACTGGAATCCAGATGCAGAGAGGGAGGACAAGACCATGCTGCAGAAATACATAGAAACAGCTGATCTGAACAAGGAGGAGCAAAAGGGTCCCCAAACTGATAGCTGGGAATCCAGCATGGGACCGACTCAGACCCCTATAACATGGGTCTCAGTTAGAAGGCCTGGGTAGTCTAAGAGACCCCAGACAGTGGAACCAGGATGTATCCTTGGTGCACAAAATGACTTTGGGAGCACATTCCCCATGGAGGGTTATTCCCTTAATCTAGAGGCAGGAAGGAGGGCCTAGTCCCTACTCCAAATGACTTGACAGATTTAGATGACCCCTCCTGGAAGGCATCATCCTACATGTAGAGTGGGCGGGATGGAAGGGTGGTCAGGGGGTATGAGAGGGTGGGAGAGAGGGAGAGAGGGAGCAAGAAAGAGGGGGAGGGAACTGGGATCAATATGTAAAATAAAAAGAAGAAGAAAAAAAGAATCCCATTGGGCATGAATGGTCTAAATAGGAACAAGATGGATAACACAGGAAGAGAGATGCTTTGTGCCATGTTTCCTCTAGTAACTTTCCTTGAAAGAGGGAGTCCTGATTTATCATGCTTCCCAAGGTTCATTGTGCTCTTTCCAATTCATTCCTGGGCTTGATTACAACTTGGCCTATTTGGTAATGTTTATTTTTATTTTATTTATTTATTTGTTTGTTTATTTATTTCTTTTTAAGTAGCAGTTTGGGAACATAACACTTACCATGAGGACTCGATTGTGGTTTGGTTTGTTGCAGTCTGGAGGAGAAGCTCACCCCGAAGGAATGGCCTCCTAAACATTTTCTTTGACATAATTTCATAATACAGTTCATAACTAATTAGACAATCTCACTGTTACTGTATTTTCCAACTTCTTGGCCTCTGCTGTGTGTTCTGCAATTCTATGGTTGCTCCTCCCTCAAACTAATAGGATTTTACCGGAGTCAAAATAGAAATATTCTCATTAACTTGAAGAGAGGGAAGATGGGGCTTGTTCATGCTGTACCTCCCATTGAGCAAATTATGCGTATCTGGGTACTATCAGCAAATTATGCAAATCAGCATAATAATCCCACGATGTTCCTAGTAACCTTTAAAAGAGAAGCTTGAAATCACTAAGTCTCTCGTTGTAATAAGAACCTTTACTAAGTTATGTAGACTTTGTCTTAGAAAGTTCCCAGTTAAAAACCACAGTCCCGTCGCTTGCTATGTGACCATGGGATATATGCCACAGTTACTCATAAAAAAAGAAAAACAAACACCTTTCTTCTTCTTCTTCTTTCTTTCTCCCTTTTTTGTCTGTGTGTGTGCGTGTGTGCGTGTGTGTGTGTGTGTGTGTGTGTGTGTGTGTGTGTGTGTGTGTTTGTATGTGCATACATATAGAGGCCAGTGGAGAGCATCGATGTTGTCTGTCATATTCTCTCCATGAACCTGGAGCTTGTTTTTGCTTTTCTTTTTCTTTTGTTTTGTTTCCCAGCTAGTACGGAAGCCAGCAAGTCCCAAGGACCCTCCTGTCTCCCCTCTCCCACAACACCTGGATTACAGACACATGGGAGACCTCACCCAGTTTATTACCTTTATGGTTGTGCAGTAGAGAGGAGAAAGTGACAAATCTATAAAGTGTCACTCTCAGCAGCACAAGGAGGTCCCTCAGTCTTTTAGAAACCTTGCCTTAAACCAAACTGGGATTAATGGCTTCAGTACAAGGGGGGAATATTCAAGTCTATATACTATAAAGCAAAATGGAAATTTTGTTTTTGTTTGTTTGTTGTTTCAAGAAAGGTTTCTCTGTGTATCCCTGGCTGTCCTGGAACTCACTCTGTAGACTAGGCCAGCCTCCAACTCACAAAGATCCACCTGCCTCCACCTCCAGAATGCTGGGATTAAAGATGTGCTCTACCCTGCCTGGCTAACTCCTATTTTGTCTGGGTGCAATTTCAGATACTAGGGAATCCAAGAAGCTCTGCAGAGGTTTGAACAGCAGAGAGTAAGGAACATGGAACCTGGCCAGCCACACTCCTCTGCAGCCCTGGCTCCTCTAACAGAGCCTGTTATCATACAGCAAGCAAACAAGAATGCAGAGTCTTTGGATTCAGAACAAGGCAGTCACAACACCACTACCAGGCAGGTTCATTCTGTATTCAAGGTGGGCTGCTGTAGAACAATTTGTTTCACAACCAAAAGTTGACAGAACAAATCCAAAACATTTCCATGGACATGTTTACACGGGCAGCGATTGGCATCCGCCGTAGGTCTGAAGGTGTGCCTGAAGTCCCTTATGCTTTTTGTAACATTTTCAAATTCATTGCTGTCTTGGAGATGACAGGAAATTCAAGCCTGCCTTCCTCCTGGGAGATCTTTATTCACAGACAAGTCAAAAACCCTTGACAAAAGGCAACCAAGGGAACTTGTTGACCTTTTAGCTGTCTGCCTAACATCAGGGCAAGTATTGTTCCCTGATAAAACAAGAAATTCAATTTAAGGGGAAATTTAGAAGGTATTTCAGGCATTCTTGTTCTATTTTACCTCCCCGGCTGTCTTTCAAACTGAGAACAAATGTAAATAAACAGGGGCTGCACTCCCTTCCAAGGATTCAATAGCAAATATGTAGTCTCACAGTTTGATGGAAATGAGACATTGTCTGTCTGTCTCCTTACTTATCTCCCCTTCTTCCTTACCCTCTCCCACCTACACACACACACATTCACACAGCCTTGCACACATTACTGACATTGAAGCCTCATTTCTTTGCTATATCATCCACTTTACCCACATCGTGTACTACATCTTGAAAAGCTATGTTCTTTGATAATTAGGGGGAAAGGATATCCCAATAATTCAGCACGGGACACTCCTTATTTGTAGTATGTATCCAGAGTGAAGGCAGTCAGGTTCAAAGCTTACTCATCTTTTAATTATACAGAGGCTTACTTATTATGTTACAATTTGATTTTAATACATATTGACTAGTGAAAATATTTTTCTCTCTCTCTCTTGGAGCTGTTGAAACATTCACTCAGCAACAGTGATTTAGCATCAGGAACTGTGCTGGGATTACAAAGTCAAATAAAACGGGCTGGGCCTCCAAGAGGAAAGGGCCTGGAGGAGGACAGACAGCCGCAGATCTAGTTCATCAAAGGGAAACTCTCCTCCATGAGGCACTCACATTTCTGCTTAATAAAATCTCATGTTCCCATAATTTCTACAGAGACCTCGTATTTGAATCTGCTCCTGCTAAACTCGGCACTTCTGAGGAACATAATTCAATGCACTACTGAGGTGCCCTGTGTGTTAAAGGAGGTCTCTCTCAGACCTATGAAACCTTGCTTTCTTAAAGCCGGTTGAAGTGGTTACAGGACATAGTTCATGATGCCAATTACCACTCATACAAGATGCCAATAACCGCTTAAGTCTTTAGGATTACCAGTCACTGAAAGGAATTTGCTGCAGATGTCGGCACTGAAGGATTTCTGCCTTCTGGGGAGAAGGGTTACCTTGTGTCTTTCACCTTGGTATTCTCTGCCATAAATCCACTAGGATAAAATCACTGTCAGTCTCCAACCAAAAACCAAAACTAAGCAAAATGAGAAGGTGGTGAGCGCTAAACTCAGAAACAGTGCTCCGAGATTTAGTCATCATGGTAAACCTGACTCTGCACACAGGTGTCTGGATTTGAGCTGATTCACATCAAGGAGAGGGTACATTAAGGCCCTGTTTGTCCCCTCTAGTTCATCCACTAAAAGCAGACTTCAGTTCCACCATATTAACCCAAAGGCAAATACTCCTCACAGAGATGGAGAGTGTGCGCCACTCACTCCCAAGGCCTTTCTAGGCAACAGCTAGCACCAACTGTCCCACTACAGCATGGCAAACAAGACACTGGCAAAATGACCCATACATCACTGCACACACATCCAGTCCCTTATAAGAATGTGAGTCCCATAACACCACACCCCTTTAATGTTCTTGGGCTCATGGTGTTGGTATTGGGATGTTTGCATTGCTCCCCAATTGCATGACTTTCAACTTAGGTTGCCTCTCACATAATGCTTACTTACCAGCCTCCAGAAGGTATGTATGGCACGCATTTGGCATTGCTTTAACATGAGGCCAGGCACCAGACTGAACGGCGCACACACACTCTGGAGGCTTTACTAAGAAGATCAACACCAAGTATGTTTACCTTGACAACATGACATTTCAGGGCATGCATACACATACAGCTCTCCCTAAAACTGTCATGGATTTTGCCAATAACTTGTGGCTACTTAGAATGTGCACTGTGCTCCAATCGCTTTCTACTTATTCTCCTTGTTAAGTGAGTTTCTAGTCTGGCTATAGTTGATTTTATGACACAAGGACTCACAACCTATCATTTAAAAATCAACTCTGATGTATCTATCCACCCATCCCTGCCTTTATCATCTACCTACCTGGAATGAGTCAGAGTTGTGAGGTCTCTATATAAGACTTCCACCACAATCCATGGGAGTACTCTCTGCTTGATTCATCCCACATCTGCTTCAACACCAGAATCTACCACAGCTTTTTGTTGGTTTTGTCTGCAGACTAGTCCACCTTTCTTCAAAGATCTCTTCCTTTCACCTTTTTCCACAGCTCTTTAAACATGCTTCATCCTCAGGTAACAACAATGCCTTAATTTTAGGGTCTAGTGAGATGGCTCAGTGGGTAAAGACAGTTGCCACCAAGCCTGACAACCTAAGTCTAAGACCTGAAATCCATAAAGAGACAACTGAATTCTCTAAGTTGTCCTCTGATGTTCACATGTACACACACACACACACACACACACACACACACACACACACGGAAGGGAGGAAGAGAGACAGGGAATTAATAAATATTAGTGAGATTTACAGTTTGTGTAATACAGTTACACATACCATATCAATCCTTATACTTCCTTGAGCTAAAAAGGATCCTACAGACTCCTGGTCTTTAATCCTAATAATTCATTTTTGAAAGATACAGCATTATCCCCTGTCCTGTACCAGTGTTGGATGGTATCAGTAGGTTGCTATATAACATCAATAATTACCATCCCCTGACAAGAAGTTATGACTGTTAACTGAATTTCCCTCACCATCCTTAAGGCCATGATGTCTTTTTTTTTACCCCTAGCCAACTGGAATTTTCCATCTCTAGACTAAAAATGTCACTTAATGTAAAATGTTAGAACACAGCTACAATTCCTGTGGGGGTTTTATTCTTCCAAAAGATAGATGCTAAACCGAGGGAAAAAGACAAATACAGAAGAAGCACACACACACATGCACTCACAGGCATGTATATCATTGGATATTTTTTCCATAAACAAGACTGAAAGATTAGTGAAAAGGAGCCCAGTAAAGGGAAATAAGGATCAATATGTGGGAGAAATTACTGAAAACATACCTGTCACATTCTCCCAGCCAACAAAGGAAGTGATTAAATGGTAGTGACCAGAACTCTTTCTTCCTCTGCATAATGCCTGTGGCTGACCCTGTACTGACTGAAGTTCAGTCTGCTCTGTATCTACCAGTTCTGGAAAATATTTGCACGTCTTTTGAACTGTAAGTCAACCTTAGCTAAAACCTTAAGTGCCTTATTTTTTAATTTACTATTACAGACTTTGAGTGCACTTTCACTATGCCCTGGGCAGTCTTATCTCCACTCTCTGGAACATAGATACCCTTGCATGTGACTCAAGTCCCACAGAACACACTCTCACAGTGTCCACTGAACTACTTCAGAGACACATTGCCAACATGTCAAAATTAACAATGTGCCTCAAATTCAGTTCACTGTCTTACAGCTGAAGTTGAAACTATTCTGTTAGTTGGGGTAGCTGATTCCACACCAGAACAAAAGATAAAATGTGGTTATGTGGTTTTATGGTTAAAATTTTTTTAAGTCAAATGCTCTTTTGGAACTCTTTCCTTGGCTTTATACATGTTTTGAACAGAGAGAGAGAGAGAGAGAGGGAAAGAGAGGGAGAAGGAAGGAGGGAGGGAGGGAAGGAGGGAGGGAGGGAGGGAGGAAGGGAGGGAGGGAGGGAAGGAGGGAGGGAGAGAGGGAGGGAGAGAGAGAGGGAGGGAGGGAGGGAGGGAGGGAGGGAGGGAGGGAGAGAGGGAGGGAAGGAGGGAGAGAGGAGACATACAGAAAGAGCATGCTTGGTGATCTGCTTTATGCCTCCCTAGAGATTGGTTTCATTGCCTAAGACTCTGCTCCTATGGGAATACAGCAGCCTGGTCTCTTAGCACCCACAGAACCCCCATGTAGTGAAATTTTCTGCACATTCTGATTTAAGTGAAATGCCGCATGCTTGCCCGTGAGGGTCTAGATCGATGCACCATAAAATTAATAAAATTGAAGCTTTAGTGCCTCAAGTTCCCAGATTTCAATTATTTTTACTTATAATTCTAGGGTATGTGTTTTAGTTAGGATTTCTATTGCTATGAAGAGACACCAATACTACCACAACTTTCTCTCTCTCTCTCTCTCTCTCTCTCTCTCTCTCTCTCTCTCTCTCTCTCTCTCTCTCTCTCTCTCTCTCTCTCTCTCTCTACTTGGAGACAGGGTTTCTCTATGAAACAGTCCTAGCTGTCCTGGAATTAGCTTGGTAGACCAGACTAGCCTCAAACTTACAGAGATCCACCTCCTTCTGCCTCCTGAGTGCTGGGATTAAAGGCATGTGCCACCACCACCTGGCACATGGCAACTCTTATAAGGGAAAATAATTAGAGTGGCTCACTTACAGTTCAGAGATTCAGACCATTATCATCATGGTGGGACCTAGTGGCATGCAGCCAGACATGGTGCTGGAGAAGTAGCTGAGTGTCTTACATCTTGTAAGCAACAGGAATGCACTGTTTCACTGGGCATGGCTTGAGCATATAAGAGACCTCAAAGCCCACACTTCCTCCAACAAGACCACACCTATTCCAATAAGACCACACCTCCTAAAAGTGCCACTCCCTTTGGTGGCCATTTTCTTTCAAACCACCCCAGTATGTTACTTAATGAACTTTCCCACAGTGGTGTTAACTTCTCATTCAGCAAAAACTAAATGTATTTGTGGCAAAAGAGAGTTAGTGGGGCCAAGATGAGAATATTCCACCCCCAAACTCATAATCCATGTTTGTCTCCCAGAAAGATTTATAAGGAGACTGAAGACAAAAACTGTCTCTCAAAACGTCTGCTTTGTTTGTGACTCTGCAGCCTGGAGAAACATCCCCATGCAGTCTTCTCCATTGTGGACCACCCTGAATCCTACATCATCAGTACCTCTCATTTGGTGACATAGGTACAGGATGGGTCCTCAGTTTGGTTACTAATCTTCTAAATCAGTGGTTCTCAACCTTCCTAATATTACAACCCTTTAATACATTTCCTCGTGTTGGGATGACTCCAACCGTAAGATTATTTTATTGTTACTTCAGAACTGTCCTTTTGCCATTAATATGAATTGTAATGTAACATCTGTGTTTTCCAGTGGTTTTGGGTGAGCCCTGTGACAGATTTGTTTGACACCCCACACACAAAGGTTGAGAACCACTGTTCAAAACCATTAGCAGTTTAAAAAGATTTACTATAGAAGAAATATCTTCCAATGCAGAAACATTTGACTTTTATTTGTTTAGTGATGAGGTGCTAAAGTTCACTGTCTCGTTTCACTTTGGTTTTTGTAGAGGAAGAAAAGTATTAGCAACAGCTTGTATTTGTAAATAGCATAACCAGCTTTGGGTAGTTTTAGAGTGGCCTTGGACACATAAAAAAATGTAAAATAATGCCATGGTTTTCTGAGGTGTCCTCACTTAATTAAAAGGCTGTGAAAGCTGAGGAGACTTTCAAATTATTTTAAAGACTCCTTGCGTGAAATTTTCCATATACTTCTGAAAAATGCCCCTGTCACAGATGCTGCCTGGTGGGACTTGAGTTCCAATCTGTGCCTCTGCTGCAGTCTGTGCGACCACTGCTGCCAGGTGGCACCGGCTTCCTCGCAGCATCCTCCTGGCTGCCATGAGGGAATAAGGCCGCATCGCCCTGGGAAGCTCCCACCTGTGACTCTGGAGAAATCTGTCTGCAGAAAAGAGATGGCAAGCATGCTTGAAAATTTGAATTATGGCTGTCATCAGCACCCTGCTTTCTCCCTGGTGCTGAACCTTTGACATTGAGACAGTTAGTTATTCATGTGCAGTTATAATATTTGCAATTTGCTTGGGTTTATTTTACAGGATCACTGTCAAATGCATTTATTATAATTGGGCTGAACCTATTTTTTTTAATTATACAACAAACTGGTCCAAAGTAGTTAGTCTGGTTTAAGGTTAAGCTTGCTTCAATAGAAGGAATAGGAAAAGAGACTGGGGAGATGGTTGAAGGGGTAAAGTGAGCAGGCACAGGGGCCTAAGTTGGGCTCTCTAGCACGCATATAAAAGATGAGAACTGTAGCTCATGTCTGTAATCCCAGTACTAGGAGAAGGGTAGGGTAGGGAGATATAAGGAGATCCCAGGGAGCTCATGGCCAGCCATTATGACCAAAACAGTAAGCTCTGGGTTCAATAAATGACCTTGTCTCAAAAATGTAATGAAGAATGATAGAGAGAAAAAACTCTTGACCTCTAACTTCTATGTGTGTATGTTCTTACAAATAGTGCTCATGAACATGCACAGTCATGCATACACCACATACAAAGATGGGGAGGGAGGGAGAGAGGATGGAAGGAAGTGAAGGAGCAAAGAGAACACTGTATCTTTGAGCATGGCCTGCATCATCTGGATCACAAGGGCTGTTAAGGCAGTTGTGCTTATTGGAAACACTTTATGGATGTAAGTCACTGTGTCAACACAGCTCTGACATGCACCTATGAGTGTAAATGGTGACCACAGAATCAGCATTTTGTAAGAGAACTTCTCTACACCTTCAAAACTCCTCAAGGGTTTTCCATCAGCCTTTTGTTGTTCGATAGTGCATATCTCATTTTGCTCTGTTGCAGTGCTGAGAGCTAAACCCTTATCTCACACACGCTACACAAGCATAGTGCCCTGAACTAAGTACACAGCCCTATTTTTTCTTTTCAGACCATTGGAAAGACATTAGGGATATCCTTCCTTGATTAAGGAATATTTCCAACATTGTGAGATATTAAAGAACATTTCAGCACCTTAATTTTGATTTTGAAAGAAGTATCGTGCTTAAATTTTATGGTAAGAATTTATAATGAAAATATTTCTTATGTATTTTATTTAACCAGAGATCTTTGGTTGGTTGGGCGGGTGGGTGGGTGGGTGGCTGGCTGGCTGGCTGGCTGGCTTGTTGGCTGGCTGGCTGAGTTGGTTGGATGGATGGTTGGATGGATGGATGGATGGATGGATGGATGGATGGATGGATGGATGGATTGATGGATGGATTGATTGATGGATGAACAGATGGATGGACGGATGGCTGACTGGTTGGCTGGCTGGCTAGCTGGTTGTTTAGTTGGCTGGTTGATTGATTTGCTGGATGAATGACTGGTTGGTTGGTTGGTTGGTTGGTTGACTGGTTGGTTGGTTGGTTGGTTGGTTGGTTGGTTGGTTGGTTTTGCACAGAGAAGAATAAAATTTAACTTCAGAGTAGAGTAGTGTGTGTTAATTTCTCTAGCTCGGCTTTGTTTTAGGTTTTTATCTCTGATATGAAATCAAACTTTGCTATGTATAGTAAACTTTACTCATATGACTGAGCAGTTGTGACTTAGCAAAGGCACTAGGACACCAAGGCAGCAAAACCTCAGGGGACTGCCTCTCATGCAGTCTTGTGAATGTCCTTGGGCTTATGAACAATAAGCATCTCTTGCCTCAGCCTCTCTGTCACACAGAAATAGCAGTTGAGTTCACTTCCAAATGACTACTATTTCCTCCAGTCGCTAGTATCTGGGCATTATTACTTCCTAACCATTCAAATGGAAGACAATGATAATTAATGACTCTTTCCAAGTCTAATTCTAGGGCTAGGGCTGTTTCTCAGTGGTAGAGTGCTTATGTCACATGCAGAGACCTGAGTTCCATCCCTTACCCCACATACAAACACACTTGTCTAGTTCCAAAATAAGAACTGTAAAAATAATCTTTCTCTCTTCCCTCCCTTCCTTCTTTCCTTTTCCTTCTCTCTTTCCTTTCCTCTTGACAAGATCTCTCTATGGCTCTCAGACTGGCCTTGAATCATAGTCCTCCTGCTTCTGCCACTAAGTACTGGGATTACAGGTACATATCATTGTACCCTCCTGATCAAAGCATGCTTTGGGTTTAACAGTGGTAGTGGCTGATAATTTTTGGATGGATTATCCTTTTGTGTTTTAAATAGGCTCATCTTGACCTAGAACTTGCAGTATATCTCTATCTGACCCCAAACCATGATCTTCCTGCCCTTCTAGCCTTCCAAGTTTGGGATTACATGCAAGTGCCACTACACTATTTAACATTAACACCAACCCACACCATTTATACATACCAACATTGCTTCTTGATTTTTCACGTGGAAATGTGTTGAATACAACCCATTATATTACCTTGTTTTCCTGATGGCATGGGAGAATATCTGATAGTACCAAAAACTAAGACTTTGCCCACATGGTTAGTGGGCAAAGCCTTAGTTAGTTGGGCTTTAGAAAAACAGAGCCCAACTGAGAAAAATGCTGCTATCAAGAAGCCTTGCTTGTCTCTGTTTCTTGTTTGTTTGTTTTGTTTTGTTTTGTTTTTGTTTTTGTTTTTCTAAAACCCTTTCTTAAGCTTTTGTTAAGTTTTAAGTGGAAGGTCTTAGTAGCCACATTGAATGTGCCATTTTGTCAAGAGATAGTTTTCTGCCAGCCTGGTCCCACTGCTGTGCCAGCCCCAAATATCACATAGAGACACTGTATTAGATATAAAGCTGTTGGCCTGTTACTAGTATTTCTTATTGGCTAGCTCTATCTTAAATATTAACCCATTTCTATTAATCTAAGTGTTTCCACGTGATCTTATCTTACTGGAGAGAGGGTCCGGAGTTCTGTTCTCTTGGTCTTATATTTTGAATCTTCTCACTACCTATCCCCCATCTTCCTTGTCTCCTAGTCCCGCCTATCTTGCTCTCTTGGCCAACATGGCTTTATTCATTAACCAATAAGAGAAACATATTTATAGAATAACACCTCCCATCATTCCCCACTATTGCTTCTAACAGAAACAAAATCACAGCAGTGTGGCTATCAAGGGCCTCCATATTTTATAAGTGTTTCATCGCATCATTTCACATTTACTTGTAATGCAGAAACCTCTAATTGATTTTATTTCCTGAAACTGAACCCTGCTAAACTTGAACTCTTCAATTTCCTGCCCAGCCTTCTGTGTTATGAGGTTACAGGTATACACCACCATACCCAGCCCTGAGGCATAGTAAATCCAAAGATTTAACACTACCACTGAATTACCTCAGACAAGTAGCAGTCTGGCCCATAGTCACTCTGACCAGAAGTGCTATGCATCTGCAGAATAAAAAAATAAAGGCTGGGGAGATGACTGAGTTGTCAAAATGTGTGTCTTGTAAGTACAAGGACCTGAGTTTGATCCTGAAAACACATGTGTAAAGGCCAGGTGTGTGGATGTGCTTTTAATCACAGGGCTAGGGGGCAGAGACAGGCAGATTCCTGGGGTTCATTCGCCAGCCTGCCTAGCCTACCTGGTAAGTTCCAAAGTGCCAGGCCAGAAAGACATGCTGCATAGGGAGAAAACAAAAGTTAATGATGCCTAAAAATTGACACCCAAGGTAGCCTTCTGACTTCTATATGCATGTACACACACACACAAACACACACACTTATATACAAGCACACACTACACACCACCAAGAATAAAATATTTTGCTATTTTATTAACCAGAGATTAATAGGCATGAAAGGAATTTATAAATTGTAATGAAATCCTGAAATGTTCCATTTTATTTTAATAAAATGCATATCAAATTGTGGTTTTAAACAAATCAGTGTTATCCGGGTGAGGTCGAGGGGTCACCAGCAACTGCTGGTGGAGGAGGCTGTGGGCACTTTCTCCAGTCAAGGCAGAGCACAGACATTACAGTTCCCTTCTACTCTCTGCTTATTAGCAAAGAATTCTGAAAGGAGAAATGTTCCAACTTTGTCTTACAGCATTCCAAACTCACTAACCTGAGGAGTGGCAAGTACTTTCCAACAGGTGGGAATTTAGAATTGCCCTTGAGGGGAGCGTGCCTAGAATTGGCAGGGGACATCCCATCTCTAGCTTCGGGGTATCTCTGGGTCTCCAACCCTCCATCCTTGTCTGCAGGATCTACGGCCCATCTTTCCCCTGCTCTGTACTGCATACATTCCTAGCGTTCAGTGGACGCTGCTCAATTAGCAGCACAACCTCAGTTCCACACTGACACCAGCTTGAGGATTACAGACTCAAAGGGGGTTTTGCAGTCAGGACTCCACCAGGAATGTGAGAGAAGGCCCTCACAGTCTCTGCAGTCCTAATGTCTCCAAGCCTTCGGGCCTCCAGATGAAACATCACTTCTCCTATCTGGAAACCCACCTCTTAGGGAGAAGCTTTTAGAAGTTCCTGCCGAGCAACATAGGCTCTCGGGAGACTGGGGGGGGAGGGGAGTAATTAGAAAGAGGACTCCAGGTAAGAGAAACGAACAAACTCTGACAGAAAGCCCGTCCCTGAAACCTTACCACTCTTTATTTTCCTAATCATCTTTTCAACCCTTCTCTGTTCTGTGGGCTGAAGGCAATAAATGGAGCAGTAGAGTCAGAACTTGGAAGGCTCTGGCAAACAGGGCTAGGTTGAGTTATGGTTTTCTGTAGCCCTCTGGCTGCCCAGGAGTCATACATAATGGAAAAAGAGGTAAATAAGAATTAAAAGCCTGAAATCTCTTTTTTCTTCTGTCCTTTGATTACACCACTGTTTTATTGATGGTTCCCCAAAGACAAAGAAACTCCCTTTATGTGTCATTGCTTCTGTAAATTGTTGAGGAATCACAAAAATGAAATACTTCACAGCAGATTTTTCCCTATTGCTTCTTTCCCGCCATACTGACCCGCTTAAAGTGATGGCTTACTCACACATGCCCCTATTCCGCAGCCCCACAGATTCCCTGGCCCACCGCCCCAACACAACAGGCTTTAATTTGGCTGTGTCTTAGGTGCCAGAGGAAAGCAAACCCCTCTTAGTCTACACTGAGCCCGGTGTCCACCAGGGTAAGACAGAATTGGTTTCATATGATACTGTTGTGGTCTAGGGGACATGCCCTCGGCAGACAAACCACATTCTTGCTTTCCCCCTGCATCGGAATCGAGGGCACAGCTGTACGCAGAGGGTTTAAACACTCTGAGAAGCAGAATGTGGAGAAAGAGTGGCTACCCGAATTCTCTAGACAATCTCTCAAGGTCTCACTTGCCTTTGCCAAAACAGAACCCAATACAGAATTTGATCACCCGTTCTGAGTCTGTCCAGGAGTTTCTAGCATGGGTAAAATTTCACTTTGTTGCCGTTGTTGTCCTATGTCACTCACCCTCCAGCCAACAAATTAAAGAGAATTGGGACACTGGTTTTCATCCTGTGCTCTCTTCCGGCTGGAAGAAATACCTTTTAAACAGGATTTGGTGCAGTAACAGGATAGGGAGCATCAAGGCAGAGTGTGACACCAGAGCAATGAAGCCTCATGCGATGGCTTTAAGCAAATCCGAAAGGGGAGGGAAATGCAATAGGAATTAAAACATATCCCACGCGACTGTCACAATTCTATGTCTCTTGAGGTTTGCAGATCTTCTGAACTTCTGTGTGGTGAGACTTATTGTGTGTGGCCTACCAGCCCAGAAGGAGGCACGCTTAAGGAAGTCACAAGGCCCACCTTTCGTGAAGGGACATCTTATTCATTTATTAATTTCTCTGTGTCCTGTAACCAAAATGTGTGGTGTCTTTAGCAATAGGGTCTTACCATCTAGTTCTGAATAACCAAGATCAACTTACTGTTTGGGAGACCTCTGGAACCTCACTGAACAACAGCTCAAAGGGAGGTCTATAATGCCTAGCCACTGAAGCAGGAAGGGCATGCTCTGGCCTCAACAGGATGTTACCTAAGCAACCATTGTTTCTTTTATGAAGTATGGGAAATCTAAAGGAAAGACCACAAAAGCCAATAGTTCTAAATCTAAATAGCATGTAAATGACTGCTTTGTTTGCACTATGTTTGAAAGACGACAGCAATATTTAAAATCTTTCCTGATTACCCGATTGTCTAAAGCAGTAGTTCTGCTTGGGCCAGGACCCTTATTGGTGGGGAGGTCAAATGATCCTTTCACAGGAGTTGCCTAAGACCATTGGAAAACACAGATGTTTATATTGTGAGTCATAACAGTAGCAAAATAACAGTTATGAAATAGCAATGAAAATAATTTTATGGTTGGGGGATCACCACAACATGAAGAACTATATTAAAGAGTGGCAGCATTAAGAAGGTTGAAAGCCACTCTTCTAAATATTAATCACTGATAAAAAAAAAAATGGGCATTTTTCCAAGGTATAATTTTTATAGATTAAAATATGCATATATATGAATATGGAGTCCATGTACATGATCGAAAAAGGTTGAACTTATTGTCACACTTAGATATTGATGCTGCCTCTTTTGTTTTTAACCCAAGTTTTGTGATTATGGATTACTTTCTATTGTGCTACTTTCTGCCATTCTCTTCTGTGAGGATTATAAAATGGGACTTAGTTTTGCTGTGGAAAAAAAAAATCCTCAAATTGGTTTAATAAAACACTGATTGGTAGGGCCAGGCAGTGGTGCACACCTTTAATCCCAGCACTCAGTAGGCAGAAGCAGGTGAGTCTCTGTGAGTTCAAGACCTTCCTGGTCTACAACAGCTAGTTCCAGGACAGCCAGGGCTACACACAGAAATCCTGTCTCAGGGAAAAAACAAAGCAAAACAAACAAACAAACAAACAAACAAAAAGAACACTGATTGGCAAGTAAGAAGTATAGACAGGGAGATCAAACTAAGGATGATGGGAAGGAGAGGGCTGAGTCAGGGGTCATCAGACAGATGCAAAAGGAGCCGGAGATGAATGTGCCATGCTAATAAAGGTGCAGCCATATGGCAGAGCATAAATAAGGAATATGGGTTAACTTAAAATGTAAGAGATAGTTAGTAATAAGCCTGAGCTATTGGCTGAGCATCTACAATTAATATAAGCCTCTGTGCGATAATTTGGGAAGTGGCTGCTGGGTATTTGGGAACAGGCAGGTAGGACAGAAATGTCCAGTTACACAGTCCCTTATAAATAATAGAATAAAAGCCAAAATCTAATTCACACAATTCACAAACTGGCTTAGAAAGCTTTCCTTGGCATCACTGGGTGATCACCCCTTCACATCCCATAATGCCTTAGACTTCAGATACATGGTACTGACACTTAAAAGGCATTTTCTTTCTACCTAGATTCTAGTTTTTTTGCTGGTGATTTTTCATTTGTATTTGTGCGTTCATGCATGGTTGTGGTTCATGAATACAGACATACATCTGGTATGTAGCACACACAAAGGTTAGAGGACAACTTTGGGTGTCCATTCTTTTAATTTGGCTGAGATTGGGTCTCTTATTTGCTGCTGTGTACCCCAGACTAGCTCATCTCTACCTCCCATCTCACCACAGGAGCATGCCACCATACCCAGCTTTCTGTGGCCTGTGGGGATCTAAACCAAGGGGCAACCACCTGACTTACTAGGTCTCTCCCCAACCCTACAGTGTAGTTTTGAGCTAATGTGAAGAAGCAGGTCTTAGGTTCAACTTACTTCAGCCAACTTTACTTTTCGTTTAATCTTTACAAAGTGAGTGCTCTGAGTGAATCTTAATCCAGTCACCTCTCTGTCTCTGGTTCCTTTGGTTTTCTTCAACTTTGAGGGGGAAAAACAAAGCAAGCAAGCAAACAAAATGCTTGTCCCTGCTTTGATAAAACACCGCCCTTGTGTTTATAAGTCATTAAGGGGCTCTAGTATGTGTCTCCATCCTTCTTCCTTGCTGACGGAAAAAATAAAACCCTCTCATACACACTAAAAGTCATTTTTATTTATTCAACACTTGCCATTATTTATATTCAATCAAATACTTTTTCCAAGCCACCATCCCAGGCTACCATTTACCTCCATTTCATCTTTGTAAGAGAGTCAAGCAGCTCTGGGTGCTGATTTTAGCAAGAACCAAAACAGAAGCTGGGCAGGCACCCTGAGACCTAAGGAGCAAGCCATTAGGACATTCCTGCTGCACAAGTGATGCTTTCATGATCTAGTACAAACAACCCTTTCTTCTTTGGCACAAACGTCACTACAAAAGGGAAAAGGCTCTGGATCACCATGGGGGAGACATAGTCTGTTCTTTAACCAACTTTTATAAACACATTTAATGTCAACATCTAAATGACATGGAACAGGCGGACACATGTGCTCTCTCTGCTTCGTTCACAGACCCTGTCCTGGAAGTAGAGGGGAAATAGCCCCCCTGATTTTGCCTATGGGTCATCTTTGATAAGTCAGAGATATTAACTATAACTGGCTCAGTGGCCTCCTGTGAGTGCAGGGCGTGTCAGCATTAGATGGGAATGATCGGATTCATATCTGTGTTATGGTTTCAAGTTTCCGGATCTTTTCTAGGTATCCTGCTGTAAATTCTTCATTTCAGGTCCAAGCAAAAGGAATGTGACAGATTTAATACCTCCAGTAAATTATTAACTGTGAGGATTAATGAAAAAGCAGCACAGCTGGATAGGGCCAGTCCATCACTCATAATTCTGTAAAGGAAAATTAAAATGGCTTTTTAAAAATTATTATTTCAATGAAACATTTTTCTTGGTCAACTCTCTTGCTTTCCTCTGCTAAATTTATTACATTTTATGTAATATAAAACAATCACATCTATTTGGCCACTTCTGAGTTTTCAAAGCCTAACATCCAAATGGGAGAGAATGAACTTGCTTAGGAAAGGGTGTTAAGGTCAAGAGGCTGCTATTGTCTAAAACCATGACCTTCGTGAGAAGTATCAAGTCCAAATCCCTGTAGATAGACTCCAGGAAATAGATTTTTTTTTTTCATAGTGGTTGTGCCTTTTGGTCATGGTCAAAAGAAAGTAAATTTTAAATCTAATCTCACCCATTAATTTATTGTGTGTGTGTGTGTGTGTGTGTGTGTGTGTATGTACCTGTGTATGTGTATGTGTATGTGAATGTATATGTGTGTCCGTGTGTGTGTATGAATTTATGTGTGTGTGTGTGAATGTGTGTGTGTGTGTGTGTGTGTAGGCAGTTTTCCTGCTCCCAAATTACCATAGAGAGGCTTAATATTAATTATAAATGCTCAGCCAATAGTTCAGGCTTGTTACTCTTACAACTTAAATTAACCCATTTCTTTTAGTCTACATTTTGCCATGCAGTGTTACCTCTCTTTCATCTTGCACCTCCTGTTTGCTCTCCGTGTCTTCTGAGGACTCCTCTCACTCTTTCCAGTGTCCTTAGTCTGGTTTTCTCGTCTAACCTTATCCTGTGCAGCTATTGGCCAGTCAGCTTCCTTATCAAATCAATCACAGCATGAGTTACACAGTGGACCTCCACATGTGTGGAGGTCAGAAAACAGCTTTCAGGAGTTCTACCATGGCTCCTGGAGATTGAACTCAGGTTATCAGACTTCTATAGCAGAAGCATGATATATAATTTCTACAAGTTTCATGATCCTAAGAACCAGGTGTCCAGTCCTCCCGTGGCACAGTTTCTCTAGGGCCTGACAGAAACCCAGTGTGGTCCCTATTAACAATTTCTATCACCAAAGTGGTTGTTAGTGCACAAGTACCTCCTTCTCCAAACTTCGTCAATCAGGTTCTGCTGTCTCACAAGCCACTCTGTATTCTTAAAGTCTTAAAACATCAACTTTCCCTAAAATTTAAAATACTAAGTTATTAGTGTCTCATAAAACAGTATCAAAATCATTTTCATTTGGATGCTACATTTTACCAGTTGCTTGGATCAAAAAGCAACTCAAAAAGGTTGTGTCAGAATGCTGAAAGAATTTCCCCCAAATCCATGAAATTTGCCAAAAAGAAAAGATTCATAAATGACTGAAACCATTAGTCAACTCTTAATTGACATGAGGGTCTCCATATAGCCTGTCGTGTCTGAGAGGCCACTCATGTACAGAAGCATTCATTAGCCAAGAATGGATTTCCAGAGTGCAGATTCAGTGACTATAATAATAAACAAATGCCAAATTACAAAAATGTATTAAGCTTCTGCAGCAGCAGCTGAAATGATCTTGGAGTCTCTGAAAGTCCAGGTGGGAATAAAAGCACGGCCCCCAGCTGGATCCAAAATGTGAAAGCAACAACACTTTTTCTTTTAAAGAGTCTATATAATGTGTCCTAAAGAAATCATTCAAGTATTAAACAGACTACTGCTCCCATCTCTTAGTCTTGTGTTTGATTGAATGTCAGGGACCTCCCTCACAGGGAGATGCTGTGTCAACCAGCCGTCTCCGCAAAGCAACCCAGGTTACTCAAACAAGCTCACAAAAAGCATTTAAGGAGCTTGGAGCATCTGAGTTAAACCCTAGTTCAGTGTTTTTCCCGAGTGCTCCCAATCTGTTCTTAATTATGCCTACTCAACTCAACCTTGATACATCCCAAGCCAAGTAGAGAGAATTGGGCCCAGGGGTTTCACGTTTTCATTAAAAATCTAGGGGTAACATTTAACCAGCTTGAATTGTGGGTGGTAGCTCACCTCGTGCCTTCTGCACAGGAAATTTGATTGAACACATGGAGCTAGGCTGTGCAACAAGATCGCTGTTTGCTTTGCTGGTACGTGTGCACTAAATGGTACTTGGCAAGACTTCATCTACCCCTTACACTGGCCGACAGCTAAATCATTATCTTTCCTGATAGCTCTCAGTTACCTAAATAAAAGGATCAATTTCACAACACACATGAAGTACAAATGCATGTGTGTTAACACTAAGGACAATAATTTCCAAATCCTATTACCTACTTTTAAACAGTGATGCTTTAGCTCCTGTGGGCTCCATCAGTGCTCTGTGACAATGCTGAATGTAATATGTATGTGTGTATTATATATGAAAAAACATACCTCAAGGGGATGTAACCCAGTGGTAGAGCACTTGCCTAGTATGAACAAGGTCCTGTATTTTATTTCAACACCACAAATCAAGAGGAAGAAGAGGAATATAACATAGAGAGACATATTAAATTCTATGCACAAAGCCCTGGGTTTACTCCCCAGCACTGCATAAACCTGACATGGTGGATCACATACTTGTAACCCATGTAATACACAACATTTAGGAATGTGAAGTCAGGAGTATCAGAAGTTTAAGATCGTCTTCAGCTCTAATTGCAAATTTGATGTCAACTTAAATTATATGAGACCCTGTCTCAAAAGCACACACACACACACACACACACACACACACACACACACATACACACACACACACACACACACAAAGGAGGACAAAGATAAAATAAACTATCAATGAATTAGAAAAGTATAAAACTGTATATCTTGAAGAGTACATAAGACATGAGGGAGACAATCTAGTTCCAACTTTATGGATAAAAAAATGTCATCTGCTTTTAACTCAACCTATTTATTGTTGGGGCTTAGATAAATGGCTCAGTCAGTGGAATGCTATCCACACAACATGAACTGAGTTCAGACCCCCAGCACCAACATAAAAAGGCGGGCACTGCAGCACACACCCGTGACAGATTTCTAAAGCTTGCTGGCCAGCCAAGCCAGCCGAACCAGTGACCTCTAGGTTCAGTGAAAAGACCCTGTCTCAGAAAGAAAGGTGAAGAGCAACTGAGAAAATACAACATCAGCTGTTCACTTCTGAGCACCTGTACACACACGCGCGAGCACGCGCGCGCGCACACATACACACACACACACACACACACACACACACACACACACACGAAGATCTACACATACATATATTTCACTCTAGATAAGTGTTCACATGTTTGATTATCTTAGGTTGTTTTATGGATGGAATCCACAAAAATATCACAAATGGAAAACTCTCTGGAAAATCTTGACTGGGAGTTTCTTTTTCTCAACTTAAATTCTTTAAAGATAAAGGTTTTCACTCTGACATGGATGAGTTACCTATCTCAACTCTGCCCCACCACCATCCAAGGGCATCATGGGAGCAAAGGTGGAAAGAAGGAAAGAACCAGTAGAAAGGAGATCTATGATATACTGACTTCTGCCCCTATGGCTGATGTACACATCAACTCACAGCAGCTGTGATTGTCTGCACAACACACACACAAGACCAAGACAAGTAAAACCCAGCAGGAATAGGGGACGAGAATCCCAAGGTCCCACCCCCAGCTGAGGTTTGTAGCTTTCGGCTATTGAGAGAGGGTAGTAACTTTTCTTTGAGGATGTGGCTGCTGACAAGTTGCCTGTGTTCCAGTGGATGGCCTCATATGTGCATATGGCACTAATTGGATTCCCAGGAATAATATTAATAATAACTTTTTAAAGAGGACACCAAGTCAGGAGGGAAATAGTTTGATGTATCCCAAGGAGTTGGAAAGAGGTAGTGAGGGGCAAATAAGATCAAAATACATTGTACACACATATAAAAATGTCACAGAATAAATAAAAATATCATTTAAAAATAAAATTTGGAGATTTGAAAGGCATACATAGACAATAAAAAGAAAAAGAAAACACATAAGGAAAGATATAAAATGAACGGAAAAGTTTGTGGCTTATATAATGAACACATGAAAAGTAAAATTTGTAAAAAAAAAAAAAAAATTAATATCCCTACTGAAATGTGTTCAAAGCTCATCAGTGGAAATGTCATAAAAGATTAACAATGTTGACTAGACATGTAAAAATACTCGGTCTTACTTATAGCTAAGAGAAACAAATTTTCAGTTATATTTACTCTGTGTGTACGTGTGCACACATATGAATTCTGGAGCACATATACCACAGCATACTTGTGGAGGTCACAGGATCACTTGCAGGAGTCAGTATCTCCTTCCATCTAGTGGGTCCCAGCACACTTAGCAGCTGACTCATGTCATTGGCCTACAGAAAGCTAATTGGAAAGAGTGAGAAATCATCAGTCTTTAAAACTGGGCAGTACGCAATGTTGGTGATGTATCTCAGCACAAGCACTCTAATTTTGTAGGTTAAAATGGCTATATACTATTCCAGGGTGCATACAGTTGAGTAATAGTGTGTAGGATGTAAATATGCTTAGCAATGAGTTCACCTCCAGGAATTAACCAACAGGAAATAAATTAAAGAGCAAAACACCATCCAACTACATATTACATAAGTATGAGCACAAGTGTGTTGTGTGTGTGCATGTGTGTGTTTGGTGGCATTGTATATACAGTCTGATAAAAATATGAAATTATCCAAATCTTTGAAACACTGGGATTAGCCAAATAATATAATGAGCAAATGTTCAGAGCTGGAGAGATGGCTCAGCTGTAAAGAACTCTTGATGCTCTTGAGTTCCCAGCACCCACACCACTGTTTCCTGAAACTCTAGCTCCAGCTGATCTGATGCCCTCTTCTGTCCTCCATGAGTAACTGCATACATGTATTACACAAAAGCTCATTCAGACACATGGACATAACAAAAATAAATCCTTTAAATAATGTAGAATTATGTATTGCTAAGGATCTAGACTAGTGATAGAGTGCTTGCCCAGAATGTTCAAAGCCCTGGGTCTGATTCTCACTGGGGGAAAATTGACCTTAGTACTTTTTTTTTTTTCAGTAAATGTATGTAATCAAAGTCTAAATTAGTGTTGAAGTAAAAATATTAGTTATATCTGAGCATTGAGATTCTGATTTCCATTTCCTTTTTACCATCTATATAGTTCAACTTTTTACAATGTACACAGTAATTTTATAATTAAAAAAATCTTACCAAACACATGTGCACACTCTTGTAATCCCAACACTTGGGAAGCTGAGAAAGGAGGGTCTCAGGTTCAAGACCAGCCTGGGGTAAAACCTAGTCTTTAAAAGAAGGTAAGAGAAAAAGAAGAGGGGAGGAGGGAGAAGGGAGAAAAAACGGTGGGAAGGGTAGGGGAGGAAAATCTTAATTGATATTCTCTTCCCCAATCTCTGAAATAGAAAACAACAGGACCTTATCCAAAATATCAAATACTTAAACTCAAAACTAGGAATTAAAATATCAAATACTGAACCTCTAAACTAAAAATTATCATCACCCTAACAATTTCCTCTATCAGTTGTAAATGATTGGTTCCTAAATTGCAACTTCCCCCTTGATCTATAGAGCATTAAAAGTAATCAATGTGAATTCTAAAACAGAATTAGATATTTATATTTCTTTTCCTTCCCAGTACTTTGTAGCACAGTTCTGTTAGAAATACAAGTAGTATTTAGTCAACAAATACTACTTTGACTCTTATTGGAAAACCCCTTGGAAACTATCCATGCCCATGATGCTAATCTGAGATTAGCTCAAAGGCTAAACTGTTAGGTTACCTGAAACAATGAAATAAATTGTTCTTAGCTGAGACTTCCTCTACATCTAATTAACACCAAAAAGAGTTAAATATACTAAACAGAAAAGAGGGAACCCCCTAATTTGGAAATGTTGATTTATAAAATGTCACTAAACTTGATAAGACTGTTCTTCTACATTATTTAGCAGACAGACATGAGACACAACTGTGTGAACCTAGGAACCTACTACTGAAGCTAGAACATGTCCTCAGAGCTTGAGTATTAAAGTAGGTATGGTCTTGTTGGAGGAAGTGTGTTACTGTGGGGATGGGCTTTGAGGTCTCCTTTGCTCAAGCTTCATGCAGTGTGACACTCAGTGTACTTCCTGTTGTCTGCATATCAACATATAGCAGCTACCTCTCCTCACCACCATGCTTCCTGCAATGATGATAATGGACTAAACTTCTGAAACTGTAAGTTGTTACCCCAGTGAAATGTTTTTCTTTATGAGAGTTGCCATGGTTATGGTGTCTCTTCACAGCAATAGAGACCCTAAGTAAGACAATTGAAAAATAAGACAAAGAAAATATTCAAGAAATATTTCAGATCTCATTACCAGACATTTAAAAAAAAAAAAAACTCATTTAGTCACTTTCAATTTTTTTCTCAGTTCTGCCTATATTCTTTAAGAACACCAGATTTGGTAGCTGGAGAAATGGCTCAGTAGTTAAGAGAATTGGCTGATCCTATAGAGGACCCAGATGTAATACCCAGTATCCACATGGCAGCTTGCAACCATCTGTAACTCCAATTCCAGAAGATCTTACATCTTCTTCTGGCCTCCACAGGCAAAACACCAATACACATAAAACACGTCAAAATAAACAACTTTTTAAAAGTAGAAAACAGAGAATTTTGCTGAGTTTGAACTAAAGGATATTCCTTCCCCCAGTCCCTTCTGCAGAGACATCTATGTAGGCAGGTCCAGCACTTCATTTTTGGTGAAGTCGTGAGCTTCACCAAGATTCATTCATATTGTAGATGGATAATAAAGGACACATTTGCAAAATTAGAATATATTAGAGATCCTTATTGGAGAGATGCCAAGTGCTTACATTTGGCCCTATTTACTTTTTCATTAAAAAAAAAATTATTCTTAGGCTGATTAAGAGTGAGACTCAAATCTATCAAATCAGGAACTCCACCAATGGCATTGGGGAGCTGAGTTTGTAATGATACCCAAGTGCTAGTACTCAGAAAGGTGACACCTGTCTGTGAACTAGAATTTCAGGCCTGTTGCTCTGACTTCCTGGGTCAGAGAGTATATTCGACAACCTATCCTGAGTACTTCTCTGGATAAAACTAAATAAATAAAGTGTGTAAACCTTGTAAACAAGCTCTCAGAACCTACCTACCCCCAAAATGTGTCCCATGAGGTATTTATAGGTTGCATACAAAAAGCAATGATCCATGACCAAATAACCTCAGCAAGATCAAGGTTAAACAAGGGAGACACATTTCTTCACTCTAGAATTTCTCAGAGCCTTTATGTTGTGATTTTCTTGGAAGAACATAACAGAGTTTATCTCTGAACTAGGGTCCCAAAGAGTAAATTATTTTTATGATAATATTTTTTATTTAAATATGAAACAAGAGTACAGTTTGGAAATGCTGAACCAGGTGAACAATGATTTATAGACATGGTTTTATACATTTCAATGCTCGTGGTACCCACAACAATGATGAATAATACATGTAAGGTTGACTTGCTGACTGACTTCTCAGTGTCTAAGAGGTAGGATTACCATGCAAGGTGTGAAGGAAATATAGGCTTAAAAACGCTTAAAGACAACAAGTGAATCTCTGCCATTTACTCTGTTCTTTGTTAGTATTTCATTTCTCCTTAGGGACTGTTGGCATCCATCAGAGTCACTGCTAAAGCAATGACTCCCTTGTGAATAACCGATCGGCCTTTCACCTACTAAAACCAAATATAAAGCTTTATATAGCTAATGCATACATGAGGAGGAAAGCTGTAGCTATGGAGTGATGTTGGAACCATGACAGCAGAAACACCAGAGGAGCTATGGAGCTTAACATGCCTCAGGAGGTTAGAACATCTAATATGTGCCAATCTCTCTCATCAAAATGGGTCAGCCCTTAGACAGGAACATCGGAGGGACACCAAGAAGGAGAATAGTCTGGGCCCAAGAGAATTAGCTTGCTAGTGTTGGGGCCACTCCAGCGTGGGACTCACACAGAGCCTCATTTGCCAGGCCAGGCTGCAGGAAGCCATCACACAGCATGCAGAAATGAAATTGGCCAATGGAGGATAAGAGGCAAATGAAAAGAGTGGTTGCTGTCAGTGGTTCTCCTGTTCAAGGACTCAGGCAAACTCGTTTGATATTTTTAGTTAGTTTGGTGCAAAATGGCATGTTCCATTTCACTGGAGGAAGGCCAGCCAGGCTGGAAACCAAATGGCTGAGAATTAAAGGTTTATGGCTTATCTTTTTATACAGGGAGGAAAAGGGAAAGAAGAATCCATATCTCAGAGTGTTTGAAAGCAAATTGTTTTTCACAGTGTGCAATATGTTTTGATAGAACGGGGGTGGCTTGCATGATGTCATCCACAGGGATTAAGAAAACAGTCAACTAAGGTTAACAAGCAGCAATCACAGCAGAACTAGTGAAGGATTATAGCTGGGCTAATTCATCAATTACTTTTAGTTGCAGAGGCCCCTACAGAGGCAGAAGCCAGTATACACATTTTGGCAGGTGAAGGATCAGCTTGGTCAACAAAGACCCTGTCAGCAATGAACATTCTTTCTAACTTCATTTTTCATCCCTAAGAGAAGAAAATCTCACTAATGCCAGTCACTGCTACTCAAAAGCAGCCAAAAAAGATAACTGCAAGTATCTATAGGCTCTCGAAACCTGCATTGCATGAAATAGACTAAGCCTAAGAACCAGGTTAGACTCTACTCATCATATATATATATATATATATATATATATATATATATATATATATATATAGTGTCTAATTCATGAAGTTTCACTCTTACTGTTTTCCCATTAAAACTGACTTGGGAGAAAAACTAACCAAAAACCAGAACTAGAAACAGATGATGTTTTTAGTTACCATGTAATTTACTTTCTTTCAAATAATTGTGTTTGAGTTCAGTATGCTGTACACTTGTAGTCTCAGTACTGAGTCTCAGTACTCTAGATGAGAGTACTGAGCAAACTCTTGCTAAGGCAAGAGTTTGAGACCAGCCTGGGCTACATAGCAGGACTATATCTCAAACAACAACAAAAGTCATTTCTAATATGAATGTTAATGAATGCTTTCCCATGCATGGAGAATATGAATGAGTTGAGCAATGAGCTTTAGGCAAATGTGATATTTAGGAAGAGCAAGATATGAGGAGATGGATTTTTGATATAGAAATGGAAAGGTGGGCAATAATTAAAGAAAATCAGCCATTTAAATTCCTCTGCTGTTTACTATATTAAAGACAGTAGGAAACAAAGTTGTGTAAGTGATAAGCCATGTTCTTGTTATTTAGTAGGGGAGACGACAATATAACACAAAATAGATAAATCACAGAAGGGACATGAAAAAGAACATTAGTTGAAAAGTGGAAAGTCATCATCTGGAATCAGGAATCAAGAGAAATTTGCTGGAAGACCTTTGAATTGAGATGTTCAAACTAAGGTGAGGAGTTAAGTCATAGGTGGCATGGAATGAGGAGATGAGCAAATGTCAAGAGAATACTATTAAAAGGGTCCTGTGTTGAACACTTGGACTGCAGCTAATGCAGCTGAGAGATAACGGGATCATGAGAGTGCTCCTGTCCCCAATGGGTTAATCTATGACAAGCTCACAGCTGAATGAGCTGGTAGGAGATAGGGTAGGAAGACATATGTCACTGAGGGAGAGCATCTTTGTCCCTAGCACCTACCCATTTGTTTACTTCCCAGCAACCATGAGATGAGCAATATTTTTACTATGCTAAATATCTCCCTACAATAATAGGATCAAGTGACCATGATCTGAAATTCCTTGAGGCTTGAGCCAAAATATTTTTCCCTCCTTTAAGATGAATTTCTCAGGCATTTAATCACAGGAGCACAAGGCTGACTGTGCTGGCTAGTTTTATTTCAACTTGACACATCTAGAGTCATCAGAGAGGAGGAAGCCCCAATGAAGAAAATGCATCACTAAGATCAGACTGTAGAGAATTTTCTTAATTGTGGATTATTAGTGGATGGCACAGTCCATTGTGGATGGTGCCATCCCTGAGCCTCTTGTCCTAAATTCTATTAGGAAGCAGACTAAGCAAGCCATGAGGAGCAAGCCAGTAAGCAGCACCCTTCCATGGCCTCAGCTCCTGCCTCCAGGTTCCTCCCCATTTGAGTTCCTGTCCTGACTTCCTTTAGTGATAAAGTGTAAACTAAACGAACCCTGTCCTCCTCAAGTTGCTTTGGTCATGGTGTTTCATCACAACAGTAATAATCCTTACTAGAACACTGACTAACATGGTCCTCGTTGGTTTACCAGCAATACGTTCACTTAAGTAAGAGGTGAAGAACACAAAGCAGAGTTGGGATCATTTATGAAGGGTTTTGAATTCCACAGGATTTGAACTTGAACAAAACAAGGGAGGGAGTCATTCATACTTTTTGAGAAAAACATACCAGAATCAGAAAAACAAGCACTATCTACATACCGTGTGCTGACACTGTCACAGTGGGGGAATGCAGGTGAGGAAAGTTAAAAGCTATCACCACAGTAAGTCTAGATGGAAGGCAGTGAGAGCATGGGTGTGCTTAACAGGGAGAACTGAGACAAAATACAGAGACAAAACTCAAGTAGAATCCAAAGAATTTGACCGCTTGTCATATGGAGTCACACATATTGAAGAAAAGGCTGTCTGGGGATTTGGCTTAGTTGATGGAATATTTGAGTAGCATACAGCAAATCCTGGGTTGGAAGCCAGGTATCACATAAAACAGGAATGGTGACACATGCCCACCATCTCTGTATTCAGGAAGTGAAAGCAAGGGAGAGAAGGGGTGTAGCGTGTTGTTTTCCGGCCAGCCCGCCCGCTGCTGGTCTGGCGTGCCGGCCCCCAATAACACTCAGAGACTCTGTATTTGATACAATCCTGTTGGCCAGTTACCATTATTGTTTATGGGCTAGCTCTGCCTTGATGATTAACCCATTTCTACTTATCTAAGTATCCGGGCTCCATCTCAACCCCTCCCTACTGCAACCTCTTTCCTCCTTGTCTCCTAGCCCCGCCTATCTTGCTATCTCATTGGCCACAGAGCTTTATTAACCAGTATGAGAAACATATATACAGAATAACATCTCCCATCAAAGGGGAAGGGGAGGGAGGGAAGGGGAGGGAGGGAGGGAAGGGGAGGGAGGGAGGGAAGGGGAGGGAGGGAAGAGGGAAATATCAATTACAGGAAAGTAAAATAGAGTGTGCCAACTTTCATGATAGGAACAATGAAAAAGTGTGACTGTCTGGGTGTCCTTAGTCAGGCCTCTTAGAGTTTTGACAGTCTCAGCTACATCTAAATACTTACGGAACTTAGCAAGGTTTATCGAGGAGCTGAGAATTCGCTTGTGTAGAATAAGGGTGGGATACCCTTCAAAGAGAATTCCCAGTTCTCCAGCAAACATCCTACAAGCTTTTGTCATGTGCCAGGTGCTGTACAGGGCATGCTAAGAGAAATTTAAATGTAAAACAGGCTTATATAGTAGACGCTGAGAATCTAGCAGTTTTTCATTCTTAATCTATCACCTAGAGCAAGCACTTTTTCCTCAGCTCGTTTATATCCCAGAAATAGCTCTGTGTCTATAATCACTTGGACGGTGGTTGCAAGATTTGCCAGGTATAACATTTCTTTAGGATCATAGTGGATTTGTGGGAAACATTATTGCACACAGCCATGAGGGCAGGTTGGGGCAAGGAGTAAAGAAAGAGCTAAACTCCCAGAGTGAGCACAACATGGGAAACCTTTAGAGAAATCTCTGAGGTTAGAGCCTGAACCCAAGCTCCTCACTAGTGTGTCACTTTCCATCAGAGTGAGCCACCATGGAGCCACCACCAAGGCTCTGAGGCATAGTCAGGGTGAGTTGAAGGGTTGAGCCCAAAAGCCAGAGCGGTGGTATATACATATCTAAAAGGAGTCTCTGCCCAGCTTGTGAAGAGCCATGTAGAGACTGTAAGAACCTTCCTTTCTCTTTCTGCCTTCTGTATCTTTACACTGTCCCACAAATCTAACACCATAAATACTTTGGTTTGGGGTTGCTTTTTTGTTTCTAACAGTGTCTCACTATAAAGCCCAAACAGGTATTGAACACACAATGTAGCACAGACAGTCTTGAACTCCTTTTTGTTGTTGTTGTTGTTTGGTTGGTTGGTTTTGTTTTTTTGAGACAGGGTTTAGCCCTGACTGTTCTGGAACTCACTTTGTAGGCCAGGCTGGCCTCAAATTTACAGAGATCCACCTGCCTCTGCCTCCCAAACGCTGGGACTAAAGGCATGCACCACCACCATCAGGCTGGTCATTAACTCTTGACTGTCCTGCTTCTGCCTCTCTAGTGCTAGTTACAGATGTGAGCACCAGGCTTGGCTCTACGTTTTCTTATCTATTGCTGTGGATTGAATGTGAAATGTCCCCTGTGGGCTCCATGTTTGAAGACTGGGTCTGGTGGTGCTGTATTTGGAAAGTAGTGGAACCTTAAAAAGTTGGAGCCTTCCTGAAAGGAGGTCACTGGGGGCAGGTTGTGGGGTTTGCAGCCCATTCTTACTCCTTATCTGTCCTCTACTTCTTGATGTAGATGTTGTTTAACTATCTGCCTCACACTCTCACAGCTGTGCCCTCTCTGCCGTAATGGACTGTGTCTCCTAAGACTAGAAGCCAAAATAAACTTGTTCTTCCTTAAGTTTATCATCTATGATCTATCTATCTAATCTCTCTCTTTCCCTCCCTCTGCCCCTTTCCCCACATTGTCCAATCAAGTTCCCTCTTTCCTGCTTGTGTGCCCTCACACTGCCTCTCAGTGCCATCGTAAGACCTTTTGTGTGTGGGTTTTGTTTTTTTGTTTTCCAATTTGGATATTTTTATTCCGTAAGCCTTCTTTGTTTGCAAAGGCTTTATGGTAAATGGGTTTACAAACAAAAACCCTTCCCATCAATTCATTTGAATATAGGCCTATTCCACCATAGCTTATTTTTGTCCTCTGATAATTTAGCACCAAACAAAAACAAATATTATACTTGGCATGATAACACACACCTTTAATCCCAGCACTTGGAAGGCAGAGGCATGTTTGAGGCCAGACTGGTCTACATAGGGAGTTCTAGGCTGGGCAAGGTTATGGAGTAAGATCCAGTCTCAAAAGATCAATCAATTAATATTCAATATTGCATATTTAAAGTGTTTGGGGATCTAGAGTAGAACTGTTGCCTAGTCTATTTTAAGCACTTAGGCAGTGCCAAATAGTCTGTGAAGCAGGAAACTACATAATCCTTAGTATATTCACAGGAGAGTAATAACTATGCCTGCCACTTTACAGATGAGAAATCTGAGGCCAAAAACTAAAATCCCAGTCGCTCACCTGGTAAAAGACTAAGCCAGGGCTAGAATATACACCCAGAGGCTGTGCCCTCCTAACCGTGATTGTGACGCACCAGGGAGAACAAAGGCTCTGGGGATCTTGAGGGTGACTCCTCAGCAAGCATTTGTGTTACATCTCTCCATATTTAATTAAGGGATTACCTTGGACAGAATCCACCAAAGAAAAACTAAGAATTATAGAGGATAGTTGACTAATGGACAGGGGTGGATTCCTGTTGGAGATTTAGTTAAGAAATGAAAAAGAATTTACTGATAGTAAGAATTATTAAGCAAAGAAATAAATTACTAAAAGGAATTAGGTGGTATGGAAGGCTCTAAGCAAATAAATTTTGTCTTTTATAACCCCTGGTATATTCAGTTGGGAAACTAGAATCAAAGGAATAAAGTATAGCTAGTGTAACAATAGTGGGCATATAAATGGGTATAAAGGAAAAATTCAAACACTAAGGAGAAAAAAAAGAAAAAATTAAAAATCTTTAGAGGTCTGGGACTACAACTAATGAGAAGTACTTGTCTGGCGTGTTCAAGGTCCTGTATTCCATTCCAGCACTAGGATGTGGGGACCCTCTCTTGAGCCACTCATAATGGCTCATGTCTGTACTCTTAGTCCACAGAAAGTGAAAAAGAAATATCATAAGGTTGACACTAAATCTGCTATAGGAAGATGAAGAGGAAACATTTCAAGATGCTAGCAGAGACAAGAAGCTCCCAAATCTAATTGTAATAGCGCAGGAAGAAATGCAAAACTCTACCCATGGGATCCAGGAAATTAAACAGCATCTCCACAGCCTAGGACACTATGAGCAGAGTGAAAAGTCAACTTACAGAATGGGAGAGAACTCTGCCAGCTGCATTTCAGATGAGATGTCATTATCCACAATCTATACAGAAATGGGCCAATGATCAGTTCTCAAAAGAAGACACACAAATGACTTATCCATAGTTTTAAGTGTTCAAACCCCTTAACCAAAAAGGAAATGCAAGTTAAGACTGTCCCTGCCCTAATCACCCCAGAAAGGATGTGAGCAGAGAAGAACTGGTGCTCATTCTCAGGGGGAGTGTGAACTGGAGTAGGCCACTGTGGAAATCAGTATGGAGGTTTCTCAAACTAAAACCAGAAGTCCCATATGTGCCAGATACACCATTCCCAAGTATACAGTCAAAGAGCTCTATGCCCTATGACAGAGATACCTGTACACCCATTTATACTGCAGTCTCATGACAGCCAAGAAACCAAACCAGCCCAGATGTCCCTCAACAGATGAATGGATAAAGAAAATATGATGAGATGTATATCGGAGTTTAACCCAGACATAAAGAGAAATTAAATCATAGTGTTTCAATAAAGTGGATGAAATTAGACATTTTTATATAAGTAAGAGTCAGAAAAACCATACCATGTGTTTTCTCCCCTGTGTGGGTCCTTACATTGTGATTTTTATACAGGAATGTATATGGGAAACAATAAGGGGATCCATGGAAGGGGAAAGGGGAAAGGGTAAAATGAAAAGTGTTTGTAGACTACTCTAACCTCAAAGAAGAGGAGTCTCCTAGGAAGAAAGGAGGACTAACAAAAATGGGACAGGAGGGAATAAGCAATGGATAGGGAAGGAACATCAACAAGAACAAAGAATACATAATAATGTCATAATGAAACCCATTACTTGGTACATTGATTCTAACTTAATTTAAGAAAGAAGAAGATCATGAATTTGAGCTGACCTTGGCCATATACCAAGGCCTTAACACACACTGGATAAATGGATGGATGGATGGATGGATGGATGGATGGATGGATGGATGGATAGATGGACGGACGGACACACCTACACACACACACACACACACACACACACTGGATAAATGGATGGATGGATGGATAGAAGGATGGATGGATGGATGGATGGATGGATGGATGGATGGATGGATGGGTGGATGGATGGATGGATGGACGGACAGACACACATACACACACACACACACACACACACACACACACACACACACACACACTGGATGGATGGATGGATGGATATATCTTTAAGGCTTAATAGTAACACTAAAAAGCCCAAACACCAACTTTTTATAATTATTTTTTTCATTTTTAAAATTACCCTTTTGAAGCCAAGCCATGGTGGTGCACACCATTAATCCCATCTGTTGCAAAAAGAACTTTTTTTGATGAGGGGTAAGAACTCCTGTGAGTAAAAGAACAAATATTTATGATGTAGTTAGGGATTGTGCTGGTTTAGTAAAGAGAGAGTTCTAGATTCTCCTTCAAGACCCATGACTTCATTAGCCCTGGGGAGATAACTATCTACCTCAAAAACTCCATATAATACACATAAGGCTGTGTATAAACATTCACGTATAGTTTAATGAGATTCTCTCATCTGAGCTGACAACGCTCCCTCCAAGAGCCAAATACAATTTAACAAAGCCCGAACACCAGGCATGAGAAGTCCTCTTTTGACTTGTTGGTCAGGGTTGCCCAAGAGACTTCTGTATTGCAATACTGTAATAACTTGGCAAATATGCCTCCCTTGTCTGATTTTTAATATTCATTTTATATGTACCAGTGTTTACCTGCATTGTGTACAAGCACCATGACCATGCTTGTCATCCACAAAGGCAAGAAGAGAGTATTAGATTTCCTAGAAGTTACAGAGAGCTGTGATCTGTCATGTGGGTGCTGGAAATCAAATCCAGGTCCTCAATGAAAACTGCAAGTGCTCGTAATCCACAAACTATCTACCTCTGCAGTCCAGCCTCCTTCCATTTTAACAGTCTTGATATTTTATTTTGCTCTTTTTAGTTGCTCATCTTACCAGTTACAACTGGCTTTAAAAAAAAAAAAAAAGAATGTATCCCTTTGGTTTTGGCTTTAACTGGGAGGAAATGGACTATACTTAACAAAATGAAAAATCAAAATATGCATTGTTCTGCAATTACACTTATCAAACAGAAATTCAGCAGTGAAGGTTTTTAATTAAAAGCTTTGTCCTGTCGTTCTTATCTTTTACATGGAGCATCCAACAAGGACGCTAATGTTCCAAGTTATGAGTTAACTGTGGTTGTGGAATGGAGCCTCTAGTGAGTTGCATAATTCTTTTTCCAGAGTATTAGAATACCAGGTTGCCTGGCAAGCTATTAAAAAAAAAAAAAAAGACTAATTCAAAAATCCTTACAACTCAATGCTTCCTTTGTATTAGATGTAGTGACTTATTTCCACTCCAGCTGGAGAATTAAGTTTGAAATACTGTCCGGAATATTCTGCCTCAAAGTGTGACATGCTGTGCTGGTTGATGGATATCAGGAGCCTGTTAAACATGCTCGCACAGTGATGTCTTCACTATGCAAGCCTCTGGGTCATTCAAACACTTCCAACAGGCCGAATGCTCCAGTGAACAGGCCCTTAGTTCCCTTGGTGCTTTAGGTAGGCCTAGAAGAACTTAGTATGCGAAAATGCAGATAACTCATGACGAATTATCAATAAGGAGGAAACTGGCACAGATGGTTTTCAATGAACTAAAACATGCACATTGGGACACGTACATGCCTTGGGGACTCAAATCTGGGCTAGATCTAACCTAAAATTTTCCAATGTAATGATTCCCTTCAGATACTAAAGTACGGAAAGAAAAACTTAGTGCCAAGTTTTACATCGATGTAATATTCCACCTAAATGCATCTTGGTAGAATAAAAGTCACTCAGTGGAAGTATAGATTTTATTAAACCTAACACTTGGAGATAGAAAACATGAGGCATAAATTATTTTAAGAAAATATTTAAGTTGCTTGTGTTTTCTCAACAATTTGTTTTACTCATTTGCACGGTGGGGGAAGAAAGTATGCTACATCCATAAGGCTCGTTAAGACCTGGGCCCGTGGACGCCTAGAACAAGGGGAATTTAAGAACCTTTCATAGGGAAAATATGATCCTCATTGCTCTTTCCCTTCCCTCCCTGAGACATGCCTCCTATTAAAATTCTTGGTTTCCAATTTACTCATTTAAGATAAATGATGCCAAAATTCTGAAAATCATTTAGGACCACTCAAAATATTTATAAGTGAGCTAGCAGAGTAGAGTGCTAGCCTAGCAGGCACAGAGTGCTGGGCTTGGTCCCCGGCACCTCATAAAACATGCATAGTAGCTTAAACCTGTAATCCCAGTACTCTGGAAGTGGACACAGGAGGATCAGGGGTTCAAGGCCATCCTTTGCTACATAGAATGAGTTTCAGGCCAGCATGGGCTACAGGAGCCCATTTCCAAAAGAAAAATTACAGAAAAAGAGTTAATAGTTAAAAAAAAAAAAACTTTGGGGGCTGGAGGGATGACACAGCAGCTATGAGCACTGACTGCTCTTCTAGAGGTCCTGAGTTCAATTACCAGCAACCACATGACAGCTCACACCATCTGTGGTGGGATCTGATGCCCTCTTCTGGAATATAAGCCAACAGAGCACTTGCATATTAAAAAATAATAATAATGAAAAAAGAAAGAAAAACTTGGTTATCACAAGCTTTAATAAGAGTGAATAGAAGAGCAAATTCTGTTAGAGAAACTGAAAGAAAGAGACTTGGAGCCTGAAAGTTTCATTCTTATGCTCCCTGAAAGTTTCTTTCTTATGCTTCCTGAAAGAGCAGAGAAAGCAGTTCCCCTTTCTAAGGCTCCATCTCCTCATTCTTTAATAAAGAAAAAAAACCATACAGATACTTGTGTCTATTCTGCCTCCCTTTCTGCAAACCACACTCCAGAGCCAGCAGACAGTCCCATACCCAGGAGCTCTTATCCTCAGACCCCCTTCACATGGGCCCTTCCTGCAACCCATATCTAGGATGAGAACACCAGCATCCCTCCAATCCCATATTACAGAGGAAAATTCTAAGGCTGGGAGCTTTGGGCACTCCCATCCTCTGCTCCTCTCTTTGCCATTCTCACCAGCATCCTTTCTGTCCTCCCTCAGTCACTGAGGCTTGGATCTAAGTCGCCATGATCCCAGTGGCATCAGTTGACAGGATGCTAATTCTCACCATATTTGACTTAGTAAGGCTAGCTCTAACCAGAAAAACAAAACCAGGGGAGAAAAAGAGGTAACCACTGAGAGTGAAGGCAGCAACCTATGTCTTAGCATGCCTTCTATGTGATTCTAGAATAAAACTGAGAACTAATTACATAGCAGAACTCTCTGATTTTCTCTGTAAAGCTAAACTCTAATACTCAGGACCACTTCATGTGCTGGGCATCATCTCAAGTGTTCCCACCTTAAGACATTCTATTCTTTTGGTTTTTCTTCTTCCACTCTAGCTTCTCTCTACTTTTTGGATTGCCCTCTGCTCTCCCACTTTCATCTTATACTAGCAATTTCTCTAAGTAGACTGTATCCTATCATCTATAAATTCATTTATATTAGTAGTGCAGACTTCTATCTAAGTCATATCATTTCTTTGGGATCCTCCAAGAATTCTAGATACTTAAAATGGATGATCCCTCCCCACAAAAAGTAAGAATTCCACATTTTCCTCTTTTCACCAAAAGGTGTCATCCGTCTTTCACCTTGGTGCAACTTCCTTTCTCCATATATAATTATCAACTCCCCTCATTCCTCCAGATCTCAGTTCCAACATCTCTTCCTTTCAAAACGCTTCTCATACCAGCCTAATACTAATCATGCTGCAACTTCACTTCACTTGTATTATTTAAATTGGCACTGAACTGTTTCATATAAGCTGCACAAAAGCAACACCATAATGATTCATCAGACATGTTATCCCCAGTGCGAGGCACAGTTCCTGGCACACAGCAGCAACTTAGAAAGCTGGTCCATATAAAATAGCTTAATAATTATGGCAGATTTGGGTTACTTTCTGGTGAAACTGGTGTTGTGCCTGAGCACAAAGGACTCTAACAACTTGGAAAAGACCTACATGTTCGTTCCTGGAAATAAAATTTCGAAGGCTGCAGAGATGGCTTAGTGGTTATAAACACATATTGTTTATGCAAAGCACCCAAGTAGAGTTCTCAGTCCCCACATCAGTCATGTCACAACCACCTGTAAGTCCCATCCAAGGGCTCTGATATGTTCTTTTGTCCTCCATAGGCTCATGTAGTAGTGTGCATATACCCAGACACAGGTATATACACTATTTTTAAAAATACAGATACATCTTTAAAAAAAAAAAAGATGAAAACAAAATTAGGTGCTGGAGAGATGGCTCAGTAGATAAAGTGTTTGACACACAAGCATGAGGACCTGAGTTCAGATCCCCAGAACCCATGTAAAAGAGCAAAGAAGGCATGGTGGTCAACCATTAACCCCAGTGTTCAGAAGGTGGAGAAAGATTAGTTGATGGGGTGAGCTTGAGGTTCATTGAGAGAACCTACTTCAATCTATAAAGTGAAGAGTAATTAAGGATGATAGCCCAAACCAACATTGGGTTTCCACATGCATAGGCTCATTCACCTATATGCATACTACACACATACACAAATTACTGGAAAGAAGACTGAGTTATACATATGGCTACAGTATTACATATAACAACAGGGCATTCACTCAAAGGAAAATTGCTGGTCATCAGTCAGTAGGAAAGAAGAGGAAGGAAACAAGAACAGAGCCACATAATCACTCTGAGATGCCACACAAACACTAAAGGAACACTGTTCAAAGGGAAGGCTTCAAAGCTCTGTTAACCCCTCTGAGAAATGACAATGTACTCCAGCATGGAAATAGCAAAGCACTCTCTTTGAATTTCCCCCTTTCCCCACACACACACACACACACACACACACACACACACCCTGTAAATATGTTTGTGTAGTTTAGATGCCAAGGAATCCACAAGGCATATGAGAAAACACAAAATGCACAGGGAACAGATGTGCATAGACTTAGAAGGCCAGGTCATAGACTGTCTACTACAGTATGCTTCAAAAGAAGAGATGAAAGCTGGGTGTGGTAGTACATGCTTTTAATCCCAGAACTTGGGAGGCAGAGGCAGGCAGATCTCTGAGTTTGAGGCCATCCTTGTCTACAAAAGTGATTTCCAGGACAGCTAGGGCTACACAGAAAAACCCCTTGTCCAAAAAAGTAAATAAAAAAAAATGGCACTGCCACCATTAAGGTTGACAACACTGGCTTGTCATTATAAAGATTTTAAATAGAAACTAGGTATGGAACAACCCCACTAGCCTAAAAAAAGGTTTGTTTTGACCCACATAACATAAATAGCAAGTAAGAAGTCTTTCTAACCCTGTCAGAAGATCAGTATGTCACAGCTTTCCCCCATGAGGGGAAACAAAACTTAATGATCATTAACTCTCTCTGAAAACAGCCAAAATCGAGTCAACAGATGGGTGACTGTCAATTAGCCATTTGTTAACCAGTATGGATCTCTTGGCAACACCCAAGACCTCAACAAAATGAGAGGGGAGGCATGAACAAGGATGGAAGGATAAGGCCTCCTGAATCTCAATTTTAATTTTTCATCATGTTTTATATGCTTGATAGGAAAATAATATGGTGAGAAAATAATGGCATGAGGAGAAGGTGAATTTGCCAAACATCAACTGAAGCCCTTTTGCCAAGACTGTTCTGGTCGTCCATGTTCCTCCGAGAAGAAACTTTTCTAATGTAAAACTGCTAAACTTAGCCATCAAAGGCAGATACCACAGTCTGAATTCTCTCCAGCTGAATTCTCTCCAGTTAAAGACACAACAGGACTGGTGTGCAACAGGAACTCACAGAGACTGTGGCAGCACACAGGACCTACACAGGTTCAAGCCAGTCTGGGTCCCAGCACTGAGAGAGGGAAATAGAAATCAGTTTTCTCCAATGAAATATCACTGGGCATATCAACCACACTCCCGGACAGGCCCCATGCTTAGGAGTACTTGGCCAGCACAAAACAAATCCCATGGTGTGTGTGTGGGGGGGGGCATTGTGGGCTTTTTGTTTTGTTTTTAGCATTTTTTTTATAATTAAGAAAATGTCCTACAGCTGGATCTTATGGAGGCATTTTCTCAGTTGAAATTCCTGCCTTTCAGATGACTCTAGATTGTGTCAAGTCAACATAAAACTGGACACCAAAGTTCCTTACACTGATACTCAAACATCAGAGGCCACCAGCATCACCCTCAGAGCTAGTCAACCCACAAACTGCTGATCCCACACAGAGTCTGTCTGATTCCTCTGACCCCAGAGGCACAGATTGAACTGATAGAGGAGTCAGCACGAAAGAGTAGCCACCAGAACCTTGAAGAGGTAAAACATAGATCCTTCCTACGATGTGGGTCTGGGTGGTGTCAGAGCACCTACATTTCCAGGAGGCTGGTGGCTGGCCCTACCTTGTAGGCCACAGTTACAGGTCACCCTCTGTGGTGGTAGTATCTTTGAGAATTGTATTTCATAACTTGGATATTTTCCCTTTTCAAGCTCATTGGAAAGTAGTAACAAACAACAAAGACGTGCCAGACACTCTACAAAGGATCAAAAGTACCACAATCTATGATTTCCTTTCTGGGAAACAAAAATCACATGCGCGCACACACACACACACACACACACACACACACAGACACACACACACACACACACACACACACACACACACACACACACACACACACACACACACAAAGGATGCCAGGCTTCAGGCTTCAATTTAAGAAAAACAGCTATGAGGGTTGATAGCACAGCCTGTAATCTCAACACTGGAGAACTGTGGCTGAAGGAGCTCAGTTTTGGTTGAGACTCATTTTTGGCAAAGATCAAAGAGTTTGTGCACCTAGAATATAGATTTCTTTTACCTATATACTACACCCTGAAATGAAGGGCCACTTTCCTCCAAGGTCTCACAGCACAGTGACTGGCAACCGTGTCAGAAAAGCCTCCCTGCGGAATCTCTCACTGTATGTGGAGGACGGTTTACAGGAGGAGTCTTCTCACCGTTTTCATGTGACCTTATTGTGCCATTTTGATCAGACACTCAATTCTGTGATTGAACATACCAGAGACAACAAGATGTCACCTCCATGTCATCCACAGTGCAAGGTACAGAATAGTATAAAGGACATAAGGACCTCCATCTACCAAAACACATTTTCTATTCCTTTGAGAAACATTATGGTTCTTGTTAAAATGATTTATCCAGTAAGATCAACACCAACAAGACAGCACGAGTATTCACCATGGTAGAAACGAGTGTATGCAGCCATAAATATCCCCAGGAACTGTAACTGTTATGGGTCAGACACAGGTATGGGCGATGTGAAAAATAGAACCCGATTTCAGGTCTCAGGGAGTGTGGGCTGATGGTGAGGCAAGAACCACATGGTAACCCAGCAAACAAGTGTACTTGATCAGTCTGAAAAAACCAAACAGCCTCGGGTGATAAAGGAGAAGCTGCCCCACCACACTGCAAAGGTTTCTCTGGTCAGGTAACATGAGGCATGAAGAAGTCAAACACAGTGTTCATAAAATTCCCTAGCCAGAAAAGCTCCTGAGACCTCAACCCTATACAAAGAATTATAGTCAGTAGAGTAGAACTGGGAGTGGGGGAGCCAAGAGCGCACCAATTGGTTCTCCAGTGCCAAGGGGTCAGTCCTGAAAACATACGTACAAGTAACATTGTATGGACTCAACCAGCTATATTCTGGAATATGTATGGATGGATGGATGGATACACACTCACAAATACATGTAAACATTCAATAACAATTGATGAAAAAAGATGCCATGAATTTGAAGGAAAATGGGAAGAGGTAAACAGGGAAAGGTTTGGTGGGAGGAAAGGGAACGGAGAAAATGTAATTAAAATACAATCTCAAAAAATAGGAGGCCATTTTCAAAGATGCAGAAATGGGGGAAAATTAGAAGGCAGAAGAATTGGGTGTTTCTTGGAAAATAGGATGTGGGAAAGGGGTAAAGGATGGCACAGAGGCCACAGGTTGCCACCAGATGCTTCTGGGCATGTTTTCTGGGTAGGTTACATTCTGAATCCTGCCTGTCAACCGTTTTCAGCAGGTTTATTGAGACAGTCGAGCCCCAGCGTGCTGAGGCTCTAACCCTGACTGAGTCATTTCCACAGTGAAATAATTATTTTCAGGTTTGATCAGCCGTAAGGCTCAGCCCCACAGGAACACACTTCAAAGACTTGGCAGTTGTTCTCAATCTGTCCATTTCGGGGACAACAAAGGCCAGCACTGAACTCTCATCCATCTGGTCAGCGTGGTTAAGCAAAGTTTACCGAGGACTTCAGCAAGGCAGACCCAGGTTAGAGGTTCTTCACTGAAAACAAAGGAACAGTATGCAGTCCTTCAGCTAGAGCCTAAAGCACAACAGACCTCCATTCCTCTCCTCTCCTCCCAACGCACACACCCAATTTCTTTGCATCATCCATTTAAACAGTGTCAACTTCAAAAAAAAAATGTATTTATTAATTCTTTGAAAAGGTCACACAATGTATTTTTATCAGACTCAGCTCCCATCCCTTCCCCACCTCCTTCTAGGACCATTCCCACATCCACTGCCCCTCTACTTCATAACCCCCTTTTTAAATAACCCCGTCCAATTTGTGCTGCCCATCTACTCCTGTGTGGCACCATCCATGGAAGGACAGTTGACCTACCAAGGGTCACACCTTTAAAGAAATCTGGGTCTACCTCCCCAAGAAGCCATCAACTGTCCATACTTCCTCGGTTAAGGTCATTTGCCGGCAAAGGCCTTCTTCCTTCATGGCAGAATGTCTCTTGGCTTGATCATATGTGTACCTTGTGCCAGCAATCAAAGCTGCTGTGTGTTCAGGAAGGCCATGCCCCTGTCATAACTAGAAAATACTGTTTCACTTTGGACTTCCTGTGACCTCAGGCTCTTACAGTCTTTCTACCACCCCCCTCCCCTCCAGTGCTCCCTGAGTCTTGATCAGGAAGTGACATAGACACTAGTCTTTTGTGCCTGAGCGCTTCACTGACACTCAGCCTCGGCGCTTTGACCGTCTTTGAATTTCTGCATTAACTATTGTTCACTTCACAAAGAATCATCTGCATAGAATCAACTTTAAAGACAAGTAGAACTACCTAGATTCTCAAAAAACAGTATCTAATGTAGTTTACATCTTGCCTCGCGGTCGGCTACCCTTAGTTTACCTTCACACTCAAAGGGGAGGGGGGAGGCAATACTTAGTGTTCACAAAGGCTCTCAAAAGTGGTGAGGCGAAAGGCTCAGAGGGGGTAACTGCGAATTGGGCAGCTGGTCTGGTTAAATGTATGGAAAGTGAATGCTGTGGCTGCAGTATTCCTCTGTGTTCTCTATTACTCTTCTTCTCCTTGAGTTTCTCCAAGCTTTCTTCTAGGAAAACTGCACCTATATTTATCCTCTATACATTGTTCCCAACTCTGAACTTTCTCATTCTCTTTTCTGCCTTGCAAAATGTATTTTCCTTATTTGCATTCCAATCTGTACCATGATGAAGGTTTCAACTGGTTAATTTGAAATTCCAGTGCAGTGCCTTGCCACGAGTGATCCTGCTACTAGCAGCATCAACATGACATGGGTGGTTATAAAAATGCCCCTTCTCTGTCCAACCTCAAGCTCCGTGCCTCTGCATGCCTTCTGGGTGTTGGCTTCATGCTCTAGAGATAGAGAAATACTGTTAAGTGAGGAGTAATAAGTGATAGTCACTTCTAGATGTTAGTCTGGGTTTTGGAGGGTTTTTAAAGTCTTCTTGTGAAAACCACAGTTATGAAAATTGCAGGATCTGGTGTGTAGAGAAAGTTTTCCACTGAGTTCCACAAAAGGGACCTCGCGGTAGCTACTGACTCTCACTACCCACCAAGGGCTTCCTTGATGACAAGGAAGCTAGTTTCTGAAAAGAACCACTAGCTGTGCATCAGAAACCACCAGATCATCTCACCAGAAAGTAGAGAGCACATTCAAATGCTGTGGCATTCGGTACAGCAGAGAGAGCAAATGGTCTCTTAAAGTATCCACCCTTGGGATATTAATTGTCAGCCTCTAATCACACATCATTTATTGAATGTGAAAGGAGGTCTGGTATGGGCAAGGTGTGATGACCTGGCAATTTATTTTACTTCTTGGAGTCACAGATCAGTTTCTCTGGGTTCAGTGGGGTCAAAGAGCTTAAAGTGTTATCTAGGATAAGACAAACACGTAATTTTCTCGTTTTAGTCTTCTATTTATTTAATGATTAATTAAGAGACATGCCTTAAGACACATGAGATAGGGTTGCACCAATCTCTATAGTGATTCATAAAAGCTAGTATTTACAAGGCTAACCTTGCTTAGAAACCTCGGGCCAGAATCTCCATCTGAGGGAAAAATTCTTACCAAACCTTACCCGATCCCCAATCTTCCCTGTACAGTAACATCCTCCTGGGCTTAAATTTTCCATCAAGACTCAGACTTCTCTGCAAAACCCCTTTAGAGTGATGTGGCTGGCAGTGTTCAGAAGGCAAGAAAACAAGCCTGCCAGGGCTTCGACTGAGCTAAGAAAACATTTTCTGCATGACATTTAGGGCCAAATGAGGGACCAAAGTCTTCATTCTTTTACTCAGGATTAGGTTTACGTCTCCACAGGCAATGTGAAATGGACTGTGGAGAAATGATCTCATGAAATAAATTACTTTAGACAGGGTGCATGGTTTGTTCCTAACCCCACGGTTGTGTGTGTGTGTGTGTGTGTGTGTGTGTGTGTGTGTGTGTGTGTGTGTGTGTGTGTGTGTCTCAGCAGGCTTGAGAAACAACAAAAAAGGCTGTCCCCCAGCAGCAGATGCTGGCTTTTTGTTTGTATTTCACCACTTACAGACCAGGTGAACCTGACCTTGAGATGATCCATAAGCTTGTTCCCTCCATTCACTATTATACGACCCTGTAAGACCCAATCAACCAGAGCAGAGAGGAACAGAAAGGCATAGAAAGACAGAACTCTGTGGTGATGTATCAAAATTCAACATTGCTGCCACTAAATGTCCCTTCTAATATTTGCATCCAGTTCTGTAGAGACACATGATATCTTTTTTTGGGCACATGCTGACACACCACAGCTTTGACCTTTCAGTGTCTCCCACCAGGACCTCGGGGCCATACATTTCCCAACAGTGGATCAAGCCACTATCTCTATAGTGATCCTGACCACAGCTGCCTCCAGAACAAGATAGCAGAATTAGGAAATTGAATCTGAGGTTCTCACATGGAAGGCCAGGGCATTAATCAGGCTGAGCACACTGGGGGATTTTCAGCTGAGTTGACTGGTTGAGTTCATAAAAACTCTTTCATTTTTCATCGGGAGATTCCAAGTTTTATATATTTATTATCCCTCTCATTATGTCACAGCCAGCAGCGTATTTTGCTTGTAGTGGCACCTAACTGGGAATAATTTTGGAAACCACAAAGCTTATGAGGCCAGGATTGCTGGGGCACCAGCAAGTCAGCCTTGCTCTTCATTAACAGACTGAATGCAATATTGCTTACATTTACACCCTGGTGTGCCCTGCCATTACAATGCTTTCTGTTGTCTTTTCCCCCACTACCAACAACTACAGAACATGGGGATAATTCAGCCTGAACTTCTCCACCCCCTACCTCCACCCTGTAGCTGTTTCAAGGAAACTGGTGGAAGCATAAATTACATAACTCCTTGTGTTCATACTGAAAGACATTGACCATTGAGTGGCAAGAGAAATAACAGTTATTTTCGTGGCCAGTGTGCCTCAGTGAAATATAGTACACCATCACCTCTGCTGCCTTCAAGCCACAGTCTACCCTTAAGAAACTGGTGTCCATGGGTGGTTGTCAGTACAGATCAACGTAAGAGGAAAAATATGTTCGCAGAGAAGTTCTTTGGCCTGTACTATGATACACAAGGAACATGGTGATTACAGATGGATTTCTGCCTCTTTAAATGTTTCCATTCTTTTCCCACACTGCCTCCTCTGTGAGTTCATCTGGCTCATATTTGACCATAAAAGAATGAGTTTAGGTCACTCGCTTTCCATAAAACACAATTTGAGTCTTTCTGTCTTCAGAGGTAGAACATTTATATATTTCATTTAGCAATGTTTTTGTAAACCTTATGAGATTATTAACACAGTTCTCTCTGGTGGGAAACATTTTGCATTCTCAGTGCAGACAAGATAAAAACTTACAGGCAGATAGAGAGATATACTAATAGAAGAAGAGGGGAAAGAAGGAACGGACGAGAAAGAAGACAAGATTTATGCTTTCACACTTTGGAATTCAGAAGAGTAATGGTCTTGGTGCAAGGAGTGTTTAAAATTCCATGAATCACATCCCAGCAGGGTCCCTATGCCTCAGGAGGACTCCAAGTCAGCCAGACTGGCTCCTGTCTTCAAGTCACTCCAGAAATTCATGACCACACACCTTTAAAAAAAACATCTTGGGGCTTGAGAGATGGCTCAGCATTTAAGAACACGTGTTTCTTTTTAAGAAGACCCTAGTTCGGTTCCCCAGTACCCACATTGTAGCTCAAATCCATCCTGTAAACTCTAATTCTAAGGTATCTGGCACCCTCTTCTAACCTCCATGGCCACACACAAACACACACACACACACACACACACACACACACACACACACACACAACACAAAACACAAAAACATACATATAAAATAAAACTCAAAATGGATGGTGGTGG